>OY757918.1:64467068-64604568 GCA_963585895.1 Sepioteuthis lessoniana | reverse complement strand
CTTAAAATTGAAAAGTAAGCTTGAAATTGTTTTGACTTTGAAGACAGTTTGTGCAGGTTGAGAAGTTTGTTTGTTTTGTTTTTTTATCTGAGTAGAAAAAAGAAACAAAAACAAAAAAGCAGAACTAAAATGGTTGGGAGGAAGAGATTACATTTCATCATGTGATATTTTCTCAATTTTGTAGATTTCTGATGTCGAATACTAACAGCTACTTGGGCCGTTCTGAATTTGAAAGCGAATTTGACCAAACCCTATACAAACGGATGCGGAGACGATTTTGCGAAGACGCTTTTCCTAGAGTTTACAGCATAGCCAGATGCTGATGGATTGTTCTATGTCCTAGACAATACCACTTTCTGAACATTCAGGATCTTAAGATCTTCTGGTTTGTTAGCAATCATAGCCTCTTCTATGGACCCCATTTGAACCCTTAATAAAAAAATATTAAACTTTGTTTAAAAACTTATTTCTTAGTTAAAATTGTTTAGATTCTATTAATAGTTTTCATCGTTATTACAAACAATTATGTAAAAGTCATACAATAAATAAGGGGATTTTTTCTAAAAATTTTCGAGAATTTTTTCCATAAATGTAAATGCTGCATTGTTTGGAATTTATTGATTGGAAAAATCATTTTAATCAAGCAGAAGTTTTGTTCAAAGGTTGAAAATCAAAAATGCTCTAGGCTTGAACAGAGGTCTATCATCAAATTTTTGGTGGCAGAAAAGTGCAAACCATGTAAAATTTTCAGAAGAATGCGTTATGTGTGGAGAAAAGCATGATTTCGTAATGAATGGCTTAAATTATTTAAACAAAGTCAAAACAGCACTCTCGAAATTCAGTAAGTGGGCTAATTATAACTGGCTTAATTGTTAAAACGAAGAGCATTTCTGAACAACTGCAAGTTTCTGTACGTACAGCACACAAAATTGTGTGAGATAACCTTGCCTTTTCTAAGGTCGATTGTCGTTGGATTCCCAAAATATTGATACCAGTGCACAAGGCAGCAAGAACAGCGGAAACCATGGTCAATTTGTTTGGGATCAACTGCTACAACCTCGTTAAAGTCAACATTTGGTTTCTTCTGATTTCTACTTGTTGGTAACTCTCAAAGAATTTCTGCATAGAACAAGGTTTTCTAACGATGATGAAGTGAAAAGCGCCGAGAGCAAATGGCTAAAAATTCAGTCCTAAGATTTCTATCTATGCTGAGGGAATACAAAAGCTTGTTTTTTTATGGTAAAATGTATTTTAAAGAATAGAGATTATATTTTCAATATAATCTCTATTTTTCCCGTGAAATATGAGATCATTTGATAGTAAAATTCACCTAAGTGTATGTATGTGTGTGTGTATATGTATGTCTGTCTGTCTGTTTGATGTTATAATAATAAATAGAAATTCATAAACTTACTGTTCAAACTTCAGCCCAGTTGGCTGGGGCTGTTAAATATACCGACTGTATCTCTGCAGAGGGGTAAGACCACCTCCTATAACGAGTGTCCTAGATATGACACTAAACAATCCAGTTATACTGGAGCTTTGCGAAAAGCGTATTACCCCTTCACTGCCATAGCTCCAAGGTCCACTTTGGCCCTGGATGGTAGCACCTGATAGGGTCCGATCAATGAGACATATAGAAGTGTATGACGTGTATGAACAAATGACTGATGTTTAATTGAATTGATACATAGCAATACTTGGGATCTTTTCATTTTGTTTACATGCGAAGTTGTGTAGTTAGAAATAGAATAGTTTGATCATTTAACGGCATGTAAATAAATGACTGATGTTTAATTAAATTGTTAGAGATACACAGCAATACTTGGAACCATTTAACTTTGTTGACTATTGCTAAATTGAATTGTAAGAAATAGAACTGATTGACCCTTTAAGTGAATGCATCTAGAAAATTGCTTTAAAGTCATATAGACACACAAGAATGCTGAGAGCAGTATTGAACAAGTCCTGGCGACAACACCCCACGAGACACCAGCTATACGGACACTTGCCCCCCATCACGAAAACTATACAAGTTAGACGAACCAGACACGCGGGACAGTGCTGGAGAAGCAAGGACGAGCTCATAAGTGATGTACTCCCATGGACCCCCACATATGGCCGTGCAAAAGCAGGACGAGCAGCTCGAACTTACATACCGCAACTATGTGAGGACACAGGATGTAACCCTGAAGACCTGCTGGAGGCGATGAATGATAGGGAGAAGTGGCGAGAGAGGGTCAGGGATATCCGTGCTGGCGGCACAACATGATGATGATGATGATGATATATATATATACGATTTGTCGTAAAATAACCAAGAATGGTTGATATGCCATAAAACCAAACCAAGCTAAACCAACCCAATGTTCAAAACTATTACAAGTTTCTCTAGATTAAGTTCCTGTCTCCATACATATTTATTCAACGCCTCTGCACTAGCAAGATGCGACAGAAGGTCAATTTTCAAGCGGAGTTTAAAAGGTTTGGTTTCAAAGCTTTTCTTCTCTGAGACAAGTTATCTTACCAATGTTAAAAAGCCTAATCTGTCCGACTTACTATTTAGCTGTTGGGAGAATAGTTGGATTCATACCTTTCCCGAGGGTATTAGCTCCATGTGAAATACAAACAGCCTTGTCCATGATTTGAACACGGGTCACCGTATCCATTTTCGACAAATGCCTCTTTCAACCCCGTCAATGTATGAGTCAGTGGTACAGATCCCCCACCATACACTCACACTCACGCACGCATGCATCTAAACATTGACACGTACTGAGCTGAGATGTGTCTCGAATATTTTCGGCCCAGTTGATGTATTGTTGAATTTACTTCAAATAATAATAATAATAATCTACCTATGCCCTGGATTGGCTACGAAAAGGCCTATTATATGTTCTTGCAAAGCTGGATAATAAACTGCCTCAGAATGTACAAAATATCAGATGAAGTCAAAAACTTTACTGAGAAAACCATGAAAACCAGGAGAGTGGAATTGATAGCTAAGCAGAAGAAATGGTCCAAAGAGGTAGATATGAAGGAGATGCACTATTGCCGTTACTATTCATAATTGCCATGATGCCACTTAACCACATACTCAGAAAATGCTTTGCCGGATGCAAACTTAGTAATTCGCAAGAAAAGATCAATCACCCAATATACATGGACGACGTCAAACTGTTTGCAAAAAATGAAAAACGGAAACTCTAATACACGCAGTTAGAATATACAGTTAGGACAAAGGGATGGAATTTGGCATAGAAAAATGTGCCACGTGAGTAATGAACAGCGGCAAACAACACCTGATGGACGGAATGGAACTACCAAATCAAGCCAAGATTAGAACGCTCGGAGAAAAAAGAAAATCCTACAAATACTTGGGCATCTTGAAAGCTGACACCATCAAACAAGTGGAGATGAAAGAAAAATTCAGAATATCTGAGGAGAAAAAGAAAGCAACTAGAGACAAAACTATGTAGCTGAAACCATATCAAAAAATAAATACTTGGACTGTATCCCTCGTTAGATTTTCGAGACAATTTTTGAAGTGGACCAAAAAAGAACTTAAGCTAATGGACCAAAGAACAAGAAAACCAATGACAATGCATAAGGCATTACAACCCAGAGACGACGTTGACAGACAATATTTTTCAAGAAAAGAGGGAGGAAGCAGACTTACCAGCATTGAAGACAGCATTGACGCATCGATACAACGACTCGAGGGCTACATTGAAAAGCACGAAGGAGGGCTGATTACAGGCACTAGAAACGATACTGACAACAGGAAGGCCAACAGAATGACAATATTAGAAAACAAAAATGGGAAGATAAGCAACTCTATAGACGTTTTAAATGACTAATAAACAGCATCTCACACGAGAAAACCTGGACGGGTCTAAGTAAATGAGATCTTCAAAGAGAAACAGAATCTCTCGTGATAGCAGCACAAAACAACGCCATAAGAACCAATCTTATCAAAACGAGAATAGATAAGATGCAACAAAATAGCAAATGTAGGTTATGTGGTGATAGAGACGAAACTATCAATCACATAATAAGCGAATGCAGCAAATTTAGCACAGAAGGAGTATAAGACTAGGCACGACAGGGTGAGCCTGGTGATCCACTGACAGATGCGCAAGAAATTTAAATCTGACCATACGGAACAAATGGTATATACACAACCCAAGATCTGTCCTAGAGAATGACGCAAAAACTCCTATGGGACTTTGACGTACAAACGGATCCCTAATCTCGTTCAGAAGAGCAGCCCTTATAATAATCAAAAACAGAAAGAGAACTTTCAAAAATGTAGATTTTGCTGTACACAAAATAGAACAGATGGAAAGTGATAAGAAGGATCCCTATCTTGATTGAAAAAATCATGGAACATGAAGGTGGCAATTATACCAATCGTGATTGGTGCTTTCGGTACAGTCACCAAAGGATTATTAAGGGGACTGGAGGACTTGGAATTTAGAGGACGAGTGGAGACCATCCAAACTACTACATTATTGAGAATGGCCAGAATACTGAGAAGAGTCCTGGAGACTTGAGGAGACTTACAGTCACTCAAACTCCAGTGAAAGACCATCAGATAACGTTGATGAGAAAAACTCTAATGAATAAATAATAATACTATTAATAATAATAACTGGATGTGCAAAGTGATCCACTGGGAATTGTTTAATAAATTTAAATTTGACCATACGAACAAATGGTATAGGCACAACCCGACATCTGTCCTGAAGAATGACATATATAAATGTCATACATAAACTCCTATGGGATTTTAACATACAAACGAATCCCCTGTTCTCGGCCAAACAAGACCTTTTAATAATCAACAACAAAAAAAGAGAACTTGCAGAATTGTGGACTTTGCAGTCCTTGCTGGCCATAGGGTAAAATTGAAAGAAAATGAAATGAAGGATATGTAACCCCGACCTTACAAGGGAACTGGAAAAACTGTGGAATATGAAAGTGACAATTATACCAATTGTGATTGGTGCTCTTTGTACAGTCACCGAAGTATTATTAAAGAGACTGGAGGACTTAGAGCTGGAGGACTAGTGGAGACAATCCAAACTATTACGTTATTGAGAACGGCCAGAATACTGAGAAGAGTGCTGGAGACTTGAGGAGACTTGCTGTCATAGAAACTTCAGTGAAAGACCATCAGCTAACGCTGATATGAAAAACTCTCAATGAGTAAATAATAATAATAATAATGATAATAATACCGAAAAAATTACAGTTCAAATTTAGCTGTTAAGTTGAAACAAAAATTTATTTTCATTGAAAAATGTTGAATAAAATACATCAGAGATTCTTTAAGATTATTTCTATTATTTCAGACAGAAATCTAGTCAACTGAATCATGTGATTAGAAGGATTTCGTTTGATTTTTAGAGTTGATTTTCATTGGCCCGAAATAACTAGCACGTTACCTTTTTTTCTTCCTTTAATATGAATACTGTCTGCAAAAATTGTCTAAATCAACGGTTTAAGGCAAGAAAATAAAAGAAATCTATAAACGTTTGTGGGTTAAAATAATTGTTCATGATGGTTCGAGTCTGAATGTTGAGTCCAACCATAATCAAAGACAAATGATTTGTTCTCAGAAAATTTTTATTGCTTGGAAATAAGAGAGAATAACTCTAAAAAGCCCTACACCCGGATTTACCAATCATACTCACACACTCGCACACACACACACACACACACACACACACACACACACACATATATATATATATATATATACATATATATAAACACACACACTGATAGATAGATAAATAGATCTCATTTTGCCAACTAAATTTTGTGCTTTTGCTAAATGTTTAATAATATTTTGAACTAATCTTAAATATAGATGAAAAATTAACTCTAACACACACACACACACACACACACATACACACACACACACACACATATATATATATATATATATATATAGGGTGCGATGGGTTAGTTGTCATTTTAAATTTTTAATTTCGTACATGCACTTTGTTTCTTTCAGTCATTGTCTACTGTGCAGCAAACGACAGTCAGTTGGGCACAGACCGTGAGAAAAGCAGCCTTATGTCGCAGTTTAGTCCTCCTTAAATTCGGAAACAACACTGTTGGCATTC
Organism: Sepioteuthis lessoniana; assembly: GCA_963585895.1. NCBI lineage: Eukaryota > Metazoa > Mollusca > Cephalopoda > Myopsida > Loliginidae > Sepioteuthis > Sepioteuthis lessoniana. Next base: position 64,598,428 of record OY757918.1, on the reverse strand, counting down.
ACGACGGAATATCCAGTACAAGGTTTTCGGAATGGTTGGCAGTTATTCTTAGGATACATAAGATGATTCAAAAAGTGTTAAGTGAATCCAATGGCGATTGCGAAGGTAACGGCATCTTCAGGTGAAAAAAAAGGACTCCTGAATTTTTTGCTGATAGAGATTTGTCACCGAATAGTTTCGAGATTACATTTTTAAACAAGCAAGAGCTCATTTCTTTACTCACAGTTAAATAGTTTAATTATTGCTATTAAATAATAATAATTTTTTTAAATATTAATTATTTGTTTACACTCCGTGAAATCGTTTCAATGTTTTTTTGGTTTGGTTTAATTTTATGGCATATCAACCATTATAGGTTATTTAAAGCCAAATACTGTTTATACATATATATTAAATATATATGATTTGTAAACAAATTTTCTTGATAACACTTTTAAACGAGTCTGAACTCCTTTATTTTAGCACACAGTTAAATCGTGTGAGGTATTGATATGTAACAGTAACAATCTATAATCAGTCATTTGTTTGCACACATTTAAATGATATATAAGTGGTTAGTTTGTAGATAATTTCATTTTGAAATGAGTTAAAACTTGTTTGTTTGCAATCTCGTATTGCTATTGTTTCTACACAGCTAAATGGTTTTAATTATTGCAATCTAACACTAATGATTTTATTCACTATTAATCATTAGTTTCCACACAATGAAGTGACGACAAGTTTTTCTCTAAACACGAATTATTCTATTCAACACCATTCATTTACACATAATTAAATGGTTCCAAGTATTGCAGTGTATCTCTAACAATTCAATTAAGCATCAAACATATTTTTATACATAGTTTAACAACTAAAACAGCTCTATTTCTATCAATTCATTTTAGCATAAGTCATTAGTTTGTATTCTGTTTAGATTTTCAAACAGTTCTATTTGGCTCATTGATAGGACCCTATCAGGTGATACCACTCCGGGACCAGAGTGGACCTGGGAGCAATGGTAATAAATGGGTATTTCACATTCTCCAAATCTCCTAGGCTGAAGCCTCACCATCGCATGGTTTAATATCATATCCAGAATACTTGTTCCGGGGTGGGGTGGAGTTTTACTTTTCTGAAGAGATGTAATCAGTGTATTCGACTGAGTTAAAGATTTGTTATCTGATATAGGTAATTCTATTTATCAAGTAATACACACACACATATATATATATATATATATATATATATATATATATATATATATATATATATATATATATATTACTCATAGTCATTTGCTTTCGAATAAGTAATAATCATAATCCTTCGTAAAAAGGATTGATCGGTTTGTTAGTTTTTTAATTGCAAATCAACCTTCAAAGGTTATTTAATGACCAGTCCATCTTCCAAGAAGAACAGTGGTGGTATTTTTAGCCAACAGCTGATAGATTAAGGGTAGTTTATACCTTTCTAAATGGTATTTATCCGAAAGTGAATGTAATAGCTCAACTAGAGTTCGAACTCGCTTACTACGATTCCGCAGACTGGTGTTTTAACCATTGCGCCACGAGGACACAACGGAAAAATTTGATATTGTAGATGGCGCTCTAACCAGTACTGCTACGTGGGATCTGAGTGGACCTGGGAGTAATTGTAAAGAAGTGGTACTCCACATTCTACATAGGTTCACTAAGTTAAAGCTTCACCATCAGATGCAGTTTAGTATCATACCCAGGGAACTTTGAAATGAAATTATTTAGTGATTAATAAGATATGTCAGTATAATCAGAATTATAATCATTATCAGCATCAAGGTTTTCCCTTGGTTCTCTTTTTCCATCTGTTTCTATCCAACATCGTTCTTGATGAGTCCTCTTGATGGCATCTAGAATCTGCACAGAGCTGACGAGTGTAATTTTTTGCTGGTCAGCCAATGGAGAACGTCGCTTATGAGTTCTTCCTTACCTTACCAGCTGTTCTCAGTATTCCTTGATGGTCTTACTTGAATGATTTTTGAGATGGGGTGTAAGTGGCAACACAGCTGCTGTTTTGAAGGTTGCTGCCTCCGGGATTGGTTTAAATCAGCACACAGCATCTGTGTCTTGACAAACAAGAAGGAACACATACATATAAAAAAATCATATGTTTTTTTATTTTTTCTACGATGACGATTGTATGCAGAAGGAGTTTATTCCTTAGTTGTTGTTTTTTTCTTCTTTCTTGTTTCGTATTTCTAAGATGAGTCAAAAGCTGCACAATATTTTGGTAGTATGTGCTTCCTTGCTGCGTGAATATTACATTACCAAAGCAGTTCAAATTATAGTAGTTACCCGCCGTTGTTGGTAGTATCGAGATAGTTAGTGTGCGGACAAGCTGTGCATTGTTTCATTTCGTGTGTGATTTCAAAGCTGCATGGATCATCGAGCAACATAGTTGTCTAATTCGAGAACTAACGCTATACGAGTTCAAATTGGACCATTAGGTCATGGAATCAATCAAAATATTTGTTGGGTAAAAGGTAAAGGCTCAATTGACCACACTACAGTAAGCAGATGGTTCAAGAAATTCCGTTCGGATTTCAAGAACCTCGACGATCAGGAAAGGTCAGATAGGCCTTAAATCGTGTATTCCGAAGCTGTACTTCAAGCCACTGAGGCAAATCTGAGTATCAGAAAAGCTCGGCCAAGAGATGTTTAAAAGCAGGATATAGTAAAATAAAGAAAGATAATCTTTTTTTAAGAATGAAAAAAGAGAAAGGGGAGAACAAACAGACTAGCAAACAAGGAATGGAAAAAAAGCAGAAAATATTCTATATTAATAATTGGAAATCTCTCTCTCTCTCTCTCTCTCTCTCTCTCTCTCTCTCTCTCTCTCTCTCTCTCTCTCTCTCTCTCTCTCTGTATAGACGACTAAGCAGTCTGGCGAAGACTTACGAAATCTGTTATTCATAATTACTGAACCCATGGAAAACCTGAACATAAAAAAATTCCTCCTCAAAGGGAAGGAGTGGTAGTCGTTGAAATCGGATCGCTAACAACAAGCAACAACCACAGGAGGCTATAATACAGAAAGACGCGACTACCTGGGCAAAATTTGAATTTCTAAGCTTAAAACAAAAATCAAACGAATTATTAATCGTACTAAGATCATTACTCACATTTAATCAAGCAATCCTAATTAGATTTATTGATTGTTCTTGAATAATAAATTGATTGATTTTAAAGACATTCCAACCTGTCTAGGTCTATTTTATGCGGAGAGGTTCAAAAAGTGTGTTCATTGTACATTTATATTTACCTCTCTCTCTCTCTCTCACTCTCTCTCTTTCACTCTCTCTCTCTCTCTCTATATATATATATATATATATATATATATGTATATATATATATATATATATGTGTGTGTGTGTGTGTGTGTGTGTGTGTCATGTCATTAAAATTAATTTGTTAATCATATTATTTGCAAAGGACTGAAAATTTTCTAAATTTCACGTTCCCGGTTAATATCACTTTTTTATCATCAAACACAATATCATGAGGATAGCCATACATTTTTATAGGAATATTTTACTCTTTCCTAAATAGAAGCATCAATATAATTATGGACCTCTTCTTACACACACACACACACACACATACACACACACATATATATATATATATATATATATATATATATATATACTAGACGACTTGTAAACCAGTTCTTGTTGCAACAAGAAGTCTATGATTATACTGTTTTCTAGAAATGTCTTTTATATGTTAATTCATTCATCACACATGTTTGCTTGCTAAATTAAGGAAAAGACTATGCTTACTAATTATATGATATTGTTTAACATTCATCCACGAAATTAAAGTCTCAATGATTGTTAAGCAACTCAGTGTCTTCAACAATGGTTTGGTTTAATTGTTTAATATCAGCTATTTGTTAATGCTTTATTGTTATCATAAATTTCTATATTTGGTTGGGTTTTATCTGGTTTATTAGTTTATGGGGAGTTGAAAGATAAAATTTGATTCATTTGTAAATATTTGGTTATAAGAAATATTTATATTTTAAATGTTCTATTGCAATGATCTTTCTTAATCACACTTTTTTATTTGTCTATAAGAATCATTTGCTTGCATAGTCATATAGTATTCATTGATATCTAATACACGTAATTTGCACACTATTTAATGGTTTCAAGTATTCCTATCAAACACCAATGATTTATTCAAAATTATATGGTTTCAAATAATAATATAAATTTGTTTTTGCTTAGTCGGCTGGTACTGTAGAATACACCGACAGTTTCTCTGCAGAGGGGTAAGACACCCCAAAATGAATTTCCTGGATGTGACACTAAACAACTTGATGGTGAGGTTCCAGTAATGCTGGAGATTTGGAAATGCAGAATACCCCTTCATTGCAATCGCTCCTTGGTGCACACTGGCCCAGAGTGGTAGCACCTGATAGATTCCTATCTATGGGTCGAATAAAAATAAACTGAGTACTTATGATAAACCGAATTGCTTGAAATAGAAGTTTTGACATTTAAAATGCATATTTATGCTAAAATGAATTGTTTTAAATGGAACTTTTTTGTAAGCATAACTGAATTGTTTGAAATAGAACTCTTTACATGTATAGAAATGTATTTAGCATTAAATAGCCTACAACAGTTGATAGGCCATAAAACCCAAACAAACAAACAATCATTTGTTTACACGGTATATGGTATCAAGTATTCCAGTTTGATACAAATGATTTCCAATTAATCATATAGTTTCACATACTTCTATCCACTATCAAATGTTTTCAAACGGATCTATTTGACCCATAGATGGGACCCTAACACGTACTACAATTCTTGGTCTGTGAGGACATGGGTGAAATGGCAAGGAAGAGGTACTCCCCAATCTCCAGATCTCCAGGATTGGAACCTCACCATCATTAGGGGTACCCAGGACAATAACAATGGATATAAATTACAAAAAATGTGTTTATGTGTTATTATGTGAGTGTAAGCGCGTACGTTTACACTCACATAACTCAAGAGAAATGAAATGTGCGGACATTGATATAAGCGTAAGAAGGTGAGAAAGTTGGAAAAAGATAGCAATTCAAAATGGGAGGTTAGGAGACACTGGAAAGTGACAGAATGTGAAAGAGAGAAAGATTCGAAAAGGAGAGAGAAAATAATAAAATCACTGCGTTTTTATAAGCACGTATGCGCACACACCTACACTATGCTTTGATTAGACATGAAACTCAGGCATATGAGCGCATGCGCTGCAAACTCAAAGAGTCAAACTTGTCAATTTTCCATTGTCCCAGTGACAGATGCACATTCTCTGCTGATGTACTCGAAATCTAAAAGGTAACGTAAGGAGAGAAATGATGAGCAGGAAAGCAGATATAAGGATGTAAAATGAAAAAAAAAAATTAAAAACGTTGAGAGAGACAGACAGATAGACAGACAGAAAAAGAAAAAAAAATAAGATAGATGCTGCAATAGGTTAGTACAAAAATCTATTACATAGAGAGATAGATAAATTTATTCCTATTTTCGCACCAGCGTTAGTTGATGGTCTTTCAGTGGAGTCTGAGTGACTGCCAGTCTCTTGGACTCTTTTCAATAATCTGACTCCATTCGTCCTCCAATTTTCAACTCTTCTAGCTCCGTCTCAAAGTCTCTAAGGACCGTTCCAAGTGTGCCAGTAACAATTAGCATCACCGTTACACTCATTTTTCAGGGTTTTTTTTAGCTCTCTCACTCTCTTAAAATGAAAGTACTTATCCTTCTTTTCATTTTCTTTGATTTTCACTATTTGTTCCACCGCGACGGCAAAGTCCACTTTTCGGCAGGTTCTCTTTTTTGTTAGATATTACTAGGTCTAGTCTTCTGGCCCAGAATAAGTGATCTGTTTGTATCTAAACACTCCAGAGAATATTATGCATCTCATTCTCTCGGATGGAATCTGCTTTGCGCATGAACCAATTTGTAGTAGAGTCAAATTTCAATTTCTTGCACAATTCACAGTAGATCCCCTACGCCACCTCGTGGCGTCTAGTCTTATATTCCATAAGTGCTAGTTTGTTACTTTTACTTAATCGTTCTGACTCTGTTGACTGGTAAATCTGATAGTTTACAAATAAGAAAATTTTTAATTTCTTATATTATCAATCCCAGGTTTTAGTCGATTCACTCATCATTTATGGCTTAATATTTCATCCGTAGAAATATTTCAAAATGAAAAATTATATATTTTAATTTAAGTCATACATCCTAGATGCATCAAGGGAGGTCATCAGTGATGCACTGTTTTCCTCGTCGATTTCGGGTTTCGCTTTCATATCGGCTCCAACAGTAACCCCGGCATGACTCAAGAAGAGTCAAGCCGCCTCCTTGATAGCGACGCGCTACGCACCGTAACATTACTAAAACAATAAAAAAAAAAGCCCATAAGGCTGGACTTCGACCGTTCTTTATTGACATATGTCATTCAGAATCAGCCAATGAAAACAGGGCATTTCACGCTCCTCTACTATATATATATATATATATATATATATATATAGAATTGATTATATATTAGTTTTTATATATATAATTATAGAATGGTATTAAAGATATATATAAAAACTAATATATATCTAATTATATTATAATTATATAATTATATTTTATAATAGCTCTATCACAGATATTGAGCATTCTCTCTCTCTCTCTCTCTCTCTCTCTCTCTCTCTCTCTCTCTCTTTATATATATATATATATCTTGTATCTATGCATTCTAAACGTTATATTCTAGTATAAAATTCGGAGTACTGATGTAAGAATAAGAGTGTAATTTTATTCGTATATATATATATATATATAAAAGAGAGAATAGGAGAGAAAAGAAGAAGACAAAATGCAATAACATAGATTGATAGATAGATAGATAGATAGATAGATAATGGACTAATGAGAAAGAGAACAATAGACTGAGATTGATATGAGGAGCTGGGGAGAAAGGAAGAAAGAAAGACAGAAAGAAAGACAGAAAGAAAGAAAGAAAGAAAGACAGAACGTGAGAGAGAGAGAGAGAGAGAGAGAGAGAGAGAGAGAGAGAGAGAGAAAGAGAAAAAAGACAAATTAAAAAGGACAGATTAGATCTCAAGTAGATAACAGATTTATCAAACTCTACGAATGTATTAGTTGGTAGAAGACTATGTAGTGCAAACTTCCCTGGAGAAATGACCCATTTCTTTAAAAAAAGAAAACTATATTCAAATAACAGCACTTTGTTCAAACCCAACTACTATCTAATGGCGTGTATACAAAAAAATCACCTGATTTTTTTAGCTATCATCATGTTTAAAACCAATGCAGAAAAGATGGTATATATATATATATATGTGTGTGTGTGTGTGTGTGTGTGTGTGTGTGTGTGTGTGTGTGTGTAAATGGTATAAAGAAAAAAGAAATATATTACACACACATACGTATATATATATATATATATATATATATATATATATATATAAATTCCAGATCTTAAATATTTGAAGAAACGGATGAGTCTAGTCCTTTGGATTCTTGAGAGAAAACAGAAACTTCATGCAAGAATTAAATTTTATTCTCAACATGACAAGGAAAGTATTTAATTGTTTCGATGAAATAATAGAAATAATCCTCTTCGGAGACGTATGAACCCTCGTTTCCCCTCGGCTATGAGTTAAATAGTATCACTGCTGTTCTTCTGCATTGATGTAATTGACATTAAATAACACACGGTGGTTGATATGGCAATAAAAAAGACAAAAAAAAAGAAAGAAAATTGCTATTCAAAAATAATAATTCGTGAGTGCACTGCCTATTTATCCAGCGTTCTTATCCAATACGTATAATTTTCTTAGGATCCTAAGATCTTATCCAATTTTCTTAGGATCCTAAGATCTTATCCAATTTTCTTAGGATCCAAAGATCTTATCCAATACGTATAATTTTCTCAGGATCCTAAGATGTTCTACAACTCAAGATCACAGTTGAACTGGGAATAATAGAAGTGAAGTGGTACTCCACAATCACTAGATATAAACGGGAAATAAAGACGGAAACAAAGCAAAATAGAAAGTTAGAGAAAGGATATAAAGGGCTTGCTCAGATAACTGAGTAGAAACTGAAAAGGTGATGAAATAATAATAAGGATTTTATAATGTTCTGTGAGGTGGGGAATTTTGGGTGATACTTAATATCTCTTCACTCTCGTACAATGCCGAATATTAAGTTTGGAAAGCTATATATTTCACATCTACTTTGCCTACGTACTATCGTCTTCAGATCTCTTTCCGACCCATTGATATATCCACCATTTCAAGTCACGTGAACTCCAGTAGCACAATCCATTTCAACACTTGAGTTTGTTGACTAGAGATCCGTGTTCGATCCACGAGTCTATATCAGTACATTCTTCTAAATAACAAATAATAATAATAATAATAACCCAGCATAAGGCATTACATCCCAGAGACGACGTTGACAGACTATATGTATCAAGAAAGGAGAGACGGAGAGGACTTACGAGCATTGAAGACAGCATTGACGCATCGATACAACGACTGGAGGACTACATAGAAAAACATGAAGGAGGGCTGATTACAGCCACCAAAAACGATTCTGACAACACAGTGACCAATAGAATGACAATAATTAGGAAACAAAAATGGGAAGGAAAACAATTCTATGGTCGTTTTAAACAGCTAATAAACAACACCTTACACGAGAAAATCTGGACGTGGCTAAGAAAAGGAAACTTTAAGAGAGAAACAGAATCTCTCCTAATAGCAGCTCAAAACTACACCATAAGAACCAATCATATCAAAGCGAGAATAGATAAGACGCAACAAAATAGCAAGTGTGGGTTATGTGGTGATAGAGACAAAACCATCAATCACATGATAAGCGAATGCAGCAAATTAGCAAAGAAGGAGTATAAGACTAGATACGACTGGGTGGGCAATTTGATCCACTGGGAGATGTACAAGAAATTTAAACTTGACCAAACGAACAAATATGCACAACCCAGTATCTGTCCTAGAAAATGATACACATAAACGCCTATGGGGCTTTGACATACAGACGGATCACCTAATCTCACCCAAACTACCAGACCTTCTAATAAACGACAAATAAAGAGAATCTGTAAAATTGTCGACTTTGCTGTCCCGGCTGACTACAGAATAAAACTGAAAAAATGTGAAAAGAAGGATAAGTACCTCGACATTGCTAAGGAATTGAAAGAACGATGGAACATGAAGGTAACAATTATACCAATTGTAATTGGTGCTTTTAGTACAGTAACTAAAGGATTATTAAAGGTACTGGAGGACTTGGAAGTTGGAAGACGAATGGGGACCATCCAAACTACAGCATTATCGAGAACGGCCAGAATGCTGAGAAGAGTCCTAGAGACTTGAGGAGACTTGCTGCCACTCAAACTCCAGTGAAAAACCATCAGCTAAAACTGATGGGAAAAAAACTGTGAGTAAATAATAATTATAAATATGGGTAAAGTCTGAGTAATGTAATCGTCATTCGTATTTAGAATCCAACGGCCAAAAATTGAAAAGGAGGAGGAAAAAATAACAACCAAATCAATTAGGAATGTCACCCCGAAAGAACAAAAATGAACTCTCACCAAACTTAAAAGTATAGAAAAGCAATTATCCTAATCAGACCAAAAATATGAATGAAATGAATCACTGTACATGTTGACTTGGCGACGACAGAACTTGCAAAAATTGTTTGTCCGACAACATTAAACAATACTCTCATGAATTCGTTCATTTTGTCTCAGTATTTATTTTCAAATGTACTGATGTAAAGTTTGAGAGCTGTAGTTTTTTATTTGAATTTAGAATCCTACGCCCAAAATTTGTAAAAGGGAGCGGAAATACATCGCCAGCAACTCTAGACCGATAACATGTTTATCTAAAATGTGGAAAATCAGAACAGCATTGGATGTCACGGACTGTTTCCCAAGATTAGAAAGGATGCTGTAGGGGAACAAGAAGAACAGGTGATACATTGTACATTGATCAGTACATCTTCAAGGAGAGCAAAGTGTAGCGGAAAAAATGTAGCCATGGAGTGGATTGACAACGAAAAGACCTATGATGTGGTCCTGCAAAGTTGGAGAGGAGTTTGTCAGAAAATGTACACGATATCCGGCGAAGATATAAGATTCATCACAGAAGCCATGAAAAACGGGTAAGTGGAATTTACTGCAGTCGGAAAAACTTTAGCGGAGGTGAAAATTCAGAAGGGTATCTTTCAAGGAAATGCACATTCTCCATTGCTATTTGTAATAGCAATCACACAACTCAATAAAATACTTTGGAAGTGCCCTGGGGTAACAGCTTTACAAAATCATAATAAAAAATTAATCAGCTTATGTACATTAATGATATCAAGCTGTCTGTAAAAATGAAAAAATAATTGCAGATTCTGATATAAAACTAAAAATATACAAGAAAGACATGATGATAGAATTTGGCATAGAAAAATATACCATGATCATAAGGAAAAGGAGAAAAGGACCAAAACGGAAGGAAAAAACGGCTGAATCAAGAAAGAATCAGAAAACTTGGAGAAAAGGAAAATCACAAGTACTTGGGAATATTGGAAGTGGATACCATCAAATAAGAGAAGATGAAAATAATAACAACAAAAGAGCACCTCAGATAAACGAGAAATCTTTTGGAAACTAAGCTCTGCAACAGAAATCTCATTAATTAGAAAAATACCAGCGCTCTCACCCATGTAAGATAATTAGGACAATGAAAAGAACTCAGACAAATGGATCAGAGAACAACAAAATGGATATCGATGAACAAAGCCTTACATCCGATGACATAGGCAGGGTGCATGTGTCATGAAAAGGGGGAAGAACAAGACTTGCCAGCATTGAAGACAGCGTGGATGTATCAATACGAGGACTACATTTAAAAAGCAAAGAAAGACTAATTACAGCGGTGGGAAGGTGATCTACTGGGAATTGAGTAAGAAAATGAAATTTGACCATTGTACCTAATAGTATATGAACAAACCTGAATTCGTCTTACAGAATTAGACACATTAAATTCTCTGGGATTTTGCTTTGGTTTCTTTGTGAAATGGCACATCAACCTTCTTAGGTTATTTAATGCCAGAGCCACCCTTGTATTAGGACAGTAGTGGTATTATGTAATCGATAGCTTGGCAGATACCTTTCCCAAGAGTATTTGTCCGAAAGTAAACGTGATAGCTCGACTGGAGTTCGAACTTGCTTACAACGATTCCACAGTCCAGCACTTTAACCATTACACCACGAGGGCCTCGTCTGGTGGGAAACGTTAGCAAATATCACCATTACACCACGAGGACAACGCCTGGAATTTTTACATACAAACGGACCACCTAATCTAGGCCAGACGATCAGACCAAGAAATAGTCAACAAAAAAAAGGAAACCTGTCAAATTGTGAACTTTGCAATCCTGGTGGACCCGAGAGTGAAAATAAAGCGAAAAGTGATATGTACTTAGACCTTGTAAGAGAACTAAAAAAAAAAAGAATTAGGAACATGAAAAAGTCACTTGTAAATTGTGCACTTAGGACAACCCCCAAAGGGTTGATGAAGGTACTGGAAAACTTAGAAATAAGAAAAGCAGAGACCATCCAGACTACAGCAAAAAAAGAATTATTAATTTTTTTGAAATACACACTTTAGATATCTAACACTTGTATCATCATTTTTGTGTAAATTCTTTTATCGATCATCACTATTTATTAGTACTCACTTCTGACTGAAGAAACACAGATATATATGGATAGGGGTAAGTAGACAAATTCGAATTAACTGTTCAGTTCTTTTTCAACTTTTCATGTATAATTTCCGAAAGTTTTACTCAACTCAAACAATTTCTTGGCTATCAATTCAATTTCATTCTATTCATTTTTTTCATTTTTTTCTCCATTCATTCTTCCTTTTTTCATTTCTTCCATCTCTCTCACCGAACCTGGCGATAAACGCCTGAGGCTTAAAACCATTCTTCTTTTCTTTCTTTCCTTTCTTATATTTATTTTCTCCCTTGATGTATCTATTTTCTTTTTTCCTCCCTGAAATGAAGAGTTTTCTTTATCTTTTTATTTTTCTTTTTCTTTCTTTTTTTTTCCTTCACAATCAAAACGAAATGGTCCATTGTTTATCTTCGGTGATGACGAGGAGTAACATTCGAATTCATCCGTTTATCTCTTATTCTACTAATATCAAAGACAACACTTCTCTGTCTTTCCTGAGTTTTGATTTAAACAAAAAAAAAAAAAAGAAAAAAAAGAAAAAGAAAAGAAGTCTTTGAATTTTTCAGGAACCAAGAATTGACATTAATTAAAGAAATAATGGAAGTGTGATGCAATGAGAAGTACACCTGATTCTGACACAGGTTACCATAAATGGAAAATTCATTTTAATCACCACTCTTTCTGAATTTGGGAGGCCGTTTTTTCGTTTCTGCGTAAAACACACACACACACAGACACACACTCGCATATATATATATATATATATATATATGGTGTGTGAGTGAAAGAGAGAGAGTGAGATGGAGAGAGAGGGAGAGAGAGAGAGAGAGTGTACTCAATTAACCTATGCAGGTTCTTGAAATTCTTTAAAAATTTCTATAAACCAACATGATTCAAATACATGTTTGAACAGAAAATTATAGAAAAAAATTACTTTGCATTCATTTTCTTTGTATGTCTGTCTTGGGATATACATAACTATATATAATATAACTTAATGTGACTTTATTTACATATATATATATGTGTGTGTGTGTGTGTGTGTGTGTGTGTGTGTGTGTGTGTGTGTGTGTGTGTGTGTGTGTGTGTGTGTGTGTGCAAAATGTATATTTTGTATATACATACGCATAGCATATATGGGTAGCATATTCATATATCTATTGGGGAATATTTTCGGATCAACGTTTTTTAATTGGTCTTATATATGTGTATGTGGAGGAGGTAGTACTTGTTTAATGAGTTTTTATCAGGTTTAGGAGGAGTGCGTTTCAAACTGACCAGCTTCTTTGTCTATATGGATTTTTATGAGGCTGTCCAGTGTTGGTGTCAGGGAGTGACCTTTCAAATCAGAAGTGACTTATTGTCGGATTTATTTGTTTGTATATATGCTTGTGGTTGTCAGATTTCTATTTCAAAGCCGGTTGATTAGTTTCATATTAAATGCAAATGGCACATGTTTTAAATTTTTTTTTATCTCTTTTTTTATCATGATTTTTTTTGTTGCTTTTTGTTTTCGTTTTTTTTTTCTTTTGTTTTGTTTTTCAGTCATTAATTTTCTGTTTATGTCTCTTTCAATACCTTTTATGAAGGTGAAGTTTGCTATCTCCGTTGAAGCCAAAATCGATTTTGCAGTCGAGATCAATAAAAATAAACATCCTTAAAAATGATATTCCTGTTTGTTAAATCACTTTTCTTCATCATTATATATATATATATATATATATATGTGTGTGTGTGTGTGTGTGTGTGTGTGTGTGTGTAATGTCTGTGTTTAAAGATAATACGGGAAAAAAGAATTTAAAAAAGATTCAGAATTTAATAACCTTATAATTTGAAAAATTCGAATATTGTTTATGATGTACTAAATAGGTTAAAATTCCTTCCAAATTTAATTTGATAGATAGATAGATAGATAGATAGATAGATAGATAGATAGATAGATAGCCCAGTCGGCCAGGGCTGTAGAATACGCCAACTGCAACTCTTCAGAAAGGTAAAACCCAGAGGGAATATGAAGTACTCCGTCATTGCCATCACTCCCAGGTCAACTCTGTCTCGGAGTGGTTGTACCTGTTAAGGTTCCATCTATGGTTCAAATACAAATGTTTAATCATTTACAATACTAGAAACCATTTAACTGTGCGCAAACAATTGATTGTTAAATTGGATTATTAGTATTACGTAGCAATGATTGAAAGTATTAAATTCTGGGCAAACGAACGAATACCGTTGCATAGAATTACTAGTGTTAATTCATCATCATCATCATGTCGCGCCGCCAGCGCGGATATCCCTGACCCTCTCTCACCATTTCTCCCTATCATTCATCGCCTCCGGCAGGTCTTCAGAGTTACATCCTGTGTCCTCACATAGTTGTTGTATGTAGGTTCGTGCTGGTCGTCCCACTCTTGCACATCCATATGTGGGGGTCCACAGGAGTACATCGCTTATGAGCTCGTCCTTGCTTCTCCAGCAGTGCCTGCGTGTCTGGTTCGTCGAACTTGTATAGTTTTCGTGATGGGGGGCAAGTGTCCGTATAGTTGGAGTCTCGTGGGGTGTTGTCGCCAGGACTTGTTTAATACTGCTCTCAACATTCTTGTGTAATTTCCGTCCAGCCTCCTCTCCAGCCGCTTCGTAAGCGTCCATGTGGTGCATCCATATAGCAGTATCGACACAACCGCTGCCTGGAAGAAACTGCGTTTCATTTTATCAGTTAGGTCCGACTTCCATATGATCGAGAGCCTATCGATAGCTGTCCATGCCTTCGTCAGTCGTGTGTCGATGTCTTTTTCGGTTGATGAGACGCTACTTCCTAGGTAGGTGAATTTGTCGACTAGTTTCAGAGAGGCTCCGTCTAGTGTGGCAATGTTGCCCGTTTGGTTGTAACACATATATTCAGTTTTGTTTGCATTGACATGGAGGCCAATGCCAGCTGCGGCTCGTTCCAGACTATGCAGTAGTGTCTCTGCTTGATTAGGCGTATTCGCTAGTATCGCCAAGTCATCAGCGTAGTCGGCGTCCGTGATTGTTTTTGCGGGGTACCTTTTGCTTCTTCTCTTAGTCAGCTCGAAGCCATTTTCTCTGATTTTGTCGATCGAAGTCCTAAGCACATAGTCTAGACAGATGATAAAGAGGTATGGGGCTAGCGTGTCTCCTTGTAGTACTCCTGCAACAATGTCGAAGTATTCCGTGTCTCCATCTGGTGAACGCACCTTGAGTGCAAATAAAACAATTAGTGCTTGATAGCCGTGTTTGATTCAACTGTATGCAATCTATTCGTTTACAAATCCTATATATATAAGATTTATGTGTAAACAACATTTGGCATTAAATAACCTTCAATTTCTGATATGCTGTCAAACTCAATCAAGCAACCAACTATATATATATATATATATATATATATAGTGAAAAGCTTTTTCCAAATTGAAATTTTATATCGCAAAAACAGAATTTACACATAAAAAATGGGGAGGTAAACATATACTTTTTAAAAATTAACTCAGGGTATTTTTTAGCACTAAGATCCTCTCCATCTTGCCACATGGAGAATTTTTTTTTGGTGAAATAAAATTTAATTTCTGAAGAAGTTATACTTAGAACGAAGCATGTCAATTAAATTTCCCGTGCTGTGTTTCTTTTCTCGGACCAACAAATTTTATTCCAACCATTACCTATATATATATATATATATACATATATATATATATATATAGTGTGTGTGTGTGTGTGTGTGTGTGTGTGTGTGTGTGTGTGTGTGACTGACTATTTTGTTTCCTTGCAAAACAGAAACATATGCTAAAATATTTATGCTTTTATAAAAATGATTAGGTGTGTGTGAACTATATATATATATATATATACGCATCTGTGTGGCCATGAGTGAATATATACGTATGCTTGTGTCAATGTGTGAATATATACGCATGTGTATGGCCAAGTATGAATGTGTGACTGCATGTATATATGTGTACGTGTGTGTGTGGGCCTTATATACATATTTACGTGTATGCGTGTGTAGCTACGTATATATATATATATATATATATATATATATATGCATTTATGTGTGTATGTGGGTGTATGTGGCTAACATCTATGAGTGTGCGTGTCTACATATATATATGTGTGTTTGTTTGTGCATTTGTAACCACACACGCACACACACACACATACTTATATATATATATATATATATATATATAAACTTTAAACGTATAACTTTTTATATCTAACAGTTAAAATTATAAGACATTTTTAAAGCCTATTAGCCTACAAGTATATCATATTCCATGTTTTCTCTATACGACTCTTCCCTAATGCTCACAACGGTGATTGTCTCACGTCTGGGTAATGAGAAACTCTGTTGCTATTTCAGTATTCCAAATATTTCGGTATTTAAGATATATTCGTCATTTCTCTCTTGTAATATCTAATTTGACAACACAATTCAATCCCGCCTCTCTCTCTCTCTCTCTCTCTCTCTCTCTCTCTCTCTCTCTCTCTCTCTCTCTCAACTGCCCTCTTGTTCTTTCACTTACTTTCTTGTTTCCTCTCCCACAATAACTTCCAGTACAAATCCGCCCACTCTTCTGCCCTACGTTGAAATTCTTGTTACCCTTTTTGCAGTTTTCTTTGCTCCCTTTTATCCATATTTTATTGAGGGAAGTTTTTGAAGTGAATCCACTACAAAGCAATTTTGAGAATTGCGGAATTACACATTAATAGCATATCAACCCTTGTGGGTAATTTGATCCAAAGCCATCCTTGTAGAAGAACAGCAGTGATACTATTTAACCCACAGCAGTGAACTACGCGTTAATTATTTACCAATTGTTCAACAATTGCACCAGCCCAGTCGGCAGAGGGATAAGACACCTCGCCCCAGCGTATATCCTGGATGCGACATAAAACCATCTAATTTCAAAACTCCACTCTCGGAACTTTACGGATTGTGGAGTACCTAATCATCGCCATTGCACTCGGGTCCACTTTAGCTCGAAGTAGTAGCACCTGATAGGATCCTATCTATGGGTGAAATAGAACTATTTGATCATTAAACTGTGTGTAAACAAATTACCATATTTACCAACCCCTCCGATCGGGCAGGATATGACACAAGGTCAATTTTTAAGCACAGTTTAAAAGGTTGAAATTCAAAGTTTTCCTTCTCCTAGACTCACCAAGGCTGAAGAACCCAGTCTGCCCAACTCTTTATCCATAGCTGGAGGGAGAATAATTGGATTCATACCTTTCCCAAGGGTATTAGTGCTATGTGAAAGGCAATCAGTCTCGTCCAGCATTTGAACTCATGTCGCCGTGTCCATTTACCACGACGATAACCATTACACCACGGGCACCTCCTAAACAAATTACTGATGTTTAATTGAATTATTAGTGATACATTGCATGATTTGGAACCATATAACTTTGTGCAAACGAATAAGAAACTCTTTAACTGTGTCTCAAAAATTGAAATATTGGTATAAGATAGCAATACTTGGAACCTGTTGGCAAATGAGTGAATAGAGTTCAATAGAATAATTAGTTTTAAATAGCAATACTTGTAATAACTTTACTGTTTAAAAATGTTTTCTACAAAATGTGTTCGCTAATCATATATTTGATATATTTGCATAAACAGGATTTAGCATTAAACAACCAATAATAGCTGACATGCCATAAAACCCATCCAACGAACCAAACCTTTTAACCGTGACCAAATAAAACGGATTAGCGTTAGATAACAATACTTGAAACGATTTAACTGTACGTAGCTAAAACTTGTAGTGTTTGATAGTTATATTTGAAACTGTTTAACTGTGTGAAAATAAAACTGTTATTGTTTGGTCACGTTTGAAACCATATAACTGTGGGCACATAAAAACTATTAGTGTTGGATAGCAATAATTGAAATCACGTGAACTGTATGCAAATAAAACTATTAATGTGAGAAAGCAATACATTAAACCATTTAGCTGTGTGAAAATAAAACTATCTATGTGAAATGGCTATACTTGAAACATTTAACTGTGTGCAAACAAATAAGATCTGGCTCATCTTAAAATAATTTTCGAAACTATTCGTTTACAAATCATACAAATTTAATATACATCATCATCATCATCATCATCATCATGTCATGCTGCGAACACAAATTTCCCCGACTCTCGCTCACCATTCGTTTCTATCGTCCATCGCATTCTGCAGGTCCTCTAGACTATATCCTCTGTCTGTACAGAGCTGTTGTACATGTTCTAGTCGGGCGCCGAACACCTTCCCGTTCTCCATTGGAGAACGTCACTTATGAGCTCATCCTGACTTCTCCAGCAATGTCCTGCATGTATAAACTGCATTTGGCATCATTAAATAACCTGTAAGGGTTGTGATGATGTAAGACACAACCAACCAACAATTGCACCAAATTGGATAATGAAAAAAAAAAAGACTGACAATATTTGGAACTATAAGCGTTGTAAATGAATGCTCTGGTTTTATAGATTATAGAAATAATAATTTCTTTTTTCAATTTTAAACTTTGATGAACATTTTGATGTCAATCGAACAATCAATGCTTATGTAATATCTCACTTCCAAGCAACTTATTTATGTTAATTGTTTTTTATTCATAGTTCTGAGCTAGCACTGACCATTAACATTAACTTCGACTCTCACTGAGTGCCCCAAACTCATGACTTTATACCAATCTAAGTCAAGCCTAGTAAATGACTGTGAACCTCTCGAGTGATATACTGGCAAACAAACTATTATCAGTGAGTCTGATTCTAACTGGGTGTCATATATTGCTGGCCTTATACTAAACTAAGCTGAGGTTACAAAGTGACAGTGAACCTCTCGAGTGGTTTACGAACTAGCAGACCCTTGTTAGAGTTCAATTCTCTTTCAATGCCCCAAACTTTAGTCTTCATGACAAACAAAGCTAAGCTTAATAAATGATAGAGAGCATCTCGCTTTGTATACTATGCTATCAGGCTAAAAACCTCTGGCCATCTGCCAAACTAATCTAAGCTTAGCAAACAATAGTGAATTTCTCGCATGGTTGGCTTGCAGACAACTTATTCATATCCATTTTTATACCTTCCTTCGTTCTTTTTACACGAGCAATTTAATGGACTTCAGTCGACCAGTGCTCCTGTGTCCTGAACTTGCCACCATCTCAAGCTCACAAACAAGTAAAAGTACTGATCTATACGTAAATAATCACATTTATGGTTGGAATACATAAATATATATATATATATAGAGAGAGAGAGAGAGAGAGGAAGAAAGAGAGAGAGAGAGAGGAAGAAAGAGAGAGAGAGAGACGAACATTAAAAGAAGAAAAAACAACCACAGGGATATCATTTTACGATCATATTCATAAAATGATTTATAAAAAAGTATACTAAAAAGAAAAATCAACAATCATCTACAATAAAGAACCAGAAAAACTAAGCAATAAAAAACATTATATCTAATGGAGACAAAGGAATAAATACATATTAAAATATATAGAAAAATAATAATAAAAAGAATTCTACAAAATATGCTAAAAGAATAAATATAAAAACAAATTGATAAAAAAAAAAGTCTATATTAAATATTCAATTTTACAGTTATGATTGAATTGAAACATTTTCCCTGTTGGATTGTATTTAGGGGACAGTTTTGAGTTGCCATCTGCTACAGTATTGATTTAGGTCAGGTGACTGCTTATTTGTGCCTCCTAAAGTGAGGAGTATCATATACTGCTCTATATTCGGGGGAGTTGCAATTTGCATCTTCATTCATTTTGCTGTCTTATTCACCTGAGGATTGAATTTGACGTAAAATTTGTAATAGCAAAAAGTTCGTGAGTTAACACTCTAATATGTATATATATATATATATATATATATATATATATATATATATATATATATGTGTGTATGTGTGTGTGTGTGTGTGTACGAACGCCCACTCCCTCTCTCTCTCTCTCTCTCTCTCTCTCTCTCTCTCTCTCTCTCTCTCTCTCTGCCTGTGTGTGTGGGAAGCCCTATGAAATTCAGAGGATATATTTATTTATACAGGAAATATAACCCAGTGTTAAGCGTTGCGTTTTTTTAAAACCATCTTCAGGGTGACGTTGTCACATCGAAAAAATTATTTTCAAATGAACAATATGAAACAAAATATTGAGAAAATTATTAGCGTTCTATTACCGGTAATAGCAAATACGCTTTTTTCAAAAGAGATTTGGAAAAAAATTAACTAAATATATAAACAAAATAAAACAAAAATTGAAAATTTCCTTCTCTAATAACTTCCCATACATTTTGAAACAGAAAGCTATTGACGATAACGAACGTTGTATCAGGGCACCTTTGGTGGTGTAACGGTTAGCAAGCTTGACTAGCAAACCTACACGAGTGAGTTCGAGTCTCATTGGGTGCAGCATTCATTCGGCCTTGTGCCACATCGAAGCGAAGAGCTTCGTAAATTACGATAACGAACGTTGTATCGATCACTTTTGTTAATATAATCATTTTCATTCCGATGACGCTAGACATCTAACGAAACATGTCAATCGGATTTCCCAAACTGTCTCTTTGTTTCTCATGTACAAAGGAGCACCAACTGACACAGATAGATAGATAGATAGATAATGAAAAGATTAGAGAGTTTCCATTCACAGTAAATATACACAGGACTGAATATTTTTGACAAATTTAGTTGTTAGCTTACTGATAATCGATCATCATCGACTCTTGCTAACAGCATGGATTCCTTTGACTGTCCCTTGCCATCCATCTCTATCTGTCATCGCTTTGGTAAGTCATCTACACAGCACTAAGTACTCTCAAAGAGCTGATGAATGTAAATTTTTTCTGGTCTATCAACACTGATGTGTCCGTATGTGGATGTCTATAAGTGAATGTCGTTTATGAGTTCATCTTTTCTTCTCCAGCAGTGATCAGCATGTTTTGTTCGTCTTACTTTGGTTTGTGTGATGGGAGTTAAGTGGCCATACAACTGCTGTTTTATGCGGTGCTGCTTCCAGTATCTGATCTTTTAAAAGCACACAGCATCCTTTTGTAGTTCATATCCAGGTTTTTCTCCAAGAGTTTTCTCACAGTCCAAGCGGTGCCAATATATAGTAATACTAACACGACTGCTGCTTGCAAGAATTACCGTTTTATAAGACATAAGCACGATGTAATAATACATAAGTACAATACAGTGATACACAGGCATTATAAGAAAACATGCAGTATGCATAGAAAGAGACAAGGGAATGAATCAAAATCGTCCCCCGAAAGAGAATTCCCGGGTGTAACACTAAATTGCAACCAGCTGTCAGGCTCCATTTCTGTCGACCGATTTGTATACCCAGGGTTCTGGTAGTATTCACTTCAATTACTCCCAGATCTTCTACGGCCTGGAGTGATGGTAACTGCTTGGTTCCCATCGATGGATCAGAGATCAGCTTGAGATGGTAAAGTATTTACCTGTTTAAAATGATTGTGAATATACACTTTTGTACTGCATATAATTGGAAAACAAAATAGATAAACCATAATAGATTTAGACATAAGATTTGATATACTTAAAACCAACCAACCAACCTGATTATGCATCTAATACACCTAAAATATCGGGGATTCACAATGTGTAATAAACCACTTTCTTAAAGAATCAAAACCAATCGCACTTTGAAAAGTAAGAGACATGAAGACGAATTTTTAGATTAATAATGTCAGAGTAGATAGTGGACTGATAATCTAAGGACTGTTAGTTTTATCTGTAATTTAGCCTTGCTTTGTGATTGGTCACGTCCAGCCCTTTCTGACCTTCAGCAATTGAAGAGCTCCATAACCTGGATGCGCTCCATGACCTGAGTGCACTGCTTTGGATCAATGTGTTCCTAACGAACTTAGCTCATTCGTTTTCTTTCCACATTATCCGTCTATTTTCTTTTTCCTTTCCCTACGGCCCTTCTTCTTCTTCTTCTTCTTCTTCTTCTTCTTCTTCTTCTTCTTCTTCTTCATCTACATTTTCTTGTTCTTTTAACCTTTTACTTTTTTTCTTGAATTTTTTTCTTCGTCTTTCACTTCACCTGCCATTTTTTACCTGTTTCTTCAACCATAGCTTCTTCAATTTTCTTCTTGCTTTCTTCATCAATTTTCTTCTTCTTCTTCTTATTATTATTATTATTATTATTATTATTATTATTATAAACCACCTGCTTTTCTCCTTGTCATTTTTCCGATTTACATAACTCCTTTTTTTTTTCTCTCCAACTTCCCATATGTTCTCTTTCCCTTACGTCCTCTATTTCTCTCTCGCACTCTTTCTCTCTCTCTCTTTCTTTCTCTCTCTCTCTCTCTCTCTCTCTCTCTCTCTAACCTGCCACCTTTTCGACGTAAATTCTTACTTTAAAAATTTCCTTCCCTTTTTTCTCCTCCTTCTTAGTATCCCCTCTTTCTTCTCCTCTTCACTTATTATACTTCCAAGTTCTCTTTATTATTCACAACTACAACTGCTGCTGTTGCTGCTGCTGCTGCTGTTGCTGCTGCTGCTGCTGTTTCTACTTGTATTGTTGTTGTGTTTATTTATTATTCAAAACAATTTTGTGAAATAGCCTAACCGGAACTAACCGAACAAAACAGACCAAACTTCTTATTACAGTCTCTTCAATGAGACTAGTTTAACATCATTCCTTTTCGTTGGCCCTCCCGCCACAACCTTTCCATGCTATTCAAAAACGACTCGCTGTACAAGCAAGTATTTCCGGAGATTGCTCAGTATTTAAAGTCTTTGTCCAGATAAAAAATGTTCAACCGACATAACTTAATAAGAGAGGCTAGTTACCAAACGTTTATAAATAAATTAAAAAATATACTATTGCGCTTTCATGGGCACCCCATGTGGTGCAATGGTTAGTAAGCAAGATTAGCGGACCATTGTTACTGAGTTCAATTCTCATTGGCTGCCCTATACTTCTGACCTTTTGCCACAATTTAAGCTAAGCTTAGTAAATAACTGCGACTCTTTGTGATGTAATGGATGGCAAGGTTCTCTCGTAGATCAGCTATTACTTGAGTGGTGATTTCGATCCTCACTAGGTGCGACATATTCTTTACCTTGCACCAAATAAAGATGCGTTTAGTAAATTAATATATAGTAGAGAGTTCGATCCTCCCAATATAACCCATACTTAAACCTTTGTCCATAATCAAATCTATGTTTTGGGATGACTCGTTGTTGTATAATAGATAGCAAGCTTGCTACGACTGAGAAGTGAGTTCGATCCTTACTTGGTGTCTCATACTTGTAACCTTCAGCCAAATCTAACTTGATTTTGGTGTAACGGTCAGTGAGCACGGCTAGCTGGTCATAACAAGTGGTTGAATTCTCACTGATTGCTCTTTACTTCTGGCTTAACTAACCTAAGCTTTGTAAATAACTATTATTACTACTCTTAGCAAGAATTATGGAATTAGCATATTTAGAAGATGTTCAACTAAGGTATTTATTTAGCAGTAAATAAACTAATAACAAAGGAGAGGCAAAACATTTTTCTTTTGATAGCTGAACATTCTGGTTTCATGAAATATTCCTTAAACAAAACAGATTAAATATTTTAAACTAAAAATATATTTTTCCAAGCTGTGCAGAGAAAAATATTATGGAATAAACCAATACTAAGAAAGAAATTATTGAATTATTTTTGCTTCCTTGAAAAAATACCAGCAGAAGCTTAGGCCTGTAAATTGGTTAGTAGTTAAAAGACAGTTCATACTGACACCAATAAGCAGTTGAGCATATGGAATTGAAAGAAAACATGGCTCCAACAAAAGAACTTTCAATTGAAACTATGGAAAGGGTCGTAAAACTCATTCAAGACAATAGAATATGGGGGAAAATATTGGTTGTTCCAAGTCAGCTTAATCTAAAATTTAATGCAAATATGAAATAAATGGGTTGGTTCAAAAAGGAAAACATATTGGTAGACCATAAAAGTCATCAAAACGTCAGGATATAAAACTTAAAGCAATATGCCTTGATGATAGAAAATATACAATAAAAGAAATTAAAAACAAATGGTCCAAACAGGAGTCAATGTTTGCGAGAGAAAGGTAAGAAATCGGCTGAATGAAATGGGATTTACCGAGAGAAAACCAGCTCTAACACGTATAATGGTTAAATGGTTAAAAGCTTCTTTCGTAAATCAATTACTCCTCAGTTTAATCCGCATGAGATTCTCCATTACTAGATCGAAGGTTTTAGATTTTAGGATACCAAACCTGGCATCGTGGTAGGCAAACTAAGCCAGGAGGCTATTACAAGTGAGTTCAATTCTCAATAGGTACCTCTTATTTCTGACTTTGTGCACAATTTAATCTACACTGAGCAAATAGATATTTCGATTTCAAGAGAATCACGATGTTGTGTAATTGGTAGAACACTACTTTCAAAAATCTGTTAAACTGAGTCGTAAGTTCGATCCTCACTAGTAAAAAAGTAAAGTTAGCAACCCAAAGGCTAACTTTTCAAAAGCTACTACGCCGAGGTTTAGGGGCGGACGCTACTACATTCTCTGTATTGCTCCACTTTACGCTTGATCCTTACTTTATAATGATGAGCGTTAAGCCAGGCGGAATCAAGTACCATTTTTTGAGTCTTTGGTAAGACTCAACCTGGGATAGAACCCCGGTCTCCCAGACCTTTGGCAAACACTCTAGGCTAATTAGGTAATTATTTTTGCAGGCCTTATGGAAAATCTTAGCTATGCTTAGTGAATAACGGTTCCAATTGATTTGGGCACCTAAGCTTAGGGTTCGGGGCATGACCGAAATGTATCGAGACTTTTTTTAATTTTGAAATTTACATAAAGACATGGGCACAGCTGAGCGACTTATATACGCGGTGCCTTCAATAAGTTTCAAGACTCTTTTTGTACAGGCATTTAAAATTGTTGTAGACTCTTAAAAATTCAGTATGTTATTGCTTTTATCGTATGAGATGACTGACCAATTTTTATGATTTCAGGTTCAAATGAACAGCTACAGCAGCAATTGGAATACACTCTACTAAAGCCTGATTGTCACTGCTGGTGAATTTCAAAAATGCAATCTGGACATGAGGACACTTTAGAGGAACGATATGCAATAAAATTCTGTTTTAAACTTGGAAAAAAGGCCACAGAAACGTATGGAATGCTTCGGACTGCTTTTGGAGCATCTTGCATGAATCGAGCATCAGTTTTTGAGGGGCATAAGAGATTCAAGGAAGGCAGGGAGTCTGTGAGGAGTGATGAGAGGCGTGGGAGGAGTAAGGAAGTCAGAACACCAGAGTTGATTGGCAAAATAAAGAATTTCATGCATATGGAGCGTCGTGTGTCTATAGAGACAATAAGTGCACAGTTTGATGTTAATGTGGGAACTGTACACACAATTATTCACGAGGAACTGAAGATGCGGAAGATTTGCGCGAAGTTTATCCCAAGGGTACTCAGAGAAGATCAGAAAGAAAGATATTGTCATGACCTGATGTTCTGGTGACCTGCGATGAAAGCTGGATCTACTGCTATGACCCAGAGACCAAGAGACAGAGTTCCCAGTGGAAGCATGCTGGCTCTCCCAGACCCAAAAAGGCCAGACAGAGCAAATCCACCGATAAATTTTTGATGATCCCTTTTTTTTGACAACACTGGCATGATCTACATGCACTGGGTTCCCACTGGACAGACAGTCAACAAGGAATACTATGTTGAGGTTTTAAGGGAGTTCAGGAAGAGATTCTTTGGGAGAGCCAGCACTGTTCAAATCGGGTCAGTGGCATTTCCACCAGGACAATGCACCAGTCCACAACTCCATCCTTGTCACAAACTATTTGACCAAGATGGGCATCAAAACAGTTCCTCACTCTTCCAATAGTCCAGACCTTACTCCTTGTGACTTTTGCTTATTCCCTAAGCGCAAGGAAAAACTCAGAGGCTGTCGTTATGAGACAATTGAGGAGATAAAAGAGGCTGTGACGATGGTCATTGACACGCTAACACAAGACAACTTCCATGGAGCCTTCTAGAAGTTGTTGGAACGGTACAACAATGCATTGCAGCCGGAGGAGATTACTTCGAAGGGGACCTGAGTTTCATGTGTGTACTATCAATAAAAAGGTTCATACGAAAAATGTCGGGAAATTATTTAATGAACCTGGCATATTGAAGTAATGATGTCTTCTTTTTCTATTTCTTCTTTTAGCCCTTTCATTTTTTTATCCAACTCAAACAAGATTCTATTTTATCATTTAAAAAAATTAGTCAAATTTGAAAATATAAATATCAACCCAATCGTGATTCTTCTTATGAACAGTTTTTAAAAGAAATGGATTATGCAAGTGCAGCACCCTTCGTACGAGATGGAGTGTCCTCGTAGTGTAGGGGATAACATGCTGCAATATCATCGTAAGTGATTTCGAACTTCAGTCACGCTATTATGTTACCTTTCGGACTAATACATTAAAGGTAAAATATTATCACTATTGTTCTTCTATAAGGATGGCTTTGGCATTAAATAACCCAAGAAGGTTGATATACCATTAAATAAATGAACCAAACTAAATTTAACGCTCTGTACTTAAGCTGAATTCGACTTTTTCTTGTTTTGTAAACCGAAAATTCATCTCAAGAGTAAAATGACGAAATTAAGGGTATTTAGATAAATAATACCACACCACATTAAAAAAGGAGCAATAGAATTGCATCGACCAACGGCTGTACCATAGGACCAACGTTTTGTGCTGTAAAGAAAGAAGTCTGCAGAAAAAGAAATACTCAAACTCGAAGGAAGGAAATATAGCAGTCGTTTTTATTCAGCTTTGATCACTGCAACTCGAAAAGTTCATTTTTGTAGCGTCCTTCTTCTCCCTTCCTCTCGGTGGTGACGGGGTGTGGGTGAGAGCTGACTGTTTGACACACGCCTGTCATAGCAGATAGGTCGTAGCAGACTGGGGTAGGACGGGTCGGGGCCTCCGGAATCTTTAACGCACCCGTTTTGACAACTGCCTTCAACTCTGCCAAAATCTCATTACTTGTTTTCTTTTATAGAGATTTTGGGGAACAAATCGAAGATCCTCGAATGTTCGATGTCACTAGTGAAACACGTGATAATACATCTGTGATTATTTTAAAATCACGTCTAACTTTGCCGGTCATTCTGCCAGCATGCGTTAGTCTCGTGACACCTTCACTGATTGACTACAGCGCCCGTCCGTAATATTTCACAGCAAACTTGCTGGAATAAGAGTACTAAATGATTTGAGGTCTACTTTAAATTAAGTTTTTGCGTTCATTTTGATGGGTTTTTTTTCAGAGCGTCGTTAGCTTCATCTAACTTAAACATTTTAATCTTATCAACCCAGTTTTTAGATTTAGATAATTTTATATACAAATTCTGAATTCATTAATGTTTTTTTCTCTTTACAAACAGTTTAGTCGATAAAGGCAGCAGCGGTTAAAACATTCAAACTAATATAACTAAGATGAGAATAATAGTCTAAGCATATCAATATATATAATAACGCTTCACTTTCTTTTATCTATAGGTCTTAATTTGGCTTCTCACGAAACAAAGGCCAAGAAAAAAGTCACCAGCATAATAGTTCGAACTTATTTTTAAGTATCAGAAACAAGAATCTATAGAATTAATGTGTGGAATCTTACGGATTAATTGATTAATTGATTTTAACGACATATCAACCCGTCTAGTGTTATTTTATATCTAGATATCAGGGAATTGAGTAAATTGTGCGTTCATATTTACATTTTTGCTATAATATCATATCATGTACTCTTATCTAATACAAATAATTTGCACATCGTTGTATGGTTTCAAATATTCTTGTTTAATACAAATAATCATATGGTTTTAAGTAATTATTTCCATTTCATGATAGTCATTTGTTTTCATAAAGTTACATGGTTTCAAGTAATTAATAACAACCCTTAATGTGGCACAGTTGCCGTGATGATTAATTATTTTATTACCTGATTTGTTTAGGCCACGAGTTTTTCAGTTAGCTGTTAAGTTAGCTAAAATTTTTAAGCGGAAATGTAAGTCAAATTGGAAAGTTTAAGTGAGTACTTAACGTTCAACACAAGAAGGCCAAAATGGATTCATATCTTGTCTGTGACAGATTTGATTGGAGAAATAAAAACAGTGCATTTCGGACACGTGAGAGATGACGCAATAATTTAGCAAGATGACATCACCCCATCGATATCCTGAATTTAAATATGTAAAAATTAGCGAATTTTGAAAAAGTGTCTGTTAGCCCGTCAGTTGTCAGTTAGAAGTTTTCATTTGGAAAGTTCTGTCGGGCTGGTGGGGTCCGTGTCTTTTTGTGTCTGTTTATAGACCATTACAGATTCTCTCTCTCTCTCTCTCTATCTCTCTCTATCTCTCTCTCTCTCTCTCTCTCTCTCTCTCTCTCTCTCTCGCTACTGTATGCTGTCTGAACATCGAACAATTAATGATTGCTAATTGTTGGTGGAGAGTTCTTCTTGTTTTTTAATTGCCAACACCCACACAACTTTGTTCCAACGCCAGAAGTTCCAGATGGAATGTGTCATTCCTTGTTTGTGGGTCTTTTAAACACAGCGTAGGCACTGACAGGATTCATAAATGAACTATGCGAAAATGCATTTGGCACCGTTACTAGGATTCGACCCTGAAAACCTGCGACACAGCCAGACGCAGGATTTGGCCCTAAAAACCCACTGCGCAGCCATAAACAGGATTCGACCCTGAAAACTGACAGCTAAGCGATGGTTCTACATTTGGTACCGTGCAAATACATTAAGCACATTCTGGTCAGTTAGCGAATTGTAACTTTACATTTGGTGCTGTGACCATCATAGTATCACATTTGGTACCGTGCCTAAGATAAGGTCCAAGGAGGTGCAAAAAGCATAGTATCACATTAATAAACAAATATAGTTTCAAGTAAGTATTATTAATACAAATAGTTTACAGTTGTATGGTTTCAAGTATTTATATCTAATACGAATAATTATCAATTTATCTATTCGTCCCATTGAAGGGAACCTAACAGGTACTGCCACTCCGGGTCAGAGTGGGCCAAAGAGTCATGGGGATGAATAAGTGATTCCACACTTTGCAGATCTCCGGAATTGGAGCCTCATTATCAGATTCGGCAAAGTGTCTTACACAGGATAGCTCTTTTTGGTCGAGTCCTAACTCTGCTGAGGATACAATCAGCCTATTATACTTCCCGCCGACAGAGAGGTAGAGTTTTAAAGAAAAGTTCTAACAAGCTTCTGGCAAATAAATGAATAAAAATGATATAACTGTAAACAGTTATGCAATTTTCTGTGAGGCAAGTCAGACGACAGACAAAATAATTAAACTTCCTATCTACTTGCACGGCAACTACAACAGACACCGTAAAAGAGAGGTCGCGAAAATAATCATGCCAATTCATTTAACGGAATCCACTGGAGGCAGAGCAAGGTTTCTCAAAGTGGTCCCTATATATGACTATAACCCTTACTTTTATCCTATCCATCTTTCATCGGCCCGATTCGCGTAGATGAGGACTCTTCATTTCAGAATTTAACAGCAGTGTTAAACGTTACTGTCAATCATACCACTGACGTCACTGCTGAAACGTATTAGCCACCGCCTGTCTTCGCA
This sequence comes from Sepioteuthis lessoniana, assembly GCA_963585895.1. Taxonomy (NCBI): domain Eukaryota; kingdom Metazoa; phylum Mollusca; class Cephalopoda; order Myopsida; family Loliginidae; genus Sepioteuthis; species Sepioteuthis lessoniana. The sequence goes on along the minus strand of OY757918.1, from coordinate 64,568,937 downwards.
TCCACAGTTCCGTCTCGTTAAATATTTATCCTAGACCCCTGGGGAAGCATAAAATTTTGGCAGGGTGAATAAAAGCATAAGAAAAATAATAATCGTTGGATCATGTGGACTAGTTGTCAGATATTGTACACTTAGCAGAATGTGATTAGATGTGATGGCCACTTGTGAAGTGTTATTCACACACGATCCGTTTGAAATAAAGGGGTGATTTAAATAATCAAGCTCAGACCAAAAATATACGGATCTTTTCAGCATCGTTAATGACGCATATAACCGTAAATTCACGAAAGAAAGTATTCAAAAACAATTATATTTTCAAAGAATGATTATATAACAATATTGCTTTCTAAAATATCCCTTTTTTTAATGAATTTTGAAATGTCTTCAGAAGAAAAAGGATTAATTAATAATAAGGTTTGGTTTGGTTATTTAATACCAAATCATCTTTATACATATATACTAAGTATATATGATTTGTAAACACATTTTTGTTGATAAATTTTTTTAAACGAGCTTCCGGTCATTCTTTTTCACACAGTTAAATGGCTCCGAGTTTTGGTATGTATCACAAATATTTCAATTGAACATCGTTTATTTGTTTACACACAATTGAATTATCAAACAGTTCTTTTTCTAACAATTCAATTGAACAAGCCATATGTTTTCACCCAGTGATATGGTTGCAAGTACTACTATTTAACACCAAACAATTCAATTTGGCATCAGTCATTTGTTTGAACACAGATAAATGATCAAACAGTTTTATTTCAAACAATTCAATTTAGCATAAGTCATTTGTTTGCCGATAGTTTAGATGTCACACAGTTCTTAGTTGTCTAAGTTTCTGAGACGAAGCTTGATGATTGAGGTAAAAAATCATATATAATAGTAGTAATCCTAATCAAGTAAGAACATTAAGTTTAAGTCAAAAAGATTCACTCTGAACTGTCCAGCAGGACATATAGCGTAACGGTTCCCTAAGTTTCTAAGGAGACAATCATCTAGAGGTTGCAGATTCAATCTTGACTGCAGGCGAGTAACAATATAGGAATAATTAACACTTGTACCCGGTTATGGCTAACGGAATCAGAAGAGGTAACCCCCGTGGATTCCATAAAGAACAAAGTTCGAAGTTCCGTGAAGGTTTCCGAGTTCGACAAACACCTGAAGAAAGCTGAAACGTTGTGGAAATAACAATAAAGATGAAGACAATACTCCGAAAACCCTTAATGATAAAAACCAAACAGTTCTATTTGATCCATTGCTGCCACTCCTGACGAGATTGAATTTCGGAGCAATGGCAATGAAAGGATACTCCACATTCCCAAAAGCTCCAGCCACACCATCAGATTTAAAATCATGTCCAGGACACTCGTTGACACTCTGCAGAGATGCAGTTGGTGTATTCTTCAGCTCCAGGCAACTGGGCTAACAAACAGTTTGTAGGTAACATTTTTAAATGAGACAGAGCTCATTTGTTTGCACACAATTAAATGATTCCAAGTGTTTCTTTGTAATACAAGTCATTTGTTTGCACAGTTAAATGATTTCAAGTATAGGAAAATATGAAATATTTCTATTTGGCCTATAACTGGGATCCTAACAGAGTGGCAATGAAGGTGTACTCCACAATTTCCAAAGCTCTAGGACTGGAGCCTCCCCATCAGATGGTTTATTATCATATTCAAAACACTCGTTGGGGTAGGGGCTTGCCACCCTGCAGATATGCTGTGGGAGTTCTTATATAATTCAATATCCCATTAATGATAACTTTTCTGCATTTTGTAAAAAAGTAATCTAGGAAACGAAAACATTTGAAAATATCAGTCCCGACTCATTATGGCATCCATTGAGACAAAGAAAAATGTCGGCAATATTCAATTAATTTATTTGGAGATGTGTAGAAATTAAATTTGATTACAAGGCGTGCATGAAGTAAAAATTTGAAGAAACCCTGGTCAAGAGGAAACTTTTAGATATAAAATAGAGCAAGTTATCAGCTCCAAAACATTATTTTTCTACAGCCATTACCATAAGCTATGCATTTTTGCTAGTAACCAACAAGTGATACACCAGATAAGACAAGAGACTTTCTTCTCAGCAGCTATGATGGCCTCATTGAAAATGGTGTTCTCGTAGTCCATCTTTCATCGGCCCGATTCGCGAAGATGAGCTCACCAAAGGGCTCTCCATTTCGGGAGTTAAAAGCTGTGTTAAACGTTACTTGTCAATCATAACACTGTCGTCCCTGCTGAAACATATTAGCCATTGCCTAACTGTCTTCGCATCCACTCTTCAGTCTCCCTAAATATTTATAAAGAATCAATGAATGTCGTCGAATGGATTTTTTCCGCAGTAACACATGTGTGCTTTGATGTAAGACGATATCTTGCCGGACAGCTGCACAGATGTTATATTTAACTAAACAAAAGAGTTATTAGCAGGAAGGACCACTCTCTACTGCCATGTCACCAACATTCAGCCGTGGCGTTGTTAGACAAAATAATTAAACAGAAGGAATGAATTTCTGAACGGCTCTCTTTAACAAGCGCGGGATGCAGTTTTTTGTTCTTCGATAACGAAAAGCTGTTCTCAGTCGTGACGACTATGAGAAAAATACTGTTTAGTAGCTGAAAAAATTGTTCTATCCAACCGAATTATTCTGTTCCTTGTGTCTATGGTAGATTGCGTGAAATAAATTGGGGTCGTTTCTCCCGGAGCATCTCAATTACCAGCGCACTACTTAGCTTCTTGTTCTTCACAATGCGAAAATGTGCAACCAGTGGTGGAAAATAGACGAGAAGCGGAAAACTTTCCCTATTTATCGGTCTTATTACGATCCTTGCATCTATTGCAGTTTTCGTAGAAATAAGAAAGCGTTAATTTGGGAGCAACTACTTAGAACAACAATAGACAGGCACTTGTTCCTTACTCTAAGGGTTATCATAGTCTGGAGGTGCCCGTGGTGCAGTCGTTATCGTCGTAGGAAATGGACACGGCGACACAAGTTCAAATCCTGGACGAGGCTGATTACATTTCACATAGCACTAATACCCTTGGGGAAGGTATGAATCCAATTATTCTCCCTCCAGCTATGGGTAAATAGTAGGACAGACTAGGTTCTTCAGCCTTGGTTAGGCAACTAGTCTAGGAGAAGGAAAACTCTGAATTCAAACCTGTGAAACTCCGCTTAAAAATTGACCTTGTGTCATATCCTGCCCGAGCGGAGGAGTTGGTAAATAGTATCATAGTCCCTGTATTTGTCGCAGGAAATAAATTGAAGGCATAACTTTTGGTGGCTCCCTTATTTTGAGCGTGGTGTGCTATCTCTTTTTTTTTTTTGCTAGGTAAAATGAATAGCCATTGATGGTTACTATGTGATAAGATAGCGTTTAGTAGTTGAAAACCAGCTCTATTCTACTGTTATTAGGGTCCCTGTATCTATCATAGAAAATAAATAGGAGGCATTACTTTCGGTGTATCCCTTGGAGAAAAGACGAATCAATTGGATTTAACCACGGTTTGCACCCAAGCGCACTGAACCAAAACGTGTACACAGGAGAGTAGTTGTTTATTTCATCCTGTTGTTGTTTGCCGATGTCTTCACGATGTCACCCATTGTCGTAAGTTGTTCTGTACAATAGACACACGAATGTTTTGAAGTGACTTCACGTCCGAATTGACTCTCCGAAGACATTTTCTGTTTACTTCTAATTACACACACACACACACACACACACACGCGTGCGCGCGCACACACACACACACACACACACGATTTCAGTCTCTCTTTCTCCCCTTTTTCTTTTTCCCTCTCACTCTTACAGATTGACTTACGCACTATCTCTTTCTCTCTGTCTATATATATATATACATATATATGGGGGGAATGCGTGTTTCGGTGACTAATATTCAGAAATAAAACACATATTTATGTATACGTGTGTATCTATCGAACAACAATATTCCCAATTAACCCGACATACACATACAAAAACACAGATACAGAGACTCAAACGCCCACTTTCTTTCTCTCTTTCTTTCTCTTTCTTTCTCTCTCTATCTATCTATCTATCTATCTCATACACACACGTACACACACACATATATTCATTGATTTTCGCTCCCTCTCATCTTTGTATGTATGAGTGTCTGTATGTTCTGTGTCTGAACGTATGTGCCTCTATTTCGAACACGAATATACTTACGTATGTAAACATATGTGAGTGCGTATAACAGCTGTATATCTATTGATCAAAGTATTACAAACACACACATAATATATATATATATATATATATATATATATATATATATATATATATATATATATATATATATATATATATTCACTCTTTTATAATGTACTTGATTGTGATTTAGAAAGAATTATGAATAGAAGTGTTATTGAAAAACATTAAAAGGGGATATAAATCTTTAAAAACAATGGATAAAAACTATTTTGAATAAGAAATCTTGTAAATTTTTACCACTACTTTGTCCAAATAAGGAGATAAATTGAAAAAGTTGAATCATTAAGTGGGAGAGGGTATATATATATATATATATATATATATATATATATATATATATGCGTGTGTGTGTGTCTATCTGGCTGTGTGTTTATGTTTATGCATTTGTGTGTGTGTGTGTATGTGTGTGTGTGTTTGTGTTTATTTATTTGTGTGTGTGTATATGTGTGTACTTGCGGGCGTGCGCGGGTGCACGTATGTGTAAATGTGTGTCTTTTATACGAAAATAATCAAACATCACCCATGCATAAATTTCGTTTGTGTGTACCTATTAAAGACAAAGCTTCTCAGTTAGCCTTTACGTACATATCTTAATATGTATGTATCTCTCGAACAAAAATATTCACAAATATCTCTGCACACACACACACACACAACCCTGCGCGCGCATACGCGAACACATATGCACGCAGATATATATATATGCATGCACATACTTAGGCACACAATCGTGTGTGCGTTTATATATGTATCGAATGGAAAAATATCTAGTTCTATTCTTGCATATGCAGACAGGTGTTTGTGTGTGTGTGTGTGTGTGTGTGTGTGTGTGAGAGAGAGAGAGAGAGAGAGAAAGAGAAAGATAAGAAATGTTCCCTCACATTTTCACACACATACATTCGCGCATACACGTGCTCATTCACGGACTAAAAACACTCAAAAATTGTTATTTTTGCATATATATATATATAACCGAAACCCCGGAAAAATGGTACCTTACTGTAAAGTTGTCGTAAGAGCAATGTACTTAAAATGCTCTGACTTATAGGATAAAGCAATTTTCTACCCAATTTGCCTCCGAAATAGATTCGATGTCCACTCTAGACACAGATTTTTTTTTTTAATTTTAGATATAAGAGATTAGGATGAACTGCTCATGAGAACTCACTCCTTCCTGAATAGAAGCCTCAATGTCATCAAAGGACCACTATTAAAATGGGTTCACAGTTCGTCTTGTAGTATTTACAAAACTTAGGGCAGCAGAAGGCTGCAATATCAACATAACCGGCCCATTGCCTTAGTGGTAGAGTATTCGCGAATGGTCCAGGAGACCGGTGTTCAATCTCAGGTCGAGTCGTACAAAAGACTCAAAAAGTTGTACTTGATACCTTTTTGCTTAACACTCAGCGTTATAAGGTACGTTTCTAGCGTAAAGTAGAGCAATCCATGGAAGGGAGTAGCCCCCCTACACCTCGGTGTAGTAGCTATTGAAAAGTGAGCATTCGGGTAACCCTCGACAACGGTCGGCAACTTTACTTGCTTTTACTTGTCTGTATAATTTCATTAAGATCCTTTCAGGATTCCTGATAAGTGTCTTGGTTTCAGGTTGGAATTAATGGATGACTTTATCAAAATTGTCCTGAGTGCTTTTGGGTGTTCATTTTTTTTCTTTACTATTGTTAATTTGTCTTTTTACAAGACTACAGAGATAGATACTTTTGGGTGTCAGTATCGTGGTGAGTTGCACGGTCATATATTTTGAAATATGTGTAGTTGGGCAGCAATCTTTCATTTAAGCATGTTTGATTAAATAATAAATACATTGATTAAATAATAAAGACATATTTTGTCTATATAATTTAATTAAGATCCTTTCATGGTTCCTGATGAGTGTCTTGATTTTTAAAAGATCAAAACAGACTTGGTAGGAAGTCGACACACACACACACACACACACACACATATATATATATATATATATATATATATATATATATATATATATATATATACCAGTCTATTTATATCGATCCGGCAAGCTATCTCTGTTTATATCAGTTTCCACACATACACACGCGCGTGCACATATATACGGTCATACATACATATATATCATCATCATCATCATCATGTCGCGCCGCCAGCGCGGATATCCCTGACCCTCTCTCGCCACTTCTCCCTATCATTCATCGCCTCCGGCAGGTCTTCAGGGTTACATCCTGTGTCCTCACATAGTTGCTGTATGTAAGTTCGTGCTGGTCGTCCTACTTTTGCACATCCATATGTGGGGGTCCACAGGAGTACATCGCTTATGAGCTCGTCCTTGCTTCTCCAGCAGTGTCCCGCGTGTCTGGTTCGTCTGACTTGTATAGTTTTCGTGATGGGGGGCAAGTGTCCGTATAGTTGGAGTCTCGTGGGGTGTTGTCGCCAGGACTTGTTTAATACTGCTCTCAACATTCTTGTGTAATTTCCATCTAGTTTCCTCTCCAGCCGCTTCGTTAGCGTCCATGTGGTGCATCCATATAGCAGTATCGACACAACCGCTGCCTGGAAGAAACTGCGTTTCATTTTATCAGGTCCGACTTCCATATGATCGAGAGCCTATCGATAGCTGTCCATGCCTTCGTCAGTCGTGTGTCGATGTCTTTTTCGGTTGATGAGACGCTACTTCCTAGGTAGGTGAATTTGTCTACTAGTTTCAGAGAGGCTCCGTCTAGTGTGGCAATGTTGCCCGTTTGGTTGTAACACATATATTCAGTTTTGTTTGCATTGACATGGAGGCCAATGCCAGCTGCGGCTCCTTCCAGACTATGCAGTAGTGTCTCTGCTTGATTAGGCGTATTCACTAGTAACGCCAAGTCATCAGCGTAGTCGGCGTCCGTGATTGTTTTTGCGGGGTACCTTTTGCTTCTTCTCTTAGTCAGCTCGAAGCCATTTTCTCTGATTTTGTCGATCGAAGTCCTAAGCACATAATCTAGACAGATGATAAAGAGGTACGGGGCTAGTGTGTCTCCTTGTAGTACTCCTGCAACAATGTCGAAGTATTCCGTGTCTCCATCTGGTGAACGTACTTTCACTTTGGTGTTTCTGTAGAGAATCATTATCGCTGCTACTGTTTCTTTTGGTAGGCCGTATGCTAGTAGGATTTGCTCCATCTTCCCTCTGTGTATGGAATCGAAGGCCTTGGTAAAGTCGACAAATAGTAATGTCACCTGTAAGTTTTTTGCCCGAACGCCTTCAAGGATTCTACGGATGGTCAGTATTTGTGAGGTTGTGGATCTATTTCTCCGGAAGCCGTTTTGGTTTTTCCTAAGGATGTTGTCTATTTTGGGTTCTATGCGGTTTCGTAGTAGGGCATTGTAGATTTTGGGTGCTATGGATGTAAGTGTTATCCCTCGGTAGTTCTTGGCTAGTCCGAGGTCGCCTTTTTTAGGGAATGGAAGGATGCATCCCTTCGTCCATCTTTCTATCCTATTTTGACTATAGACTGTGTTGCATTGCCGGAGCAGTATATCGTCGAATTGTCTAGTCTTCCACACTTCTGGGGGGATCTCGTCTAGCCCTGCTGCTTTCCTATTTTTAATTCTTCTGAGAACTGAGTTGAGTTCTTCTTTGGTGAAAGGACCTAGTTTAACGTCTAATTGCTTACTAATAATTCTGGTGATCGGTTCATCCGTTATTTCCGGTGGGTTTCCTAGTAGATTTTTTCAAATGCTGTTCCCACAGTTTTACTCTTTCTTGTTGGCTTGCAGCTTTCAATTTTGCTTTGGCTGTGCTCTTCCTTCTACTTACTTCGTTTATTGTTTGCCAGGCTATCCTGGATTGTCTATCTTCCACCGAGTCTCTAATCTTATCTATCTGATTTTGTATGTATTCTGCCTGTTCTTTTAGATATATTCCTGTTAATTGATGTTGAGCCTTTTCTAGTTTTCGTGCATTTGTGTTTGTTGGGTTCTTTTGATAGCTTTTGGAGGCAGTTTTCACAAGTGCACGTTTTTCTCTAACCACTGGCGTTTCCCAAGGGGCTCTATATTTAGTTCTAGGTTTTGTTGGAATACACTTTGCTGCCGCCTCAAGGTGTGCTTCTACAAAATTTTCATATTCGTCATTTGGGGTACCTTTTTCTGCCTTCTCTTGTAGTGCTTCGAATCTGTTTCTTAATTCTAATGCATATTTATCTCTAATATCTCTGTTGTTGAGTAGGGCCCAGTCATAGTGCTTGGTTGTCGCTTTACGTGTGGCGTTTTTTCGTAGGCTTAGACGTACTTTGGCCGTAACTATTCGATGATCGGAGGACACACCCTCGAAAGAGGAGTATGCCTCGCAATTCATCGAACTATTTTTCCATTTCCCGTTTATAAGGACGTAGTCTATCTGTGCTTTACTCTTATTCGCGTATGTGTAGGTCCATAATTTCCCCTCCCTTTTTTGAAAGTTTGTATTGAGGCATGTTAATCTATTTTCTATCATGAAATCTATTAGATGTTGTCCATTCCTGTTTGATGCGTTGTGTAGGCTGTATTTGTTGTGTCTGTTTTTCCCGATTTGTGCATTCATATCTCTGCCAATGACTAGCAGGTTGTGTTTCGGAATGCTACGTACTAGGGAGGATAGATCTTCGTAGAAGGCGACTATTTCGTTTTCTTCGCTAACATTGGTAGGGCTGTAGCAGGAGATAATTGTTGCTTTGGGGTTGCCATTAAACGTTGCGGCCATCATCCTAGGTTGTATTCTCTCAATGCTGTTCAGTGTTTTTAACGCTCTTGGTCCTAGAAGCATTCCCACCCCTCCTACCGATGCATTGATAGAGTTTTTCCATGCGGATACAGTCACCAGCATCCATCCATTACCAGTTTCGTGATACTTGATATCTTCGGTGTGCGTGTATCGGTGCTCTTGTATGCAAATTATGTCTATCTTATGTTCTACGGCTGATGCAGTTAGCTCTGATAGTTGACCTATTCTATTTAGGGTTCTCACGTTAAATGTCGCTATCTGTATTGTTTGTTTGCATCTTAGTAGTTTTTGTTTGAGTTTGAGCTCTGTAGCTGATTTTTCGAACACTGAGGCCAGGGCTCCAACCTCAGCAGGACGCGCCCCTTTTTTACCCGCGCGAAGAGCGATGCGGTTTATGTATCTGGTTTGAGTACGAGTCACGGTTATCTTTCGATGGCTGTTTTTATTCTCATCTATAGAAGCCACTCTTATAGATGAGCAGCAGTAGTTCCCCGATCGAACTGACAATCCTGAGCGTTAAGCCGCAGGACTCATACGTACATCACGCTGCTTCCCATGTATATGTGTTAGAAAAAAAAAAAATGTAAAAAGAAAAAAGAAAAAAACTTTTTTTTTTTTTACCTTAAGTTTTAACTTAGTTAAAGTCCAAGACTGCTGTCTGTTAAAATTCAAAGACATTTTGGGGTATATTTCAGCCTATCATCCGATTCCGGCCCTGACAGGTTTTTATTTTATTGGTAGAATTCGATTTTTGACTTCGGTTGCTTTTTTTTTTTTAATTTTTAACTGAGAGTATGCAATAAGACTTCTAAGCTTAAGAAAGTTCTATTTCTGTTTGCCCTGTATACTAACGCATTCGACCAGCGTCGTTATACGTCATTTTATTTTATTTTATTTATTTATTTATTTATTTTATTTTTTTTTTTTATTTATCTCTTTTTTTTTTCTTGGGGGGGGCAATTTTGGGGTTTTCTTTAGCAAATTTAGAAGTTCGTCTTCCAAAAGTAAAGTTTTTCCTGAAAATTAAGTCGCATAAGTCTTCATTCTTCATTTAAACAACACAGAATACAGCTGAGATTTAAGACATTACTATTTTAAATCAAATGTGCATTTTAAATGAACAGTTTAGTAGAATGAATTTACTGACCTCTGTGAAAAACTTCTGGAAACGGAATCACTTCCAACGTATGCATACTATTTCAACAAATGAAGGATTGATTTATTTCCATTTACATTCAAATGGTAGGCACAAGGCCTCAAGTTTTTTGGGGGGAGGGGAAGGGAGCGGTCATGCTTTTCTATATGTTCTACGGGACCTAGCTAGCCACATTCACCGACCCATTCAACAATACAATATATATAAGCATCCATCCGTCACCATATGCGCAGCAATTACCAAAATACCACATGTACTCTATGAGAGAAGCCTACTTAAAACCCGAAAGTGATGAATGATTTTTATTCATGATTTATATACAATGAATGTGATGGGAATGGGAGAAAAACCCCGAAATAAATGAAAAACAAGGAAAAAAATCCCCGTTTGGTTGCCCTCCCATCCCCCCGTCTCTAAGATGGGAGGCCGACTGTTTTCCGGGGCGAAAGGAACCGAAAACAAGCCGGGCCTACCCTAGGTGGGACATGGATCCTAATCTACAGGGGTAAAAGAAATAAAGGGTCGGGCACGGTATGGGTTGATACAAGCGGGTGATATGATTTTATATGTACATATGAGTGTTCAAGATCTTCGGTAATCGTGGACTGGGACACGGGTTGAGGTAGAAAAATAATGGGGATGGGGAAGATCTTGAGGACTAACAACTGGATTACGGGGACAATGACTCACAACATACTGCTAACTAGGTATCTGGGTACCAAAGAAAAGGGAAACAGTTCTAGTCACCAAGGGTGGGGTCCCTAAGGACCCGTGCCGTAGACGCCATGAGACGGCAGAGGAGGGAAGGATGACTCCAACATTGCCCCCTTTCGCACGACCAGGCTCGCTGCATTCACCCACCTTTTGCTGAATGTTATGCGATCCAAGCGTTTTCTATCGCATCTGATTTTGACCCTCAGCTGATGCCGAAAATACAAAACCAGATCCCGATGAGAAAAGTTTGCATCGTCATACAATCCCTTGTTTCGCGTCGTCCACACCACCATTCAAGCTACAGCTAGGATCGCGAGAAACACCACACGCTTCTCACCCTGAAACGGAGGAAGAACGTTGTCTACGACGTAACCAACGTCGAGCAGCACGAGCTGTTTGGGCTCGATACGAGCCGTCCACTCGCCGACGTGATCCCAGAACGGACGAACTCGCTCGCAGTAGTAGAAGGCGTGCTCAGCCGTTTCTTCCAAGCCACTGCCGTAGCGAGGGCAATCAGGCATGTCTGCCAGGCCCGCTCTGTAATTCAAGCCGACAAGGGGTAACGCATTTCGCACAAGTCGCCAGGTGAGCGAGAACTCGGAGTTGTTCAAGAAGCTCGATCATGGCGCCCAATTCCAATGAGAGCGGATCTCCTCCGTCGTCCAGCCGCGCCGCTCGCTGAGAGGATCAGAAGCGGAACCCACCACTAGCTCCCGATATAGTTCTTTTCGTGGCCGTGAAAGGCCACTGGACCCAAGAAGGTTACGAAGGGCCTTTCGGCACTCGCGGACAAACAGTGTTTCGCCCAAAGGCTTACGTCGACCTTCAGCCTTTGGGTCTGACTGGAGGCGAGGAAAAGTCCGACTCGCCTTCAGCCTCCACACTGCAGTCCCCGTCAAGACTCTGCCCAGGTATGCAAGTCTTTCAGCAAGCCAGTGGCTCTCCAGATCAGGCATACCCAGACCCCCGTTGCTAGTGCGTTGGATACAGACCTGCCTACGGACCATCGGCCTTGCACCTCCCCAGAGCAATCTGGAAAGGGATCGTTGCGGTGCCAATCGACGTGCCTTAGGCAGAGGAAGTACAGCCAATCGGTAGAGGATCAGGGGGAAGACGTACACGGCGCACGCCTCGGCCCTGCCCTTTAAGGACAACCTCCTTGAAAGCCAGATTCCCACCTGAGCATTCACCTTAGCTTGTACCTCCGACCAATTTCGCTCCAGTTGGAGGCCGGGTCCGAACCACACCCCGAGGATGCGGACGGGTCCGTCACTCCAGCGGAAGGGCCCCGGAAGAGTATCGCTACCCCTCCAAGCACCGAGCCGCAAACCTTCGCTTTTGTCAAAGTTGACCTTGGCCCCTGCAATCCGCTCGTACTTGCTAACCGCCTTCTTCACAGCCTTTATATCCAGACGGCGGGATACAAACACTGTGATATCATCGGCGAACGCGGAAACCCTTGCCGAAAGAGAGCCAGCAAAAGGGACACCGCGCAGGGCCGGAGTCGTCGTCCTATCCCTAAGCCTATGGAGCAGGGGCTCCAAAGCTAGGACATAGAGAAGAGGAGACAACGGGCAGCCCTGCCGGACCGAACGCTCGATCGTGAAAACCTCCGAACGCCTTCCGTTCACCTGCACCACTGCCTGAGGGTTGTGGTACATCATGCTAATCCATCTGCGGAACTCCGGTTGTAATCCGGCAGTCTCCAAAACAGTCGCCAAAAACCGATGGTCAACCCTATCGATGGCCTTGGACTGATCTAAACTGATCAGCGCGGCCTCGGTGCCGTCTTCTATCCCCTCTAGGACCTCGCGAATCAAGTGCAGGTTGTCTTGGATCGATATTCCTTTCACAGCAAAGGTCTGCTCGGGGCCGATCAGATCACTGATGACAAGCTGTAAACGATTCGCTAAGACCCGGGCCAAAATCTTTAACTCTGTGTTAAGCAGAGTTATGGGCCTGTAATCATCTAAGCCCTCCCAAACATGCCTGCCACCTTTCTTCAGCAATGTGATCACGCCCTTGGTAACGCTACCAGGGATGGCTCCCTGGGCGAACCAATGGTTGAACATATCCGTCAGAATAGGCACAAACATGTGCGACATCCTCAAGTACACTTCGTAGGGCAAACCATCCAGTCCCGGCGACTTGTTCAGGCCGACCTGCTTCAACGCGTCACGGACTTCGCATTCAGTAACCACACCCTCGCAGCCAGCCGCTTCAGCCGCCCCAAGGCGGGGGAAGTCGGCAAGATAGCTACGAAACTCCCGGATCGGGAGATCAGTGCAGCGGGCAAAGCGACCCCGAAAGTGCGCCCGAAAGGCATCACGTATCTCACGACTCGAACGCAGCAGTCGCCCGTCCGGGGCCTTGACAGAAACGATATACCGATCGGGGAACCTTCGCACTTCTTCTTCACGCGCAGTCGCGTTCGTCTTCACAGCTTCGTTGAGAACTCTCTTTAACCTTGATCTAACTACGTATCCCTTGTAGCGCTCGCTACTCTCGCGCTCAAGGTCCCCCCCGGGAAATTCTATCTTCTATAGATTTCGCTTCCTTGGCCCTATCTAAATTGAGCTGTTGACCGTACTTGGTAGCGAAATCTCTAATCCTATGCTTAAGAGATCCCCACCACCTATTCCCGGTAACCGCCCCCACTAACGCCCGCTTGATTAGGGATTCCAGCCGCTCCCGGAAGTCCCGTATCTCCAGTAAGGAGGTATTGAACTTCCAGTAGCCGGCCAGACTAGGCCTATCAGCTAACCGTAGACTGACGCTAACAAGTTTATGGTCAGTCCACGCTATCAAGTGGAACGTGGGACAACTAACAAAATCGATGTCAGCTCTTCTAACTAACACTCTGTCCAAGTAGGTACCCACTTTGGCAGAGGGCGAGCTTTCTAACCACGTCCACATCTCCCGCCCTGGGTGATCAAGACGAAACCTGTCGACCAGATCATGACAAGTCATGAGGCCGGCAAGGCTGCTATCACACCTTCCCCATCTACTAGCTCCCCACCCGACCTTATCTATCTTGGGATCAAGGATCGCATTCCAATCACCCATTAAGACTAGCCGCTTCGAATCGCCCAGGAACGGCGCCAACCGACGAAAAAAGGGAATCCTCTCCGCAGCGAAATTGGGCGCATAAACCGCAACCAGACGAAACTTGAAACTTTTCACGGCAACATCGGCCACAACCAGTCGGCCCCCGTCCCCTGCAAAAACAACTAGCAAGGAAACCCCAGCGCTGGCACGGCTGCCATATGCTGAAAAAACATTAAAATCCTTCTCCAGCACACGACAGTCCGCACCGCAAGTGAAGTGAGTTTCTTGCACTGCAGCAACATCTACACCGAGAGTTTTGAGTTCACCAAGCAAGCGCGTACACTTGCTTGAATCCCTCAATCCCCTCACATTCAACGTAGCAAGGTTAAGAGCCATCAATCCCACTTACCTTACTCACTGTCGACTACGGGCCGGAAATCCTTGGGAGTAAGGATGCCGACGGCCTGACGCAGGGATCCAGTACCGAGCTCAGTGCTAACTCGGTCGTCTCTGGTGATTCCCCCGACATCCATGGGGTACCTCAATTTTAATGACCTATAGAAGGAAGGGTGAACTAAAATCGGGACCCTTCCCGCACAGTATGGTAACATTTTTCGTAGCATTGCATTAGTAGTGTCGGCCAACATTACGTCCGCCCGACTGGCTTCCTCAATAAAAAGCCAAAGCTCCTTAGTTCGGTTACCAGCCGCACGGACGAATGTGGTCAACATTGGTGCATTCTTGAAATTGTACGGATTGGTAATGTCCGCCTTATCGATTGTCTTAGGAGCCAACAGGGGCTTAAGGGCTTTTTTGGGGACATGGTCTAGGTGCTGGGGCTCCAATATGTCCCCACAGAAGTAGAAAGCGTTTGTCGCCCGTCGCACCTCAGTTGAGACTGACTGCGAGCGCTGTTTTGTTGCTGATGGTGAAGGGGTTGATGTTCTGGTCACCGAATGGGACCGTGTGATTAGTTTAGGTGTGGTGATGGGAGATAGTGAAGGTGATTGTGGAGAAAGTGGGAAGTCGTCAGTAGGGGTATTTTTGGATTGTTGTGGGAGCGGGATTAATTGGGCTGGTCTTTCGGGTTTGACGGGTGATTTTTTGGTGTTTTCATCCCCCTTTGGTTGAGACTGGGATGGTGTTTGGGGATGCTTTGATTGAGACTGGGATGGTGTTTGGGAATGTACTTTATTGTCTTTGGTGTGTTTATTCATGTTTTCCTCCCCCTTTTTTTGAGACTGGGATGGTGTTTGGGGATGCACTTTATTATCTTTAATGTGCTTTTTTCTCGCCCCCGTCCTTCTGCGAGTCCCCACTGTCCCTACGTCTCTTCAGATTGACTGCGACTTTCATACTTTCTGTTGTATCTTTGGTTTTCCTTTGCTTAACTGTTGATGATGATGATGATGATGGATTTGCAGTATGTACTGGTTGTTGTTGAGTCTTTGCTACTGCTGATGATGGTTGTTGTTGCTGCTGTTTTTCAGTTATAGTAGTCTTAGTAGTGACGGTGGTTGTTTTGTTTGCCTTAGCAGAGGCCTTCTTTTTTTGTTTTCCTCTTTGTACCTGGGTCCACCCCTCTTCATCTTTATCGGGGTGGTCCCCAGTTTCTGTATTGGGACTATCTCAAAGTACTATCGCCGTTGCTTTTGTGGACGATGTAGTTGCTGCTGCTGCTACTGCTGTAGTTGCCGTTGTCTGGCCTGGTTGCATTATCTTTTGAGGGCAGGATTTGGAAAAGTGCCCCAGCTGTTTACAGTTCCAGCATTGGGGCTTCCTGCCCTCCACAACCACCGTCATTACTTGTGTCTCATACTCGATAGTATGGGGAATGGCTCCAAATCCCCCTCGGTCCAAACACATGGTGAAGACGTAATCACCATGCGCTGTCCCGGTGCTAGACTTGGCCTTGATGATATTTTCTATCTCGCCGTGTTTGCATAGATATGCCGCCAGCACTTCCTCGTTAAGTTCTATCGGGACATTACACACAGTGACACGGATCCGTCGTCTCCCCATGTATTCGGGCTGGAGCCTGAAGAATTTGGAGTTTATTCTCTCTCCGGCCAGCTTGGCTGCCAGTTCCTGGGATGGTAGTAACACATCCCAAGTGACAAAACTGCGTCGGCAGTAATATTTCGCCGGGATTCCTGCTCCTTTCAGTAATTCCTCGAAGGTCTCCTTTTTTATGCCGGCCAACCTTCGCGTCTTCAAGTCGGTAATAACAAATGAAATTGTTTTTGGTTTCACTTGCTCGACTAATTCAGGGATCGGAAAAATCCTATTTCCGTCAAAGTATTTGACGTATTTTTCCCTTAACTTTTCAAAATCCATATTGCACGCATTCTGTGTAATTTTATCCGACCAGGAGGCCGGCAATGAAGGCACTTTTTGTGCGGGCGGAATGGTACTACTGGCCGGAGAGAGAGTTGGCCATTTGTTTTCTGGTTTGGAGGGGGGACTTATGCCGTCAAAAATGTCAGTAAGCGACGGAGATGGTGAAGGTGTCGCTACTGGAATTGGGGATTCGGCTGCCATAGTTGCTTATCAGGCAACCAGGCAAGACGAAAAGTTCTTTTGTTTCCGGTGTGTGAAAGATGTAACGTTGTTATTTTTTCAAAACAGACGAGTTCCAAAAACAAGCTTTGACCCCCCTCAGCAAACAAATAACAATTGTTTCGGGGAGGGGGAGTCAACAAGCAATTTCAACAAGAACAAATAACAGTTTTTAGAACAAGAACAATTTTTCAACAAGAATAATTTTTCAACAAGAACAATTTTTCAAACAATCAACACTCACTTGTCCGCAGAATTAAGTGACAGCATGACACCTATTCTTGTCAATCCAACAAATGAAGGATTGAATTATTACTAATTTTTAATAGTATTTATATTAAAGGTTCCACTCCTATATCATGGTCATCTACTGGGGTGGACAGAGAGAGAGAGAGACAGAGAGAGAGAGAGAGAGAGAGAAAGAGAGAGGAGGAGTCAACTCTTTTATGGCTTTCGTCTTTAGCACGTGTTAGACTACATTTGAGGTGTTTTGGATATTTCTTTTTTCTTTCTTTTCTTGGGGGGGGGCAATTTTGGGGTTTTCTTTAGCAAATTTAGAAGTTCGTCTTCCAAATGTAAAGTTTTTCCTGAAAATTAAGTCGCATAAGTCTTCATTCTTCATTTAAACAACACAGAATACAGCTGAGATTTAAGACATCTTTAAAGAAAAAAACAAAGACCGGTTATTTTAGGATTATAAATTTATTTCCATCCTGTTTTTCGTTTCTGGTGTGAACCAAAAACACGAAGAATTACTCCCAACTCTGGTTTAACTGGACCGAATAATACTATATATATATATATATATATATATATATATATGTTATCATTCGATCTACCTACCCACCTAGCGACCTACCAACCTACCGAAATTAATAAGTTCAGATCTATCAATGTATCTGTCTATCAATCTATCTATGTGTCAATCAGCCTAAATCGTTAGTTACTAAGAGCAGCTATGATTTAGCCGAAGCCAATAAATGTAGTACATTTTGTAAAAATCGAACTGGAATGTAACTGGTCTTTTAGAATAGTTTGCTAATAACAGCATGAGTAGATGCTCAACTCAACCTAAATCTACCTATTTAGGAGTGTGTATGTGTGTGTGTGTGTGTGCGTGTGTGTTTTTCTCTCTCTCTCTCAATATATATATTTTTGTCTTCTCTCCCTCTCTCCATCTATCTCTCTTTTTCTGTTTCTCTCTCTCTCTTTCTCTCTCTCTCTCTATATATATATATATATATATAAATTGCAAACCCATGCAAACACACATTTTCAGAAGGTATCACTTACTCGTCTGTCCAAGAAAACTACTCAAAAACATTTATTCTCACGACACACTTATTTTCTCTGTGCCATTTAATCTTCTTCTGTCTTTTCCCCTCTCTCTATCTATTTTTCTTTCGTTCTTTCGTTCTTTCTTTCTTTCTTCCATCTGCTCACCTCCCCCTCATTCTCTCCTCTTCATTTTTTACTTGTTACATTATCTCTCTCTCCCTGTATCATCTCTCACGGTCTATCTCATTTGTTTATGAATAAAATTGTCCAACATCCAATCAACGCACGGGGGAACTTCGCTTGGAGTAATCGTTGGCGATCTAGGCTAGCAGACCATTGTCAGTGAGTTCAATTTCCACAGGGTGCTCCATATTTATAGCCTTGTGCTACGAAACTAAGTTTATATAGAAGGTGACATCAGCTCACAGCCCGTCGAATCAAATGATCCCAAGTCTTCTCCTTTTCTTTGTGTGTGTCGATTAAGCACATCTTTGACCATCTGTCAAAAGAGCCCATTCTCTTTTTTTCATGAATCCTTCGGTTTATGTATCTTTATGTCCACTTCTATTTATTCAAACGCATCAGTCAATCTATCTGTCTATCGATCCAACAAGCAGTCAGTACAGACTTTCGAAAACGCTTATCTATATACATGAGCTATAAAAAATAATGGTGTAATGGTTATCGTCGCAGCAATTGGACACGGCGACACGAGTTCAAATCCTGGACCTGACTGATTGCATTTCACACAGCACTAATACCCTTGGGAAAGGTATGAATCCAATTATTCTCCCTCCAGCTATGGGTAAATAGTAGGGCAGACTTTTTCTTCAGCCTTGGTTAGGCAACTAGTCTAGGAGAAGGAAAACTCTGAATTCAAACCTGTTAAACTCCGCTTAAAAAAAATTGACCTTGTGTCATATCCTGCCCGAGCGGAGGGGTTGGGAGAAAAATGAGGTGCCCGTGGTGTAATGGTTATCATCGTAGGAATTGGACACGATGACACCAGTTCAAATCCTGGACGAGACTGATTGCATTTCACATAGCACTAATACCCTTGGGAAAGGTATGAATCCAATTATTCTCCCTCCAGCTATGGGCAAATAGTAGGACAGATTAGGTTCTTCAGGCTTGGTGAGGCAACTAGTCTAGGAGAAGGAAAACTCTGAATTCAAACCTATTAAACTCCGCTTAAAAATTGACCTTGTGTCATATCCTGCCCGAGCGGAGGAGTTGGTAAATATGATAAAAAATAAAAACAAGTAACACAAATAAAGTTTTTTTGGCTGGTACTGTTGTTTATTTTGTAAGTACCTCGTTTTTTTAAGACGTCCATGTAGGCATGAGCAGGTTTTCTCACAGTTAAAATATTCAAATCAGACTATAACCATTGCGTTGCATTTTACGAATTCCAAGTTAACTAGATGAAGTACTGTGTATGGCTGTATCCTTTGGAT
Source organism: Sepioteuthis lessoniana (assembly GCA_963585895.1). Taxonomy (NCBI): domain Eukaryota; kingdom Metazoa; phylum Mollusca; class Cephalopoda; order Myopsida; family Loliginidae; genus Sepioteuthis; species Sepioteuthis lessoniana. Next base: position 64,549,735 of record OY757918.1, on the reverse strand, counting down.
TCTAACAAAACGCTTGGAGAAAAAGCGAGATGCAAATTATACAAGGATGCAGCTTGAACAGATCCTGGAACCTGCAGACTAAAAAGACAGGCTGTACGGCCATTTACCCCCCCCTCATCTCACAGACCATCAAAGAAAGACGCACAAGACATGCTGAGCACTGCTGATGAAGTAGGGAGGTTCTTCTATGGACTTCTACTTACGGACACTCCAGTGTTGGCCAGGATTTCCTCAAAACAACTGTGTAAATCATATCAAGACTTTTCTCTAAGCTTTTCGTTGAAGCTCAAGTAATGTAACTATAAAGTTCTACTGACAGGGCCAGAGCTTGGAAGAATTTGTCTTTTATTTTATCAGAGAGATCAGATTTGCATATGGTTGATAACTTGTCAATAGTAGTCTATGCGTATGCTGACATCACTTTCAGTAGATGAGATATTGCTACCAAGTTCTTTTTTAGCCATTTACCTCCCATCTTGGAGAACATCCAAGAAAGACGAGCAAGACATACTGCTGAAGAAGTAAGGACCAACACAAAGCAACGTTCACCTATGAACTACTTCATATGGACACACCAGTGTTGCCCGACACGCAAAAAAATTACATTCGTCATCTTCGTGTGCACACTGGCTGCCGTGTTACCAAGTGCTCCGTCCGATAGGGATGAATGGTTAATGAGAATCAAAGGAATCAGTGCTGTTGCTGCTGCTGCTGCTGCTGCTGCTGCTGCTGCTGATGATGATGATGATGATGATGATGATGATGAGGAGGAGGAGGAGGAGGAGGAGGAGGATATATAAGGACCAGTCTACATAGAGTAAAACTGATTATGAAAGTAAAAAGGTTTGGTTGGTTTGTTGGTTTTATGGCATATCAACCTTTGTAGGTTATTTAACGCCAAATCCATTTTTATGTAAATAATCTGTTCTATTGAAAACAGTAAAGTTTAGCATAAGTACACAGTTTAATTGTCAAAAACATTTCCATTTCAAACTATTCAAGCAGTTATATATAATAATTCAGTTAAGTGTAAATACAGTTTTAATGTCGAAAAACAGTTCTATTTGAAATAATTCAGTTAAGCATAAGCACGCATTTTAAGTGTAAGTACGGTTTGATTGTCAAAAATATTTCTATTTCAAGCTATTCAGTTTACTCAATTCGATTTAGCATAAGTATGCTGTTAGTTCTATTTAACTCATAGATAGGGCCCTATCAGGTGCTACCACTCCGGGCCAGAGTGGACCTGGGAGCGATGGCAATGAAGGGGTACTCTGCATTTCCCAAAGCTGCAGCATTGCTGGAACCTCATCATCAGATTGTTTATTGTCATATCCAGGACACTCGTTGGGGGGGTCTTACCCCTCTGCAGAGAAGCAGCCGGTGTATTCTACAGCCCCAGCCGACTGGGCAAGAAAGTAAAAAGATTCCTTTGTACTGATTGATATCTGGTAAAGGATGTTATGGGTTTTTTTATTTCATCAAATTCATCATTACACTCCCAAGTTTTTAAATGATAAATTTGTGTATATAGAAACGAATTATCTTTACATGCAATTTTAATATCCTAAATCTTTTATACAACAAAGCAAAATAAAGGAACTTAAAATTCACAAACGTAAATGTTCTCCGAAAATGTAAAACAATAATTTTCTGAATAATAATTCATTACATAGACATATTATTTTACCCAGCAATTCAATTACAAACATCATCGAAAATAACTTAAACAACCTTGGAATTAAAACAGTCACTAACTCTTCAAAGAAAATTAGGAATTGAATCAATAATAAAGATAATAATACTCACATCGAATCCACAGCAGGGATTTATGAAATTCCATGTTTCGATTGTAATAAAAAATACGTGGGTGAATCCGGTTGATGCCTTAAAAAACGAATTTACGAGCACATTAGAGACTTCAAAAAAAAAAAAAAAAGAAGAAGCATAAATAACGGTTTGGTCAAACGTAATTTAGCTTCCAAGATGTTTATTTACATGCATGAAAAAAAAACACCAGAAAATTACTGAATCTAGTATCATTTCAAAACTCAATGCTGTCAGGTTTTTTCAGTTTGTCTCCTTATTTGGTCAGATAAGTGTTGAAAAGTTACAAAATCCCTTATTTGAAATAATTTGTCTTCATCATTGATAGATAGATAGATAGATAGATAGAAGGCGAACATTGATAATACGGATAGATATAGAATAGAACGTTTAGAATTGGTAGATATGAACCTAATATTAACATAGACAGATAGATAGATAGATAGAATATGGATTTTTTTATAAATTACATCAAACACATTTGAAAAAGAACGTTGCAAACGGAAATAAAATGTTTTAAAACTTTCTCATCTTTTGCATTTTAATTAATAACTCGCAGGCCCGGATGAAAGTCTCAAAGAAAACAAAACTGTTAACGTTGGCAAATAATTAAAAAAGCAAAATCCTTTTCTGACGACCTTGTGGGGTTGTTTTTTGTTTTTCATGTATATATATATATATATATATATATATATATATATATATATATTATGTATGTATGAACATTTGAAAGAAACTCATCTAACGATCGACTTCGTGAAACTTCGAGTGAAGAGATTTTTTTTTTATATCTTAAAAACTTTTCATATTAGCTCTGCATTTTAGCTGAATCGCAAACTTTCGGCTAATGAACACAGGGATAATTGAGTACAGATTACTCTAACACACACACACACATATACACATGCACTCTCTCTTTAAATGGGGGTGTCCTCGTGGTGTAATGGTTAAAGCAATGGACTGCGGAATCGTAGTACGCGAGTTACGTTCACTTTCGGGCAAATACCCTTGGGAAAGGTATGAACCCCCTTATCCTCCCAGCTATAGGTTAAATAGTACCACTACTGTTCTTCTAGGAGAATAGATTTGGCATTAAATAACCTACAAAGGTTGATATGCCATTAAACAAAGAAACCAAACCATCTCTCTTTAAATATATATATATATATATATATATATATATTTCTCAGTCTCTCTCTCTTTCTCTCTCTCTCATCATTTGCTCTTGTCATATCCTCTAGATTGCATCCAGTGTCCGCTGAGAGCTGATGTTTGTAGGTCTTTGCGAGTCAGCCAACACTGAGTGTCCATATGTGAGAGTCAGCGAAATTTTGTTCATAAGTTCATCCCTGCTAATCCAGTCCAATTCGTCTAACTATGCTATGGAGATAGGAGGGAAGTGGCTGTACAGCTGCTGTTTTCTTGGGTGCTGCTTCCATGATTTGTTTAAAACGCGGAAATAATATCCGACAAAATGGTAAAAAAGGGACTTGAAAACCTGAAGTTGGTGTTAAAATCGTTTTAATTCCCGTAACGTTCCGCTTTTCAAACATACAGCAAAAAGAAAAAAAAAAGGTTTCGAAATATTAAAAGGTTACTAATTTTGTTGTTCTATTCATCACATGTGAAAGTGTCGTGGTGTTATATAAATATGTTGTGACATTTAGAGTTTTAAAGAAATATTTTCCGACTGAAATTTCTTAAATTGACATTTTTTTATTTGTGCTATTCAGAATTCTATTTGATACTATATATATATATATATATATATATATATATATATATATATATATATATTGAAAAGGTAACAATAAAATTTATTTACTGGGCTACACACACATCCAAAAAAAAAATATGTTGTAAAAATCAGAGGTGGCCATTTTATTACAGACAGAGAATCAAATCTATGGATCAGAACAATTTAATATTAGTAGAACAATACTTCCGCTCAAATGGTCACGACTTTTAACAAAGATGCAAATTCACCATCATAGAGAACTTGGTTGGTTGCTTGCTTTGTTTTACTGCATGTCAACCCTTTTCAGGTCATTTAACACCGAATTAAATTTCAAACATTTCAGTTTAGTGTAAGTACGTAGTTTAAATGCCAAAACATTCTTATTTCAAGCAATTCAGTTTAGCATAAATTTACAGTTAAGTTCTATTTGACCCATAGATAGGACCCTAGCAGCTGATACCACTCCCAGCCAGAGTGGACCTGGCAGCGATGGCAATGAAGTGGTACCCCGCCTTCTCCATAGCTCCTACATTACTGAAGCCTCACCTTCAGATTGTTTGGTGTCATATACAGGACACTCGTTGGGGAAGTCTTATCGCCGACTCATAGAAAAGTATATAAATATAAGATCAATAATTCAAAGAATAAGAAGACAAAGGGATAAAAACTCTGAAAACAGATGCGCGATTGGATTTAATATGAAACTTAATTATTGGATCTTTAAATAAAAATTTAACAATCACAAATATCTATATAAACCAGACAATAAATCACTGCTAATATGAAAGGTATACTCTCCTTGAAACTTATCTACACTACTCTGCCTTGAAAAATAAACTTGGATTGTCCCCCAAAATCCAGATAAACAACAAGTGATGGTCAAATCACGGTTAATTTAAAACACACAACTCTAAAATCTAGGTAGGTGTATTCACCACAGAGAGACACGCATATATATATATATATATATATATATATTGATGATTTGTCACTAAGTAGTATGTAGATAACATTTCTAAACAAGCCTGAGCTCATTTCTTTGCACACTGTTAAATAGTTTCAAGTAGTGCTATCGAACAATAATAATTTTATCTAAGATTAATTATTTGTTTGTTTTCAGTTAAAGGTGTGTGTGTGTGTGTGTGATCAAGTAAAGATATTTTGATCAGAAAATATTTTTCATTTAGTTAATGGATATGCCACGCAAACAATACATTTTATATCACTTTTCTTATGGCTCCTTTCAAAAAAAAAATTAATTTTTAGAAATTTTCTAAAAAGCAACTTTTTCCTCAAAAACTTTTTCGTCTGACGATGATCTCAGAAAAAACAAAAACAAATAAGCAACGTAAAAGATAAATTTCTGTTTGTCTTATCACTTTTATTTATATATTAGTTCGTCGGAAAATAATGTTCAGTTTTAAAATAAACTTTTATTCATGAATTAAGGAATGTAAAGATTGTTTAATGAGTCAAAGTCTGATCTTTGAACATCTATGCATTTCTGGCATTGATTAACAAAGTTATTTATGCTTGTATCATTAAACTCTACAGATTTTGATGCTAAAAATCTTTAAATGCAGTTTCTTCTTCTTTGGAACAGAATATTTTTCAGCATAAAAAAGTGTCCAGATGCTTGAGTTAAGAGATCAGGGGAATATGGTAAATGTGGAAAAGTCTCATCTCGCAAATCAGTGAGTTTCTGCTGTGTCATCCTGGTAATATAATCGAATGAAGTTATGAACAAACTTGAACTCATGCATCACTTCTGTTTATTATGTTTAGGACATTTAAGTATCTAAGCTTGAAAATCAAATCCCGAAAGAAGTGACAGAACCGGGCCATTGGCCTAATGAGTAAAGTGTTCGCCAGTGGTCCGGGGTTAAATCCCAGGTCGTGTCATACCAAACACTTAAAAATGGTACTTGATGCCACCTTGCATAACACCCAGCATTACAAAGTAAGGATCAAGGTAAAGTGGAGCAATCTAGGGAAAGGAGTAGCGCTCTCTGCTACACCTCGGTGTAGTAGCTATTGAAAAGGGAGCCTTCTAGTCGCTCTCGACTACGGTCGCCAACTTAACTTTTATAGTTGAAATATTATGTTATAATGAAATTTGATTTGTTATTACTTAGAATATTCTGATTATTGACCTCATCTTTATTGTTATATTCCCAACGTTTCGGCCTATATGTCCTTCGGCATTCTTCACTTTTTCATGTTGAATTCAGGAGTCTACATGGAATCTCGAACTGAACTCGTTTCTCCAACAAGGACTCATGGCATAGTGGATAAGGTGTTTAGTAAAACTTAACACTTGTACCTGGTCATGGTTAACAACATTGGAACAGTCTATCTTGGTGGTTCAAATAAAAGGCTCTGTGCAAGATTCTGTGTGGACTTCCGAGTTCAACATGAAACACCTAATGAAGGCTGACGGATATATTGGCCAAAACGTTTTGAGTGTAACAATGAAGATGAAATCAACAGTCCAAATATTCATAGTAATAACAATAATCAAGTTTCTTCTCAGAAATTTAAACGAATAAAATTTAATTTATACTAATGCTGGAGAATATTTTCCGAAGAACTTCATGTATAGATATAGATGTATAATTTTCATTCTATATATATATATATATCATGAAAATTATTATAACACGGAAATTGGCATATACATATGCGAATTTCAGTATTATATATATATATATATATATATATATATATATACAATTTTCATTATATATATATATGTATGTATGTATGTATGCGAATTTCTGCATGTATTTCTTCAACGACGTTAACATCAAAAACATGTGCTGTGTACTGTACGTACCAAAAAGTGATGTTCATCAGCATCATAGTATATGGAATCTATATAATAATTTTAAATCTAGGTTTTGATAAATTACTATCTGGCATTATTCATTTGTAATTTTTTGTTTTATTTTCACAAATACAAGTAATATTTTAGTGTATAACCTTTATAAGAAAGCCTGAAAGTTATTTTTATTGAATTACATTTTAATGAAATGGTGCAGTTTGCATTGCATGTCAATGTTTAGACTTTTTCATTGCCTTTGGAAAATGCGTTACCTTCACTGGCACGCACGCGAGTTAACCAGCGCGATATGAGAAATTAAGAGCAAATTGTTTTGTGACAAATACAACGAGAACAAAAAGATTTTGCACACATAAATATGTGGTAACGGTCTTCATTTTCATATAGTAACATTCCGATTCTATAAGAGGAAGTATTTGTATAAAAAATCTTAAAACGAAATTAAACAGGTGGGTGTTTTATTTTTCTTTGTAGGTGAGCTAATTGAAACCTTATCTTGAAAAAAATAGTCACCGCTAATCTCAGGTACTACTGTTTTTGTATATATATATATATATATATATAATTATTTGTGTATTTGTAGAAGCCCTAATCGTGTTTTCAAAAAAGGAATTTTCGATATGTTTCAGCACCTTTGAAGATCAAAATATATTGTATTGAACTTTATGGATTTTAATTTATGCGGTGTTGCCTGAATTAGATATAACTGTATATTTGAATGCTGATTTTTTATGTGTGTAAGCTCTTAGATGGTGGAAAACTAACATATCATATTTTTCTTTATTGTACGTCCAGCGGTTAGAGTGTTCGCCAATGGCCCGGGAGACCTGGGTTCAATCCCAGGTCGAGTCATACCAAAGACTTTAAAAATGGTACTTGATACCACCTTGCTTAACACTCAGCATTATAAGGTACGGTTCAAGGGTAAAGTGGAGCAATCCTGGGAATGGAGTAGCGCCCTCCCCTACACCTTGGTGGAGTAGCTATCGAAAAGGGAGCCTTCGGGTCACCCTCGACTATGGTCGCTCACTTTACTTTTACGTCTCCTACCTGGTCATGTGACATATCAAGAAATGTGAATTCAATATAGTAAGGTTTGATCGATATATATATATATATATACATATATATCATCGACTTGTCTCGAGGCTAGCATGGAGTTCCCTGACTCTTTCTTTCTCTCTCTCTGTCTCTCTCTGTCTCTCTCTCTTTCTCTCTCTTTCGCGCACGCGCGCGCGCGCGCCCTTCATCCCTATCATCAACCGCTTGTGACAGGTCTTCTAGACAACATCCTATGTCCGTACAGAGCTGTCTGTAGATAAGTTCTTGTAAGTCGGCCAACACTGCCACGTCTGTGTAAAGGGGTCCATCGGAGAATGCTACTTATGAGTTCATTCTTGCATCTCTAGCAATGCCACGCATGTCTTGTTCGTCGTATTTGGATGGTTTTAGAGATGGGAGGTCATTGGCCGTAAAGCTGCTGTTTGTGGGAAGTTGCTTACAGAATTTGTTCAATATAGCTCTTATGCAATAGCCGTCAAGCTTTTTCTCTATATGCTTTGTCAGCATCCATGTGGTGCATCCATATAGTAGAACTGACACAACTGTTGCTTGGAAGAAATTGCGTTTTATTTTATTGGATTGGTCAGACTTCCATTGGATCGATAACATATCGATAGCCATCCATGCCTTCGTCTGGCGCATATGGATATCATTTTCAGTAGAACTACCAAGTTACGTAAACTTGTCAACTAATTTCAGAGAACCACTATTTAGAGTGGAGATATATCATTTTTGATTAAAACACCTGTAATCCATTTCATCTACATTCACATGGAGGCCAATGTCTCCTGTTGCCTGCTTAAGACTTTGTTGTACGGATTCAGCTTGTGTACGTGTCACAGCCATAATGATGCTCTATAACAATGTGAAAGTAAAAGTTCACTCACCGGATAGAGACACAAACAATATATATATATATATATATATATATGTGTGTGTGTGTGTGTGTGTGTGTGTGTGTGTGTGTGTGTTTAAAAACCAAGCAATTTAGAAATAGTATTCCCTTTAGTATTCTAATTTTTTTTGTTTTTAAACAAAAATATATTTTGCTCTGCAGGTATATTTTCTATTAAATAGCTGTGCATTGCGCACTCATTCTTTGGATACTTACAGTCCTTATTTACTTTATATATATATATATATATATATATATATATATATATATATATATATATATATATATATATATATATATATATATATATATATATATATATATATATATATATATATATATATATATATATATATATATATATATATATATATATATATATATATATATATATATATATATATATATATATATATATATATATATATATATATATATATATATATATATATATATATATATATATATATATATATATATATATATATATATATATATATATATATATATATATATATATATATATATATATATATATATATGGCGTAACAATTTTTGCAAACGCTAAACGCTAGTGTAACTATTATCGTCTTTGGAAATGGTTGAGACGAACCAAGTTCAAATCCTGGATGTGGCTGATTGAATTTCATATAACAGTAATACCCTTGGGAAAGGTATGAATCCAAATATTCTCTTCTATAGGTAAATAGATGGGTAGACTGGGATCTTTAACCTTGGTATGGCAACAGGTCATGGAGAAGGAAAACTCTGAAACCATGTAATATTAGAAACAACTGCTGTTGTATTTACCTTGAATATTTCAGCTCATTCATAAGCTTCCCAAGAGAAATAACATTTAAGACTTACCAGTTATCTGATTGCACAAGTAAAAATGTGATTTACGTAATAGATTGAACACGTGTTAAAAATTGCAAAGTCAAAGTGACTATTTTATTTCAGATTAAACAACAAAGAATCAAATCTATTGATAATTATAGACTCTGCTTCATAGAACACCTCCACTCAAAAGACCAAGAGATGAAAAATTCACCCTCATTGATTGGATTGGAAATAAAAACGTATAATACGATATCACAGCGATTACAGATGTCAGTTCCAGATTTTCAATACTAATTCTTCCTCTAATAAAATCTGAATGATACTATAAGTCACAGGCCCAGGTAGGAGAAATATGGTAAAGAAGAATATATTATGGTAGTTTCCCATCATGAGAAATATGAAGATTAATGGATAAAATGTCTCCTAACTCTGACCCTAAATGACGTTAACATCAAACTAAATAGTCCTCAAAAACCGCTTTGAAGTAGAATAAACGGATGACTAGCCACATAAGCACCTAAACAAACAAAGGTCTAAATTAAATGTTACAGTTAAAACAGTTATGACTGATTTGAAAGAAACTCTTAACCGCTCCATCGGGATTACCAGCTAGCGTTGAACGTCACGTGGTTACAGTAGGAAGAGAGAATAAAATGGACAGCTCAAAACATTTCAATAGAGAAAACGATCTCTATTTAAAGAGTGTATTGGCTTCTTTATTTATCTTTATTTGGTCAATTGTTTTGTGGCATATTAACTCTCGAAAAATTATTTTAAAAGCCTTTTCCCTGATGATGACTTAAAATTAGTTGAGAATAATTAAATCGAGAGCAATTAACAATGGAAGGAGAAATTTCAAAGAAACCTTATTCCTGTATGTCTTACCACTTATATATATATATATATATATATATATACGTATGTAACTTATATTGTATATATATATATTTATATATATATGTGTGTGTGTGTATGTGTGCGTGTGTGTGTAAGACATGCAATATATACAAGATATTCCTTTTCAAATGTTTTTCATTCTTTAAAACATGTTTCTCTATTTTTGAAGAAATTCTCTTATAATCCTATTGAAAAATGCTTTTATATTCCAATTAAAAACGCTGTTATATTCCTATTGAAGAAATTCTCTAATATTTCTATTGAAAAATACTTTTATATTCCTTCAGCAGAGAAATTTTAAGACAACGATTTTAGCTTTTTGTTCCCAGTGTCCTTCACTTCATAATAGTTTTTAAAAAGTTTTTGTTTTGTTTTATGTTGAAATCATTTAATAGGGCCATACTTGTAGAAATCAAAGAGAGCCAAATATTGACAATGTGGAGGATGTGGCAAATGTTTTCAATCAAACTGACTGATGGTTTCCACTGTTTTTACTGCAGTATGACGCCTTGCATTGTCCTAGATATATCCAAAGAAAACTAACCTTTAAAAAGCTGTTATTCTGCACTATCTTATGCGCTAAACCCACCAAAATTCCCACTTATTCAAAAATGTTCTCGATTTTAACTCCTCGTATAATCAAAACGAACATATCAACAGAATCCACTATTTCAGGCGTGATCGCTATTATAAGCCTGACTTCGAGGTTTTTTTAAACAATTTTACCAATTTGTAATCATTTTTTGACTAACACGTGATTCTTCACTATACATCTCCCATTCTTCTGTAAAATTCGTTTTGTTTCCACGTTTCAGTTACCGAAGACTTAATGACAAACCTCTTTTCAAGCCTGGTGCACTCTGTTTGATTTTCCACCATTTTGAATAGCCTCATAACTATTATTTCTGAAAAGATCGAATTAGTTTTTTTTTCTCTAAACCAATTCCAAGCAAAACAGAGCTTACATTCATAGAAAAATTCTGAAAAAAGATTATTTTACTTTTTCAAAAAAAATATTGTATTTATTGAATGACTTACGTATAATCTCGAGAAAGTTTTTATCGTTCCATAAAAACAAAAAAATACTTGAAAGTTTGACTTAGAAGAAAATTGCCTTTCGTTAAATTATCGATTGAGGTATGCTTATAAGGAGGCAATATATATATATATATATATATATATATATATATATATATATATATATGTGTGTGTGTGTGTGTGTATATATGTGTGTGTGTGTGTGTGTGTGTGTGTGTGTGTGTGTGTGTGTGTGTGTGTGTGTATTAAAGTATGGATATTCCTTAAGTTTAACCAACTAGCCAACAAAAACAAACCAAACACACACACACACACACACACACACACACACACACACAAATATAAATATATATATGTATGTATGTATGTATGTATGTATGCATGTGTGCATTTCCAGTGTGGCATCATACACAGTAACACCATTTTCATGGATATAGGTTCTTACGCCACCATTGAGGATGTTATCAGCGCATTCTAGGCCTCTTTAAGAGGGATATATATATATATATGTGTGTGTGTGTGTGTGTGTGTGTGTGTGTGTGTGTGTGTGTGTGTGTGTGTGTGTGTGTGTGTGTGTGTGTATCACAAAAGTATATGGTAGTCAGTATCTCACTCGTTAGCAGACCAAATCGGTATAATTTGGAGAGTGCTCAATATCTGTGATGGAGCAATTATATAATACCACAATAAATAAATATGTATTAGATTTTGGATTTTATGTATTATCTTGGACCACTGGTTTCATACCGTCTTTATACGACAGTCACCAGGCAGATTGTCATATAAATACGACGTTTTAAACGTGATCATAGATAAGTATCCATGCTATTAAATATATATAAAAACAAATATTTATTTATTCATTATTATATTTTGCATATATATGATCATTGTTTTCAAATCGAATTAATGAGAAAACGGCAATTTTTTGCGCAAACATACTCCAAAATTTGCCCTGCTTTTAAAAGTGAAATTGGTTTTGAGTTAATACAGCTACTTGGAGCCGAGGGATGGATACTTTTGGTTATGTTAATTTGGAATATGTTTACGACCTCATTTATCTCCCTTTTCTTTTTTAATCTCTGAATAAAAACTTAAATAAGTTACAAGTACAATCATGTTACATTGCAAAAAAGAAAATAAATCAGTCAAAAAATAAAATAAATAATTAAGTAACATAGTATAGTTGTTGTTGTTGTTTTTATTTTGCTTTTGTTCTGTTTTTGTATTTTTTAATTGATTTGTTTATTTTTTATAGATACATATCACATGAGTATAAAAAATGTGTATAGAATAATGATGATAATTCATATTTCCGTTTTTCATATTTCATCTTCTACGTTAACAAAAAAAAAACGATGGGGAATTAGACAAATCTTCTGAAATTTTGCTTTTTTAGAAAATTAGCAAAAGTTGTTAGAATTTTCTTTTCTTAATAATTGCTTTATTATTTCTTATTGTTTTTATTTTGTTCCTGTTGCAAGAAGACGAAGATATTTCAATATAGATTTTACTAAGATTCCCTTCCAAATAAAAATAAACAAATAAAAGATTTTAATTAATTAAATAATTAATCTAAAAAATGTATTATAGATTTTATTTCTTAGAATGATGTTTTATGCGACTGCAGAAGAACGCCGGGTAGCTCATATATATATATATATGTGTGTGTGTGTGTGTGTGTGTGTGTGTTTACCAACGCTACCAAGCTCACAGAAAGTGACACGAGTCAATTTTAAATGTAGTTTAACAGGTTTGACTTCAGAGTTTTCCTTCTCTTAGAATGGTTGTCTTACTAAGGTTATTGATCCCAGTCTGCCCAACTATTTAACAATGCCTGGAGGGAAAATAACCTTCCCCAAGAGTATTAATGCTATGTAAAATGCAAACAGCCTAGAGCAGGATCTGAACTCAAGTCGTCGTGTCCATTTCCTACGACGATGACCATCAAACCATAAACGCCTTTCTCTCTCTCTGCCTCTCTCTCTGTCTCTCTCTCTCTCTCTCTCTCACACACACACACTATCTATCTATCTATCTCTTTGTATATATATAGAGAGAGAGGGAGAGAGAGAGGGAGAGGCGTTCGTGGTTTTAAAATTTTTATATCAATTATATAGTTTCCTATATTCGAGAATAAAGGTTGCTCAATGTTCATCACACACCCGCGCACGCACACGCACGCACACACACACACACACACACACACACACACATATATATATATATATATATATATATGTGTGTGTGTGTGTGTGTGTGTGTGTTGGTTATAAATAATAGAGAAGTGAAAATCGATAATATTGTACAATACAAAAATACATATTTTTCTTTAAAATAGATGCTCACTTCAACTATTATCAGCTGTCGTATAGATTCTGCCTCAACCTGCATACATGTATGTTCGCTAGTGCATATATAAACCTGTATATAACGAATACCACACATTCTATTAAGTGTGTGTGAATATTCGATCTCCGTCTTTACGCTTATATTTGGATGGTTTCGTTCTACCGGAAGTGCACACAGACGCACACCTGCTAAAATATCTGTTATGCGCACTCGTTAACTCTTTTTTGGATCAGGCGACGTAGACGTCAGTAACAAGGCAGAGCATCCATGTTTTCGAGTCCAAGCAAATGTCATTACCTACCTCAGTGGCCACATCACAGCAGCAGAGACTAGCAGACCTGCGCGATAGTAAATAGTAGCATCGGTAGGATTCGCAGCATTAACCATTTAAAGAAATATAAGTGACGGACTGACTGTAAAACCCGAAGTGGCCTTTTTTCAAAATAAAATATTCAGAAACACGAATATATATAAATATATATATATATATATATATATATATATATATATATATATATATATTAAGTGAAAATTGAAGGTTTATAAGTCCATTAACCAATGTATACAAATCGTTTTTTTCTTTCGTTATTAAACTCTAATTTCAGTGGATTAATTGTAGATGTGGAAAACATGTGGATTTTTGCTATTTCTTAGGAAGAAATCCCCATACATATTTAAATGAGTACATATATATATATATATATACTATATATATATATATATATATATATACCCTCAAGCCTTCTGCACACACAAGGTCAATTTTTAAGAGGATTTTAACTTATATTCCTTCTCCTAGACTGGTTGGCGTTGCAAAGTTAGTGTCAAAACTGCCCAACTTTTTTTCATCGCTGGAGAGGATATTAACGCAATGAGATAATATATATATATATATATATATATATATATATATATATATATATATATATTTGTAGTATATATGTATACTACAAAATAAAATGGAAAGATAAAACTTTATGATATTAGATGACTTAGCATCGACACGTGCTGACACACGCTCGCCTGAAGATCAGATTCGTGAAAATCGGAGAGCCTAAATCTATCCTGTTTTATTTCATTCTATTGTGGAAATATCATGATATTGTTCTGCGTTTTAAGCGTAGATTAGTGTATTTAACCGATTTAAAATATTTAAAGTAGTTCATTTTAATTATATATATTTATATAATGTTAGACATTTACCACACGACCCAGTGAACATGATGAAAAATACATGAAACTTAAATCACGGACTTACAGTGTACATAATTCAATATTCTAAGCTTTATACTTACTCTGCTGTGATAGCATCGAGTGCACTCTTTTCATGTAACTTCTTATTTTCCTTTCTTCTATCTTTATATACGAATGTGTGTGTGTGTGTGTGTGTGTGTGTGTGTGTGTGTGTGTGTGTGTGTGTGTGTGTGTGTGTGTGTGTGTGTTGGAAAAAGAAGTAGATGATTGAATGGAACTCCAATCAACAAATTAACAAATTTTTATTTCTTTAAATTGAGGGAAAAGTTGGCTGCAAAATAGAATTTACAAAGTCTTTTCTTGAAGCAAAGATTATATTAGTCAGAGCGTTGTTTTTTTTTTTGTTTTTTTTTTTTTGCTTTATTTTTTGAAGGAGGGTTTCAACTGATGATAGTTAAGATTTTGTTAATGAAGTATAGCAGTAATTGTTTGCTTAAAATAGAGGACTTATTTCGTGTGTGTAAAAAAAAAACATTGTATGAGATGTCCTTGTGGAGAGAAAAATGAATTTATGCCTTAATGTATATGCACCAGCAGAAAGTTTTATCAGCAAGTGATGGATATATATTTTTAACGCCGTGAAAATATAAAGAAATATTCGTTTAATTAAAGAAAAATTATACGAAGTTGAAATTAAATTCATTTTTGAAAAAAAGTAAGTTGATCTTCACTCAAAAGAAATAAATCGAATGGAGGGTTGAGTATAACATAATTCATACTCACTGAAGAAATATTTATTTTTTCGTTTATTCATGCAATTTAGATAAGCACAAAATTAGGTAAAAAAAAAAGTTAATGATTTATCTACGATTCTAATTGGCTAAAAAAATTGTATTTTCAACATTTTTGCAGTGAAAATATTTCTAAAATTATTTTGGGTTTTGAACCTTCAAAATTTTCGTGCCAAGTCAAATATTGTCCTCTGTGAAGAATCTTGAGACTTAAAAATAATACGAATGTGCTGATTGGTTGATAAATGCAAAAATACCGATACAAAAATTACTGCTTTCCGAGCCTACTTTTTGCACAAAAATTAACACTTTTTTAAAGTATGGAAACCAGTTGAGTTCCTATATATATGCACACACACACACACACACACACACACACACACACACATATATATATATATATATATATATATATATATATATATATATATTCTGATTCATCTACGTGAACAAATTCACACACACACATCTACATATATATATATATATATATATGCATATATGATGGATCTCTTGTGGATCTTGTATAAAAAGATGTTAGTCGTTAGACTATTAGACTGCCAGCACTCGTAAATTGTTTATACAAGAGAAGGCCTGTTAAAAAGCAACAACAGTTTATGGATGAGCTGATAACATAAGAATTGTGCAGCAAAGTTAGACAAATTTTCTCGAACAGAACAGGATTCGTACAAGTTTATAATAATCCTTGATTGATGTGCACTACTATTTTTACCAAAAGTTGAGATATATGACATGATTTTTGCAAGTTCATTGGCGTAAAGTTTAATTCGATATAAGTCTTTTTTCTTACAATGATAACCGTTACACCATGCACGCATCAACAACCACATACATGTATATATAAAGATTTGAGAAGAATATATATATATATATATATGTGTGTGTGTGTGTGTGTGTGTGTGTGTGTGTGTGTGTGTGTGTGTTAGGCAGCAATCATTTATTTAAGCATGTTTGATGAAATAATAGACATATTTTATCTATATATTTTTATTAGGATCCTTTCAAGTTTCCTGACAAGTGTTTTGGTTTTAGGTCGGAGTTGGTAGATGAATCTACCGAAATTGTTCCGAGCGCTTTCGAACCTTTCATAAGCCATCATCAGGTGTTTTTTAGCTGTGTAAAGTTTTTTTTTAAGTTTTAGAGTTTTTTATAGCATTACAAAATTACATAGACGTATGGTTAGATTAAACTGATATACTGTCGACATCAGACGAATTTTAAAATATTGTCAGGAAACTTGAAAGGATTCCTATGAAACTATCGAGACAGAATGTGTTTTTATTATTTAATCACACACACACACACACACACACACACACACACACACATATATATATATATATATATATATGTATATATATATATATATATATACACCATATAAAAATTTTTTTTTAAATAAATATAAATACGGTGTTTGCAAATATTTGTTCATATTCTGAATTCAAACGCAACTACTTATCAGTCACATTGTCAGCTGGGCATAGAATATGCTGATTGAATCTCATTCATAAGGATACCCCCCCACAAAAAAGGAGTGCCTTGGAAACAAAGCTAAGCTGTATCATATGGTGACGCTTGAGTTCTAGATCTCTGGGGAGTATGAGAACTCGTTTATTGCTATTACTCCCTGGTACACTCTTACCCGGAAAGGTGGTACCTATTAGGCTTTTATCCATGGGTCGAATAGACCTGTTTAAAAATTATTCGTATTCGATAGGGCCCGGTGCAAAAAAATCTCTTGAGAAAAATGTGAATTGAATTGCGCAAATTTAAGCGATTCCCTCACCTTTAAGCATGAAATAACCGTAAACAGGTTGACATGCCATTTTGAGCAATCCTCCAAATAGTTTTCTTCTATGTGTTCAATCGTTAGTTTTCGGAAAACAAGTGGTGTGCTCGTAACCTTTTCCTTGTTGACAATGGCCCAGCTTATTTGTTTTACACACACACACACACATGCACACACACACACACACACACACACCTATATATGTATATATATATATATATATATATATATATATATATATATATATATATATATATCCGAATATTTCCCAATTTGCCATTTTTTCCTCCGACTTTTTCTTCGCAGTCTGTCTCTCAATGATTATCCATTCATTAGTTCAGTTATTTTTGTTGCTACTTTGTGGCTAATTTTGCTTCATCCTTCTGTTTTTTGCAGATAACAAAATACGAAAAATTTGTAGCACTTGAATTTAAGCACTTGACAAATTTCTGATATGATCAAGTTAATCATCGTATGTATCTTAAACGTATGCGTGAGTTTGAGTCCTTACTTGCGTAAACAAGCAGAAAATTTTATTATTTCTTCTGCAATCTTTGTTCTGTGTTGCTTGATTAGAAGCAAGAGGAATGAAATGGCCTGAATTAACTCGAAAGGAAGAAAGTTCAGAAAGAAGCTATCACTAAGATGGGAAGAAAGAAGAAAAGGAAGCAATTAAGATATCTTTCTGTGTAGCAAGGAGAAAGAAAGAAAGAAAGAAAGAAAGAAAGAAAGAAAGAAAGAAAGAATAAGTGGATAAAAGAGAGAAAAAAGATTTGCGAGAAAGAAGAAAGGTAAAAAGTTAAGTAGTTGAATGCGAAAAAATAGATAGATAGATAGATAGATAGATAGATAATGAAAAAATAGTTCATTTCTAAGACTAATATTAAAATAAGAAATAGATGAATTAATTGAATTGAAAAACAAATTAGAAGACTTTGGAAACATATCAAAAATAATCAGAAACACTAAAGAAATTAAATGCTTCAGGAAAGTAAAAACGAGAGGAAAGGAAGAACGAAGAATTTTCGTTTCGAGAAAAATAAGACAACCTGATTGTGTGAAAAATTATGAAATGGGAATAAGGGATGACAACGAAAGCGAACGTGGGAATGAAAAAAACCCACACACACAAAGAAATGAAAGAAATTGCAAACGAAAAAAATCTTAAATCATCAATAAAGAAATTGTAAAAAAAAAAAAAAAGAGTGAAATGTGAATAAAAAGCGAAAGGAAAAAAAGGTGCTTAAAATTAAAAAAAAATAAAAGAAAAACTAACTTAATTCTAAAGCATGTCAAGATACAGAGAGAATCTTTTCAGCCTTATAAAAGTGAATTAGGAAAAAATTATTTTCTTCCTCGTTTTACCGTTTATCTAGAGAGATTTTTGTATTGTTTTGTTTTTTTGTATTTCTTTTCTCTCTCTCTCTCTCTCTCTCTCTCTCTCTCCTTCCTATTTTGTTATTTTGTTGTTGTTGTTGTTGTTGTTCTTGTTTTTTAACCCTAAATTTATTTCCCAGCATTCAACACTTTCTTTTATTCTGCTGATTGCATTTGTCTAGTTAATGTAGCTTTGCTCGCCTCCTGAGTATTTTCAGCACTTCTATTGCCAGTTAAACTTGTGCACAGGAAACTATGCGCATGCGCGATACATTCAGTTTTTTTTTTTTTTGTGTGTGTGTGTGTGTGTGAAAAATACTAACGTGAGTATAGATGGGCTTGACGAACGGAGAGATAACGAATTAGAATAATCACACGCGTACACTCACACACACAAATGCAATCATGCACGCACATATGCATCGTGTAGATATTTACGGAAGCTTGAATAAACATGAAAAGTCTATGTGTATTAACATTCCACGAACTTATGAAGAAAAAAATCTGAATACTTATTTTGGGATAAGATTGAGTAAAAAAATGTACTTATTTTCTTTCATAGTGAAGTTTTTGTCGTAGAGAAGAGATGATACCTCCTCTGTATTTGAATGGACTATGCTATTGGAATATAAACAGTTATGGTGTTGGCCTGGGGCCGGCCGACTTTCCTAGCAAGGGTGTTTGAAACGCCCACCCTCCTTGTGATGGTCCCCAAGATTCACTTGGCCTCAGGGAGCTTTTCAAGACCAAGTTAATTGCTTGGCGCTTGAGACGCCCAATTAGGAGAATGCCGACGGAGCCAAGAATTTTTGCATCTGCCTTCACATGGGTTTTCACTTGTGCAAGGTCCCCATTATAAAACGGCCTTGTGCCATATTCAGGCATGGTGGGCGCGTTGGATAAATACCGGCCGACTTTTCTTGCGAGACTAGCGGGCAATATACCTCCGTTTAACACATCCTTGTACGTCTTGTAAAATAAACCCATTTCATTGTAAGTTACGATTTCAGTTATTATTCCAATAACCCTTCCCAGTAACATTACAATAATTTCACAGGCAACTAACTCATTTTTATAGATATTCGAGACGAAATTTCATATTCATGTATAATATATTTACTACAATATATATGCAAAAATTATGGAATTAATACACTTAGAAGGTGTCCACAAAGGTTTTACTTTTAGTAGTAAATAGGCAAACAGATAATAAGTAATTTTTTTCTTTAATAGTTGAATATTCTGACTTCATAAAATATTCCTCAAACTAGATTAGATAATTCAAATTAGTGGAATGATTTTTCCAACCTATGCAGAGGAAAATATGGAAAATATAAAAGCCATCATTCATTTAAGCATAGATGTCTCTATTTTAAATACTTTCAGTTTTTATCATACTTTTGTTTTCATTGGGGTTTCTTTCCATTTTCCTCTCTTTTTTTCTTCCGTTCTTCCGTTATTTCTTTCTTTCTTTCTTTCTTTCTATTTCCTCGTGTATTCTTCTACTTATTTTTTCCTTCTATAATAATTTAAAGCAGAATTCTTTATGGAAAGTGGTTCCTTCTTTCGCACATGCCAGATAATAGATCTTCTTTTCTGGATGAAACTTTTTCATGGCCCATTATAAAAAATCGTCGACTGGATTTAGATCCGGGTAGTTTATTCATAGACGAAGACGTGCCCAACAATCCTATTAGGACTTTACGATGACATTCTGTGATTCCCTTGAGGCAACTCTCGAGGAAATAAGGCTTATTAGTGGTATCCATCTTTTCTTCAAGTAACATGTGACAGGTGGTACTTAGTTACATTAGTATCATCAACAGGAAACAACCCCTTAACTTGGCGTTATCGAATGACCAAGGGTTAAGGGTTGCAACTGTCCAGCAATTTACACAGGGAATAAAAGGATTAATCATTTTTTCCAATATTATATTGGTAAGTGAACTCAAATTTTTCAAGGATTTTAAAATGGCTTCTAGCTGGGGCTGTAGAATACACCGACTGCATCTCAGCAGAGGGGTAACCCCACCACACACACACACACACACACACACACACACACACACACACACACACACACACACACACACACGATGGGTGTCCTAGATATGACACGAAACAATCTGATGGTTAGGTTCCAATAATGCTGGAACTTTGGGGAATGCGGAGTATCCCTTCACTGCCATCGCTCCCAGGCCCATTATGGACCGAAGTGGTAGCATTTGATAGGGTCCTATCTATGGGTCAAATAGAACTAAACTGTATAATGATAAACTAAATTGCTTGAAATTGAATTGTTTTGACATTTAAACTGCGTACTTATACTAAAATGAATTGCTTAAAATCTATACTTATTCTAAACTGATTTGGTTGAATTAGAACTGTTTGACTAAACTGAATAGCTCGAAATAGAAATGTTTTCGACAATTAAACTGTGTACTTATGCTAAACTGAATTGTTTGAAATAGAACTGTTTATTTGTATAAAAATGGATTTGGCATTAAATATCCTTCAAAGGTTGATATGCCATAAAACCCAAACAAACAAACAATAAAATAGTTTCACCGACACGAATTATACCACCTGGACAGACATATATACATGTATATTTACACGGGGTCTGTATTCATCCAACTCATCCGCCACAGGCAGGATGCGACACAAGGTTGATTTTTCAGCGGAGTACTGCTGATTTGAATTTAGAGTCTTCCTTATAGGCCAATATAAAAGAGCTTAATAAAAAGGGCCACTCTTAAAAGTACTCAATATAAGAGAAGGCTAAGTAATTAAACAAAGAGTAATAATAAAAGAATACAATATTCAAAAGAACTTAATTATAAAAAGAGCTCCATTTTAGGAATGCCCGATAATGCAAAGATTCCATAAGAGAAAATGATTCACCAATAAAAGAAATCAATGATTGACAAAATTATTTTAAAAGATTAAAATTAAAATTAAACTCTCTTTAAAAGAGCTCCATAATTTAAAAAAATACAAAATTACTGAGCTCACTATTTTACGATATGGGAAGCCCCAAAAACCTAAGCGTGGCTTAGATTTAATATAAGGACGAAAATCTAGGACATTCACTTAGAATCAAACTCACTAACAATGGTCTTAAGTATAGCTTAAATTTTACACACGACGACATTGTGGGGCATTCTGTAAGGATAAATCTCACTATTCTGTAGCAATGAATCGACAGAAAGAGGTTGCAAACCATCATACTATGATCAGTGCTTCTGGACTGACTAATTTGCTTTTTGTGTTTTTGGCGATATTCTTCCGATATTTACAAGCATAACCGGCAATTCTTGTGATGTCTGATAAAAAAAAAAAAGAGAAAAAAGAAATAGTGTATGTATTCACATATCTCCTCCGCCACACACTGGATGTGTCACAAGGTCAATTTTTAAGCGGAGTACAGCTGGTTTGAATTTAGAGTTTTCCTTCACCACGACCGGTTGTGATAACCCACTCCCTTTACTATTTGCCCATAACTGGAAAGAGAAGGGATCGATTCTTGACTTTCCCAAGTTTATTAGCTCAAAGTGAAACCCTAAAAGTCTCTTCCAGGATTTGAACTCAGGTTGCCGACTCATTCTCCTACGATGATAATCGACATGCCAAGCACGCCAATAGTTTCAATTTGATATCGCTATTCGTCGGTTGAGTAATGAAAAGCAAAAAAAAAAAAAATGCTACTCAACCAAAAAGAATGTACATAATTACCATATCTTTCGGCATATAATAACCCAAGACAGTTTGACATGTCATCAAAATCAAGGAATTAGTATCCTATAAGATTTACGCGTTGTGTCGTCAATAATAAAATGTTCTCCACAACCATCTAATTAATTAAACCTTATAAATGTTAAAATGTATAGCAGAAAACGCTCAATGCAAAACATAGATATCACTTGAATACATTTAAAATTGACTAATGTTAACTTGTGTGAAAACAGGATGTAAGGCAAAAAAGACAGTTTTAAAATCCTCTCATCCATTATTAAATGCCTACATTATGAAATATGTGTATCTTGATTATATCACATATGAAAGCCATTATTGTAAAAGGACAGTAGTGATGCTATTTAGCCCATTGATGGAGGTGAACAAGGATGTTCATACCTTTTTCAAGGGTATTAGTCTGAAAGTGAACGTAATAGCGCGACTAGAGTTCGAACTCGCTTACTACAAGGTTGCAGTTCAGCACTTTAGCTACAACAACCGGGGAACATCTCCCCTCTTCAGTCTAGAGTTCTCATTTCTGTTGCTTTGGTCTCTATATTTTGATGGATATCATCACCGGCTATTCTTATATGTACTTTGGATCTGGTAATTACAATCTTTATCTCATTCCTTCATTTCGGCTAATTTTCATTAGCATTCCACTGAAAACAATCTGTTCTTTCTTATTTAAAACGTTTGATATATTTTAAGTAAAGAAAGAACATAAGTTTCATTAGAATCTATGACAGCCGTTGACTATGTTTGCGAATAAACCTACCCAAGCCGAATCCCTACTGTAGAGCCTGGAGCAAGCAACAGGTGGCATTGGCCTCTTCCAGAACACAAACAAAACGGAATACATGTGTTTTAATTGAGAAGGAGCCATCTCCACTCTTAAGGGCGGCCCTATGAAATTTGTAGACAAGTTCACATACCTTGGCAACAACGTCTCTTTTATTGAAAGTGATGTCAATATTCGCCGAGTGACTGAGTCAATATTGCTCTCTCTCCCTCTCTCTCTCTCTCTCTCTATATATATATATATATATATATATGATATAAAGTCGGATCTCAATCATGGAAACTGAAGTCTGAAATCATTTTTTTTAATCTTAAACATAAAAAAGTAAAATACATTTAAATCAAACTAGTTTCATAGACAACTTACATTATTAAGGACTGAAGATTAGGCTGTTGTCTAACCTTCTAATCTTCATTTAAATTTCATTTTAGTTTTGATTTCTATGATAAACAAAGGATTTCAAACTTCCGTTTCTATGATTTAGATCTAATTATATATATATATATATATATATATATATATATATATATATATATATATAAAGAGGGAAAGAGAGAGAAAGAGAGTAATATTGACACAACCGTTGCTTGGATAGATCAGACTTCCATATGATCAATAGCCTATCGATAGCAGTCCACGCCTTCGTTATGCGAATATTGACATCACTTTCAGTGTTGACGAGGTACGTGAACTTGTCTACTAATTTCAGAAGACTGCCATTTCAGAAGACTGCCTTCTCGATTAAAACGCATGTATTCCGTTTTGTTTGAGTTCAAGTAGAGGTCGATGCCTTCTGCTGTCTGTTCCAGGCTCTACAGCAGGGATTCGGCTTGGGTAGGTTTATTCGCAAGAAGCGCTATGTCATCTACATAGTCTGCGTTTCTATTGTAACTTATGTTCTCCACGATCTCGACAAGCGTCTAGACGTCTGGACACTGTTAAATTATAATCTAAGTTGTTCGTATGTCTTCATTTGATTTTCCATTTTTCACTAATAATAGTTTTATCCTCAATATTTTAATAATTAATAATTCTTAATGCAGCTTAAACATTCATGTATATGGTTGTGTGTTAGTGTCTCCGTATATGCGTATTTCTATTAGTATGTGTCTGTGTATTTGTGTTTGCGTATCTATATTAACGCATCGGTATGAGTGCGTGTGTGTATGTGTGTGTCTCTGTGATTATCTCATTACTGCAGTACCTCATTTCTTATTTATTTGCGAGGAAATATTAAAATTTGCATTCTTCTATATATTACTGTTTTCATGTGTATACTTTATAATTTTTAAAAGATCTCCATATTTATAAATCAACCACTCAGAAGAGGTACCCGGGGGTATTATACAATATTCCTCTACTTTAAGCACAGATACTACATTCTTGTCCAAGATAAAACTATATAATTATCTATATAGTATAATCGAAAGGATAGACACATAAACGTTAGTAATGTGTTTTCTGAATATTTGAATCCTGATTCATTTCGGCATTAGGCTATTATTATCGAATGTTTATTTCCTATTTTCATTTTAAGATTAAGAGGCTTATGAATAACCAAGGTGAATAAAATTTTAACATCAACTTTATGATTCACTATTCGGCTTGCAGTTGTTTATGAATAACGTCATATGAGGATATTACCTTTTTCTCGTTAAGTAGGAAAATCAGTCTATAAAAGTTAATGAGTTTTTCGATCATGAATATTTTAGCATTTCAATACTAAAGTCAATTAACAAGTGTAAGTGTTTGATTTTTTGAATGTATTGTTTCGGGTGGTTATATATATATATATATATATATATATATATATATATATACACACATCATCATCATGTCGTGCCGCCAGCACGGATATCCCTGACCCTCTCTCGCCACTTCTCCCTTTCATTCATCGCTTTTGGCAGGTCTTCAGGGTTACATCCCGTATCCTCACATAGCTGCTGTATGTATGTTCGAGCTGACCGTCCTGCTTTTGCTTGGCCATATGCGGGGGTCCATAGGAGTACATCACTGATGAGTTCGTCCTTGCTTCTCCAGCAGTGCCCTGCGAGTCTGGTTTGTCTAACTTGTATATATATATAAATTGAATTACCATGACTAGAAAATCCTGTAAGCACTCCGTGCGACATACGAAACACTGGACAGCTGTTCAGTCATGGTAATTCAATTTATAATACATAATTCCTCTATTTGATATATATATATATATATATATATATATATATATATATATATATATATATATATATATATATTATTCTCGGTAAGTCAGTCAAATTATAAACAGGTTACACATGTTTGAATTACATACAAGTTTACGTTTACTCTTTGTTTATTTACGAGTTTGTTAGAAATTGGTTGTTCAATAGAGCAGCATAGATAATCTTGTCTACAGCGCATTAAAATTATTTCTAGATTTTGTTTGAGAGACAGAGATTTATTTATTTATTTATTTATTCATCAATACCTTTTATTTTGTTTATTTCATAAGATTATGGAAGTAAATAAAGGAAACGAATCCGACAAATTGACAGAGTAGTCCAAAAGTGATGAATTTATTTAGCAGAAAAATCGACGCTATAACGTTTCGGTATTGATATACCATCATTAGGCCTTTAAAAAGTGACATCAAGTGTTGAAAGAATAACAATGGATGTTTGATGAAAGAGATTATGTAAAGAGAAAAAGATTCTTGACATTTTTACATCACTATCTGCATATTTCTTTCTTTCTTTCAAAATTACTGTACACGTCTCTTCATAGTACACTAAAATATTTAACTATGTAATATTAAAACTTGTTACGATGAATAAACTATCGCAGACTTTATATACGCATGTATTTATCCAGTTTTTCCTTTATTCACTGATAACGTAAATTTACAGGTTATTTTAATGCACATATATGTGTGGTGTCTCGAATGCTGACGTATATTTTTACCATTTATTTCCACTGATTATTCATAATCGACGATTTCTTCATCATCTCACATTTCAACAGTTTTAAAATGATTTTCGCATGGTTAGTAATATTAATATTAATAATAATAATAATGATATCACCTAAAAACATAAAAACATAGTGTACATAGTATCATTATTTTCCCTCACCCATTGTCTTGGGTAAAGACGCATTAAAGAACGCGAAAATGAAATTGAAAATTTAAAAATAATAATAATAATAATAATAATAATAATAATAATAATAATAATAATAACGCAGCAAATTAGTGCAAAAAGAGTATAAGGCTAGATATGACTTGGTGGGTAATGTTATGCACTGGGAATTGTGCAAGAAGCTTAGGTTGGACCATACGAACAAATGTTCTTGGTACAAGCCAGAATTCGTCCTAGAAAAGGAGACGCACAAACTCCAATGAGATTTTGAGATACTAACGGATCACCTAATCTCGGTCAGACGACCAGACCTAGTGATAGTCAACAAAAAAAAAAAAAAAAAGAGAGAACTTGCTGTCCTGTGAAATTGAAAGAGGGCGAAAAGAAAGATAAGTACCTGGACCTTGGTAGAGATTTGAAAAAAATAGGGAACATCAAAGTGGCGGTAACACTAGTTGTAACTGGTACTCTCGCTACGGTCACAAAAGGATTGGTACCGGGACTGGAGAACTTGGAAATAACTACAGCATTATTAAGATCAGCCATAAACCTGGGTAGAGTCCTGGAAACTTGAGGAGACTTGCTGTCACTCAAACTCTAGTGAAAAACCACCCGCTAAAGCTGGTGTGAAAAACTCTTAAAAGAGTTAAATAATAATAATGATAGTAATAATAAGTAGTGACCAACTTCATGAATCGCAAGAAAGAGTCAGCCTCCGAATGTACATGGATGACATCAAACTGTTTGCCAAAAATAAAAAAGAACTGAAAACCCAAATACAGGCAGTGAGAATATACAGCGACGATGGAATCTGACATAGAAAAATGTGACGTGCTAATAATGAAAAGCGGAAAACGACAAATGAATGAAGGAATAGATCTACTGAATGAAAAAAAAAACGGAACGCTCGGAAAAAAGAAGACTTACTACCACTTGAAAATATTGGAAGTGGAGACCATCAAACAAGCGGAAATGAAATAATATTTTAAATACCGCTGGAGAACGAGAAAGCTACATAGCAGAAAGATCACCAAAGAGCTACACACCTGAACTGTCCTTATTAGACACTCAGGACCATTCGTAAAGTTGACGAGAGAATTTCAACAAATGAACCAGAAAAGAAAACTCATGATAATGCATAAGGCCTAACGTCTCAGGGATGACTTAGACAGAATGTAACATACCCATGATACGGATATGTGAAATGTACATAGAATGTTCATATCTCATATATAGATAACATAGGAATCCCGAAACACAAAAAATACTTACGACTTCTTAGTTCAAGAACGAAACTTTTTATAACCTTTGAGTGAAAAGGTTTTTCGACATAAGGAGACAGATACACAATCTTTCTATGCTGAATTTTCCACCTGTCCCCCCCACCACCACCACGCGCGGCACCCGCCGCAAGGCCTCGGCGAGCTCCGAAAGTCAACCTTCTTCTTCAGAGGCAAAGACTCAACTAACTGACTTTTCTCAAATCCCCAAAATCCTCTGCGCATGCTTCCGGTGCATGACGTCTTTCACACCTCCTGGTCTCATTTCCTATCTGGGTTTTTATTTTGACATCTGTGAATGACACATCCACCCCGCGCGCGCGTGAACACATGCGCTCATGTTGCACCTAACTAACCCATGCGCTAAGTGAAAGGTTCTCAGCCAAACTAAACTAAAAGGCAAGATATATAAAACGAAATCCCTCGGCCATTATTTTACAGGAAGAGGACTTGCTTGCATTTGAGATAGCGGCGTCGATAAATCGATACAACGACTACAAAAAAAAAGCGCGGTGAAAGACTGATTACAGTAACCAGAAACAATAGACAACACAAGCATCAAAAGAACAAAAATAACCAGAAAAGAAAATTAGGAAGAAAAAAGCTGTATGGACATTTCAAGCAACAAAAAAGCGAAATCTCACACAAGAAAAAAAAGGATATGGCTAAGAATGATAAACCTTACGAGAGTAAGGGAATCTTTCCAGATAGCAGCACAAAACAACGCCTTAAAGACTAACTATGTCCAAGCAAATATAGACAAGACGCAATAAAATAGATTGATAGAAATGTAGATTATGTGGTGATAGAGATAAAACGATTAATCCCATAATAAACAAATGTTGTAAGTTAGCGCAAAAGGAGTATAAGACCAGACACGAATGCTTAGGGAAGGTGATCCACTGGGAATTGTGCAAGAAGTTTAGATTTGACCACACGAACGAAAGGAATATACACAATCCAGAGTCTGTCCTGGAAAACGAGACACACAAACTTCTCTGTGATTTGGGGATACGAACGGATCACCTAATCTCGCCCAGACGACTAGACCTTGTGATAGTCAACAAAAATATATAGAGGCTGCCGAATAGTGGAATTTGTCGTTCCCACTGACCACAGGGTAAAACTAAAAGAAAGCGAGAGAACTGAAAAACTAGGAAACATAAAGGTAACGGTGATACCAATTGTCATTGGTGCGCTTGGAACAATCACCAGAGGGTTTGTAAAAGGACTGGAAGACTAGGAAATAAAAGGAAAAGTGGTGACCATCCAAACTGCAGCATTACTAAGATCGGCCAGAATATTATCTTAGTATTCCTGGAAACCTGAGGACACTTGCTGACACTCAAACTCCAGTGAGAAACCATCAGCTAAGGCTGTGTGTGAAAAAATTTCAAAAGAGGAAAATAATAACAATAATGATAATAATAATTATAGAAAATTAAAAAGTTGTGGAACATGATGGTGACTGTGATACCATTTGTAATTGGTGCACTCGGAACGATACTCAGAGGCTTGATAAAGGGACTGGAAGAGTTGGAAATCGGACGACGAATGGAAAACATCCAAACTACAGCATTATTGAGATTGACCAGAATACTGAGAATAGTCCTGAAGACTTGAGAAGACTTGCTGTCATTCATAGTTCAATGAAAGACTATCAGCTAACGCTGGTGAGAAAAACGAAAAACTCGCAAGAAGCAATAATAGCCATAATAAAAATAGTGGTGATAAAAATGGCTGAAGTACTAGTAGCCGTAGTGATAGTAGAGGTTGTAGTAGTAGTAGTTATGATAATAATAATAATAAATCTTATCCGACTGCGATCCGTTTTCTTCGGCCGCTAGCGTTGAGTAATATATATATATATATATATATATATATATATATATATATATATATATGTGTGTGTGTGTGTGTGTGTGTGTGTGTGTGTGTGTGTGCCTTCCAACTGAGACTATTTCAAAATAGGACTGGTAGAACCATAGAGAAATAATCCCAAGGGTTGAAGAACTTTTGTGTCGACGTATATTTAGCTCTTATATTCAAGGAAGGAGAAACCCTTGACAAAAAGCCAGACTTATGATTACCTGTGAGGGCGAATATATACGTTTTCATGCACTTCCAGTCTGTAACTGCAACAACTGATATGCTGTTCTCATCTTCGATCATCCTTGTCAGCTCTGGGAGGGACACACAAGCAACAGGCAAACCCTTCAACATCCTCCCAAAATTACAGTTTACTCCGTGAAACATGTACTCCAACAAAGAAAATAACCCAAACTAGTATGTCATCATGCAGGATAAAAAAAGGTCAAACAAACGTAAAACCCCAACCCAGTAACATGAAATATAAGAACAATGCTGTACAAACCCAACTCTAACCCCGAAAGGAGGGGCGTCATAATATCTAAGGAGCTCCAAAAATACAAAATTGACATTTTAGCTTTGAAAGAGGTCAGTCAAAATGTTGTTTGTTGTACTAAAGCAGAAAAACTTCCACAGAAAGAAGTGAATCTGGTGTGGTTTTTACGCTTAGGAATGGTTTTCTGCAGAGTATATCTGAGGGCCCCAGACCAGTAACATAGTGAGTTTTCCATTAATCAACAGTAGATATCATACCCTGATCACTGCTTATGCCCTGACTATGATCAACAGCCCAGAAAAATTAAGCAGTTTCTACCACCAACTCGACCAGATACTTCGTGCTATCCCGAATGCAGACAAAATCATTTTTCTTAAATACTTAAACGCTCGATTTGGCCAGTCACATAATTTGTGGCCAAAGGTTCTTGGTAAGTTTGACACGAGGAAGGATAATGCAAATTGCAAACTGCTAATATCCTTTTACGCGGAACACCAGCACCTACTTCTAACACAAGCAAACCTACAAGAACTCCTGGATGAATACTTGATCCAAACACTGGCACATCATCGACTACATCATCACGTGACAAGCGTAATCAGCCAGACTTTCTGAACGCAGGAGTGTTTACAGGAGCCAACTGTTATGATCAAGTCAACGACCAAACCGTGAAAGAAGCGGACAATGAAGAAAGACATAATACTAATTAGGAAGCTAGCAACCAAACTGACCAAGATCAAGTCGAGATTAATTAATAACGAGGATATTTTCACCGATGGCCCAGTCACGTTAAAAGAATCGGTTCCTGTTAGATCACCGAAGTAAAGCAGCAATAAACCTATACAGTTTTGAAATGGGAAACCACTCAGGAACCGTAGGCACCGTAAGCAACCTGAGGCCTGTGTGTCAGAATAACCAAAGTTGAGTAACAAGAAAATGTGACTCACAAATGAAACTACCGGTTATCGTATTCGATCACTGAAATCAAGCATCGATAAACTTATTCAATTTTGAGATGGTTGACCACTTAGGAACAATAGGTGCCGTAAGCAACATAAGACCTCTGTGTCAGACTAAACAATGCTAAGTAAATAACTAGATTAATTTGAATTACTGTCAAGTGTAACGAAAAGCAACGGCTCCTGTAACCTGTAAGATTATCCAAGTTAACCGGCGATAATATTGTTCATTTCTGAGATGGGTGAGCTTTTAACTAGCTACGCGGGGCCTATGAGTCAAACGAAGCAAAGACCAGAAAATAACAAGAAATATAATTCAGCTAAACTGTCAAGTTAGACTGTAAGGACCGGAAACCGGCAGATTACTGAAGTAAAGCATCGATGATCCTGTTCAGTACTTACATAAGTGACCACTTATGCAATCATAAACCTTTGTTATATATTTCGGTAGAGCTTCTTAAATTACAGTGCCCTGAGATCTGTGTGCAAGATACACTAGAGATTAGTCAATAACAACTTTCTTTTAGTTTCCGAGATAATTTCTTTTTTTGTTAAAGATTCATTGTTTTTCGTTTGTTGTTTTGTTTTAATATTTTTTTTTTGTTTGTCTTATTCGTCTGTGTGTGTGTGTGTGTGTGTGTGTGTGTGTGTGTGTGTGTGTGTGTGTGTGTGTGTGTGTGTGTGTGTGTGTTTTCTCTCTCCAAAAAGAAAATGTAGATCTTAGTTTCTAAACAAATATAATTACGCCAGATCCAGAAATGGATCACAGTTTTAACTAAAATGCTTTTTTCTTTCGGATATTGTTTTTAACATTTCGATTCGATGACGTCATCTAACCATCTATCGAATGACGAATAGATTTTCGTTTCTCACCGGCGGATTGACACGGCACTTCGCTTTATAATGTTTACTTCCTCAAGAAGAAGCCATAATACAGCAGCCATAATACAGCCGCCACTGTTTGCCATGAGCCGATTCAGCTGAAGGTTTTGCCATTACAGACTCCGCTTCGATCCTCCTCTGCAAGGAGGGAAAAAATTAAATCGTTTTAATAAATCTTTTTGCTTTTCAGTGAATAAGCATATCAAGCAGACTATTGTCAATATTCGATTCTCACTGGGTGCCAGATGCTCTTTCGACTGGCCTCAAAGTAAGCCTGTATCTCCTACCGAGGGTTAATACACCACACCAACAAAAATAACTGTACTGAACTTGACATTGATCTGGGTTTTGTTAATCCTATAAATCTATCGATCCCAATCATTTCATATCTATCTCAGTCTGTTCATATCCATAACAGTCTGTTTACATCCATATATCTGTCTGTCTGTCTGTCTCGATCTATCCATCTCAATATTCCCATATCTATACGAGTTTGTTTTTATCTATATCTGCTTGTTACTATCTATCTATGCTTATTTATATATATATATATATATATATATATATATATATATATATATATATATATATCAGACTATTTCCAAATTTAAATATCTATCTATATGTGTTCATATCTATTTTAGTCTATTCAAATCTATTTATATCTATCTATCTATCTGTCACAGACTTTTCATATCTATCTCAGTCGGTTCATATTTATCTAAATCATTTCATATCTATTGCAGTCTGTTTATATCAATAAGAGTTTGTTTTTATCTATATCACTCTGTTCTTATCAATCTATCTATCCCAGTCTGTTTTATGCATACTCATTTAAAGTGTCATTAATTTTTACAAAGCATATAACTGTTTGAAAACAAAAGTTGACATGCCATAAAACCAAACGACTAGCCTAAATACTCCCGACTTCTGACCTTGTACCAAAGGAATGCAGACTTAAGATGACTATTTAGTAGGTGGCACAGTGGTTAGCGAGCTAATCACGCAGAACAATTTACTTATATAATGATGTTGATTATCACTGAGCACACAACTGCAGTAGGCTTATGACAGACTAGATTAATCTTCGTTAATATTTAATGAGCCTGCCATAGTGCCATGTTATCAAGCTTGTTTAACTGACCAATTCCCAAATGTAATGACATCGATCATCACTGAGTACCTAAATACTGTTGCCAAAGGCTATTCAAACGTACCATCTTTAAATTAAACTTAATATTTAACTAACCTAATGTGGCTCAGATGTTAGTAAACTAATCTCTTCAAAAATGTTTAGGTTGCGTAAAATATTGAGATTGCTATCTCAAGGAAGAACCTTTATTCTCTTCAAAAGTGCGAATTTATTTTTCGACCTCTTCACCGTTTAATGTTACAAAATTCGTTTTTTGTTGTCTTTTTTGTTTTAGGGTGGGGCTTTTAAATGTCCTTTCCACTTTTTCACTGCATCCTTTAAGAAAGCTTCTGGTTTACAGTTGATCTTACTGCTTACTGCAATTTTAATTTCTGCAAGGGATGAAAAATATTGACCTTCAACAAAAAGTCTAATGATGCTAAATCGTGAGTGTACAGAGAGCGTTAAATTAGTGCAAATTACAGGCTTCCGGTTGTTTGTACTCTTTATTTGCTACAATGCAAACTGCAAAAATGTCCATCCTTATTCTCCAGACCCCTACAACAATCACCATTCTTATGTGTGTGAACTGGCGCGCAAACTTCGTCCGGATTTCTATCACTGATCACTGCTCTATATGTAACGGCTGTATATATAGCTCGGACGTAGTACTCATGACTAACAAACGATATTACTCAGTGCCAACGACCTGAAAGTATGTTTGAACAGGTCTTGTTATAACGTTGAATACATGCTTAAGCATATTTCTTAATTTAATATTAGTGACTTTCCAGCTTGGTGTTGGCGTCTGGATGAAATATTAATCTGCCCCCAGATCTTCGAAGTGGGCAACATTCTTTGAAAAACCGGCTATTGCCCATACTGCATGTCTTCCCCCTCCATAACACTGACGTTATTTTAAAGAAGGGCCGATACACCTTGACATCAGAATCATCGCTTTAAGACCCCAATCAGTCCGCCTCCAATTTAAAAATTAAACACAACAGAGGTATCTAAATAATCTAATTACATTTTTAACGAATATTTTCTTTGTTGGTTTCTTTTTAAGTATATATTTACTATCCTTATTTAAAGTCCTCAGAAATCAAACGAGAAAAATATCAAGTTTTAAACGTTGGAAACAAAATGATTTTTATGCCAGCAATTTCTCCATTCATTTTCTCCGAATAACAGAATAAATTATTCAAATACAATTAACAGTACCCGTGGAAATCCAATTTCTATAAGTTTTTCTTTTCTTTAAAAAATTCATAAATTGACAAAGACCGGGAAATCCCTGGGGTGTTACGGCTAATGTACAGGATTGTTACATTAAGAGAGTTCGAATTCTAATTGTACTACTACGTTAACTTTCAGGGTAATACCATTTAGAAAGGTATAAATCCCTTATCTTACCCCAGCAATAGATTGAATAGTACCTTTACTGTTCTTCTACAAGAAAGGTTTTAGTGTTAGATACAAGGTGGAACGATAACATTGTCGTCCTAAAGAAAACAACACTACAGCTTTATTTTAAAACTTTTATTGAAAAAATCAATTCAGGCAACTTGATTATGTAATGTTATATAATTGTGGAAGGATTATTTTTATATTATCATTTTTCGTTGGTTATATCTTATCTTTCGGTTTAGTTAGGCTTAGAACTATTCGGCTTACTGCACAGGTAGGGGCACACATTGAGCGCGGAGGATGTGACAATCACAGATATCATAATAAAAACCCCGGATAGAAAAATGAGACTGGGGATGTGAATGACGTCATACCCGGAAGCGATAGGCTGAGGATTTTGGGTGATTTTGAAAAAAAGCAGTTAGCTGAGATTCGGACCTGGGCGAAGAAAGTTAATTTTTGAGCCTCGGCGAGGCGAGGCGAGTTGGGTCTACGAGATGCGCCACACGTGGTGGGGTCAGATGGAACAGTCAGCATAGTAGAAATTGTGTCTCTCACTTCTCGTGGTGAAAACCTAAACTTAAAGAAGGTAATAAAAGTTTCGTACCTGAACTACCGAG
Source organism: Sepioteuthis lessoniana (assembly GCA_963585895.1). Classification (NCBI taxonomy): domain Eukaryota; kingdom Metazoa; phylum Mollusca; class Cephalopoda; order Myopsida; family Loliginidae; genus Sepioteuthis; species Sepioteuthis lessoniana. The sequence continues at coordinate 64,514,765 of OY757918.1, read as the reverse complement.
AGTCGTCAGTGTTTCGAGTGCTTTTCGGATTCCTATGTATGTGAACGTTTTACAGATCCGTATATTTTACATAACCATTCATATGGGTATATTACAGTTGTAGAGCTGGCATCTATTCAATGTAGCCGACTTCAGCCTCAATCACCGCCTCGATACGGATCCGGAACTAGGAGCATGCCTTTTCCACAAGCGCCGGCGGGAGCTCGGCGAATACTCGGCGGATGGCGGCGATCAGGCTGGCTTTGGTGTTGTGGGGGGTCATGTTGGTGATGTTCTCGACGTATGATCAAATGAAGTAGTCTAGCGGGTTCAGCTCGGGGGAAGAGGGGTGGGGGGCAGTGAGAGAAGGGTACAAAGTCGTAGCACTCCTTCTGAAGTCAAGCCTGGGTCTCTTTGGACATGTGGGCCGGCGTCAAGTCCTGCTGCCACACCCAGGGTCTGCCACCGGCCACCTGATTGCACCAGGGGATCGCCACACTCTTCAGCACATCCAGGTACACTTTGGTGTTGAAAAGCCGACTTCGAAGATGTAAGGTGGCATGATGTGGCCCTCACTTGAAACCACGCTAAAGACCCTAACCGTAGCCGGAAATTTTGTTTTCATTACCCTGGGCACGTCCCTGTTATTCGTGGCAATCCAAATTTGCATTTTGAGAGTGCTGGCAATGGTCCTGTTGTCACAACTTGGATCGGTAGAGAGCATGAGTTGTACAGCGGCGCATCTCCAATCTCGTTCGTTGAACATTGTGTCCCTTTCAGACATGATATAAGGTTCCTATCGGTCTTGGGATTTTGTACACAACTGGCCAACTAGTAGATGGTCTGCAACAAAAAAGAAAACCGGTTTTCATTAAACGGAAATGGAATCATGTCGTCTTTTCTAGGGCGACAATTTTATCGTTCCAACCTGCACTTCAAGAATTTTGATATACCTTTCAAATAAAAGAACTAAACCAAACATTACAAAGATCACATTATTAATTCTTTAATTAAATCCTCTTGCATCTCAGGAGTTGTCCTCATGGTATTATGGTTAAAACGCTGGACTAGGGAACTGCAGTAAGTGGGTTCGAACTCCAGTCGCTCTATTATGTTCACTTACAGACAAATACCCTAGGGAAAGGTATGAATCACTTTATCCTCCGAGCTACGGGTTAAATAGTACCACTGCAGTTCTTCAAGGAGAATGGCTTTGGTATTAAATTATTTGCAAAGGGTGATATGCCATTAAACAAAGAAGCAAAACAAAACCAAAGTGGTGTCAATATTCGCCTAGCGAAGACGTGGACTGCTATCGATAAGCTCTCGATCATATGGAAGTTTGATCTATCCAAGCAGTGCTTGTGTCAATATTACTATATATATATATATATATATATAAGGTCGGATCTAATTCATGGAAACTGAAGTCTGAAATCATTTTTTTAATCTTAAAAAAAAAGTAAAATAAATTTAAATCAAACTGGTTTCATAGACAACTTACATTATTAAGTATTGAAGATTAGACTGTTGTCTAACCTTCTAAACTTTATTTAAATTTCATTCTAGGTTTTATTTCTAAGATAAAAAAATGATTTCACACTTCAGTTTCTATAATTTAGATCCAACCTTATATATATATATATATATATATAAAGAGAGAGAGAGAGAAAGTGACACACAGAGAGAGAGAGAGAGTAATATTGACACAACCGCTGCTTGGATAGATCAGACTTCCATATGATCAATAGCCTATCGATAGCAGTCCACGCCTTCGTTAAGCGAATATTGATATCACTTTCAGTAGAAGAGACATTGTTGACGAGGTACGTGAAGGTGTCTTATAACTTCAGAAGACTGCAATTAAGAGTGGAGATCGCTCCTTCTCGATTAAAACACATGTATTCCGTTTCGTTTGAGTTCAGGTAGAGGTTAATGCCTTCTGCTGTCTGCTCCAGGCTCTAGAGCAGGGATTCAGCTTGGGTAGGTTTATTCGCAAGAAGAGCTGTCATCTACATAGATTGCGTCTATTATAGTTTCTATTGTAACTTATGTTCTCCACGATCTCGACAAGAGTCTAGACATCTAGACACTGTTAAATTATAATCTAAGTTGTTCGTATGTCTTCATTAAATTTTCCATTTTTCACTAATAATAGTTTTATCCTCGATATTTTAATGATTAATAATTCTTAATGCAGCTCAAACATTCATGTATATGGTTGTGTGTTTGTGTCTCCGTGTGTGCGTATTCTATTAGTATGTGTCTGTGTATCTGTGTATGTGTTTGTGTATTTATCTTGAAAGGTTGATATGCCATTAAACAAAGAAACCTAACATCTAGCTCGTTTAAAAATGTTACCTACAAACTATTCGCTTACAAATGCGTAATATATATATATATATATATATATATATATATGTGTGTGTGTGTGTGTGTGTGTGTGTGTGTGTGTGTGTGTGTGTGTGTGCGTGCGTGTGTGTGTGTGTGTGTGTGCACAAGATTTTTCATTAAATAACCAACAAGGGTTGATATGCCATAAAACAAAACAAAACAAAATCATTCCGTTGAAGGAGCATTATCATATCCACTCCCTCCCCCTCCCTCTCTATTTCTTTCTCCCACTCTTTTTCTCTTCATTCATTCTTTCTTATTATATTTTCCCTCTATTTTGTCAATGACCCGTGGCATGTTTTTTCTTCACTTTCTTTCTTCGGGATAAAAAATGGACTGGTCTATTATTTATCTGAGGTGATAACAGGGCGTAAGATTCGAACAAATGTGTTCATGTCGTATTGTATTTTATATCATACACTTTTCTAAAGTTTTCATTTTTTTATTTCTTTTTTTTTCTTTTTTTCTTCTTTCACATTGTTTTTTCATCACGTCGAACTCCTTCACACATCCACATGCAGACTGACACACACATATTTATGTCACCCCATCCGAAGTCACCACTCTTAATCTCCTTTTTAGCCATTCTCCTATAAATCACATCATTACACTTTTTTGTCAAATGTGCGTACACATTTTTTTTTTTTTTTTTTTTTTTTTTTCATTTTATTGTCGTTTGACACGCAAGGAAAAAAAATTACGGAACTTGTATAAAATTCAATTTTATCAACAATTTCATCAATTTTATCTTTTAGTAAGAAGAAACATAAAAGAAAATTATGATATAACATTTATTCGTGCAAATTCTAAAAGAACGAAATATTTATGTCTAAAACTTTTCTTTACGCGATGTAAAAAAGCAGAACATAAATTTAGAATTCTTTTTTTCTCTCAGAGTAACAAACGTGCTGGACTGTGGCATCGAAGTGAGCAAGTTCGAACTCCAGGGGTGCAATTACGGTCACTTTCAGACTAATATCCTTGGTTGGTTGGTTGGTTGGTTGACTTTAATGGCATATCAATCTTTGTAGTTTATTTAATGACAAATCTATTTTTATACAAATAATCAGTTCTATTTCAAACAATTCAGTTTAGCAGGAGTACACCCTTTAATTGTCAAAACATTTCTATTTCAAGCTATTCAGTTTATTCAACAGTTTTATTTCGAATAATTCAATTTAGCATAAGTATAGATTTTGTTTACACACAGTTAAATGTCAAGAACAGTTCTATTTTAAACAATTCTATATTAAACAATTCAGTTTAGCGTAAGTACAGTTTCAATGTCAAAATCAGTTCTAGTTCAACAATTCAGTTTTAAATTCGCAGTTTAAATGTAAGTACACAGTTTACTTGTCAAAAACACAGTTTTAATTCAAACAATTCAGTTTAACATAAGTATGCAGTTTAGTTCTATTTAACCCATAGATAGGGCCCCATCAAGTGCTAACATTCCGGCCCAGAGGGGACCTGAGAGCAATGGCAATTAATGGGTGCTTCGTATTCCCCAAAGCCCCAAAACCTCAGCATCAGATTATTTAGTGTCATATCCAGAACACTCATTGGCGGGGGGCTGCTTACCCTATGCAGAAGTGCAGTCGGTGTATTCTGCAGTCCCAGGGAACTGGGCAATACACAGGGTTAATTTCAAAACAGGTTTATTTCAGATAATTCAGTTTAGCATAAGTACACAGTTTAGATTTCAAAACAGTTCTATTTTGAGCAATTCAGGTTAGCTTAAGTACGCAGTTTAAATTTCAAAACAGTAAACTCAAGAAACCACGGTTTAGTTCTATTTAACCCATAGATAGGGCCCTTATTAGGTACAACAACTTCGGGCCAGAGTGGATTTGGGAGCGACGGCAAAGAAGGGGTACTCCGCATTCCCCAAAACTCCAGCATTTTTGGAACCTAACCATCAGATTGCTTAAGACACTCGTTAGGGGGGGTCTTACCCCTCTGCAGAGAAGCAGTCGGTGTATTCAACAGCCCCAGTCGATTGGGCAATAATATCCTTGGGAAAGGTATGAAACCCCAGCTATAAGACAAATAGTACCAATATTCTGATTCTACAAGAATGGCTTTTGCATTAAATGCCCTATGATGGTTGATATGCCATTAAACAAAGAAACCAAATTAATAAGATTCTTACACGTCGATTTTCAAATTTAACCAAATTACATCTTAATAAAAATAAATGTTATATATTTCATCAAGCACGATATTTTTACTGAAATTTCCTTTTCAAATTTGAAAAGTCATTTTTCATGTAATCATGCTTTCCTCATTTAAATGACCTTTTTGGTAAATATACAGCGTTGTTCCTAAAAAATAATTACTGCTTAGTTGGCTGGGGCCGTTGAACACGCTGACGGTATCTCTAATGAGGGATGAGACCCCCTCAACGAGTGTCCTGATACAATACTAACCATGCAGATGGTGAGCTTCCCATCAGTGGAACTTTGGGGAATGTAGAGTACTATTTGATTACCTATATTCCCAAAGGCACTCAGTTACGGTCCCTATCAATAGTTCAAGTGGAAATATTTAATCATTTTCTATATTTGAATGCATTTATCTCTGTGCAAACAACTAATAGTTAAATCGAATTATTAGTATCACATAGCAGTATCTATAACCAATAAACTGTGTGCAAGCAAATGAATAATGTTGAATAGAATCACTAATGTTCAATAGCAATACTTGAAATAATTTAATTGAGTGCAAATAAAACTATTAATGTTAGATAGCGATACTTGAAACCATCTTATTGTGTGCGAACAAATAATTTCTAGGCCGTTTAAAAGTTAATAGATAGATTGATATGTATGTAAGTATGTATGTATGTATGTATGTATGTATGTATGTATGAACAGTATTTGGCATGAAATAACATAAAAAAAATTGAAAATATACCCAAAAAAGAAAAAAGTATTGTGTTTTGTCTAAAAATAGGATGTTGGTTGATTGAGGGTTTTTTCAGCAAGTTGAAATAACTCAACCGTTGTTGAGTTATTTAATTCCGAAGTCAAGTTCATTTCTGTGGGCAATTATATTGTTTCAAGTAATTATTCCTATTTAATAATAATCGTTTTCATACAAATTCATGTAACTATTCTTGATTCAAATAATCTCCATACAGTTATATGGTTTCCAGTATCCTTATCTAATATTGATAATTTGCAAGCAATTTCATGGTTTTTAGTAACTATACCTGTACGAAAACGACAATAATCATTTGCCAGCAATTTAAAGTCCTCATTTAACTGTTCCCCTCAAAAATCAAATATTTTCAATCTTTTTAAACAAATTAGTATTTCATACTGAGTTACAATATCAATGTTTAAGAGTAAATGTCTTTTAGAATCATTTTAAACAGTATCTCAGAAAAATTTTATTCGACTAATAGATAATACCATTGTGTACCATTGTGGAACAGAGAGTAATGGCAAAGAAATAGCGAATTCACCCGGCCTCAGAGCACTAGGACTGAATAGTTTAATCTCACACCCCGGACAAACTCAGAAAGGAAGTCCAGAAACTTCTCAATTTATCTCCCCAAAATAACAACAAGGTGAAAACTGCTGGAAAAGTAAGGACGAACTCATTAGCGATCTACTCCTGTGGACCCCTTCACATGGACGAGCAAAGGATGCACGACCAGTGAGAACCTATCTATAACAGCTCTGTGCCGATGCAGGATGTATTCTGGAAAACCTGCCCGAAGCGATGGATGATAGAGACGGGTGGCGAGAGAGGGTTAGGGAAATGTGTGCTAGCAACACGACATGATGATGATGATGATAATGAACTTCTTGAAGTTAAATATAGATTATTAATTACATAAACAGTTTTTATTTCTTTTTTTTATCTACAGCAAATACGTTACCTTTTTTGAGAAATAATTAAATTAACAAATAAATAAATAAAATCAAACTAAAAAGAATTGAACTCTAATTACGTCATTAAAACAGAACACTATGAACGTTAGAAAGCTAAAGATTTTATCATTTTTTCGTTAGAAAACAATTTTTTATGAGATATTCTAACATCTCCCTGAAGATGGCTAAAAAAAAACTGAAACATCGAACGTTGGCGTATTATTGATATATAAATAAATAGATGGTCTGAATATTTTTTTCTTTTCATATTTTATACTTACATACCGGTGGATTTATTTTCATTTTTCTCTAATATAAACAGTTTTCTCTATTGCTTCAGTTTCTAGAATACTTTCATTTTTATCCGGATCCTTCGGACATGTTGTTTGTGAATATGAATCATTTAGTATACAAAAAGTGGGATGTTTTCAGTGTCATGATCATTATGATTGCAACAGACCCACCCTTCAAGTGACTTCAATTCCGAGTGAAGTTCACCTTTCTCAAGTCATCGCTCAAGATCATTGGCCTTACACTAATTTATCTATGCTTTTACTATGACCAAGACTTTTTTTTTTATTTAACAGTAAATAAACTAATTAAAGATGAAACACACAATATTCTTTTAATTAATTGCTGTACATTCTGGCCTCATAAAATATTCCTTAAGCAATATAAATTGAACCATTTTCATTAATAGAATATATTTTCCAAACAATGCAGAAGTTAATATGGAATTGACCGATGTAAAAGGTTATAGAATGATCTTGTAATTTGTATTCCTTAGACAAATACCAGAGTGTTCTCATAGCGAAAGACTAGATATGCAATTTTTTTCTACAATGAAAAAACAGTTCTTGCAGACCTCAACAAGCGACTCACCTAATTGAAAGGATGTATGGCTCCAATAAAAGAATAGTCTGCTAAAACAATGGAAAAGATCGTAAAACACATTCCAGAAGGTAATCCACAGTGAAGTGTGGCGAAAGACGTTAGCTGCTCCCTGGCAGTTGTGCCTAAGATATGGTGCAAATATAAAAGAAATGGAGGAGTTGAAAAAGGAAGACACATTGATTGACTATGAAAGATATTAAAGTGATAGGAAAGAAAATTTGACTCATTATGCAAAGAAAATTGAAAATGCTCAACCAAACAAACGAAAAATAAATGGGTCGAAACAGGAGTCGATGTTTGTGACAGAACTGTAAAAATCGGCTTCATGAGATGGGATTTACTCAGAGAAAACCCAAACAAAACCAACACCAACAAACTGAAAAAAATGAGGTCAAAATGAGCTAAAACGAAACAATTATGGCCTGTGGACAATTGGATGAAAGTGATATTCAGTGATGAATTAAGAATCTGCGTTAGCTAAGGTGATGATGTGAAAACTTTTGTCTGTTGCTTTTTAAATGAAACACATAAAGATGAGGGCCTGAAGTGAATTTCTCATATCATTTATGATATGGGGTTGCATATTATTTAAAGGTCCGGGGATGGTAATCAATGCTTATGTGTACATTAAAAACCTGGATAACTTTCTCATTCCTTCGATAGAAAATTGATTTGGTTATGATAAGTGATTTTTTCAGGACAAAAATGTAGAGGCATATAAAATTAATGACACGGCCAGCAAACAGTCTGAATCGAAATCATTTTGAAAATTTATGGTGGATTTTTTTAAAAAAATTCTATGATAAGGCTCCGTCCAGCAAAGATGATTTATTAACTGCCATTCGGGAAAGTTGGAACCGCTTTGATGAAGAATACAGCTTTGCATTAGTGAAATACGTGCCCAAGAAGTACTTTTCGGCCAACCCTCGAACATAAGTGCGTGTAATACACGAATTATAATATACATAAACATGTATATATAAACGTACAATGAACGGGATTCCCAAACCTTTAGGCATAAAATAAATCAATCAATCTTCTTCATCAACGTCTGTCTCATCGATACGAATAGTCAACGCGGCTCATGTGGTAAAGCCGCCAGCCTTTCTAACTTTAACTCTCGTCTTGAATCGACTTCAAGTGAGCACACGTATAGCTACAATCCTACCTCAGCTGTTACAAACGCAAATGTTATAATTCATTTCAGCTCCTTGATTATTCTATTCATAAATAAGAGACTGATCGCCCCAGGTATAGGGGTATATTTACTCATGAAGTTTGAATAATTCTATTTGGTAGTGGCGAGAATAGCTTTGTTCTGGTAGAACAAAGCTGAAGAAATACCCAGCTAAGCAATCGGGTATTAGAAAAATATTATGCAGTATCATGGGTTATTATTACTTGGAGTACATGAAGCGGGGTCGGAAAAAAACCCAGCTGGTTTTTGTGTGCACAGTCAGTCCAGAAGATTTATATTTCTTCTAAATTTTTTGAGTTTTATCGAAACCTGCTGATCTTAAAAGAAAAATGAAAGATTACTCATTTTTTCGATTAATTACGCAAGTCAGTAAATTGAATGAAACAAAATAGGTTAGCAAATTAGTTCAAGCCTCATTGAAACACGTGCAACCAGAAGAAAGCAAAAGTGAATAAATCTATTTTTCTGTCTCGTTTCGTTACCCTTGTATATGTGTGTGTGTATGTGTGTGTATATGTGTGTGTACGTGTGTAGGTCACTCTCTCTCTCTCTCTCTCTCTCTCTCTATCTCTCTCTCTTTTTTTTCTTTTTCTTACTATTCTTCTCTTGCTTCCTGCTGTTTGTTTCTTTCTTTTTCTCTTTGCCTTTCTTTCTTTCATTCTTTCTTTCTTTCTATTTTCTTTCATTCTTTCCTTGTTTTGTTTCTTTTTTTATTTTCATCCTCTTTCGTTTTATTCGATTTCTTTCTTTCTCTTTCATTTTGTTATTTGTCTTTCTTTTTAGCCTTTTTTCTTCCTTTCTTCCCTTTTCTCTTTCTTTTTTCTCTTTAATTCTGTTTCCTTTTTTATTCTTTTTTAATAATGTTCCTCTTATTTCTTTCTTTTATTTTACTATCTCTCTCTCTTTATTTCTATCTTTCCTTTTATCTCTTTCTTTTTATTCTCTTTCTTTCTTTTTATTATTTTCCTTTCTTTTTAATTTCTTTCTTTTTATTTTTCATTCTCTTTCTTTTATCTTCTTTGTTTTTGTTCTCTTTCTTTCTTTTCCTTCTCTTACTTTTCATTCTCTTTCTTTTTTCTCTTTCTTTTTTATTCCCTTTCTCCACTTCTTTTTATTCTATTTATTTATTTAATTATTTTTCTTTATTTTCTTTCTGTTTATTTGCTTCATTTTTATTCTTTTTATTTCTTTCTTTTTATTCTCTTTCTTTCTTTGTTTTTTTCTTTTTTGTCTCTTTCTTTCTTTTTAAATGCTTTCTTTCCTTTTTTCTTTTCTTTTTAGTCTCTTTCTTTCGTTTTCATTCTTTCTTTTTTATATTTCCTTTATTTCTGACAAGTACAAGTATAAGCTCAATTACGTACATATCTCTGGTCCGCTGGATATATTTGCGTTAACCAGGCATGACTTACTGCAGCTCAAGGCCACCTACTGAGAATCGAACTTACTACACTGTAATAATATTCTATGAGACGAGATCACTCACTATAAAGCTTATTATTGCTGATTGGATGCTTATTCGGCATGCCAACCCTAGCTGGGTTATTTTACGACAAAGTCAATTTAACAATTGTAGTCTCGATTTATATTTAGCATATCATTGGTAAAAACTTCAAAACAAGTTGCAACATCAATGTTTTAAGAGCCAATCCTATTATTTAGTTGGTAGAGTCTTTCCCAATGACCTAGGAGACTGGGGTTCAATCCCCGGTTGAGTTAAGCCAATGACTCAAAAAATGGTACTTGATACCTTCTTGTTTAACATTCAGTATTATAAGGTACTATCAATGGTAAAGTCTAGCAGTGTAGGGAAAGGAGCAGCGCCCCCTCCTACACATCGATGGAAAGACTATTGATAAAGGAATTTTCGGGTCACTCTTGACTACGGTCGACAACTCTACTTATATCATTGTAGTTTTTTAAGTCATTTTAATCATTATCTCAAAATAATATGTATTTACCTCACCTCCAAAATGTGACACCAGCTCAATTTTTTCAGCTGAGTTTAACAGGTTTGAATTTTGAGTTTTCCTTCTCCTAGACTGGTTGTCATATCAAAGTTAAAGCGTACAATCTGCCTTACAATTTATCCAAAGTTGGTGTGAGAATAGTTAGAAACCACCTTTCCCAAGGATAAGAGTTCAATGTGAAATGCAAACAGCCTCGCCCAGGAATTTGAACTCGGGTCAATTTGTTCATTTCCTACAAAGCTATCCATTACACCACTAGTGCCTCTCAAACAGCAATGTGTGACCTATAGATTGTTTTGGTTTGGTTTCTTTGTTTAGCCTATAAATGGACCCTAACAGTTACTACCATTTTGTTTAATAGGAGGCCTGGGAATAACGTCAACGAACGGCTGACTTCACAATATATACGTTCCAGGAGAGAAAACTCATCATTTTATATAATTTAGTTTTATTCATTGGAGAAAATCTACTTCATATATATAAATATATAAAGTGTGTGTGTGTGTCCAGGTACTTATCTTCATCATTTCTGTCTCAGTTCAACGCAAAGCTCAGGTATTTCCCAAGATCTCTATGATATGGAAAGTACAGATTTAGAACTTACCAAGCTCTCTGTGATGTATTGTCAGAAGCGTTTGAATTCGGATTTTTCCTTCTTTTAGACTGGCAACTCTGCCGAGTCAAGAGTTTTTCAATTTTTCTCATAGTTGACGGAGAAGAGATGAATCTTATATTTTTACTGTAAATAGTCTCCCTTTCTAAAATTATATAAAATGAATATCTCTTTCAAACTACTAAATTGCCTGAATAGGGAAAAGTCTCTTGAATGCTAAACAACAACAATAAGTCGCAAGAAAAATATTTTCTTAGTTTTTCTATACTTGAGCTAAGTAGTTTAGTTTCATTTATGTCTCTCTTCGCCACGGCTTGTTCGTAAACCGAATAGCACACAGCTAGTTTGTTGCTAGATAGCACATAGCTAGATGGTACTAAAATAGAGCCCAGCCAATTAAGAATAAAATTAGCTGCTGTTAACTTCGGTCGGTCAGTTCAACTCTCCCGAAATGATGTCTTTCTTTCTCAGTTGTTTTTTTTTTTTTTTTTTTTGTAATCTCATACTCATGTCATTTTTCGTGACTTTTCAATCAAATCCACAGAATTAAACATTTTTTTTGTTTTGTTTTGTTTTCTGGGTGTTTATTATATTGGTGAAGGGTTACAATGTTTTGTTTTTCGTTTGTTTTTAAATTTTGTGAATAAATTATGAAGAGTAATATTTTTTTATCCATTTTTCTTCAAAGTTAAAATTGCAGGAAATACTAGGCGCTCTTACATCCTGACCCAGAGAAAGAAAACTCTGATTTTAAATCCTATGCCAGCATTTCATGGACAAAACGGGCCAGGTAAAACTAGTTAGCCTCCATATCTATATCTTTACTCGATCCTTCTACTACACGCAGAGTGTGACACAAGGTCAGTTTTTAATTCAGGGTTTCCTTTTTCTAAATGAGTTACTTTCCGAAGGTAAAAGAACCCGATCTACCACACTAGTTACCTGAAAGAAAAGGGGGTGGATGGTATACCTCCTCAGCAACAGAAAGAAAAGAGTCTCTCGTAAATGAACACGTGTAATCAATTTCAAGTGCTGTTGCTGTGTCGTCTTGTTAATAGAAGGTGGACAGCCGAATTCCTACGCTGAAAATATTTCTTTTTGCCAGCAACAATCTTCTCTAGCAGTCCTGCACCCAAGCTCGTCTCTTGTCGTGCGTCGCCAAGACTCAAAACGCCTCTCATCCCACACACCCGGTGCATTCAAGCAGGACTTAAATAATCAAATTAAAATGACACATCCTGGTCAATTGCACAATGTGTTAATTTACATGCTCGCCAGCGTGTAGACAGTCCTGACGTCAAACATGATTCAGGATCGGGAGGATGTGAGTTCGATCTCCCCAATCGCCCGTTTTTCTCTCCCTGATCTCATTTTACACGCCAGACATATTCGTGCACGCTTAGAGCTGCCGCATACGTGATTTCTCTCGCCACATTACCCATAGCTGAAGGAAGAGCAGATGAATTTAAACCCTTTTATTGTTTCTTTTTTTAATGGCATATCAACATTCGTGGGTTATTTAATACTTAAGCCATCCTTGCAGAAGGACATTAATGGTACGATTTAGCCAATAGCTGGGGGAAAAAGAGGTTCATACTTTTCCAAAGGGTGTTAGTCCGAAAGTGAACATAATAATCTGACTGGGGTTCGAACTCTCTTACAATGACGTTGCACTCCAGCACGTTAACCACTATGCCACGGAGACTCCACTTTTACCAAGGGTATTAGCGTGAATTGAAATGCAGTCTCATCCAGGATTTGGACTCAAGCCCCCGATTTCTTTTTCTACGACGGCAACTTTTACGCTAAGCAGGCCTTCTATATGCCCTGTATCTAACAGAGCTCCGAGAAAGTCTTGAGCCTTTTAGTGAAGAGAGAAAAACTCTGATAGAACCATTGCTGCTGCTGCTGCTGCTGCTGATGATGATGATGATGATGATGATGATGATGATAATTTAAGTGGCTGATCAAGATTTTATTGGTGGGTTACATGAGGCCTTGCTGACAGCAGTTCACTCATTCGAAACGGGTAGGTCTCGGTCAATTAACCAGCTAGTGTACGTTGTTACTGTTTGAGCAACAAACCTGTCGTTCATTGAAATGTCCGCAGCTTCTCGTGGGTGTAAATTCAGTGAAGCGGCAATTGTCATTCCATATCGAATGACAAAGAGGAATGAGAATGCAAAAGAAAACAAAACAAAAACGAAAAACAGTGACGATAAAATAACTTTAAAAATCATTGTTCTGTTGTCGGAAGTAGCGTTCGGTGATATAGCGGCTTTTATTTTTAAAAAGACCCACCGGATACATGCAAGTGACTATTTGAAGCTAATGGACTTAATATAGAAGTAGCTTCAAAGGATCCTGATGATATTCATTTAAAAAATGTTTGCAAAATCTTAGAAGTGTTTATACAGCTTACACGGCTCTTTATTATATGTGCGCACTCTTCGAAACTACTTTCCGAACTCGATGGCGGGACACACACCACCACTAAAGTTGTTCACCTTCAATCTTTTTTCTCACAACTCTAATCTCCTCCTCTCTATCTCACTTTATATATATATATATATATATATATATGTGTGTGTGTGTGTGTGTGTGTGTGTGTGTGTGTTTGCGCGTGTGTGATTGTCTTAATTTAGCTAGTGAATGAACTTTCAGACTTACTCTGCGTAAATCCTTTATCTGTTTTTTTAGCATATTCTTGTCAATGTATATAAGTTGTAAAGTTGGTGACCATAGACGAGGGTGACCCAAAGGCTCTCTTTTCGATAGCTACTACACCAATGTGTAGGGGAGGGCACTACTTCTTTCCCTGGATTGCTCCACTTTACCCTTGATCCGTACCTTATAATGCTGAGTGTTAATCAAGGAAGCATCAAGTACCATTTTTTGAGTGTTTGGTATGACTCGACCTGGGATTGAACCCAGGTCTCCCGGACCATTGGCGAACACTGTATTTGTTCATATTTATGTTTCATTGTTGATTTAAACATATCCATACATATATATATATGTGCGTGTGTGTGTGTGTGTGTGTGTCTGCGCACATGCGCATACACGTGTGCGTGTGTGTGTGTGTGTGTGTGTGTCTGCGCACATGCGCATACACGTGTGTGTGTGTGTGTGTGTGTGTGTGTGTGTGTGTGCATGTATACGCGCACATACACGTGTTGTGTGTGTGTGTGTTTACTTAATCTCTCCTGCCCGGCCAGTATCCTAAACAAGTTTAATTTTCATGCGAAGTAAAGCTGATCTGAATTCAGTTTTCATCCTCTAAGACTTAGCAAGTTTAGAGGGCCAGTCTGCTCAGAAATTTAATCATAGATTAATGGAGAAGAGGTGGATTCATGCCTTTCCCAAAACCGTAAGTGCGAAGTAAAATAGCTTCCTTGAGAATTTGATCTCGAGGCGCTATTTCCTACAACATTACGCTAATTGCTTCTCTGAGTGTGTGTGTGAGAGAGAGAGAGAGAGAGAGAGTGAGAGAGAGAGAGAGAGAGTTTATTCGTGTCTATTTCAGTCTGTCTGCCTCTGTGTCTGTTAAAATATATCTCAATTCATAACATTTCTCTCTGTCTCTCTGTCTCTCTCTCTCTATCTATCTACCTTACACACATGCCTGCACACACGCACACACTATCACCCCCACACACACACTACCACACAGAGATCAGTGCGTTAACATTTATCTAACGAGCTAACTAGATATGTGAAAAAGAGAGAAACAAAGGCATGAAAGAAAGAAAGAGAGAGAGAGAGAGAGAGAGAGAGAGAGAGAGAGAGATCTTGATAGATAAGGGAGATTTTTGCGAGAAAGTAAAAAGCCATCAAGAGAAACCATGAGATATGCGAATATAAGATTATCTCAACGCTATCCTCTGAAATGTTAGGATAATATTAAAAGTATCTTTGAAGTTTACCTAGCAATTTATTGCTTTTTCGTGTGTGTATAACCTTTAACAGTTATTTGCAGAAAAGTGATAATTTTTCTTCGAGTGGAAATGATACAGAAATATAAAATGCATTTTCTTCACAGTTTACTGTTCATGTTTCATATGGGGAAAACACAGTCGATGTTACTCAATACGACAAATTATGCGTTGGATATGATTTCTAAAAAAAAACAAAAAACAGAAGAGTGAATGAGCTTAAAAAGAAAAGGTTTTGTTGGCATATCAAATTTTGTGGGATATCTAATGCCAAAGCCATTTCTTACAGAAGAACAGCAGTGACAGTATCTAACACATATCAAAGGGATCACACCTTCTGTAAGGGTAAAATTCCGAAAGTAAACCTAATATTGTGAGTTGAGTTCAAACTCGCTTACTTCGAGAACGCAGTCGAGCACTTTAAACTCTGATGCTACAGAGAGAGCTTAAAACTATTGAAACAGGACAAATAAACGAAATAAAAATAGATTGATAGACAGACAGATAGACAGTTAAATGGTTTCATGTATTGTTATTTGATATGAATAATTCTGTTTAGGTTTGGTTTCTTTGTTTAATGGCATATCAACCTTTGTAGGTTATTTAATGCCAAAGCTATTCTCTTAGAAGAACAGTAATGGTACTATTTAACCCATAGCTGAGAGGATAAGGGGGTTCATACCTTTCCTATGGGTATTTGCCCGAAAGTGAACGTAATAGCGCGACTGGAGTACGAACTCACTTACTACGATTCCGTTGTCCATCGCTGTAACCATTGCCCCACAAGGAAACCCACCAAATTCTGTTTAGTATTAATTTTTTGTTGCACAGAGTTTAATGGTTTCAAGTATTGGTAATTTACGCTTACAATACAATTTAGTATAAGTCATTTATTTGCACACAGTTAAAAGATCAAACAGTTCTGTTTGACCCACTGATGTGACCCTATCGAGTACTACTAATCTGGGACAGAGTGAACCTGGAAGTAATGGTAATGAAGCAGTCTTCCACTTTCCTCAAAACTCTGGGATTAGAGCCTCACCATCATATGCAATTTAGTGTTTTATCCTGGAGGATTGTTGAGGGATTCCTACATCTCTGCAGACATGCAGCCGACATATTATACGGTCCCAGTGGACTGGACTAATTTTCTTTGATAGATAAAAATAGAGAGAGATATGAATTTGCCAAGATAGATAGATAGATAGATATTTAAGCCTGACCTTGGATCAGACAATGATTGACATGTTTGTGGTAGGTGTCACATTGATGGGTAGATGTCTGGATAAGCAAAGTGAACAAGAAATGTTTTAGAAAGAACTTTTCTTTAACATTTTCAAATCGATGTGAAAAGTTTAAGCTACCAGAACTATGATAAGAATAGGCAAAAGAAATCGGTTGAATGTACCAACCACACACACACACACACACACACACACACATATATATATATATATATATATATATATATATATATATATATATATATATATACCTGCTTCCGCCATTTTTAGCATATGGTTCAGCATGAGAACATATTTATTTATAAATGTGAGTAAATTTTTTTACTTGCGATAGAATTTTATCACTTTTTAAGTCCCATCACAAATTTGAAGGAATTCAGCACACAAATAACCAAGACCAGGCTGTGTTTGATCTCTCCCTCTCTCCCTCTTTCTCTCTATCTCTCTCACACACACACCCAACCCTTTATTTATCTATCTCATTCTCACTTTCTCTCTCTCTTTTTCTGACCCTCGCACACTTTCTATTCTCTCTCTTTCTCTCCCTCTCTCTCTCTCTCACACACACACACAATCAGCCTCCATTTCTTTTCTCTCTCTCTCTCTCTCTCACACACACACACACACATACAATCAACCTCCCTTTCTTTTTCTCTCTCACTCTCTCTTTCTCACTCACACACGCACATGTAGACACACTGAACCTCCATTTATTTATCTCTCAAAATCTCTCTCTCACTTTCTCTCTCTCTTTTTCTGTCCCTCGCACACTTTCTATTCTCTCTCTCTCTCTCTCTCTCTCTCTATATATATATATATATATATATATATATATACACAACATGAACCCAGTAAGAGCCGGTCTTAAGATTATTATGTTACACATAACATTTTGCTGCCGTGCGCCCACAATGCAACATGTATCTTTAAAAATTAATGAAAAAGGAAAATGTTTGTTGTTCTAAAATACCGATTGCCCCAAGATCACCAAAGTTGAGTAACAATGGCTTTTTTAGTCTCTGGGTGAATGAGCTCTTAATTACAAAAATATAGATTATTTTGAATTTCCGACCTCTCGTCAAGGCCAGTCAGCGCGGAGGTAAAGTCACTGGACCACTTTAGCTGCGAAGTCACAAACTGCTCAGCCACAAGGATCCTGTCTTGAAGCATTAAGGGTCGCAACCGATGGTCAACAGGTACCCTCGTGGTGGGGATCTTGCCTCTCTGCCGAGTTGTAGTCGACGGGTTCTTACAACCCCCAACCGACAGAGCGTTGGGATGGATTGAGGTTAAGTGTTAATTCTCGATTGTATTCCGCTAATTCACTAACAGCATCTTAATCGAGGTCTGATGAGCGTCCTGTTTCGGACTTGGCGGTCAGTAATAACACTTTCACCATAGACACAAGAAATTTTTGTTGCTGTTTCTGTGGCGTTTTTCTTATTGTTAAACTCCCACGACATTACATGCCGAATATACACTTTCAGTTCGTTCATTTTAAGCACGTGAAATTATAGAGTAAATTATGATACACGCTTTTTCTCTGCTGAAATACGAATGACCCCGAAGAAGGTGCTATTCACTCAAATAATTTTATGTTGCTTTTAAAACTTTGGAAGTTTGAAATGTAGAGTTACAACTTGCTTTTAAAAAACGAAAATTACTTATGACGCAGTCCAATACAACGACTCAACTTCTCACCATATGAAAATAAAAATCTAAAAGGTCCATCGACTCATCGAAGGCTAGCTGGAATATGCTTATTGAATACCAAGATTGATTGACAAATTGATTCTTACGGCATGTCAATCAGTCTGGAGTTAGTTTATGCCTAGAAGTTAGGAAATCGTGTTCATTTAATGTTTATATCTATATTTTTTGTGTTGTTTATTCGTAAAAATTTTTCCCTTTTAATTTTTTTGCATACGGTCCAGCCAAATTTTAAAATAGATCTATTTAACCAATAGATGAGACCCTAAAAGGTATTACAAATCCGAATAAGAGTGGACCTGGGATTAATGACAATAAGGAGGCATTCCACACTTTCCATATCTTCATACCTGGAACCTTACCATCAGATGCAATTTAGTGTCATAGCCAAGACACTTCTTTTAGGGGGTTCCATACCCCTATCAAGGAGATACAGTGAGCGTATTGTTTTTGTTTTTTTTCTGAAATAGCTATTCAGCCTCGCAGAGATTGTTACTATGGTCAGTCTTTTAGAATCAGTCTGGTAGAGGAGGAATCCCTATGGTGTAGTGGCAAATATACTAGACTATAACATCATTGTAAGCAAGTTCGAACGTTAACCGTGCAATTACGTTTAGTTTATGACTCCATTATTCTCTCACCTATGGGCTCAATAGTGCCCTTTCTGTTCTTCTGCAAGGATATCTTTGGCATTAAATAACCCACAAAAGATGATATGCCATTAAACAAAGAAGAAAGCAATATGGTGAAAACCAACTGGTTGCAAGCCAATTTTAGTTTTTCTAGGAAACGATGCCTAGATATTTTAGCGATCTAACTATTGCATTATCGATAAGTTTGTAACATCCTGTACAGGTCACCTAGCGGCAGATAACTGATGAGTGATAAGAACTTCCAAGGACAAGAACTTCAGCTACATGTTTTACACTGTCTGATGAAGAGCAATAAAATAGGTAGTAAAATTTTTGTAAGTAGCTAAATTTGTGGATTCAGCTATATGATTTTACATCGTCAGATAACGAATAAATAGTATTTTTCCCCGAGCAATAAAACGTAATTGTATTTAATTTGGACTTTAATTAGTAGATTCAGTTTTACTGTCAATGGATTGGCAAATGGGAACAATTCCTGAGTGATAGTATCTCAGGAGGAGTGAGAGCCAAATGAAGCAGTTTAGAGGTTCCAGGGTTTAGGCTCGCTGCGCTTTATTGTAAAGAAATTAGAGAAATTTGGTATCCGTCATTATTGAAGGTAGAAAACGGACCACAAAAGCTGAATTTGATTGATTGCTCGCTTTAGAAAAGACGACAAACCACTGTGATGTTATTGCTAATCAGCATCACTGAGTCAGCTAGAAATTAACCTGCATGAAACAAAAGAACAAATGGAGTCCTTGAAATGACAATGCTGGTTATTATTATTGGCACATAATTGTTTTACTTCATTTGTTTTCACATCAGTTCCAGATAAACAGTTGGTTGGTTGGTTGGTTGGTTGGGTTTTATTGTTTATCAACCTTTGCAGATTGTTTAACGCCAAATCCATTTTTATGCAAATAGTCAATTCTATTTTTTAAAATTCAGTTTAACATGAGTCCACAGTTTAATTGTCAAAAGCATTTCTATTTCAAGCCTTTCAGTTTATTCAAACAGTTATATTTCAGCTAATTCAGCCTAGTATAAGTATAGATTTTGTTTACACACAGTTAAATTTCAAAACAGTTCTATATTAAACAAATCAATTTAGTGTAAGTACAGTTTCAATGTCAAAAACAGTTTCATTTCAAACAATTCAGTTTAGCATAAGCATGCAGTTTAACTGTAAATACAGTTTAATTGCCAAAAAACCTTTCTATTTCAAGCCATTCAATTTAGTCAAACAGTTCTAATTCAAACAATTCAGTTTAGCATAAGTATGCAGTTAGTTCTATTTAACCCATAGATAGGACCCTATAAGGTGGTACCACTCCGGGCCAGAGTGTACATGGGAACAATGGCAATGAAGGGTACTTGATAGAACTAATTCGTTCTTTGTGCAATTTCGGCTAACACAGACGAGTCATCGTCAGAAGCCTAGCACAGCGTGGAAGAAGTAAATGAATCGGTTTGAAACTGTTTAAGAGAATGAGGGAGAAAGTGGTTCACCAAGTTTACTAAACGTTGAAAATGATTTAACAATGTTAGAACAAAAATGTAAATTCAAACTAGCTGACATACATGTCTACGCTAGGTCAAATTTTTATGGTCCGATATTCATACTAAAGAGTTACAAACCATCTCTTGCCATACCTAAGTTAAAAAGCCCAGTCCTCTCTACTATTTACCCATAGCTGAAAAGATGATAATTGGATGCATACTTTTCCTAAGAGTATTAGCACTATGTGAAATGCAAACAGTTTCCTCCAGGATTTGAATTCGGTCATTGCGTCCATTTCCTACGGTGATAAATGTTACACCACAAGTATCTCAAACAGAAAAAAATGTGTAACCACGACTTAGTATAAAAAAGGAAATACAAAGAAAAGAATTTTGAATATATATTTCATCAACCACAAATAAGTACAAACTTTCCAATATTTTGTTTAAGTACACCTCAAACAATTTTTTATACAGACTAAAAGTGAAGTTCGCTGAAGGTCAAAATAGGCAACACTTCTAACATAGTCGCCTTTCTCATTTTATTTGTCATTGTATTTGTAGTGAAAACATCGAATGCGTGGGCAAGTCAGCGAGGAGCTGTTTCGAGGGACCCAGGGATTGGATGCGCTGGAGGTTTTATTGTAAAGAAATTAGAGAAATTTGGTATCAGTCATAATTCAAAGTGGAAAACGGACCACAAAAGCTAAAGATGATTGATTGTTCGCTTTTAAAAGGAAGACAAACCACTGTGATGTTATTGCTAATCAGGATCAGTAAGTCAGCGTGAAATTAACCTACATGAAACAAAAGAGCAAATGAATTCCTGTTTATGAACCACTGCATCCACTGATGACGTTGCTGGCGCTTGTTAAAGGCACGTTGCTGTTTTTACCTCATTTGTTTTCACTTCTGTCACAGATAAGCTATTAGCCCCACTATTATATGTATATATGTGTGTGTGTGTGTGTGTGTGTGGTATCCGTGTAAGAGAGAAAGCAAGGGAAAAGTAAAGACATTTATCAAGATCACCTCAAGCGATGCTTATAAAGTAGTTTTCTCTGCAATGAACTCAGGTTGAATGGCTATTAATGGCTTTTAAGATAATGATAAAAAGTATATCGCATATGTACACCCCTGACAATTTTTTAATAAAAAGTTAAATTTTCTACCAGACCAAAGTAAACAGGACTTATTTAAAATTTGCAATTATATGGAAATAAAAATAAGCTTACTGAAAATTCAAAGAGAAACATAGTAGTGCAGAGGGCATCTGAAGCGAGAAACTAAGAAAGGTCATAATCGACTGTGGAAATTCGGCTAGTATTGTAAAATGCAAGATTATTATCCTTGTTGATCCTGCAGCCACTTTTTTTTTTCACTTTTCCGACTCGTATACTAATACCACTTTTAGTACACTGTCAAACCTACAAAACCCATGGATTAAATACCATATTATGAGACATACACAAGAAATTTCTCTATCAATAGACAAAAAGCTGTAAACCATATATTAAATCTCTCTGTGTACAATAACGTCCGTGTGTGGTAAACATAAATGCGCTGTTTATGATTTTTAGTCAGCTTTGTTGTTAGGGCAAATGAAGACATATAGCTTACACTTGACCATCGGACAAAATGGAGCCTCATATCTACCCGATGATTATCCACAAGATAATCATGTATTCTCATTTTTATTTTCGTTTATACCCCTTCGTTTATTTGACAAGGACGAACGTTTAGAAATTCGTCTTTGGCATGAGCTGGTGTTTGAATTCAGATAAAGACAGAGTAAAGGAAGCCTATAAAGGATAGTTGTGAAAAATGCAACATCAGTCTATTGATCTATCTGGTAATTTTCTACCTTATCTATCGACGTACAAGTCTGTTGATTATATTTCACTAAACAAGGAGTTAGCAAACAAAACAAAGAAAAATAAAGATTGCTCCGCCAATGATTTATGTGGGGTGGACCTTTCTGTCTGTCTCGAAAATTAGCATTCAATATATTGTCGTTTTACCTGGGATACCAATCACTCTCTCTCTCTCTCCCTCTCTCTCTCTCTCTCTCTATATATATATATATATATATATAGAGAGAGAGAGAGAGAGAGAGAGATTTTGGTTTCTTCGTTATATCGTGATAAGGAGAAATCAAATTAGGAAAATGGTCCAGGGACCTGGGGCTGCAGAATACACTGCTTATATGCAGAGAGGTAAGACTCCCCCAATAAGTGTCCTGTATATGACACTAAACAATCTGATGGTGAGGCTCCAGTAATGTTGGAGCGATGGGGAATGCAGAATACACCTTTATTGGCATCGCTCCTAGGCCTACTCTGGCTCGGAGTGGTAATACTTGATAGGGTCCTGTCTATGGATCAAATGAAACTAAACTGCGTACTTATGCTAAACTGAATTGCTTAAAATGGAACTGTTTTGTATGCTAAACTGAGTTGTTTCAAATAGAACTGATTTCAGAATTGACTGGGTGTAAATAAATGACTGATGTTTAATTGAATTGTTAGTGATACATAGCAATACTTAAACCATTTAACTTAGTTGACAAAACTAAATAGTTTGAAATAGAAATGATTTTGACATTTAAACTGCGAACTTATGCTAAACTAAATTGTTTGAAATACAACTGTTTATATGTATAAAGATGGGTTTGGCATTAAATAATCTACCATGTTTCATATGTCATAAAACCAAACAAAAACAAAAACAAAACTAGGAAAATAAGATAAGAAAGATTCTAGCGCATTCAATACTCAAAACTATTCAAAATATTGCCTTTTATCAGAGCTATCACTCATTTTTCTCGTATCTATCTATCTATCTATCTTAACTTCATTTTTATTTATGAATTGAACAATATCTATTGTTATTCAATCTACATATAACGATTCGTTTATATTTATATTTTTATTTTCATATATTTAGTATTTGAATATTTACTCAAAATCAAGTCACATACCTGAATGACTCAGTTTATTGAGTACTCGAGACATCTAACTGCATAATGTGCAACTATGCTGAATTCGCATGCCACATTGTAATTTAGTTTTTTGGTTGTGTTCGCTCTCGGGTATATAACGAAGAACAATGTTTAGACGTTTGCCTTTGGTAATAACAGGTGTTTCACTTGTTTGGTTTCTTTGTTTAATGACAAAGGAACCTTCATGGGTTATTTAATGTCAAATCCATCCTTGTAGAACTACAGAAGTGATACTACTTGACCCATAGATGTGGCGGGGGGGGGATAAATAGATTTATACTTTTCCTAAGAGTATTACTCCGAAAGTAAACGTAATAGCGTGACTGAAGTTCGAACTCACTTATGAAGAGGTCACAGTCCAGCACGTTAGCCAATATATCACGGGGACTCCCTCCACCCTAGGTGTTTAAGTTTAGAAGTCAAAGCACAGAATGCTTGCACCTTTGTAAAAACTGAGTGGTCTTTCTCTTGATAACTAATTGCCAAACAAAACTAAGAAATCTAAAAATGACAAGATTGTGTCACGTCAAGTAAGAAGTTTTACACCAACCTTGAAAATCAGCGTTCAAAATATATCTATCTATCAATCTATCAATCTATCTTATGTATTTCTGCTTGTCCAAATTTGTCCTTTCCAGCATTTTCAGATATATTTTGCCTACGTAGGGCGTACATATCAACACAAAATTATGCCATATAAACAAATAGCTCAGGAGACTGTCCATTTATGACATCTAACTGTGTAATGTGTAAATACGTCCACTTCATCCTTCACAAATAAGCAGTTCTATTTGAAACAATTCAGTTTAGCCTGAGTACTCAGTTTAATTGTCAAAAACATTTCTATTTCAAGCTATTCAGTTTAGTCAAACAGATCCATCTCAAACAATTCTGTTTTGTATAAGTATGCAGTTTAAATATCAGAATATATCTATTTCAAGTAATTCAGATAAGCATAAGTACGCAATTTAGTTCTATTTCGGTGGAACCACTCCGGGTCAGCGTGGACCTGGGAGCGTCGATAATGCATTCCCAAAAGCTCCAGTATTACTGGAACCTTGCCATCCGATTGTTCAGTGTCATATCCAGGACAATCGTTGGGGAGTCTTATCCCTCTGAAGAGATGCAGTCAGTGCATTCCACAGCCCCAGTGTGTGCCAGTGTGTGTGTGTGTGTGTGTGTGTGTGTGTGTGTGTGTGTGTGTGTGTGTGTGTGTGTGTGTGTGTGTGTGTAAAAAGAAGAAAGTGATTAATTCGGAAAAAAGAAAAGAAAATGAAATTACTAATAGAACAATCAAATACTTTTTAACAGAATTTTCAAACCGAATAAAATAGTTGAATTCTTTTACTTAGATTTCACCCAAAGGATCTTCATAAAAACTTCATTGGGAATTGGGTATCACACACACACTCATTCCCATGCACAAACGCACGCACACACACACACACACACACACACACACACACACACGCACACACGTATATATGTATATAAACGAAGGTCGTTTAAAAAGTTCTATGCCTTACTCAAAAAAAGAGAGCCACTGATAAAACAAGAAAAACTAATTCAGAAATCTCTCTAAATTTCTATGAACGTTAGGCCCATGCAAGGAGTCGTATACACACACACACACACACACACACACATATATATATATATATATATATATATATATATATATATATATATATATATATATAATTCCATGGGAGTGTTTCACACCTGCGTTAGCGGATGATCTTTCACTGGAGTCTGAGTGACAGCAAGTCTTTAGGACTCTTGTCAATGTGTGTAGTGAAGTTGGTCTCCGCTTGTCCTCCGATTTTCAACTCTTTTAGCCCCTTACCAATTCTTTGGGGATTGCTCCAAGCGCACCTATTACAATTGACGTCACCTTCACCTTCATGTTCAATAGTTTTTTTAAGTTCTCTTGCAAGGTCTATCTCACTTTTCGTTTTCTTTGATTTTCACTCTGTGGTCCGCCAGGATGGCAAAATCCATCACTCTGCAGGTTTTCTTTTTTCTTCTTTTTTTTTTTTTTTGTAATTATCACTAGGTCTGGTCTTCTTGCCGGAATTAGGTGATCTGCTTTTATCTCAAAATCACAGACAATTTTGCATATCTCATTCTCCAGGACGGATTCTGGATTGTGCATATACCATTTGGTAGTATGATCAAATTTCAATTTCTTGCACAATTCCAAGTCGATCACTTTCCCCACCCAGTCATGTTATATCCTATCATACACAACGGTTCATGCAAATTTTTCCTTTTCAGGTTTAGACCTATTTAGTTAAAACACCATGTACATATGTACCTAGGCTCACGCCATGTAATCAAATTCCTGTGAAAAGTATTGACGTATGATAGTCTACGTCCACTTCATGCGCCGCATTCTAAATCCATTTGCTTTTTTCTTTGTACCCTCTCGTATATAAGACGATGAACATTGTTTAGAACAATGTTTAGAATTTTGCCTTTGGCACTAGCAGGTGTTTGAATTCAAATAAAAGCCCAGAATTTAATTGTGTCTTTAAAGTTAGAGACTAGAATAATTGTGCTCTTGTCAAAACTGCTATATCAGTCTATTGAGCTATGAATTCCGAGTAATTTCTCAACTATCCACTTCTATGTCAATTCGCTGTCTGTTGATTGGGAATTACCAGTCAAGATAGTAAAAAATAAACGTTGGGATATTGTGCCTCGTCAAGAATTCAAGTTGTAAAGACCTTTCTGTCTCCCTAGAAACTTAGAATTCTTTTACTTTTTACCTGGATTCAACAAATGGCCTTAACACATTTTCACCATGGAACAGGTCTACACATTACTGATTCACTGCCCTTATATTTCATTTTGTTTCTATCTGCACATTTGTTCCTTCATCAGTCTATTTATCTGTCTGTTTGGCTCTATCTATTTATATTCGTTCCCTATAGTTAGGTGTGTCCATATTTGTCTATTTCTGTTCGTTCAGACCCATCTAGCTAATTTAGCATGCACATATCAATCAATTTTCCTTGCCTGTTCCATAACTACCAAACATTTCAATTTGTTTATATCTATTATATCAATTTGTTCATATCTATCCATCCATCTATCTATCTAAGTCGCTTCTTTCTTTCTTTCTTTCTTTCTTTCTTTCAAACATTTTCCAGTTCGCTACAAGACGTTACTGGTCCAAACGCCCAATAACTTCACAGCAAGATAACTGACTATTTATCAATCTATCTCTGTTATGTTATATAAGTCTGATCATGTACACCTGTCTGTCTCTATATCAGTCGGTTCATATCTATCTATCTATCTATCTGCCTTTTTGTTCATCCTGTGACTGTAAACGACACATCGCTTTGGCAATTAGATGATATATAGCATAATATATGAATATAAGAATGCATTTATTTTCAAAATGGGCCTTATACCTTGATGGCTACACATGGGATAGAGATTTATCTATAGACATATGAGTAACATTATCACTGCTCCTTATCAAACTATCAGATTCCAATCAGTATTTGATAAAGAAGGCAAAGTCAGAATCATTGCTGCTGAGAAGATACATGGACCAAACTTGGAATGAAAGGGCGAAAAACACAAGAAAAAGACATTACAAAAGTAATTTGTAATTCACTAGTTCATCAGTTCTACGTTCATTATAGTCTCTGCAATTCATAAGCAAATAGTACACACAACTATCGATTGCTTATTCACACAAATAGATATATAGACAGACAGATATGAAATATAAATGAATTAATACAAGTTAATAGATAGATAGATAGATAGATTCTGAGAGTTAGATATGACCATACTAATTAGATAGATAGATAGATAGATAGATAGAAAGTATTTTGCAGGTATGAATATATATGAAGATTGGCAATTTTGATGCTGCTGAAATCTTTTCCGTCCATTTGTCGAAGAATGGAGTAATTTTGAAGTCCCTGCAATCTACCACATGGAAGGGGCGTCTCTGGTAATCAACTTTATTTGCATAACAACTAATGGTATTAAAGACCAAGACATTTCTGCTTCGATCATGATTCGGAGTACATTCTGGGTTTAAGTTCAAACAAAGCTCAACGTCTGCATTTAATTCCATTGGAATTAAATATAATCTCCGAGGGACCCATGAAAGAAACTCATAAATAGACATTCACATAAATGCACACACACAAGCAAAAGTATTATGCAGAAAAACAATCGTTTCCATAAAAGACTTCGATTTTAAAGTGCTCAAATGCCGGTAAACAGAGCAGTATATAGACAAAAGTAATTGTTAACACATAATTTGTTTGAGTGCTGTGAGTTAGTTTTATGTGTTGTTTTTTTTTCTTTTTTGGCAAAAACACACTCATCAGAAAGAAGTTTGCTGGAAGACAAAATTTATAAAACGTGAAACTATCAGTTGCGATTCATTTTTTTCCTACCACCACGTGTTGTCTGGTGTTTGTTATTGAGGGGAATTTTTATTATTTTAAGCAAAATCAGAAACGGGTGAGTGGAAATATCTCCAAAAATATGACACTAACACTTGTAATATTTCTCCTTTAACTCCTTGTTCCATGACTGTGTTTTTGTTTTATTTTATTTTATTTTTTAACGTACGTAACTGCCAGTCACATTAGTCAAAATGATAATAAGTCAACAATTATCTTTATATATATATATATATATATATATATATATATATATATATATATATATATGTGTGTGTGTGTGTGTGTGTGTGTGTGTGTGTGTCAGGTATAATCCAACAGTACCAAGACTTCAGCTTTTTTAAACTTTAAGATAAAGAATTTGAATCAAGGTGTGCGCTCAACTGAGGAACCTGTAAAATATAGTGATTGTGTCAAGACGTGCAGACCCCTGTTAAAATTTTAAGACATCGTCTAAACGGACCATTGCTATACACAGTTTTGTGCGAGTAAAGCAGTCCCCATACTTACCAGGCCTTGCACTGTACGCCTTTTCCTTTTCTTTTTTTTTTTGTTTTATAAGTTAAGTTAAAAATTTTCTTCAGAATTTGAAGATGTGTAAGATATTACAGAAATATGAGATGAGTTTTATAAGTGCTCCAACAAATGGAAAACTCACTAGAACAAGTGCGTTGAGCAACAAAGGAATTAAATTATAATTTGGTTGGTTGGTTAGTTGCTTGGTTGGTTTTATGGCATGAGAAACTTTATTCTAAGTTTAACAGTGATGGTTAACAATTACATACCGTACAAAAATTATATCTTTACAATCATTTGTATAGATGAACATTTCATATTCAGTTACAATGTCAATGTTTTCAGAGATAATGCATTTATGGTGTGAGAAATAATTTAAACATTTTTCAAACAGATCTATATGACCCATAGATGGAACCCGGGTCAGCATGGCTCTGGGAGTAATGGTAATGAAGGGGTAACATCACTTTTATCAGATCTCCAGAGATGGAGCCTTACAACCCGATGTGGTTTATGTCCTAACCAAGAGACCATATTGTATGAATACATGGAAACGTACATATATAGATGTGTGTGTGTGTGCGTGCGTGTGTGTGTGTGTAAAATCCCCCAGATAGCAAGTTCATTTCTTCTTGCTAATTAAAACTAAATCTGGATTGAATGATCCGTTTGTATCTCAGTGTCACAGAGAATTTTATGCGTTACATTTCATCACTCCAACTCCAACAGGTGGGTTTTCACTGAATTCTGAATTACAGCAAGACTTCTCATATCAACAAATACCTTCTAAGTGCTCTCGCTGATTTTGACAATACTGTAGTCTGGAATGTCTCTATTCTTCCTATTCTAGTTTCTTCAGTCTTTTCTCTAAGCCTTTGAGGATTTTTCTAAGGGTTCCAACTACAATTAGTATCACCGTTAACTCGACGTTCTACAGGTTTTTAGTCTTATAGCAAGATCCAGGTATTTGTCTATCTTTTTGCTTTCTTTTATTTTCACTCTTATGGTCCGCTGGAACAGCAAAGGCAACGAGTATACAACTTTTTTCTTCTTGATAACTACCAGTTGGTTTGGTCTTGCTAATTTTCACTTGGTTTGGTCTTCAAGCCGAGATTCGACAGTTCGTTTGTATCGAATTTTATGGGTCTCATTTTCTAGGAGAAATGTTAGTAGGTATATCTACCATTTGCCCGTGGGGTCAAATTTTAGTCTCTTGTACAATTCTCAGAGGATCGTTTTTTCAATTTGGTAATGGGATTAACTGTTTCATCTCTCTCCATACATAACTTACACTTGGAATTTTTCTGTGTATTATCAATTTTTGTTTTGAAATAAAGGCATTATTTTGCGCTGCTATTAAAAGAGATTCTCGTGGTTTAATTATTATCGTTATTGGAATTCGACATAGTAACTCGAGTTCAAATCTTGGACGAGTCGGTTTGCATTTGAGAAAAGTATGAAACCAGCTATTTTCCCTCTAGCTATAGATAAACAGTAGGGTAGATTAGGCATATAAACCTGATATTTTTGAACGCGCGAATATTGCACACGGCCTTTTTATTGTAAGGAACCAAGCCCAGGACCGTAGTCCACACACGACCCGTACTTCCAAAAATGCCTTGATCCCCGTCGGCATTCCTCTAAAAACGGACACCAAACAATAAATATATCTCCTACGGAGAAGGTTAGAGCCTGAGAGACGGCCAGTCTTAACGCGCATGACATGAGTGCCGGCTTCCCGGAATCCATGTCTGACGGACTCGACCGACTGCCACCAAAACCAAGACGCACCGACCCGATCCGCGTATCAAGCAATACAGCCGGCCGAAGCGTGTTCCAGTCGGCCAGATCATAACTTAATACAGAACCTAAGCACTCAAAACTTTCAAAAAACAAGTCCAGAAATACAACTCTGAATTTAGACCAGTTAATCTCTGTTTAAAAATTGACCTTGTGTCACACCCTGTTGGTACGGAGGGTTTGGTGAGTATATATGAAGATATTCTCTTTTGTGGTTTCAACATCTCAGCCGATTCCAGGTCACCTCGTAATAAATCTCTTTTGTCTCATGTAATACCTTTACAGTTGTTAATGGCTGCCTTAATCAGTTCTTCCTTAGTCTTTTTTGTGTATTCTTCGAGTCCAGGAACACAATCCTAAATTCTGGCGAATCCTCTTCCTTCTACTTTTCTGAACACGTCGGGCGTCATCTCTCGGGTATAAAGCCCTGTGCGTCATCATCAATTTTTTCGTCCTTTCGTTCAATTATTTGAGTTCCTCTCATCCATTTTAAGAATTGACCAGAGTATCTTACAAGGAATATTTCTTTTGTAGAGTTAGGCTTCGAGAATTTATCTTGTTCTTCCGAAATTCACCTTTCCTACTTTTTCTTTCAT
This sequence comes from Sepioteuthis lessoniana, assembly GCA_963585895.1. Taxonomy (NCBI): domain Eukaryota; kingdom Metazoa; phylum Mollusca; class Cephalopoda; order Myopsida; family Loliginidae; genus Sepioteuthis; species Sepioteuthis lessoniana. The sequence goes on along the minus strand of OY757918.1, from coordinate 64,484,463 downwards.
CTCCATGTGCTTGATGACGCCGACTTATAATACTCTAGTATTTGTAGTTTTCTTTTGCTCCATGTGTTCTGTTGTTTTCCCAATTTTCAAGTTCTATTTCAGTGATTGTTTCTCTTTTCATTTGTTTTTATCTTCATAAGCATGGCATATTTTTCAATTCTAAATTCCATTCCTACGGTTGCATAGTGACCTTTGACACACTCTGCAAGTTGGGATCTCTAAACAGGATATTTCAGCTGTGTAAACAAGAGGACAGCTCATGTGGGTTGACAGTCGGAAGAGATTTCACGTAAATCACGAATCCAAAGAAAACGTAGACGTTATGAAATTATATATACAAGGTACCTACAGTTTCAGTCAGTCGGTCAAGCAGCAGAGAATCGGGTTGTCAAGAGATTCTGAGAGCGGCCAGCAAGTTCTCAGAAAGAGAGGGGACCCCAGTAGAACCCAGTTGAGACACCCTTTAAAAAAGCAAAGATGTAAGTCCTTGAATATGGAATCACATGGGTTAAGAAAAGGTCAATATAACAACTCTCTGCCAGTCTGTGTTCGAGTCCTTCGTCTCTGACTCTCTCTCAAAATTACAGCCAATTTCGACCCTTCGAGTTATAAAGAAGAGAGACTTATAGTTTTGTAAAGAATGTCTTACAATTTCATCATTCCTTCAATGTGGTTACTTCATTTCTTTCGGTATAATACGCAACGCTATATCTTAGCTGTAGATTTTTATAGTTCGTAGCCTTTCTCGTTCTTTTTTCGTGTTTTGCAAAAATCTTCATAACGTCAATATACATGAGGTGGTTTATCTTTTCCTTTTGATTTTATAGATATGCAGTTTTTGTTTATTCAATTTTATCTTTTTTTAATGGTATATCAACCCACGTGGGTTATTTAAGGCCAAAACCATCCTTGTAGAAGAATTATAGTAGTGACACTATTTAAACCACAGCTTGGGGAATAAGGGGATACACACTTTTACCGAGGGTATTAATACGTAAGTGAACTTAACAACACGACTAGAGTTCAAAGTCGTTGAATACGATGTCGTAGTACAACACGTTAGCCACTACACCACAGCGATTCTTCAAGATTATTTTGTATTGTTATTATTATCATCATCATTATTATTATAATGATGATTTTAAAAGATACACTCAACATACACACACAGACACACACATAGACACACACACACACACATACACACACACACACACATATATATATATATATGTATTATCAATTAGAAAAAATATAAGGTGGGGTAAAACTCGTGACTCCGAGTTTCTCGTCAACGATCATCTGGTGAAAAGGTAATCGTAGCAGTTAAGTACGGAGTTGTGAGTTTTCACCTAGTCTTACATAATTTTATAATTGGTAACATATCGTGACATTGCTCTATAATTTAGGATATTGGCCACCGTAAAGATTTTACGATTTAGAGGTGCTTTTAACATTAGATTCTCACCATATATGTAATATTAGAATCAATAAGAGACAACTTGCAATTATCGGCCAGTATTTTCCGTAAATGTACCTGGTATGCAAGAAAGAGCTATTTGTATATAACAAGTCAAAAATGATTTCAGCTTCATATTTTTCGCTTTTATTATCTCCTGATGATCGCAGCCTTGTCGGCTGAGCCTGTAGAATACGTCGACAGCATCTCTGCAGAGGGATAAGATCCCCACTTCATAAGCGTCTTCGGTATGATATTAAACTACATCTAATGGCGAGGCGTTAGTCTTGGAGCGTTGGGAATTAGGAGTACACTTTCAGTACCATTATTCTCAGATCCACTCTGGCTCAGAGTTAGGGTCATATCTATGAATCAAATAGAAATATTTAATCTTTTTGTAAACTTGAAACCATTTAACATTGTACAAACAAATGACCGATGTCAAATTAAATTATAAGTATTACAAAATAATACTTGGAAGCATTTAACTGTGTGCAAACAAATGCGTTCTGGCTCGCTTAAAATATTACAAACAGATTATTCATTTACAAATTCTATTTATCATATGAATAAGTATAAACAGAATTAAATAACCTAAAATGTTTTATGCCATAAAGAACAACCAAACAACCACTCTAAAACGTGAAACTGACAGGTAAAATTAATAGTTCTGAATTTTAAAAAAGTGATTCATACATCTACATAGAGAGGTGATGGAATCATCATGATCTTGTTGAGCTGCTTGCGCGGATTTCCCTAACTCTCTTCATCATCATCATCATCATCATCGCTTCCATCATGTCTTCCAGGCTACATCCTGCGTCCGTACAGACCTGTTGTAGATATGTTCTAGCTGGTCATCCTACACTTGCGCGTCCGTGTGAAGGGGTCCATCGGAGAACGTCTTTGACGAGTTCGTCCTTGCTTCTACAGCAGTGTCCCGCGTGTATGGTTCGTCTAATTTGGATGATGTTCGAGATGGGCGGTAGGTGGCCGTACAACAACAGTTTTGTGAGATGTTCTGTCCAGGATTTGTTTAATATAGCTCATAGCATCCTTGCAGAAGTGCCGTCAAGCTTAGTCAGCGTCCATGTGGTGCATCCATGCCGTAGTATTGACACGACCGCTGCATGGAAAAAATGCGTTTTATTTTATCGGATAGGTCTGACTTCTGACTTCCATATGACAGATAGCCTATTGGTAGCTGTCCTTTCCTTCGCTAGACGCGTATTGATATCATTTTCCGTAGATGAGACGCTGTTCCCGAGGTAGTTGAACTTATCCACTAGTTTCAGAGAACCACTATTTACTGTGGAGATGTCGCCTCTTTGATTAAAGCACATGTACTCGTTTTGTCTGCATTCTCATGGAGGCTTATGCTGCCTGCTGCCCGCTCCATATTATGCAGCAGTGATTCGGCCTAGGTAGGTGTATTTGCCAGAAGCGCTATGCCATCGGCGTTGTCCGCGTTCATAATAGTTCGTGCGGAGTATCGTCTGCTTCTTGCCTTTTCCAGTATAAAAGCATTTTCTTTCATTAAATCAATCGACGTCCGCAGTATGTAGTCTTAGCAGATATTGAACAGGTATGGTGCTAATGTGTCCCTTGCAGTACACCTGCCCCAATGTCAAAGAAATCTGTCTCAATTCGGTAATGGTGGCGTTCGTGGTGCAATGGTTATCGTCGCAGAAGGAAATGGACACGGCGATACTAGTCCAGATCCTGGACGAATCTATTTGCATTTTTCATTGCACGAATTCCCTTACAAAAGGTATAAATTCAATTGTCCTTTTTCTAGCTATGAGTAAATAATAGAGCGAACTGAGCTGTATCAGCTTGGAATGGAATCCGGTCTAGGAAAACTCCGGACTCAAAACTGTTAAACTTCACTTAGAAATTGACCTTGTGTCACATCCTACAGGTGCGGTGGTATATATATATATATATACATGAGTATCTATTTAAGGGTAGGTGGGGTGAATGTGTGTGTGGGTGTGTGTTGGTGTGTGTGGGTGTATGAGTGAACCTATGTTCTGCCTTAATGACATGTAGATAGATACCCGTATGGATAATGAACGAAGATGGGTTGAGACATGGATAAAAATGAGAAAGCATTAAACAGTGTGAAGTTCACACTATGTCATCTCAAGCAACAATATTTAATGGTGCATTTGCGCGTGCGCAAAAAAAACACCACTGCCTTCAGCTCGTCACTATGGCAACATTTTCGGCTTTAGCTTAACTCTAGCTCACCATGTCTCCATCTTCGACACTCTTAACAACTGTTGCCTTCCATGGATCTACTGTTCGTTGGCTGCTTCTTTCTTTCTTTCTTTCTTACTTTCTTTCTTTCTATTCAACAGCTTTCAATCGATCGATTCTCCTATTCAGAATTTCTTTTCTTATCGCATGCTATCTACGTCTCCTCTCTCTCTCTCTCTCTCTCTCTCTCTCTTTCTTTTCCTTTCTTTCTTTCTCTCACTCTCTCTTTCTTTCTCTCTATTTCTTTCTCTCACTCTCTCTTTCTTTCTCTCTCTCTCTCTCTCTTTCCCTTTCTTTCTTTCTCTCACTCTCTCTTTCTTTCTCTCTATTTCTTTCTCTCTCTCTCTTTCTCTCTCTCTCTCTCTTTCCCTTTCTTTCTTTCTCTCACTCTCTCTTTCTTTCTCTCTATTTCTTTCTCTCTCTCTCTCTCTCTCTCTCTCTCTCTCTCTTCGTATCTATCTATCTATCTACTTTATTTATATCTGCCTATGTATTTTACTATATTCATATCTATCTTGCTATTCATTCATCTCACCATCGTCATATCAATCTATCAATCTCTTTTTATACATGAATATCTATCTCAGTCTATACATATATAACTCAATTAATATCAATCTGTATTCATATCTATCTATGTATCTATCTATCACTTTTACGTTATCTTTCCTTAAAATCTTATCTTACTTTCATCTCTTGGAGGAAAATTGCGTTACAAATGCTGCACACTGGAGCGGTCCCAGTAAATCTTTTGATTTTCTATTCTTTCTTCTTTCCAGTTTCTCATCTATCAAGTCTTGGGACTATATATATATATATATATACATTAGGAGACCTATACCATATACATGCATTCAAGACAACCAATGAACCCGCTCCCACCGTAACAATGGTCAATGAATACACTGCCGTTTGTATAAAGGAATGAGCGAAAGATCATATATATATATATATATATATATATATATACACGCACACACACTTACATATGTACGAATATGAAACTACAAAATAGCCAGAGGATGATTTTTTATAGTGGAATTATTTGCCACTGTTAAACGTTTCGGTTTTTACATTAAACCTTCATCAGGGCTGTTAATGTGGTGTAGTATATTTTCTAATCCTATTTAATCATATATATATATATATAAGTAAAGTTGGTGAACAAAGTCGAGGGTGACCCGAGGGCTCCCTTTTCGATAGCTACTACTGTAGGGGAGGGCGCTACTCCTTTCCCTGGGTTGCTCTACTTTACCCTTGATCCTTGATCCTTTATCCCGAGTGTTAAGCAAGGAGGCATCAAGTACCATTTTTTGAATCTTTGGTATGACTCGTCCATCACGTCTCACTTCACGCTAATGCCTTTTGAAAAGGCACAAATCCGCATTTCTCCTTATAGCTATGGGTAAATCGTTAGGCAAACTGGGTTCTATAGCCTTGATTAGGCAACCAACCTAGAAAGAAAACTCTGAATTCAAACCAGTCTTATGACTCTTAAAAATTGACATTGTGTCACGTCCTGCTCGTGGCGGAGTTGTGTATATACATACATACTACTGTTATTTATAACGAATACTCAAGGTACATAATGTTTACCTAACAATTTTTTTCCGTATAAAATTTTAAAATACCTTTATTTCTTAAGTTTTTTTCTCTTTTTTAGTTGTATAATACAGCACATTAAGGAGACTTTGTGAATTTTCATTTATCCGAATGAAAACCTGAAACCTGTTAGCAAACGTTTGACTTTGAATATCTCTACTTTGGATAAGCAAAATTTAATTTACAGTAATGCCTTTCCCCCATAAAATGATATGAAACTTCCCGAGGAAATATGGAATGAATCTGGGGCAAATATGGAATGAATCTGGGGCAAATATGGAATGAATCTGGGGCAAATATGGAATGAATCTGGGGCAAATATGGAATGAATCTGTTAATCAACACGTGAGGCCTTCGGCTCCGACTTATATTTTCAGGAAAGATGACGAGGCACCAAACATATAACGTTTTTCGATATATTTTGAATACAGTAACTGTTATATTTATTTATTTCTATTATGTTTCAATTTGATTTATAATTCATCATCATACTTCATTAATGACGACATGAACCGAAATAAATTTACGCTTTAGTTAAGAGCTGTGTTTAAAAGTGACCCTAAAATATTTTATTATTGCGATACTTGATCTACACTTTCTTTTTATGCCAATCTCTCTCTCTCTTCCAGTCTCTATATATATATGTATATATAACTAATTGAGCTCTTCGGTCTCCGATAGCGAAAAATGTATGCAAAAGGAATTCAATACATATGTTAAATTCCCTAGCTTACATTGGGGCTGTTGATGGCTATGGGGTTATTTTATCAGGCTGACGTAAATTTAGCCGGGTTTCCATCTCAGCCTGAAACATCTCGCGTGTCTCACCATATGAGTTGTGATACAAGGAAACAGTCTGCCTGTGGATTACAATATATATATATATATATATATATATATATATATATATATATATATATATACTGGGAAATTCCATGCAATTGCTCCATCTTCACAAAGAAGTGGGATCAGTATCAATAATGTAGAGCCAGTCGAACTGAGTTGATGGCGACGTAAATATCATATCAAGAGTGTATATTAATTATAAATCTCCAGTTTCAAGAGTTTTCTATAGGATTCATTTTTTTATCTGTAAATGTTATTAGTTTAAAAACTAATTACTTGAATTTAAACTCTGGAGAATGTTGTCCCGACTTTTTAATAAATTCGGCGTTATCATCTCGTCGTATAGTTCAAATCAAAATCATTTAGTTAACACTTCATTATTGAGTCTTTGGGGACTGATTTCCCACGTGTTGTTGACAGAAACTCTATTCTCGTTCTCGCTAAGAACGTGCCATCTAGTTATTCAATTCAAATCTTATATCAGTGAATTAACGCTTGGTTACTGGAAAGTTGTGGATACCAGGGATTATACGAAAAGGCTGCGACTTGATTTAGCATTCCGACGATGTGACGGAAAACTAACAAAGCCTGGTGATATTGTAAGATACTGATGGGTTTGTGGTAAAGAGACCTTGGATTCAAAATTATACCTCAACTACGAGACATCATTTGATGAAGGCTTTGTTGACAGCACTGCTGGGTTTTATTTTGGGAGGAGAGAGGTTCATCATATGTATATAATGTTAATTCATATTGTTGTATAGTGGCTCGTACCACGTTACTTTTAGTCTCGCGAAAGTAAAAAAGACGCCGTGTTTCAGAAGCAGAAGCAGAAACAGAGAGAGCTCAGGACGGACGTCGGTCAGTAGTAAGACAAACTTCTGACGTAACACCAACAGCACGAGACTTATAATACAAGTCGGACTGTAATACTTGAGTTAAAAAATCATTAACTTTATTTCACGGTCTATCTTTTCCTTACAACGATATAACACATATATACATGTAAGACCCATACACGTACATCTCTGTTTGTTTGGGTCGGCATTAAGATATCTGAAATTTTATCTTGTAAATACAGTAGCTGATGTAATGAGTCCTATCCACACTAATAATAGTAAGAGAGAAACCTTCAGTCAAGCTGATCTAACATAAATACTTTTAGTTGAATTGTTTACCTATATGTTCCTTTTTATTTTGGTAGCAGCGCAGAAAACAAACCTTAAACAGGTATGGATTAACTTTTTGTTGCTGTAGTATCTCGGATGACAACGTCTTTGAGCTTATTCCATTCAGCAGTGTCTCTTTGGAAAAAAATCTTCGCTTTCTCATGAATGACTAAAGCATATCTACCACCATTTTGCCTCTATCTCTTCCTCACCCCCTCTCTTTTTCTCTCTGTCTTCCTCTCTCTCTCTCTCTCTCTATATATATATATATATTCTTCCTCCATATTTCTTTCTCTAGCTGCCGCTTTCTTTATAATGCAATTAGAAGAAATATCTCGCTTCTGATCAATGGCTTCAAAACATATGCACCATCTCTCTCTCTCTCTCTCTCTCTCTCTCTCTCTCTCTCTCTCTCTCTTTATATATATATATATATATATATATATCTTGCTCTATCACTTTCTCTTTCTCTGAATCTTTCTTTCTCAGTCTCCTTCAGTGTTTGTCTCTCTACATCTCACTTCCCTCTCTCTCTCTCTCTCTCTCTCTCTCTCTCTCTCTCATCAAATTAGGAAAAACGTCTCTCTTTTAGGTTAAAAACTTCAAAACATATTTACCCACTTTTTATCACCCGATCTTTTCCTTGCTCTCTGCCCCTTCGAACTTTTTCATTTCACCTTCTTCATCGCTTTCTCCATTTTTATTATCCGTTTTTTTTTCTCTCTTTCGTCTCTCTTTGATTTTCCCCCTGTGTCTCTCTCTCTCTCTCTCTCTCTCTCTCTCTCTCTCTCTCTCTCTCTCTCTCTCTCTCTCTCTCTCTCTCTAAAGGAATTTATCACTTTCTAATCAATGACTTTCGTATCAATGTCAATGAAATATTCTTTCTTTCACTCTCTCTCCCCACTCGCCCTCTGTATATATATATGGTAGAAATAAGTGGAAGAGTGGATAAATCCAACACTTAGAACGGGTTTAGTAGTAACATTTTGTTCTTTATTCATAGAAGAAATTCAGAGTCTGAAGATGTTTTTCCGTGAATGAAGAACGAAATATTACTACGAAACCCGGTCTAAGAGTTTGATTTATCCACTTTTCCACTTATTTTTATCATCTTGTCAGATTCATCAAAATCTATCTACCATTTTCTCCATATATATATATATATATATATAGATTATTTCACTCTCCTTTCTCTCTCTCTCTCTATATATATATATATCACTCCCTCTATTTCTAGCTCTCGGTTTTCTCTCTCCTTCTCTATGATCCTTTCTATCTCTAGATCTCTAATTCTCTCTATTTTTGCCTCTCCCTCGTTTCTTCTTCTTCTTCTTCTTCTTCTTCTTCTTCTTCGTTTCTCTGTGTTTCTTTCTTTTTCAATCTCTCATCTTTTATCTCTCTACATCTGTCTTTTTCTTTACTTCTCTCTCTTTTGCTGCTTGCCTGTCACTCTCTGCTTTTATTATCAAACTTGTTACTAGGGTTAATGACAATTTTTAATGGCTTTCCTTAAATCCGGGATTTTTATAATTCTGTCTAAATACTAATCCCGGAAATCAAATTAGCGTGCTCTCCCCACTAAAAGTAACATCCAAAAATGTCGTCCATGGCAGGTATCCTATCAGCTCCATTAGTCACGATGACGTCTCTAATTAATCTTGACCGGTTGCAGCAGACTTCAGTGTCATTGTAAAAAGTCAGGAGTTATTATTACATACTAATTTATGTATACACTCATTGACAGAGAAAGAGGGGAGAGAGAGAAAGAGAGAGAGAGAGAGAAGGAGAGAGAGAGAGTGAAAGAAAGAAAGAAAGAAAGAAAGAGATAGATAGAGGGAGAGAATCCAGGATCATATCCTTTACAGATGGATAGCCAGTAAGTCTGTCTGTGAATCTCAGGTGACTTTCATTCTCACCAGGCATTCAATAGAAATGCATAATCTAGGTGTACTTGGTGAATTCTCTACACCAATCAAATATGGTAAATTTTATCTTAACCATTAATCGAATTCAATAAGATAATCATCAAGGTGAACTGATATTGTCTTTGAGATAACATGGCACGTTCTCACAGCATCATGATACGGCACTAAGAAAATATTTCGATAATGAGAAAGTGATAAAAGCAAAAGTCGCTGGTTGGTTGGTGGATTGGTTGGATTTTAATATGTCAATCCTTGCTGGCTCATGTCATGCTGAAGTTATTTTGATAATTATTGTCTCTGATTGTATACAGTTCAAAAAAGTATCTTTACAATCATTTCAAACTGGTAAACACATATTTAGAAGAAATATCAATGTTTTAAATGCCAATTTATTATTGAAGTTTCCATCATCTTAAATAAACACGTTGTTTAGTTGCAATATCAATGATTTTAGAGCTAATGTCTTAATAAAGTTTACAATCATTTTAGATTTATCATCATCATCATCATGTCACGCTGGTAGCACGGATATCCCTGACCTTCTCTCGCCACTTTTCCCTATCGTTCATCGCCCTAGGTAGGTCTTCAGGACAACATCCCGTATCCTCACATAGCTGCTGAATGTATGTTCGTGCTGGTCGTCTTGCTTTTGCACGGCCATGTGTGGGGGTCCATAAGAGTACATCTCTTATGAGTTCGTTATGGACTTAGATTTATAAACACTTGATATTAAGCAGAAATATCAACATTTTTGAGCCAATGTATCATTAAAGTTCGCAATCACTAAAAACCGGTAAACACTTCATTCTTAGTTGAAATGTTAATATTTTACGGGTCAATGTATTGTTAAAGTGTTCACAATCATTTTAAACAGGTAAACATATCATCATCATCATCATCAAGGCATTCCAACGGCACTGATCCTCACAAATTTATCTCTTACCATCTATCCTTATCGGTCATTGCTCTTCGCAAGTTCTCTAGACCACTATCCACTGTCCACACAAAGCTGATGAAATTTTTCTTGGTCAGCCAACATTCGTGTGTCCATGTGTTGGAGTCCATAGAATAATGTCACTTATGAGATGGTTCTTATTTCTTCGGCTGCGCACAGCATTTCTTGTTCGTCTTAGTGTAAGGTTTGTGAGATGGGAGGAAAATGGTCGTATAGCTGCTGTTTTTTGGGGTGCTGCTTCCAGGATTTATACTTAATTTCAATACTAATGTTTTAAGAACCAAAGTATTAATGTAGTTCAATATGATTTTAAACATGATTTCAAACAGACCTATTTGACGTATTGGTGGAACTCTAACTGGTAACTACCTCTCGTGGTCAGAGTGGACCTGGGAGTTATGACAACGAAGGGATGACTTCACATTTCCCAGAGATTCAAAATAACAGCTTCATCATGGAATGTAATTTAGGGTCATACGTAGCACACTAAACAGGGTTCGTCTTTCATTTACTTAACGGCATGACAACTCCTTATGGGTTATTTAATGCTTAAATTTGATCCATTTATAAATGCTTGATTACAATCATATATTTTCATATTTTTAAAATGTCATTGCAATCAATATTTTAATCAAACGTTTTCATTTAATAATTATAATTTGCTCATAATTACACGGTTTCAAATATTCCTATCAAACACAAATAACTTGAACACAGTTATATGGTTTCAAGTAATCCTATCTAAGTCTAATAATTTGAACGCATTTATATGATTTCAGGTATTCTTACCTAATATCAATATTTCACATACAATTATATTATATCAAGTAGTTCAAGCAACTATATGACTTAAAGTAAATAATGATAATAATAATCCTTTGTAAAAGAATATACCTTCAACTAACTATTGTTGACACAAATATTTCTATTATATTCTATTATTACATTCGATTATATTGTTTCGGTTATTACTATGTAATACTTATAATTTCAACGTAGTTATATGGTTTAAAGCATTCCTACTATTGCTAAAATTTCCCAAATAGATCTATTTGACCAAAATATGAAACACTACGAGGTACTATGATTCCGTATCAGAGGCGGCTTGGAAGTAATGGAAACAAAAGGAAACTCCACACACTCCAGAGGCCCGAAACTGGAAACTCAACACCTAATACAGTTTAGTGACATGCCCAGGATGTTCTTTTTAGTGGGATCGGATGCAAGGATGCAGTTGTCATTATCTAAGTCTCGCTATCGAGGAGAGTTCGTTTTAGAAATATGTTCTATGTATACATGCGTCGAACTGAAATGCTTTCTTCATGAAAAAATAATTTGTAGGCAAATATTATGGAATTAATTTTGTTTAAATCAAGGAACCGTACTTTTTAATATTATGAAGAAGAGAGTCTCCGTGACGTTGTGGCAAACGTGCTGGAATCCAACATCGTAGTATTAAAGATCTAACACCAGTCGCGCTATTATACTCACTTTCACACTCGGGAAATGTTCTAACCCACTTATCCCCCGCAAGCTATGTGTTAAATAGTAACACTACTGTTTCTTTAAAACGATGACTTTGGCATTAAATAACCCATGAATGTTAATGTGCTCTTAAGCAAAGTAACCACACAAAACTTAATATTATGAAGTCTTTAAACAACATTTGAATACTAAAAATATTACTTTTCTAGAACGATTTATCCCTGTAGAATTTTTTGAGAAATACTAGTGCTTCTAGTAAAAATAGATAGGCAAACTAGTCATAAGTAAAAAAAAAAATTAGGCAAACAAAACTATTTAACTTTGGTACGTTAACCAAGCTGAATTCAACCCATTGTACTTCACTAGAAAATTGACCTTGTATCACATCTTTCTCGTCACCGAGTGGCTGCGTAAATACATACTAACGTCAGAATAGTAGTTATTTACTAATATTTACCTAGTTTGTCTAAAACACGGGATCAGTCATCAAGAATCAAACTCACTTACAATGGTCTGATAAACCAGCACATTAAATCTTACAACACAAGAAACACCCTCACAAACGATGGGGAGTCTCCGTAACGTAATGGCTAAAGTGCTGGACTACGCCCACACTTAGGGAAAGAATTCAATCCAGCAATGGGTTATGTATTATTACTGCTGTTCTTCTACAAGAATTGTGTTGTCCTTAAATAACCAAGGGGGTGTCTCCGTGGTATAATGGTTAAAGCGATGGAGTGCGGAATCGTAGTAAGCGATTTCGTACTCCAGTCGCGCTATTACGTTCACTTTCGGGCAAATACCCTTGAGAAGGGTGTGAACCCCCTCATCCTCTCAGCTATGGGTTAAATTGTATCACTACTGTTCTTCTTGGTGAATGGCTTTGGCATTAAATAACCTACAAAGGTATATGTGCCATTAAACAAAGAAACCAAACCAAACCTTAAATAACCAACGAACGTTGATATGCCATTAAACAAAGAAAATAAGCCCAACCAGCCGTCAAAAATCTAAGCATTTCTTAGATTTTTAACAAAAGGCTGCAATCATAAGGAAGCTACCGGTTATCGAACTCACAACTCAGTGAAAATTTATCCACGGAACTTCGTTGTTAACCACATGCGGGGATACCCTGCTTATGCAAGAAATGTACGCTCACCTCATTGCCACAGCCGGTGACCCTAACCGCCATAAGTTACTTGATCCTACCACGCCCATATGTGACTGTGTGCCCGAGTTGGCTAAACTGAGTAATCATCGACACTGATGGAAATGTTTCACGGCTGAGAGGGTGAAGATAAAAATGGGTAAGGGTGTTTACGAGCACTGAACGTGTGTGAATATAAACATATTAACATAGAGAATCTAATGCCATATAAAAAAATTTATAAGTATGGATACGTTCACAAGCTGAAAGGGATGTATAGAACTAATGTATCTAAATGTTCATATACGCAATATATATATATATATATATATATATATATATATATATATATATATATATATATATCAGAATAGTATCCATAAAACATGTCAGGTATTTAGATATGTATTAGCTCTTCAACCGAGAATCAGATTAAAATAGTTTGAAGTGTTGAACAATCTGTGTGAGTGAATACGCCTGTAAGAGAGAGAGAGAGAGAGAGAGAGAGAGAGAGAGAGAGAGTGTGTGTGTGTGTGTGTGTGTGTGTGTGTGTGTGTGTGTGTGTGTGTGTGTGTGTGTGTGTGTGTGTGCATTATATTTTTTAATATATGCGAACATATACATGTACACAAACAGAAACATACACTTATATATATATATATATATATATATATATATATATATATATATATATATATATATATATAATATGAATTAGAAGAAAACGCGAATAATGCATACCGATTTATGCACCATCATTTATATATATATATATATATATATATATATATATATATATTATATATATATATATATATTGCTATTCTATCTTAGATCTATATAAGAACTATCAACAATATTTTGCTTTTTTCATTTATGAATATTGAAAAGAATATATATATATATATATATATATATATATATATATATATATAAGAGCAGGATATCCGTCAAACATAATGTTTATGAACAAATGGGTTGGTGCATATACTATAGGTCAGATTGGAGAAAGCTGAGGTGTTGATAATATATATATATATATATATATATATATATATATATATATATATATATATGCGTATGTGTTGTTACGTATTTGTGTGTATATACATTACGTTTTTGTATATGTAAATATATATAAAACGTATACCCATATAAACTCACCACACATATAGATACACCCCCACACACACATCCACACACACACAAACACACATATATATATAAATATATATATGTACATTTATATATATATGTGTGTGTGTGTGTGTGTTTATATAATCTGTTTCTGAATATTTGCATCTGTGTTATCGTAAACTCCGAGAAATTTCACATATCATAAAAATACCCCCCCACTCTCACAGACGCACAAGTAATGAAATACGAATAGAAGCATCAAAAAATGTTCACATACCTCCAATTACACATACAAATACACAGATCTACACGCACAGTCACACACACTGACTCATACACATACGTCCATATTCACGAATAATGAAATGTGTATATTGAGAAATATGTCTACTTACAAACGGAAATGCATAGTGTTCCCAATAATATTTTCACACGACGACAGACGAAGAAATTGGTATTAATAATAATATTATCACCTTTTACATTATACTACCTCGTGTACAGTACGTTATAATTTTTTCAGTAATCTCCAGGTACCTCCCATGTCGCATTTGATAACGAGATCTTGCTAAGTTAAACCTATCTTGCCTTTTTTCTCATTTTTTTATTCACTTCGCGCTGATAATAATTAATTCAATTAATATAAAAGAACAAAAAAAGAATATTGATTAGCGCTGTTTTTTAATTGGATGTGAAAGCGCGTTGTATCTTAATTGTTCGAACTGGATAAAAAGTTTCTGTGTTCGTATTTGCAAAATGTTACATGGGATAAACTCAGCTCCGCGATAACTTCCAGTATAACGCGGAGGTTGTGCAACATGAAAGTTCATTTTTTTTTTCTGTTCGATATGTTTCCAGAGTGAAAGTGTCGGCTTCAATTCAGTTGTATTCCCCACTTGTTGATTGGAGAACGTAGGTCCTTCATTTTGTTGGCCATATGGGAAACTCATTTCAGTATCTATCTATCTATCTATCTATCTATCTATCTATCTATCTCAATGAGCCACATTTCAAAATCTCTATCCCTCTGTCTGTCTGTCTCTCTCTCTCTCTCTGTGTCTCACTCAATCTCTCTCTATATATATATCACGAAGAGTTACATTTTACAATCTATGTATCTATCCAAAGGAGCCATATTCTATTATATATATATATATATATATATATATATATATATATATATATATATATATATATATATTACTATGAGTCACATTTTACAATCTATCTATTCCATAAGCCACATTTCAAAATGTCTGTCAGTCTGTCTGTCTGTCTGTGTGTGTGTGTGTCTCTCTCTCTCTCTTTCTCTCTCTCTCTCTCTCTCTCTCTCTCTCTCTATATATATATATATATATATATATATATATATATATATATAATATGTGTATCATAAGGAGTCATATTTTACAATCTATCTATCTATCCAAATGAGTCACATTTTACTATCTATCTATCTATCTATCTATCTATCTATCTATCTATCAAACACTGTACCTGTATATCGATCTATCTAGCTGTCTAGCTATCTAGCATAGTACCTTTATGTTGATCTATCAATCTATCACCATGAGCCACATTTCAGTATATAAACGTATCAAATTTTACTATCTGTCTATTTATCCATCACAGTACCTTCATGTCGATCTATCGATTTATCAATCAATCAGAGTATCTTCATATCAGACTATCAATCTATTCATCTATCACAGTACCTTCATGTCGATTTATATAAACATCGATTTCAGTTTCAGTTGTTTGTTTAATGCATATCAACCTCCGTGGGTTATTTGATGCGAAAAGCATCCTTGTAGAAATGGTAATATTTGACTCATAATTGAGGGCCGAAAAGAGCTCATGCCTTTTCCAAGGGCATTAGTCAGAAAGTGAACGTAACAGCGTGCGTGAAGTTTGATCTGACTTATAAAAATTTACCAGTAGAACACGTTAGCCGCTACGTTACGGGTACTACAAAAATATATCTGATTGCGTCTTAATTAGTATAATATATAAATTTATCAGGCAAATTCTCTCTTTGTCTTTCCTTCTCTCTCTCTCTCTCTCTCTCTCTCTCTCTATATATATATATATATATATATATATATATATATATATATGTATATATATATATATATATATATTCTATTTTATTTGTATTTTAATATGCCTATTTGATATATCTACTTATCTGGCTAGCTCTCTCTCTTCCTCTGTCTCTATCTCTCTCTTACTCTCTTTTTATTTATATATTTATCTCTCGCAGTCGTTTATGACTTTTTATCTATCTATCTATCTATCTATCTGATTGAATATCTCTAAATTAGTTTATTATAGATATTTAACTGGCTGGCTCGTTTTCTGTTTATGTATGTGTTGTGTGCTGTTGTTTCTATCAATCACTATACGATTATATCTATCTATCAACCGTAGTATCTCCATATCTATTTATTTATCGATTTATATATCTATAGATCTGATTGAATGTAACTTAATCAATTTGATATATCTATTTATGTGGCCGACATTTTTTTAGCATATTTCTTGATTTCTTGCTTTCTTCCTCTTCCTCTCTCTATCTCTCTCTCTCTCACCCCCCTCTTTCTCTCTCTCTCTCTCTCTCTCAGTTTCTCTCTTTCTCTGTCAATTTCTCTGTCAGTTTCTCTCTCTCTTTCCCTATACATACATACATATATATATATATATATGTGTGTGTGTGTGTGTGTGTGTGTGTGTGTGTTTGTGTGTGTGTGTCCCACTCTCTCTGTTTTCTCTCTCAGACCATTTATCTCTCTGTTTCTCTCTCCCACTCTCTCTGTCTCACTCTCTCTGTCTCTTTCTCTGTTTATCTGTCATCCCCCCTCTCTCTCTCTCCCTCACTCTCTCTCTCTCTCTATATATATATATATATATATATTTATATATATATATGTGTGTGTGTGTGTGTGTGTGTGTGTGTGTGTGTGTGCGCGCGCGCGTGCGCCCGCCCGAGTGTGTGTATTAATTCATAAATTCTTCGGTAATTTAGCTTTATATCTATCTATTTATCTATCGACTTATCTGTCTATCTGTTGTGTGCACACATAATCATTAAAAAATATTTGTTTTTATAAATGTCTGTTTTTCGGTCAATATTATCGACATATGCTGGAATCTTTCTCCCTGGATCAATGGTTTGGAAAGAAGACTGACTGACCATTTACTGTTCCGCAGGTTCGATACTCATGGATGCTCTGCAGATGTACATTTGTACCTTGCAAATTAAGCCTTAATAAAGTTAGTGTATTCGTTTAATAAAATCGTTTTAATAAATTTCTATTTTCTTCCCCATTTTCTTATTTTCCTTCTCTAAGTCTGACGATATGGTTTATTTGCTAATGTGAGGCAGAACATTTATTTTTTTTATCACAT
>OY757918.1:64439866-64464866 GCA_963585895.1 Sepioteuthis lessoniana | reverse complement strand
GTTGATGACCAGTGTTAGCATCTGTTTAAGAAACAACTTGCCTGAACTGTATTCATGCATCCGTAACATAAAGGCATCTCTCTCTCTCTCTCTCTCTCTCTCTCTCTCTCTCTTTCTTCTTTTTCAATGTCGTCGTTATCTAACAGGTGGCTATGTTTTAGGGGCTGAAGTTCACTGTATCACAGAAGCATAGTGTATGGCAGAGAAATCAGACCTACCGTTGATGTGTCGACTCCCTCATATTGAGCCTTGCTGCCAACGTGTGCATTTGTCATCGCTTCCTGGCTGATTCTGCGTGCGACTTCCATATCGAGCGAACAGATGGATCAAATGGTGCCTACTTTCCATGTTGCGCCCGGGTCCGAAAGAACGTAACGGTGAGCTCTGCTGAGCGTGAATATGTCGCCTGTATGTGTGTGGTGGCCATCTACATGTGTGCGTATATGTGTG
Source organism: Sepioteuthis lessoniana (assembly GCA_963585895.1). Lineage (NCBI taxonomy): Eukaryota > Metazoa > Mollusca > Cephalopoda > Myopsida > Loliginidae > Sepioteuthis > Sepioteuthis lessoniana. The sequence continues at coordinate 64,464,416 of OY757918.1, read as the reverse complement.
TCCAGGGTCCGTTTTAGAACAAGCGTTGTATGCTTTTTTTCCATGTGTCAAACCAATATGGTGTCAACGTTATTAAACACGCTCTCAGCTACACCCATGTACACACACATACATATATATATGTGTGTGTATGTGCGTGTATTTCTGTCTCTCTGTATGTCTGTCTTTCAGTATGCGTTGGCGGGTAGGCGTTTGTGACTATTCGAAGACAGGTTACCTAGGACACATATAGGTATCATCAGAGAAGCAGTCCTTACAATATAAATATGCATTTGCCTTATATATATATATATATATATATATATATACGAACATTCATAGTATTAGATATTTTCATTTCATTATTTACCTAAAATATGCACGTAAACACACGCAAACACACACACACACGCACACACACACACACACACACATATGTATATATATATGTGTGTGTGTGTGAGTGTGTGAATGATTGATCTTGATTATTGGAAGGTACACAAAATTTGTTTCATTATCTATGATTGTAATGACCTCGATAGATTGATTGATAGATTTCAATGGCATGTCAACTCTTCTAGGGTTATTTTATGTGTAGAAGTTAAGGAATCACGTTCATTGTATGTTCATACGTTCATATTTACGTTTGTTTGTCTTTTTTTTTTGTTATAGTTGTTCCTTAAATTTTTTTTCTGTTATTTTTTTGTTTTTTGTTTGTGTGTTTTTCATTGTTTTTTTTTTTTTGGCTTTGTTTTTTGCATACTGCCGTATCAAATGAGAATAACTTATAAACGGATCATTTTGATCCACAGATGGGACCTTAACAGGTACTATGAATGTCAATGATTATGTCTTATGTGTTATTAGTTTATTTACTGCTAAATAAATGAATAGCAAGGTGAACAGTCTCTAAGTGAAGTAATTAGATAATTTTATCCCTAGCAATATATATATATATATATATATATATATAAATTATCCAGTTAGTGTCCAAGGACAGTAGGTGTGGATTACAGACCATGTAAAAGAGTCATCCGATGAGACGGAGAATATACCAACAATGTTCTCCGCCGAAATAAATTTATTATGACGGCTTAACCGAGTTTAAGTCTCCATTTAATTGCACTATATATATATATATATATATATATATATATATATATATATATATATATATAAATATATATGAAAAAATAAGTAGAAAAGCGGATAAACCAAAACACAAAAAACCGATTAAAGAATGATATTTCGTCTTTATTTAAAAAAACAACACATTTTCATGAAGTCTTCTTGAAATAAAGACAAAATAGATAGATAGATAGATATCACACACACACATACGTACATAATAAAAAACATATTAATATTATATTAATATAATAATAAATTATATAATTATAATATCTAAAAATGCACTGTTAAAGTTCACGAGTTAAATTTTCATGAGGATCCCATTATCCTCACTGAAATATATAAATAAGAGATTTTTCTTTTTAAATGTGTTCTACCAAAGTAACATACAGCACTTTTTATGCACATTTCTTATCTTGTTTCTTATTTTAGTTTTTTTTTTAATTTTATTATTTATATGTATGTAGTTCGATATATATATCATTGAAGAGTGCTCCATATCATTAATAGAACATATCCTAAGTTAGGATAGAATAGACGTAAATTCAACGGTTCTATGACCACCTAGCCGAGAAACTGACTGTTACTCAGCTTTGTTGACTATTTACACAATCCTAAACACACGCACACACACACACACACACACACATATATATATATATATACTCTGTGTGTGTGTGTGTGTGTGTGTGTGTGTGTGTGTGTGTGTGTGTGTGTGTGTGTGAGAGAGCGAGAGAGAGAGAGAGAAAAAAGATTTTTATCTCATTCCAATTCTCGTTCAAATGATCACAAATTTTTACAGCTTGTGTAGAAACAACTCAAAGTTTTATGTTTAATGTTTCAACTCTTTTTTTTACTCCAGCAAATGTAATTTCATTAACTGAGAAGTAAAATATGAAACATTGAATTTTGGCTTTTTTTCTCGATATGCTGTTAAAATTTGAAATCATTTGAATAAGAATTGGTCAAGTTACAAGATTAGGAAATGAAAAAAACCAATATAGATAAGAGATAGATTTGCGACTGTTACTTGTTTTTTCTGAGTAAACTAAATAGATGTACTATATGCACTTTCATTGCAACTGTTAATATATTTAAGCATATTTAATCTTAAAATTAGATAATCTTGGTTAATCATTTTAAAAAGACACAAAACTTAATTGTCTACATCAAAATTCATTAAGATTATCATGAGGTGATATTTAACTGTTCACTTCTTTAGATCTTAAATTTAAATACATTCTGTTTTCTCTTTTGACTAAGCTGCTTTTGAAGTTTTTATTTGTTTTATTTGTTGCATTTGCTTTTAAGAATGTTTTTTCCTGTATGTTCCCTTAATTTCAAATTCTAATTGGCTTAATATAGTTAATGACTGCAGATCGACTTGGTTTAATTTTTTTTCTCTCGAGTTTTATTCTCCATATGTCACGTAGCTTCATTTTTCATGAAAAGATTATACTCTAGCCTTCATAACTATGATTATTTTTGGAGTATTTCAGAATGCATTATAATATTTTAAATAAATTCACTTTCTATGAACTCCAAAACAGCTGAAAGACTTGTGCTCCAAAACTAACTTCTACCATTTTTGATCTTGAACAGCAGACAATGCTTAGCTAGACATACGTTATGTTCTGTAGATTGAAAAGTGGACCACAGAAGAATCTCAACAAAAAATTAAATAAATGAATTAATAATAATAATAATAATAATAATAATAATAATAATAATAATAATAACAACAACAACAGCAATAATAATAAAGGCGACAGAGATAGCAATTGTAATTGGTGCGCTCGGAAATATCTCCAATAGCTTGATAAAGAGACTGGGAGACTTAAAAATCTGAGGACAAGTGGAGACCATCTAGACTTCAGCATTATTAAGATCAGTCTGAATACTGAGAAGAGTCCTGGAGACTTAAGGACACTTATAGTCAATCATACTCCTGTGAAAATCCGTCAGCTAACTTTGGTGAGAAAAAATTTCAAAGGAGTAAAATGATAATAAGTGTATAATTTTCTACCATCTTAAATTTCACACATTTTTCTGTGTTTAATTTGATTAGCTTAAGGAGAGGTTTTCTTCGGGGTACTCTGCTATAAAGAAAAATCGCGTTCTTCATAGATTATTCTGACTCACTCAATCATATTCATCATTATCTTTCCCCATGTTCTTTTTTTTTTTAATTCCCTTCCTATCTTACAAACACAGTTTTTTGGTGGTCATAGTCGATCTGAACGATATTCAGTTGTTTCATTTATTTATACGCCTGTCAGTTGAAAAAAAAAATCCAAATTTCGAGAGTATTCAATCCTGGCTAAATTCAGTTTCAAATTGACCAAAAATAATTCCACTTTAAAAAATTGTCAATTCTTCCGATTCAATAATACGAAACCTCGAAAAATGTTTAAAGAATTATAAATCGTACGTTTGATTGTTTCGTTTCGTTTCGTTTTGTTCTGTTTGCTGTTTTTTAATTATTTTCAATCGGGTAAGCGTTATGGCGCAAAGCCCTTAATCTAATTCAGTCGACTTTGTACGCAAAAGAACGATTATATTAACAGTTGTAAAATTCAACCAATTTTTATAAAAATGTTTTCATGAAGAATTTTTATTCCGAGTCACGAAAATTGCTCTAAAACATAAACAAAGTTTTAGTAAAGATATTAGTCCGAAAGTGAATGTAATAGCGTGACTGGAGTCTGAACTCACTTATTTGGAAGCCGTAGTCAAATGTTTAGTCTCATGGGTATTTCTTGAATTGGAACGCTTCAGGAACGAAGCTATACACTCAATCCTGCAAAGTAGGTATTTTCTTGGAAAAAATCCCCTGGGGCCAGGTGATTCAAATTGATAACATTTATCCAACGCGAATGCCAGGCAGGCCCATGTTTTTAATGGGATTTAACAAGCTTTCCACCAAGTCAGGGTGCCACATAAGGTCTTTTTATTGTGAAGAGGGGTGGCACGCTCAAGTCGAGACTAATCCGCGGCCGTCACAGAAAGTGCTTGGTCCTATCGACATTCGCCATGTTGGGACGCCTCAGGCTATGAACTCTGTATATAGGTATTGCCGGAGGCGGGAAGACGGCCATCTGAGACCAGGCGATTCAGCTTAATGACACTCACCTGATGTGAACACTAGGAAGGACCATGTTATTGATATTTATCCTGCTTTCCACTTTGTAGGTTTTAGCACAAGCTCATTTTAATATAAGGACCGTGCACGAATCGAGACATGTGCAGCAAGAGCAAAAAATGCTTAACCCCTTTAGCATTCTCCAATTGGGGCGCCTTAGCAGGTATTGCGTGGGGGACGACCCCCGTGGGACCAGGCGATTAATGTTAATAATGCTTTTAAAATCCTACAATATGTTATATATCACTAAGAAATAAATGTTTACATAGTAAATGTAGATAATTTGCATACTGGTTTTAATAAAACTGCTTTTAACAAAACTGGTTTTAATAATTACCTGGTGCAATTGATTTCTAATGTTTTTGTTTGATTCCCAAATGTATTAAAAGAAATCTTACGTATAATTTTATATAGAAATCAATCAAAATATGCTTTCATCAAAGGTGCGACATCTCCACAATAAATGGTGGTTCTCTGAAACTTGTGGACAAGTTCACCTACCTTGGAAACAGCGTCTCGTCAACTGAAAATAACATCAACACGTGACTAGCAAAGGCAAAGGTGTGGACAGCTATCGGTCGTATGGATGTCAGACCTGTCCAAAAAATTAAAATGCATTTTTCCCAGCAGCGGTTGTGTCAATACTACTATATGGATGCACCACGTGGACGGTGACTAAACGTATGGAGAAAAAGCTTGACGGCAATTACACAAGAATGCCGCGAGCAGTATTGAACAAGTCCTAGAGGCAACATCCCACAAAACAGCAGGCCACCTACTACCCATCACGAAAACCATCCAAATTAGACGAATCAGACATGCGAGACAATACGAGAAGGGAAAACATGAAGTGAAAGAAAAAAGCGAAGGAAAACAAAGATAGAGACGAAGCGGAAGAATACAACGAGAAAAGAGCAAAAACTGAAAAGAGACAAAGGAAAGAGGAGAACGCGAAAATAGGAAGGACGAAGGGGGACAAAGTAAAAGGGATCAGCCCGAAGCAAAGTGGGACAAGCAAATACTGAATCAATTTCTTTTCAAAGAGGGAAAAAGTGATGATGGACAAAGCGAAAGGGGACCACGCGAAAAAGCATAAAGCGGAGGGAGACAAAGCAAAAGAGAATAACGTAAAGATAAAAAGTGATGAGAGACAAAGCCAGAGGACAACCCGAAGAGTGCACACAGCGAAGAGAAACAAAGCCAAAGGGAAAATCCGAAGAGAGCAAAAATTAAAGAGAGACAAAGCAAAAGAGGACAACCAGAAGAGAGAAAAAACGAAAGGAAACAAAATAAAAGACAAGGCGAAGGGAGACAAAGCAGAAGGAGACTACACTAATAGGAACACAGTGAAGAGATAATAAATTAAAGGCAGATAAAATAAAGAGGGGCGACGCAGAAAGAGCACAAATCGAAGGGGAAAAAAAACAAGGGTCACCAAACGAAAAGGGACCACTCAAAGAGGAGACACGGCAAAGGTGGAGAAAGCGAACTGGTGACAAAACAAAGGGGAACCAAACGAAAAGGGACCACTCAAAGAGGGGACACAGCGAAGGTGAAGGAATTGAATGGGGGACGAAGTGAAAGTAGGAAAAAAACAAAAGGAGGAAAAATTTTGAATTTTTCGGCGTAATTATTATGAGTTAAGAAGTTACCCAAAATAATGTTTTTACGAAACCATGAAGGTCTTACATCAATTTGTTAAGTCTTACTAAGGTTAATACACTATTAAAATCATCACTTTATTCAAAAAGTGGACTCAATGATTTTATAGGCACTGATCAACTGTCTTTAAAAGAAGTTTTTGAGAAAACATATTGTGCAAGAAACGGGTGTCAACATGCATTGGTAAAGCAAGGACTGTTATGAACAGGTTATTGACTATATGGAAATCTGATCTCTGATAATCGACTATATGGAAATCTGATCTCTGAGAATAGAATGAGATTTCTTCCATACTATAGCCGTGCTAGTACTACTGTGTGATTGAATCACTTTGACCTTAACGAATCGTTTGTGTGTGGTGGGGGAGCTAGATAACTACGCCAAGATGCTACATGCTTTTTTGAACAAATCCTGGAAGCAGAGCCCTACAAAATAGCAGCTGAACTATCATTTACCTCTCATCTTACAAACCATCTAAATAAGACGAGCAAGACATGTTAGGCACTGCTGGGGAATTAAGGACGAACTTTAAAATGACGTTCTCCCATGGACTCCTACTATTGTTGCCAACAGGAAAAATGCATTCATCAGCCCTGTAGGGACACGAGGTGCTGTCTAGAAGCTTTACGGAGATCGACGGTCGTTAGGGACGTATGGCGAAAGAGAGTAAAAAAATTCGTGCTCTCAGTACGTTTTGATGATAATAATAGTGATGTGTTGATACATATTTTTCCAATTGTTTGTGAAATGTATATTGGCTGCTAAGAATTGATTTTCGTAAAGTCTCACACTTAGTAAAATAAAAAATAAAAACTTTGTAAAGTATCGTACGTTTACTTGCACAGGCTTGGACCAAAATTCCAAGGCTAATTTTATTTTAAATATCTCTAAGTGGCTTTTTGCTGACAGAAGAAACTTGCTGAAATAAACAATCCTCCATCAGATAAATGTCACGTTCCTTCGCAAAAATAAAGAAAAAGATTAAAATATTTGTTCCTTTATATATATATATATATATATATATATATATAGGAAGAGAGAGAAAGTGATCTTATATATCATGGGTAGAGAAGAAGAAGAAGAAAGATACAAATGTGGAGTACCCACTGAGAATCGAACTCACTAACTATTGTTTTCTCATCAATATATATTGATTCAATTGTTTGTACCTATTAATCTATTCGTGTCTTTCATATTTTCTGCTATTAACAACACGCAGTTTTCAAAAAGCTTGTTGGTTTAAAGGCATATCAAACCTTAGTTCTCTAAATTTCTGAGACGAAGCTTGTTGATTTTTATCATTAAGGGTTTTCGGACTATTGTCTTCATCTTTATTATTTCCACAACAATAACAATAAAGATCATGACAATCGTCCGAAAACCCTTAATGATAAAATATCAGACCTTGTTCGTATTTCTGACCAAATCTTGTTCTTATATTAAATTATATATATATATTTAATTATTAAATATATATATTTATATATTTGTAATTATTAAATAAATATATATAAATATTAAATTACATATATATATATATATTTGAATTTATGAGTTTTAATATATGGGCAGAACTAATTTTCATTAATTTAATGTATATAAATAAGTTGGTTGAAATAATTATGTTAGATTTTTCTTTTTACCTATAAGATGGGTTGGGTGTTTGTTTGCCATAAGAGCAATTTGAAGAACACGATTAGGAATAAGGGTTGAGATGACCAGCCGATTGATCGGGCCGGGCGTCTCCGACTGCCCTTCTAGCCCAAGTAAGAACCAAAGTGCAACAATGCAGGTTACCTGACCGCTTAATACCCAGGTAACGAACCGATTAGCCCCCAGGATCCCATCCGCAGGCATTACTAGTCGCTACACAAGGCCAACAGGTGTAGATCTTACCCCTTTGAGGAGGTGCAGTTGGCGTATTTTGCAGCTCCAGCTGACTGTAGTCTTAAAAATTCTAAGAATATTGAAAAAGATATATCCAGAGCGAGACCGAGAGAGACGTCTTAAAAAAACTCCAGTGGAAAAAAGTGGGTCGAGGTGTAAAGAAAAAGACGCAGGTAGAAAAAGAAAAAGAGATTAGAGAAAATCAAATCGGGGAGGATTGACGGCTGATTTTCTAAAAATAAACTCACCAGCAATGTCTAAGTGTAGAGGAAGAGAGGGAGAGAGAGAGAAAAAGTGATCTTATATATCCTGGGTAGAGAAGAAGAAGAAAGATACAAATGTAGAGTACCTACTGAGAATCGAACTCACTAACTATAGTTTGCTTATCAACGAGCTTGCTATGGAAGACACTAATTACTAAATTTAGCTTAGTTTAGCACAAGATGAAAAGTAGAGGTAAGAATCGAACTAAAAAGATTTCTAAACGAATACTTTGTAAATAATATGTACACAGTTTAGTTCTATTTGACCCATAGATAGGGCCCTATCAGGTGCTACCACTCCGGAACAGAGTGGACCTGGTATCGACAGAAATGAAGGAGTACTTCGCATTCCTCAAAGTTCTAGCATTACTTGAACCTCGCCAGCAGATTTAGTGTCATATCTAGGACACTCTTTTGGAGCGTTTTACCCCTCTGCAGAGATGCAGTCGGTGTATTCCACAGCCCCAGCCGACTGGGCAAAGATAAAATGGTAGATGTCTTGTGCGTGCGTGCGTGCGTGCGTGCGTGCGTGCGCTAAAAAAATTCTGTGAATTCTCTATTCCGTTCACTTTAAAAGTATTAGATAGATAGATAGATAGATAGATAGATAGATAACATTGAATTGATAATCTTACTCAATCAAGTCATAATTCTAAGTTGGGACAGGTAACTGTCAATTATCATACGTTTATCATAGGCGTATATGCACCAGTATACGGTTGCCTTCGTCACTGCTCGCCACAATGCCGAGTGTGATGTAGTTACAGCCGATCAGTCGACAGTGCAGTCGGGCTGGCCTGGATGGCCCTAATTGACAAGTCTCGTAAACGTTACTGCCGCCACGGTGGATCAGTCAGTAGGCGTGGCAAAAGGTTGACAGCTTACTGGAACAGGGCATTTTGCAGGACATCAACATTTGCTTACTGCAGCTGATCTGGATCGGCTACCAGCTCTCCCCATCTCCGACACCGATCCGCAACCATCATCGTTTTTCATTCGGCTTTAATGATGTCATCATTTTGCGACAGTACTGTCATCTCGGGCTGACAGCATTTGTCTGTTTTTTTTTCTTTATCGAAGTCCACTCGTCTCTGCGTGTGCATTCATTACGGGGACTAGATAGATAGATAGATAGATAGATAGATTCGAACTAACAATGACAATCTGGACATAGCGCTTCTGTTGCTTAGAGTAACTACTGTTTTTAGTTGTTTCTCATCTAAGTACTGAGCCAGTTCCTGAGTACTTAACTTCGGTAATGTGGTTAGGTTATGTTATAACGAGGTTTCTTTCACATACAAAATGTTACATCAGGTATTCGCGCGCGCATGTGTGTATGTGTGTGTGTGTGTGTGTGTGTGTGCTACAAAATTTCACGATTACGTTTAACTGAGAAGTAATAGATAGATAGATAGATAGATAGATAAAATAAAAGTGCAAACGCTATAATGATGAATTTGTTTTTCACCAAGACACAGTTAGTGCTTGATGCCTGAATACTACTGAGGCACCCTTTAATTTGGAACGTCTATATTTATTTATCATTTATATAATTATTTTTTGTAATGCAGAGGTATTATCGGCAAATTTAATTTCGAATACATTGAAGCGCATATTCATCTTGTTGCAGTTTTATTTTCCCTTGGCCAATACAAACATCCCTCGACGCAAATAGCATAAAAACCTCTTTCGATACATATGAGATGTGTTTGTGTGTGTGTGTGTGTGTGTGTGTGTGTACGTAAATATATGCATGTTTGTATATATGTGTATGTATCTGGTCATGTGTATGTGTATATATATCTATGAGCGTGTCCGTGTGTGTCCGTGTGTGTGTGTGTGTTCAAAAAGTATTGAGACTGAGGCTTTATTTACCAAGACCGAAATGAACAATAACACAGTGGTATATATATATAGATATACATATGGGGGGTCATGAGTGTGTGTATGTATACTGGCGTCACGTGTGTATATGTGCATGTATGTGAGTGTATGTCTCTCTCACTTTCTCTTTCTACATATATACATAAATATATATATATATATATATATGTGTGTGTGTGTGTGTGTGTGTGTGTGTGTGTGTGTGTGTGTGTGTGTTTGTTTATGCTAGTACTCAAAAAATATCGAAACTGAAGCTGTGTTTACCAAGACCAAAATGAAAAACGAATAATAGGTTAATTTTCAACATAACTGCAAGGAATTTTCTATTGGTTAAAGCACTTCTGAAACTCTTTTTTTCTTTTCTTTTTCTCTTTTGATTTGGTGTGATGTAGCCTAATGGTATTTCTTTTAATGTCTTCTGCGGCATAAATTTCTCACGTCAATTTCATTCTAACATATATGGAATGCTCCAAAAGTAATGCCTCCAATTTATTTCCTCGAAAATTATCGAAGACATAGAGAGCAAAATAACAATGTTGAATCAAGAAAGTTTTCAGTTACAAAACTCTATTGTTCTATATAGCAACCAACATTGATTATGCATTTTTTGGGAGGGGGGTCCTCATGGTGTAATGGTTACAGTGACGAACTGCGGAATCGTAGTAAGCGAGTTCGTACTCCAGTCGCGCTATTACGTTCACTTTCGGGCAAATACCCTTGAAAAGGTATGAACCCCCTTATCCTTCCAGCTATGGGTAAAATAGTATCACGACTGTTCTTCTAGGAGAATGGCTTTGGCATTAAATAACCTACAAAGATTGATATGCCATTAAAGAAACTAAACCAAACCTATGCATTTTGGCCTATGATGTGCAAGGGGCAGACCGCAATTGTAAAAGGAAACTGCTAAATTTAGTTCATTGTGATTGTCCCTCAACAACAATGGCTGATGTTAGTGGTATAGCAGTAGAGGTTGAACTATCTATCCAATCCCCCATAATTCTTTTTGTCTTTCTATAAAAAGCAAGCTAGCAAAATGGCGTCTGAAAATAAATCTGCAATGTGTCATTAAATTGGGAAAGCATAAATTGCGTGGAAAACCATCATACGAAACCCCGACTAGAGGGGCCCGATTTCAAATCCTGGATAAGGCTATTTGCGTTTCACTTCGTGCCAACACACTTAAAAAAAAAGGCATGAATCCTTTTTTTCTCTGACCCTACCAGCTGAGGGTAAAAGTAAGACAGATTGAGCTTTGTAAGGCAACGATTCGAAGAGAAGGAAAAATTCTGAATCCAAACTAGCGTTGTCGGGTTAGCAAAAAAATACTTGCTACTGAAACCGCAGCATCATCACAGATGCAGTAGAGCTACGCCTCTATAGTCCCCACGGACTATAGAGGATTCAGTGTGATTAGATTCCTCCATGTGAGTACAAGTAGGCGTTTCAGCCACGTTCCATTTGGCTCGGCAAAGCTGTCAAGCCATGAAATAAAGGGCACCCCGTTCACCTCACGATATTACTTCATAGCATCTGTCAGCCTCATGGATCTGCACCTGGATCTCAGCAAAAAAGTCGACTGGATGACCGTCAGTTTCCTATACTGGAGGTTTCTTCTAACATTCTTTTTAAATAAAAGATAATTAGTGGGTGGTATCCACGTGGTGGAATGGTTAAATCGCTGGACTGCTGAATCGTAGTTAAGGAATTCGAACTCCAATCGCAATATAACGTACACTTTCGGACAAATACCCTTGAGAAAGGTATGAACCTTCTTACTCTCCCTGTCATGGGTTAAATAGTACCATTAGTGTTCTTCTAGAAGGATGGATTTGGTATTAAATAACCCACGAAGGTTGGTATTCCATTAAACAAAGAAACCAAACCAAAAAATATTTTTCTTATTTATTCCCAAAATTCCACAGCATTAAAATCTGTAACTAAAAATTAGTACATTTTTTGCTTTTTGGTTGATGTTTTACGGCCTATCAATCCTTGTGGGTTATTTAAGGCTAAACCCTGTTTATACATATATATATATATATATATATATATATATATATATTATGATTTGTAAACGAATAGTTTTTCGGTAACTTTATTTTCAAATGAGTCGTTAGAATTTTTGTTAGTAGACAGATGGTTACGAGTATTTCTGTCGAATAGTAATAATTCTTTTTGATACTAATCATTTGCTTGCACACAGTTAAAAGGTTTCAATTATTGCTACTTGACATTAGTAATTCTATTTATCAAATATTCCTATATAGTATAATTTGCACACAGCGGCATAGTTTCAAATAACTAATAAGAATAATCCTTAGTAAATGAAGGAACAGTTCTACTTGATCTGTAAATGATACCCTAGTAGGTACAACCAAGCCGGAACAGGGTGGACTCCTTAAAAATGTCAACGAAGAATTATTCCACATTTCCCAAAGTTCCAGGATTTGCCCTTAACAACCAGATGTGGTTTACTGTCATATCTGTAAGGTAATAGAATATTATTCGTGGACGTTTCCAGGAAGTAACGTCGTCGGCTTATGAATATACAGATCATCAGCACACGCACGTGCTATGCAAATATGACCATTAAACACACATACAGAAGATGCATAAGCGGCGACCAATACGACAGTCGTTGTACTAGTCTGTGGTCGAACTAGTGTTACTTATACTTCGGCTGGCCATGTTGATGAAGGTACGGATCTGGTCGGGTGTGGTGTCTCCACCAGACACAACACCACACCACCCAGTCGGCTGACTTATTCCTCGAGTCTCAGAGGGTCGTCCCCGCAGGCTCTAACCCTAGGGGGGGGCTTGGTTTATCTCTTGGTGCTTGAGCCGCCCTTTTTTAGGGGAACGCCGACGGGGTTCGAGGCATACTTGTGCTCACTAGGATTATTTGGAAAACGGCCCTGCGCCAGGACCTTCCTAAATCTCCGCCGCGTGCCATACTTTCTCGTTTGGTAGTGCGTGTGACAAATACCGTCGTTGTACTAGTCTGCCGTTGCACTTGTGTTACTTACTCTTCGCCCGGTTGTGGTGATAACAGCACTGATCTGGTAGGGTATGGTGTCTGATGGAGACACTTAATTGTCAAAAACTTTTCTATTTTAAGCTCTTTAGTTTATTCAAAGATTTCTAATTCAACCAATTCAGTTTAGTATAAGTATACATTTTGTCTACACACAGTTAAATGTCAAAATAGTTCTATATTAAACAATTCAGTTTAGCATAAGTATAGTTTCAATGTCAAATACATTTCCATTTTATTGTTTGTTTGTTTGGTTTTTATGACATATCAACATTTGTAGGTTATTTAATGCCAAATCCAATTTATACAAACAAACAGTTCTATTTAAAACAATTATGTTTAGCATAAGTACGCAGTTTAATTGTCCAAAACATTTCTATTTCAAGCTATTCAGTTTAGTCAAACAGTTCTAATTCAAACAATGCAGTTTAGTATAAGTATGCAGTTCTATTCAATCCATAGATAGGTACCTATCCGGTACTTCCATTCCGGGACTGAGTGGACCTGGGAGTAATGGCAATTAAGGGGTGCTCTGCATTCACCAAAGTCCCAGCATCACTTGAACATCACCATTAGATTGTTTAGTGTCATATCCTGGACACTCGTTGGTGGGGTCTTATCCCTCTGAAGTGGTGCAGTCGGTGTATTCTACAGCCCCAACCGACTGGGCAAACACAGAGAATGTCAAAACATTTTTATTTCAGATAATTCAAATTTAGCATAAGTACACAGTTTAGTTGTCAAAGCAGTTCTATTTCGAGCAAGTCAGTTTGGCATAAGTTCGCAGTTTAAATGTCAAAACAAATCTATTTTAAACAATTCAGTTTGGCATAAATATGCAGTTTAAATGCCAAAAAACAGTAAACTCAAGAAACCACGGTTCACTTCTATTCAACCCATAGGTAGGACCCTTATCAGGTGCTACTATTCCGGGCCAGAGTGGACCTGGGAGCGATAGCAGTAAAGAGGTACTCCGCATTCCTTAAAGCTCCAGCATCACTGGAACTTCACCATCATATTGCTTAGTGTCAAAATCAGGACACTCGTTGGGGGGTCTTACCCTTCTGCAGAGAAGCAGTCGGTGTATTCTACAGCCGTAGCCGACTGGGCAAGGATTATTTAAGGTCAAATCTATTTATGGTTATTCATTCTAAATACAACATTTCGTTCATATTTTTTTCATTTTCAGTGCGTTTCAGTATATCTAGCTAATGCATATACATATGTACTCAAAATCAACATTGTTGACGCGTGACATAACGGTGTAATTTGCAGTTACGTTCAGTTCGCACGCCACATTCTAATTCATTTTTTCTTTTTTTTTCTTTTGCTATCATGTGTATAACGAATATCAAAATTAAGAATTTCGCCTTGGGCAATAGCAGGTGTTTCATTGATTTGGTTTCTTTGTTTAATGGCATATAAACCTTCGTGGGTTTTTAAGGTCAAAGCCATCCTTGTAGAAGAACAATAAGTAAAGTTAGCTCCCTTTTCGATAGCTACAAAACCAAGGTGTAGTGAGGGTGCTACTCCTTTCCCAGGATTGCTCCATTTTACCCTTGATCCGTACATCATTATGCTGAGTGTTAAGCAAAGTGCTATCAAGTACCATTTTTGAGTCTTTGGTAAGACTCAAGCAGGGATTGAACCCAGGTCTTCCGCACCGAAGAACAATAATGGTACTATTCAACACATATTTAGTTAGGATGAGGGTTCGTAGCTTTTCAAAATATATTAGTCTGAAAGTAAACGTATTAGCGTGATCCTATTTACCAACCCCTCCGCTCGGGCAGGATATGACACAAGATCAATTTTTAAGCGGAGTTTAACATGTTTGAATTCAGAGTTTTCCTTCTCCTAGACTAGTTGCCTGACCAAGGCTGAAGAACCTAGTCTGTCCTACTATTTACCCATAGTTGGAGGGAGAATAATTGGATTTATACCTTTCCCAAGGGTATTAGTGCTATGTGAAATGCAATCAGTCTCGTCCAGGATTTGAACTCGTGTCGCCGTGTTCATTTCCTACGACGATAACAATTACACCACGGGCACCTCCACGTATTAGCGTGATTGTTATTCGAACTTGCTTACTACGATATCACAGTCCAGTACTTTAGTCACTACACCACAATGCTATGGTGACCCGCCCAAAGAAAAAAGTAAGCCAATACATATAGCATCATAAAATATTTTTACCCATAGTAACTTTCTAAAGATTCTGTTTCAGTCGAATTCATTCCTTATCATTATCGTTCTTGAAAGATGACATTAACATCCATGATTTAATAATTCAAATAGAAATTATCATAATTAAATTGTATCAACTTTTTCGAGTTTGTTAAATTTTGTCTTGAAAGTTACCATCGAAAGTTAATGAGCAAACACTTGAAAATTAATTATTATTTAATCAATCAATAATTATCGAAAATTAATTATCTTTAATTACACCAGCAAGATCATGACGGTATTATTTGCTTACCCTGGTATAGTTTTCAAGACACACCACTGGGTCATAGCAAATAGGTCTTATGGAGGGAAGTTGTTCGCCCCATAATCCCCAGTTCTGAATCAAGACTCCGCTTTTTTGCTGAATACCGCCTAAAATTTTCCTTGTGTCACTTCCCGGTTGTGGCAGAGTTGATGGGTAAGTACATATATTGATTTGCTCTGCTAATATCTACGGAGCCACGTTCGCTTTTTTCTTTGTACGTAACATTAGAACAGAAAACACATGCATTCCCCAAGGGCATCAGTGCAAAGGGAAATTGACTCGTTCAGGATTTGAACACGTGTCATAGAGTCCATTTTCTTCAGATAGCCATTACGTCATTGTAATATAGCTGAGTTACACATCAGGGTGTTTCAAAAAATTTATATCATCTTAAATATACAGGGTGTATCAGAAAATTCGATATCATTTCTCAATCTAACTTAAATTCTTGTTCAAATTATGTCAAATTTTAACACCAAATGTAGAATCAACAAAAAAATGTTTAATGTCTGAATGCCTTTTCCTTTCCAATGAATTGCATTCCTATTACTAAAAGAAAAAGACATAAAAAGTTGAACATGGAATTTTGAATTGTTTTCACACGTGCTGTTAAAATTTGATATCATTTGAACGGGAATTGGTCAAATTACTAAATTACGAAATGATATCAGTTTTTCTGAAACACCCTGTATAATACAGTCGAATATGTAAAGAGAAAATAGGACAAAATTTCGCTCTCATACAATTCTGTGTCTTAGAGACGGGCGTACTACACATGAGAAATGAACAGAAGTTAAATTAATGACTTTCAGAAGCGTTGGACCGCCATCTTTATCCGCCCTACCCACATTCTACAGCAGAACTGGATTTGTCTGCAGTGTCAATGATAAGCGCTTGCTACAACAGTTAGCTGTCGCAAAAGAGTGTCGTTTGTTGCATTTCTTTGTCTTTCAGCCGGATTTGTTTCCGTTTCTTCCACGCAACAACGAGAAATACAGCAATGTGCAGTGGGCGTTTCCTGTAAATCAGAGGTTAGCAGACAGTTCGATCGTCACTGGGTACGCCGCTATTGTGACCGGGTGCCGGGATAAATTTGTCGCTCAGATTGTTTATTAGTCACTTTATCTATCTCTGTATCCTTCGCCCTCCCTATAGCTCTGTAGCCCACCCACCCTCTCTCTATCTCTCACTAACTATATATATATATATATATATATATATATATTTCTTGTGGATAAATGTATAAATGATTGAATAAAACACCGATCTACAAATTTAAAACATTTTTGTTTCTCTGATTTGAGGGAAAAGTTTGTTGAAAAATAAATGTTTTTCTTGCAAAAAAAGATAATATTCGAGCGTTAATATTCTCCAGGGAAGAAAAGTTCATGCATTCAATGTAGCAGTTTTCACAGGCTAAATCTAGTTGATATATTTTGTGCAAGTAAAATGTTTTCTTGTCACTTTGAAAGTATATCTATGCGTATGTTGCAAAAGAATTCATCAGCAAGGGAAATTTTGTAATATTAGTACGAGTATGTTTGTAAACAAACGATTTTTGTTTAATCTAAATAATAAAGAGATGTTGAAATTAAATGCAATCTTGAAAGAACAGAATGTTAGATTTTAACTCAAAAGAAATAAGGCCTAATGTTTTAAATAGATTTACAGAATGAATCTATAATTCTACTTAAGATTTATCTATTTAATAGCTATTTATAAAATTGAGTTAGGCACGAAATTCGATTTTAAAATGCTGATGATTTATCTATGATTCTAACTTGTTAAAAATGTATTTTTAACGATCACATTTTGAATAATTTTGGGTTTTTGATTCTTCAAATTTTGCATGGCAAGTCAAATATTGTCGTCTGCAAAATCTCAAAGATATTTCAAAAAGAGTGCGTAAGCGCTGATTGGTCAATAAATGTAAAAATACACCCTTTTTATTAGAACCCTTTTTATTAGAATAGAAATCAGTTTAGTTTCCATATATATATATATATATATATATATATATATACGTGAATCGTTCAAAGAGTTCTGAGTTTCATCAAGATTTTAGTTTATCGCACTCATCTCACATTTGAATGGGTCTCACTAGCATAGAAATTAAGACAGAAATCTGATTTAGTTGTTCTAGCTTTATAAGTGGTCGGTATTGTCACAACAAAAACGTTCAGCTGCGGATCTTTTTTTTTTTTGGGGGGGGGTTAGAACTTTTTGAATGACGCTTGAATATATATATATATATATATATATATATATATATATGTGTGTGTGTGTGTGTGTGTGTGTGTGTGTGTGTGTGTGTGTGTGTGTGTGTGTGTGTGTGTAATATAAACTCAGGGATTCTTCCCCCACTGCAGAGATGCTGTCGGCTTATTCTACTGCGCCAGCCGATTGGGTGGTGTTCGGTTCTACTTATATGTGTGCTTCTGCGATTGATAGATAGATAGATTATTCGATAGATAGATAGATAGATAGATAGCACTCTCCTTCGAATATAATCGTTTGGAGTATAATCGTATACCTTAAAAACAAATTTATCTTCCCTTTCCATTATAAAGAATTTCCAGGACGTGACATTTACTACTTTTTCACACTCGTCAATAGGAAATATTAGGTTGTTGCAAGAATATTCCCAGTTTTTATTATTTCAAAAATTGATGTTTATTTTGAAATAAATTATCATTCAATACGTTCACCTCATATACTCTCAGAAAGGTCGAACTGATTCACTGCTTTAACGACGGGACATAGAATTCACTGACTGCTACCCCTGCGGAAGGGTAAGCCTTCCCCCATCTAAAAAGGGTGTATCCTAAACTGCATCTGGTGGAGAGCTCGAGGGAGTGTTGAGTACCTCTTAATTGCCATTACTCTCAACCCTACACTGACCCGGAGCTGAAGTACCTGTTATGGTCCCATCTATAGTTTAAATTGATATGGCTAAAAAGTATTATCGTTTTATAGGAATGCTTGAAGCTATATAACTGTGTGCAAACAAGTCATTATTATTAGATATGAATAGTTACTCGAAACAATATAATTGTATATAAATGATTTGTATTAGATAGGAAAACATAAGACGCTTAAACTGTGTACAAATTATTATTATTGGATGGGAATACTTGAAACCATACGACTGTGTGCAAACAAATAGTCATTACTAAATAATAGACACTTTAAATAATATGATCTTTTATGAATTCAAAATATTCGATTGGAAAACGTAAAACTATACATCTGTGGGTAAATTATTAGATAGGAATACTTGAAACCGTTTTACTATCTGCAAACAAATAGATATTACTAGATAATAGATAATTTGAATGATATAACTTTGTATAAATTTTGAAGGTTTGATAGAAAAACTGTTCAACTGGGTGCAAATTATTAGTATTGGATAGGAATACTTGATATAATATAACTGTGTGCACACAAAGGATAATGGACAAATAAAAAAGCGCAATTAAAAATGCAATGAAATATTGAAAATAGGGTCATTATCATAATCAATACACGAAACATACCAAAATATTATCCCAATACTCAAATCTTAAAAAGAGGAAGTACAATACAAAAAGATAAAACAAAAGCGGTTGCACTATATTCAAAGCCAGAAAAATTCACAGCACAATTCAAAGAAATCAAATTTCGATATTAAATAACCCACAAGTTGATATCCCGTAAAACAAATTGACCAACGAAACTATTATTTTAATAGGTTCATGCAATGATCTTTCTGAAAACAATAAGTTTACTGATTACTGTCGGATAGAAAACGCCTAGAATACGTCGAATGCATCCCCTGAGGATGGATGATACATGCTCCAAAGAAGGATATCCTTTCAATAAAACTAAACTGAATTCGATAGTGAGGATATGAATCTGGATCTGGATCTGGGTCGCTGGAGATTGTCAAGTCACGTTTTTGTTTCCTCTACTCCCTGGTCCATTCTGGAATGGACCGGTAGTACTTATGAAACACCAACCAACGGATCAAATTGTTATATTTTAAAATCAGTAGGAATACTTAAGACTATATAACTGTATGCAAGTTATCTGTAATTGACAGGAATACTTGGCGCTATATAACTGTGTAAATGAATAATTATTATTAAATAGATTGTAATTTGAAATCATATGATTGCAAAATAGTCTGACTTCGGTATCAACTAACCCTGCAAGAGTTGACATACTGTAAAACCAACCAACCAAATCAAACCATCTATCTATTCATGCTACTGGCTTTCTTTTCAGCTTGTTGGTTATTTGAAGCTGTCAAGGTAAATAGATTTAAAGATGAGGTTGATGACGGTTTTCCTTCAGTGATGGACGGCCATTATTGGGTAAGCACACGAAAAACAATCCTAATGGGTGAAGAAAAAAATGATGTTAGCAATTCAACAAGCAACAACAACCATTGGAAAAGTAAAAAAATAAAACTGAAAAAAAATGGAGTACCTAACTAGCTGAAAGAATTTTTTAAAATATATTGTCATAATAAACACTGCTCTGCGCTTCTATTGCGCTAGATAGACCACTAATCTTTTCATTGTATTGAGAGATATCAAAGTAGTGTTGCAGAGAACGCAAAAGAGAACAAGCAGAATACACAGGTCATAAAAGAGAAATACCACAATAGGCAAAATATAGACAGAGGTAGCACAATAGGCAAAACATAAACAGAGGTAGCACAATAGGCAAAACATAAACAATGGAAGCACAATATGTGATCATAAAACAGAGTTAGCTCAGTACACGGAATATAAAAAGTGCTTTCATTGTACAAAACATAAAACTGTGGTAAAACAATACACAAAAAGTAAAACAGAGGTAGCAATATACATGGAATAGGAAAAGTGGCTACACAATACACAAAACATAAAAGAAGGGTAGCAGAAGGCGAAAAACATAAAACGAAGGTAGCACAGTACTCGAAATATAAAAATGCACAAAACATAAAACAGAATTAGCACAATACACGAAATATAAAAAGTGGTAGCACAATACAGAAAATAAAACAGAAGTAGCATAATACAGGAAACATAAAACAAAGGTAGCACAATACATGAAACTTAAAATAAAGGCAGCACAATATACGGAATATAAAAAGTGATTGCACATTGTACAAAAAATAAAACAGAGGCAACATAATGCGCAAAACAGAAAACAGAGATAGCACTATGCATAAAATATGAAAAGTGGCTGTGCAATACACAAAACATAAACAGAGGTAATACAATACTTAGAATATGAAAAGTGGTTGCACATTGTACAAAACATAAAACAGAGTTAGCACAAAACGCGAAATATAACACAAACGTGGCACAATATGTGAAACGTAAAAACAGGTTGCATAATATACGAAACATAAAACAGAGGTAGCACAATACACGAAACATACCAAAGCACAAAGCATAAATTCTTAAAGAGAGGTTGTACAATACAAAAAGATCAAACAAAAGTGGTAGCACTATATCCAAAACAAGAAAAATACACAGCACAATGCATAAAATATAAAAAAAGATTTAGTACAATACTAAAACAAAAAATGATACAGCACATGGCAGAAAATATAAAAAAAAAACATTACATAAAAATACACAGCACACTATCGAATACATAAAAAAGAAAGAACATAATGCTTTCTTGATCAAAAATGAAGTTTCTTCCTCAGCTAAAATCGACTTATATAAGAATCTATACTATATTTATCTTCATGAGAAAGACCTGACCTCGGACGAATACCTGAGTTTCTGTCTATGATTTCGACTCTAAGAGGTAAATTCTTAACTTTTTTTTTATTCAATAAATACAGGATTCAACCATTTAAATATTGTTCGTCATCACGATCGATATATTCGTTTATAAATATTATAAGAAAAAAATCTCGTACAAAATAATACTTATGATTATATTTCCATAAGGCAATCTCGATATGCATCCTACAAGGCGCACATAAATCCATTGGAAATAAATAAATAAATAAATAAATAAATGTGGTTTTGCCATAAATGCATACAATCAAGTCTCTTGAACTGCTGGGTTATATTCCCAAATCCGTTTTCTGAGATTCATATAAATACATTTTATTTTCAAACATGTTGTTAGCAATCTTTATATATGAGGTCTTCATAAAGTCCGCAACGCTGAGGCCATGAGAGAAGAATTAAACAGCTAGTAATATTTACCCTACATTATTAATCACGCGATAACATTGTACTAAAGACAACAATATCTTGCTGTTTAAACGATTACGTCATTCGCTAGTCTCTTCTAGACATCTATTTCTTTACGCTATTTCACCTTTGATGAGAGGCATGTGAAAAGCGAATCTTATGCAAAGAATTTTTTAAACCTGGTAATTTCCCCAAAAAAAATTTTAAAAGTTCTTTGTTTCTGATTATCCTGGTATTTATGAAATGATCAAAATTAAATGAAAATCTGTTACTGATAAGTCTGTAGGGTATGTAGAATTTGGGAAACCTCCTATTTTAACGATCGTTTCTTTTTTCTTGTATTCGTTGGGCTGCAGCTGATGAAAATGAAGGTAATTACATTTTTGTTGACACTATCTAAATAAATTCAACTTAAATTTGCTTTTATATTTTCTCTGGTTTGTTTGGGTTTTATGGCATAGCAACCATTTTTTTTCATGCTAAATCCTCTTTATACTTTGTTAACACATTTTGTTGATAACATTTTTAAACGAGCCTCTGCTCACTTTTTTGCACACAGTTAAATGGTTTCAAGTATTGCTATATAACTGTAACAATGTAATATCAGAAATTTGTTTACACATATTTAAATAGGTAGACATGATATGTAAGAGATTAATTTGTCGGTAATTTCGTTTTTAAATGAGTTATAACTAATTTGCTTGTACACTAGTATTACTATTGTTTCAACAGTTAAACGGTTTCAGTTATTGCTCTCTCACACAAACAATTCTATTTAATATTAATCATTTGTTTGAAGACAGTGAAAAATTTTCCAAGTATTTTTATTTAACACTAATTATACTCTTCAACACTATTCATTTATTTGCACACAGTCATATTATTACAATAACTAAATTTAGGCACACTGCTAAACAGTTTCAAGTATCGCTATTTAGCATTAATAATTCTATTCAACACTCCTATTTCATTTGCAGATAATTAATAGTTCCAAGAATTGTATTGTACCACTAGCAATTCAAATAAACATCAGTCATTTGTTTGCACAGAGTTAAATGATCAAACAATCCTTTTTCAAATAATTCAATTTAGCATTGGTCATTTGTTTGCACACAGTTTAAACGTCAAACGCTTCTATTTGACCCATAGATAGGACCCTATCACGATCTACCACTCTGGGTCAGAGTGGATCTGGGAACAACGGCAAAGAAAGGGTATTCCACATCCCCCAAAATTCCAGCATTACCATCAGATTGTAAAGAGTCATATCTAGGACCCTAATTTGCTGGGTCTTACCTCTCTGCAGATATACAGTCAGTGTATTCTACAGCCCCAGCTGAATGGGCAGACACTAGTTGAGGATAAGGTCTTACTCCTTTGCAGATATACAGTCAGTGTATTCTACACCCCCAGCCGACCAGGCTGCATCTTCTAATGTTATTGCTTTCCGAACATGCATATGTATGTGCACAAAAGTCGCTTCTCACAACAATAGAATGAAAGGAATAACCTGTTCTTAACAGATTTGCTTCATGCCAAGAATGGTAGAACTACTTAAAAAACAAAGACGCTATTACAAAATGGACACCAAGCTACATTCCAGTGATCCTGAGTTTCGTCCTGGGCACTCATCAAGCGCATTGATGGTATCGGTATCAACAATAAAGTTGGGAGTCAAAGAGGTTTATTTGGTCACAGTATAAAAATCATATCATTAATATTAATTATAGATACATTCCAACTGGTTTCCATATATATATATATATATATATATATATATGTGTGTGTGTGTGTGTGTGTGTGTGTGTGTGTGTGTGTGTGTGTGTGTGTGTGTGGTAAGAGTAGATATAAAATATCAAGTATTTTTTTCTATATACGAGATATGATGGAAAAGTATGTAGACTAAAGCTTGATTTTGTTAAATTTTAAATTCAGTAAAGACAGTTGAGAGACGTAATAACGTGATGATGTCTAGACAACATGGCGAATGTCTAGACGAAGTTTAGATCGTCAGTGCCCATTTTTTAAAAAAGGATGAAAATAGTCTGTATAAGTTTTGAACTAAATACTTTGGGTGAAACACGGGATTGTGCAAGTCCAACACTCTTCATACTCACTAGACCTAAGTCGCTGCGAGCTTTTTCTTTTTTCCCAAACTGAAAACTTATCCCAAGAGTAAGATCTGAGGATGTGGAGGGCATTAAAAAATACAATGCCGCATTTTCATAATTCATCCAAAGAGGAGTTTCAGAGATACCTCGACTAATGGAAAACTGGCTGAAGTAACAGTTTAATTCCAAGAGGACAGAGATGAAGAAATTTAATGGTTTATTCGTTGTTCATTTTTGTTTTGGAAATACCGTTTCGTTTTCGTTAATTTTTTAAAACATCTCTGGTGCAGCACAATCATCGAAATCTTTGACAAGCTACATTCACACCTACTCAACACATCGTTGTCCCCCGTTTTCTCAACGCTAGAGAGTTCCAGTACGTAACAATATTGTCTGCATTGAATACCGTTCAGCTTGCTGTCACTTCCATATCGCCTTGATTTTTCATCGCGATCTCCGCGGTCGAATCTGACACCGATAATTATTAGAACGACCACACAGTCTGCTATTATCGACTGAAGCCTGCCACTAAAACTACCATCAAAGCTTTTATCGACTCGGCACGGCCATTACTATCGGCTTTATAATCTTCGGCACCATGTTCAGGACAATTGTGGAGGAAGCATTAAGTTGGATTGAAGAAGTCGTTCTTGTCAAAGACTTTTAACGAAAGCAATTGAGAACAAAACGCGAATCCATTCAAAGCTAACACTCGGATCCTTCCATATAAATACGCATTTCTTTACCGTTCTTACGCCTACTGATACTGACAGTG
>OY757918.1:64419866-64434866 GCA_963585895.1 Sepioteuthis lessoniana | reverse complement strand
TACAATTTGGAAATAAAAGATATTACACAAACTGATATCTGGGCAAAAATATATGTATATATAAACCCAAACAATATATATATATATATATATATATATATATATATATATATATATATATCCAAATTATATAAATATATTCCAAAATTATATATATATATATATATATATATATACGTAGGAAAGGTAAAACGGAAGAAGAATAAGTTTGATGGTTTGTTTATTTGCCCACGCGTTTCGATTTCAATTTTTTTTTAATACGAAAGTGCTTTATCGAAATTATTATAATAGATAAATTTTGATTCAATTAGAAGTCTTCATCAGGGCTTATATATCTTGCTATGTGAAAAAAAAATGTTGTTTTTTTTTCAGTTAGGATCGTAGTGGCATTTGGGGGTAAAATTATGTCTTTTATAGGGTTGATATTTGAGATAGGTTTATTTTTATATATATTGTGGGATTTATGTTAGTGGACATTTATGGTTTTTGATTTGGCTCAACGAATGAAAAAATATGGATATTGTAGTTTGGAAAAAGAGTTATGGATGTGTTCAAATTCTTTGTTCAGAAACTTGGGGGAGCAGATTCTCATGTCTCTCAGGAAAAACTAATGAGAATACCGCTTTTTGTTTCATCGCTGTGATTTGAATAAAAATGTATGTAGTCATTTTTGTTGTTTATCTTGTGGTAAACTTTGAATTCTAATTTTTTGTTATTGTTTATTAGTAAGATGTCCAGAAAAGGTAAGAGATTATTTTTCTCAAGTTCGTATTTGAAATTAACGCTTGGTTCAACTTGGTTGAGTTTTGAGAGCCCTTCGAATCTGCTCTCCCAAATTTCTAAACGAAGAATTTGAACACATCCATAACTCATTTTCCAAACTACAATATCCCGAAAAAAAAAATTAAATCTCTTAGGATTTAAAACCACTACACACGAAAGAAAAACAATAAAACAAATAGTGAAGAATAACTCCAAAAACATAAAGGCCCAATCCAACGCAATCCGCTGCCAAAATTGCAATAAATTTTATATAGGAGAAACAAGCTGAAATTTTTTTAAAAATCTATGAATGTAAAAGACTTTAAAACTGGTACCACAAACTCTTTAGTTTCTCACAACATTTTCACTAACCACACTTTTGGTTTTCAAAATTCTGGAATATTTGCCTTCATTCATGACAAAATAAAAGAAGAATAAAACATGTTCCATAGCACACTACAACACAATACCACAACGACAGAGGTTTTTTTTTCAAAATTTCACCATCTATAGTAAAAATAATATTAAAAGAATTCCAAATTAACACTAATGATTTACTCCCATATCTCTAAGTATTCAAAGCAATAAAATGTCACAAATCCGATTCTCAAACTAAACGCCATGTACTTAAAAAAAAAAAAAAAAACAAACTCTATTACATGACAAAACGCAATTTGAACCTATCAACCAGTATCAATCCGTTTTCTTTTTCACATAGCAAGATATACATGCTCTGAATAAGACTTCTAATTGAATCAAAATTTGTCTATGATAATTATTTCTCATACTAAAATAATTTCGATAAAACACTTTTGCATTCAAAAAAGATTGAAATCGAAACGCGTTGGCAAATAAACAAACCATCAAACATATTCTTCTGTTTTACACTTTCTACATTCATTCTTTCAGATTCAACTCATTTCTCCGTAGATAGATAGATCCTATTTACCAACCCCTCCGCTCGGGCAGGATATGACACAAGGTCAATTTTTAAGCGGAGTTTAACAGGTTTGAATTCAGAGTTTTCCTTCTCCTTGACTAGTTGCCTGACCAAGGCTGAAGAACCTAGTCTGCCCTACTATTTACCCATAGCTGGAGGGAGAATAATTGGATTCATACCTTTCCCAAGGGTATTAGTGCTATGTGAAATGCAATGAGTTTCGTCCAGGATTTGAACTCGTGTCGCCGTGTTCGTTTCCTACGACTATAACAATTACACCACGGGCAACTCCATAGATAGATAGATAGATAGATAGATTTTTTTCGTAGTATTGAATTAATGAAGGGCTATTGCAATGCAAAATAGATTTTTTTTCTATTAACATTATTATGCAGTCATCATCTAAATTAATTCAATACTATGAAATGAAATGATTTGTGCAATGCTTCAAGCAAATTACACAATACTTATATATATATATATATGTATATATATATATATATTTACAAACTATATAAATATATATATATAGAGAGAGAGAGAAAGAGAGAGAAAGAGAGAGGGAAAGAGAGAGAGATTTCGTGTATATATAGATATATATATAAGTCTAAGAATAGACTTAAAAAGAAATAATTCTTACAGAATAAAATTATATCAATATATTCTAGTTCATTACTCAATAGATGTCTCTTTGTATATCTGAATATATAAATTTATGTAAACATATAAAAAACTCACACGCATAGCAATTACAATATTATGAATATCAAGTAAAACTCAGTAGATATAGTCCATTATAAATCTGTTTCAACACCCTCTATATAATTAATAGTAGTTATTATAACCTCTATTCATCCATATATTTAACAGGGTTAAAGTGTAAGTTTAACATGTCAAATTATGTTAAATTTATTTCTATGTCCACATTTAAATATAAATTCATATCTCTTATTTAATAAATTCTTAGTATCTTTATATTTCAAAATGAAATTTTTTTTATCAAGGCATAAATTACATCAACCATGTAACCTACTTGTCGAGGAGGATTTTTTAATTATTTTCCAATTTATTACTGGGGTCAATCATTGTTCTTTTTGCTTCCAATAATATTTAGATAAATCATTTTAGTTCTTAAGTAAAGGATTATTGAAAGATTGCCTGGGATTTTAATAACTGAACTTCCATTTCAAAGATGATATCCTTATGTAAATTTTATCATTAAAATTACCCTCTTTAGGGAAAATTTTTGCCTGATATACTACATTATCTCAGTTATCATTTCAATACCAGGGGCATTCTTCTTTAATTCTACAATTACAAGAAGGTTTCTGTGTTTCTTTATTTTTTAAATTTAAGTTATCCATTAGTTTTCTATTGTGCTTACAAATCATTTTAGAAAGATTTTTAGAGCATTAATAATTAATTTTCATAGTGTTTCCATTAAAAATTTTGCTTGAAGAGTTATCTTTATTTAAAGGCTTATCAATTAAATTTTTAAAATGTTTTCCAATATTAATATTGGAAAGTTTCCAGAAAGGCGTTAATAAGATAATATGGTTCAACCCTGTTTTTGGTAAACTATTTTTTTAATTTCCTTAAAAATCTAACTTAATTTATAATGTATTCTTCAGTATAACGGTAAAAAAAACTCCATAAAAAATTGTTTTACCATCTGAAGATACATTCTCCAAAAATTGAGGTAATTGAAATAAATTTATCATATTTACCAACCCCTCCGCTCGGGCAGGATATGACACAAGGTCAATTTTTAAGCGGAGTTTAACAGGTTTGAATTCAGAGTTTTCCTTCTCCTAGACTAGTTGCCTCACCAAGGCTGAAGAACCTAGTCTGCCCTACCATTTACCCATAGCTGGAGGGAGAATAATTGGATCCATACCTTTCCCAAGGGTATTAGTGCTATGTGAAATGCAATCAACCGCGTCCAGGATTTGAACTCGTGTCGCCGTGCCCATATCCAGCGACGATAAGCATTACACCACGGGCACCTCCATTGAAAAAAAATTTATAATGGACTACATCTGTCGAGTTTTACTTGAGTTTAATAATATATGAATATATATATATATATATATATAGTCCCAAACTATATATTTGCCCAGTCAGCTGGGGCTGTAGAATACACAGACTGTACCTCTGCAGAGGGGTAAGACCCCACCAATGTGTCCAGGATATGACATTAAACAATCTGATGGTGAGGTTCCAGTAATGCTGGAAATTTGGGGAATGTTGAGTACCCCTTCATTGCCATCGACCCCTGGTCAACTCTGACCCGGAGTGGTAGCATCTTATAGGTTCCTATGTATTAGTCAAATAGAAGTAAATTGTGTAATCAGGCAAGACTGAATTACTTGAAATAGAACTGTTTTTGACATTGAAACTGTTGTTACACTAAACTGATTTGTTTGAAATAGAACTGTTTTGACATTTAACTGTGTGTAGACAAAAGCTATATCTATACTAAACTGCTATGTTTGAATTAGAATTGTTTGACCAAACAGAATAGCTTGAAATAGAAATGTTTTTGACAATTAAACTGTGTACTTATGCTAAACTGAATTGTTTGAAATAGAACTGATTATTTGTATGAAAATGGATTTGACGATAAATAACCTACAAAGGTTGATATGCCATAAACCCCAAACAACCGACCAACCAACCAAGCTATATATATTCCAAAACTTTGTGTGTTCCCAGACCACACACACACACACACACACACATTCATATATATATATATATACATATATTCCTAGTGTTCTTATATTTCGCGAAGGTTAATATACCATTAAAAGAAGAAAAAACTGGACTTATATTTTCTTTTATATTATTAGAATTCGATTAATCCTATTTGCCTTACTCTTCCATTAATAGTTATATATATATATATATATATATATATGTGTGTGTGTGTGTGTGTGGATTTGCAGTTATTAACCAGTTTAATTGATTTGAATTCAGACTTTTCTTCTGCTATACTGGTTGCCATACTAAGGTTAAAGAACCAAATCTGCCCTGCTGTTTACCCATAATTGGAGGGAGAATAGTTTGATTCATGCCTTTCCCAAAGATATTAGCTCTATGTGAAATGCGAACTCCTTGTTCAGGATTTGAATACAAATATATTTATATACACACATACACTCCCACACGCAGACTCATTGATCTTTTCATCGTATCTCACTCGCATCTACGACTTAAAAATGATAAAGGATAAGCCTTAGGTGTTCCTTCTGGAAACCACCTTAAATGCACCTGCAAAATCTAAAATCAAACCTTTTAATCTTATCCCTTAATATATTTTCTATCAACCCGGGAGTCTTACTGTTTAACATTTATTTTATATATATATATATATATATAAGAACCATCATCAACACAGTTTGTTCCGAGGGAAACTATGAGTAATAGTAGTAATTTTATGCTGATGTATACGTTTTAGAATTTAAACATATAAATCAGTTCCCTCTTGATGTTTGATCTTGAGCGCACTTTAAGAACTGAAGATGCAAATAGAGACCCTTACCAATATTTCACCATTCTGATTATACTAATATTGTCAAAGGAGCTGTGTTACCGTAAATAAATGGAATCGTCGATCTGAGTTCAAATTCTGGATGAGGTTGTTTGCATTCACTTTCTGTTGATGTCCTTGGGAAAGCATGGATCCATCTCACTCCCCGCTCTGCTGCTGGTAAATATTTGGACAGTCTGAATTCTTTTGGCTTCGTAAGGCAACAAGTCTGGGAGAAGGAAAACTTTGAATTCAAACAAGCCGTACTCTGCTTAAAAATTGACTTTGGGTCACATCCTGTTCGTGTTAAACAGATTTGGTGAATATATTCCAAGATGGATGGACAAGCTTGCGTAAATCCCTCACAGATATATCATTATGAATTGACCTATAAATTAAAGACGTAAATATATAATCATTACTCTTGGCTTTGTTCAATACGAAGTTAAACTCAGTCAAGTTGATAAATGCTGGAGTGTTTTTATGTATAGAGAAAGAAAGAAAGAAAGAAAGAAAGAAAGAAAGAGTCCACGAGGTGTAGTGATAAACGTGCTGGACGGTGATATCGTAATGAGTTTGAATTCCAGTCTCAGTATAACATTCACTCTTAGACTTATTCCCTTAATAAACTTTTATGAACCTTCTTATTCCTCCACCGAGCTATGGATTAAATAGACTCACTACTTTCCTTCTTCAAAGATGGCTTAGGCACTAAATAACAACGGAAGGTTGATATGTAATTTAGCAAAGAAACCTCACCAAGCTAAACTATATATATATATATATATATATATATATATATATATATATATATATATATATATATAAAATAGACATATTCTTGCGTTAAATGTTAGCATATGTTGAGATAGATATATAGATAGATAGATAAAGATTGTGTTTATTGCCAGCGTTCGGACATTCAGGTCAATTAACAGAGAAAATCCTTTCTAAATTGAAAGGTTTTCTGTTAGGAGACACTAAGGGGTCATAGCTTTTTTATTTACCGAGAACGCTCTATAGACCTTTCTAAACCATCTCTCTCTCTCTCTCTCTCTCTCTTACACACACACACACACACACACACCTTCTCGCTTAACGTCTACCTCTCTTCATATCTATCTAGCTATCTTTCATTTTATGTGAATGATTTGACTGAACATATTGCCTCTATCTCTCAGTTTAGATTTGCAGGTTGTTGGCCAAATTTGCCACTGAAGCTGCACTATGAGTCACTGCAGTGCACTTGCAGGCCTTGAACAGTGCTTGTTTTGTCAGTTCTTCCTGTTGATTTTAGCTTGAATTTCTTTCTCTACATTCGGAATAAAAGGAATACAACTGGTTTGTCTTCCTTGATCGAAGGAGAATTTGAATTATTATGCTTTCCTTTTCTGAAAGAATTAATATATATATATATATATATATATATATATATATATATATATATATCATGATCATTATCATCACCAGATATCCCGGACTCCCTTGACTCTCTCTCTCTCTCTCTCTCTCTCCATCTGTTCCTATTCTATCGCACTTTGCAAGTCCTTTAGACATCATCTGGTGTCTGCACAGAGTTAATATATGTAAGTATTGTATGTCGGCCAACACTAATGTGGTAATTTACAAAGCTTTTTGCTTAGGTATAGCACAAGGCCGTATGAATGGGGCACCCAATGAGAATCGAATTCACTCGTGCAGGTTTGCAAGTCTACCTTGCTAACCATTACACCACCCGAGGTGCCCTGGCCAACACTAATGTGTCCATGTGTAGGAGACCATTGGAGAATATTGCTCATGAGTTCTTCCTTACTTCACCAGGAGTACACAGGATGTCTTGGTCGTCTTACTTGGATGGTTAGTGAAATGAGCGGTAAGTGACTGTACAGCTGCTGTTTTATTGTGTGATGCTTCCAGGATTTGTTCACAATAGTACGATGCATTCTTGTGTTATTTATATCTATAGATAGAGAGATAGATAGATAGCGATAGCAATTAGTAGACTGATGTATATATATATAGAGAGAGAAAGATGAATGGAGCTAAAAAAAGATTGAGAAGATTAAAGGTCAGTGAACAAAATCAAGTAAAACCCAATTCGAATTTCTGCTGAAGCTGTCTGCTTTCCTGTAGCTCTAATTAGACATGAATCCGCACCCAAAAACGAAAAATTTGATGTAAAATAGTAGTATTAATAAGTGAATATTTTTGAGATAGATTATCCTCATTCCGCTACCTCTGCTTTAGGGATATTTCGTATCATTCAAATCTTCCTAGTTAATTCATCCTAAGGATATCGTTTATCTATTCTCTTTTAGAAAGGCATAATATTTTTATACTCTGCCTGATTCAGAGATTGAACTCAACTGCCCAAGGTAGTTAAATACGATTAAACCTACCCTAATACCCACTATTATATTCTTGCGTTGTAGTTACACGTTAGAGCCTCAAGCCGTATATTTTCTCCTTTTTTTTCGAACTAGTGTAATATTAAGGTTAATACGTTGAGGCCTTATCTCCTAACCTTTTTAATTACTTCTATACATATTGCTCTGGAAGTAAACTGTTAACCATATTTATATTTACCAACCCCTCCGCTTGGGCAGGATATGACACAAGGTCATTTTTAAGCGGAATTTAACAGGTTTGAATTTAGAGTTTTCCTTCTCCTAGACTAGTAGCCTCATCAAGGCTGAAGAACTCAGTTTGCCCTACTATTTACCCATAGCTGGAGGGAGAATAATTGGATTCATACCTGTCTCAAGAGTATTAGTGCTATGTGAAACGCAATCAGTCTCGTCCAAGGTTTGAACTCGTGTTGCCGTGTCAATTTCCTTCGATGATAACCATTACACCACGGGCACCTCCAACTGTAGTTACAACCGATATCAACCTTGAAGTATCCAATCAATTGATAGATGAGTAGATTTATTGATAGATAGATGAGCTTAGTTTGGTTAGTTTGTCTCAAGGCATAACAAATCTTTATGTGTTTTTAAGAACGAAATTTGATTCATTTGTAAATGTTAAATTTTAATTGATTAGTTAAATTTTATTTTCAAAGTTCTATTGGATTTTCTTTATTTGTTTATAATAATTTCTTTACATAGTTATATATCAAGTATTCCAATCTAATAAACAATAATTAACTCACAGTTGAATGGTTTCAAGTATTCCTATCAAATATTAATAACTTATACATTGTGCATATATATATATATATATATATATATACCTACAAAACCAGAAGTAATCTACCTAGGTTTTTTAAGTCCTTGGATAGAACCAACGTATACTTTTTTTTATCATAACTACTAATATTATTACAACTATTTTTGGTTCTGCTGCCATATACCTCCACCTTATATACTATGCATTCATATATACATTTGCCCTTGCGGGGACAAGCAGCTTTTATAATGCAGTTGCATTTAGGAGGCTCAATACGTTGTTTATTCCGGAGTTTTTTAGTGTTACTTTAATTGATCAAAAAAGATATTACAACCATAAAAGGAGTTTCGCACACGCAACATAGACACAGAACTAATTTATCTAACTCCGTAAGGAAATTTTTAAAAAATGTTTTTTTATTAAAACGGGGGATAGTAAAAATATTCCGTAAATATAAGGCTGGTGATAAATATTGCTTCCTATGTATGGCAGAAATACTTCATGCTTCTTGCAATAATCCTAAAGAATTACTCAACTAAAGACAAGAGATACTTAACGTTTGTAGGTATAGAAAAGCCTGTTTACTTGGCAAATAGAATATAGCGGTTTTGTAGAGGGGGTGGATTTTTAAATGTGATATTTTTTTAATTCTTTCTGATGGTTGCTTTTTCAATGAAATGTCGTTTGGGTAACCCTCTTTTGTCAGAATTATCCTGATGATCCAGGGTAATCTACTTAGGTTTCACCGAGGTAGATTACTTCTGGCTCTGTAAGTATTTTAATTTTACTCTTACTCTACTTTGTGTATTGAACACTCTAACGTCTGAGCTTAAGGGGATTCTGTCGGTATTTTTTCTTCTGTTCTGGTTGATTATTTTCAAGCAGCAAAAATGTTTTTGGTCTTTTTTTTATTGAAATTTCTTTTTCCCAGATATCAGTTTCGGAAATACTTTTTATTCACAAATTGAATAATTTGTTTTTTTCACACCCTCAGAATTAAAGAATAGGCGAAATATATATATTTATAAATACATATAACAAGACTTGGTGCTAAATAACCCACAAGTGTTGATATGCCATAAAACACTAACCAACCAACCAACCCTGGCTTACTTCGTAGATTATCGGTCGAAAATGCCACACCTGCCGTGCTGGGCAATGAGTTATTTTGCGAAAGGCTATTTGGGTTTGTATTATACGTGAGTATCAGTACCGATCCACAGGCCGTCTAGCCTCACCTGCAAACAACCTCCCCCCACGTTATGTTTATTTGTGGTTTTTTAAGACTTCGTCCGCCGGTTTTGTTCAAAAACGGAAAAAAGATACAAAATGAATCCAAGGATTGTTGTCCTTATTTATGACGATTTCCTATCGAAATAATTCTGGCAACCAAGTTGCATAGTCTTTTTCCCTTCTCAGGGAGAGGGGAAGGCTTTCTTCATGGTCAACTGATGGCCTTTCACACTGGCTTCCTCTGGCGCGCGTTCAGATCCAATCACAGATCTATGGTCAGGTGAAATGAACGGAAGACAGCAATGGCAGTTGTGGAAGAATGCCATGTTCATAAAATACCTAGTGAAAATCATGCTCAAAGCGAAGGACTTAGGAAAATAAGATACTCATGCCGTGAAGAACCGGTTAGGAGCAAAGTTGTTATAATAAACTCCTTAACCATAACACTTCAGTAAAGGCCACGCGGAGCGAAAGATATAATGATACAATAATCAATATTACCATAAATGGATGGATTAGGAGAAATAGTAATCTACAGTAACAAAATATGGTTGCTTTGTGTGGTGTAATCGTTAGTAAACTAGGCAAGCAGACAATTGTTAGTGAGTTCTATCCTCACTGGGTGCTCCAAACTTACGCCCTAGAAATAAACTATTATCGACACACGGCTAACGAAGGCATGGACAGCTATCGATAGGCTCTCGATCATATGGAAATCAGACCTGACCAATAAAATGAAACGCAGTTTCTTCCAGGCAGCGGTCGTGTCGATACTGCTATATGGATGCATTACTTGGACGCTAACTAAACGGCTGGAGAAAAAGCTAGACGGCAATTACACAAAAATGTTGCGAGCAATATTGAACAAGTCCTGGCGGCAACACCCGACAAGGCACCAATTGTACGGCCACCTGCCTCCCGTCACGAAAACTATCCAAGCTAGACGAACCAGACACGCAGGACACTGCGGAAGAAGAAAGGACGAGCTCATAAGTGATGTACTCCAATGGACCCCCGCAAAAGCAGGACGACCAGCTCGAACATACATACAGCAGCTATGTGAGGACACAGGATGTATCCCAGAAGACCTGTCAGAGGCGATGAATGATAGGGAGAAGTAGCGAGAGAGGGTCAGGGATATCCGTGCTGGCGGCACGACATGATGATTATGATGACAATGATTCGAAAATTTAATGTGCATTAATAAATATTTAAATTTAAGAATAAAGCGATTTCCAATACACTTTGTGCTGTGGTCTATATTAACTTTCATCGACATTATTTGAATTTTAATAGATATAACCGCTTTGTCGAGAGAGCTTAGGACGCGCTAATTGTATCTCCAGTAGAGGATTACGACACACACAAAAAAGGGGTATCTTGGTTATGAGAGCCAACAGCATTTGATGGCTAGACTCGTGATCTAGAGGTCTGGGGAGTATGGAGAACACTTTCATTGCCAATACCCTAAGATTCACTCTCACTCGGAGTGCCAGAAACTGTTAGGGTCCCATCTGTAGAGGAAATAAATTTCTTTAAAAAAATGTTCGCATTCAATTGGACTGGATGAGAAAAAAAGACTCTTAAGGAACAAGTAAATAAAGAATGAAAATATGAATGTACCATGAACGAGATTCCCAAACCTCAAGACATGAAATAACCCTCGACGGGTTGAAATGCCTCTAAAATCAATCGGTTATTCAATCACGAGTTAAATGCTAATTATTGAGAATTTCCCGGCATATTATTTATTTGTTCATAAGAAAAAAAAAATTTAATCGTATGAATAGTATGAGTCGACAGCAAACTTAACAGCTGCTCAAAACAGTCTTTAATACTAAGGTTAATACTTTCTCAAAGCAATATATCAATTAAATCCTAATAACAGCAAAACTCTTCGAAGGAATTGAGTACTTTGGTATCCGGTAAGGCAAAATATAAAACAAACGAAAGCTACTACATAATGCCTTATAATTCCCGAGCTGACGTATGTTGATTGATGGCTGAGTGGTATGATAATAATTCTAACGTAAAGTTGAGTGGGTTTCCATTCCAGCTTCAAGCGTTCTACGCACTGAAGAGTTGTGATGCAACGAAACAGTATGTCTAGGGATGACAATATGTATATATATATATATACACCTGCTTATATGTGCGATAGATAGTATAAAACTTGACATTGAACCTAACAACTATTAGAGACGACTTTTAGAAGTAAATTAATAATAATGAAAACAATTTTTGTTATCATTATTTCTCAAGGACAATAACTTTATTAATTTATTTATTTGCTTATTTTCAATTAGCTACAATATAAATTCTATAAATAGTCTCCAGATAGAAATTAACAGTTGATGAAAGCGGTCTTTGATGATAATAATTTGATTAGTGAAATATGATAATATACTGAAGAATAGTAAGTGTAGGTTATGTGGTATCAGAGATGAGACAGTAACATTATCGGTGAATGCAGCAGACTGGCACAATGAGAATAAAAGAGTAGGCAAGACTGAGTAGGAAAGGTGGTCCACTGGGAATTATGCAAGTGACTAAAAATTGACCATACTACCAAACGGTATATGCACGAACCAGATCCCGCTCTCGAAAAATGAGATGCATAAACGTCTCTTGGGGACTAGAAGACCAGACCTGGCATTAATTAACAAGAAAAGAACTTGTCATTTAGTGGATTTTATCGTCGCAGTGGACCATAACTGCAAAGAAAAGAAAGTAATTGGGTTCTACCAGAAAGCTGAAGAAGTTGTCGAACATTAAGATGATGGTGATACCAATTGTAGTGGGGGCCATTGGAACGGCTCCAAAAGCTTGGAAAAGAGATTGAGGGAGCTAGGGATCAGAGAAAGAATTGAGACCATCCACACCACAGCACTGTTACGATCAGCTAGAATACTGAGAAAAGTCCTGGAAACTTAAGGAGACTTGCTGTTACACTGACTTCAGTAAAAAATTAAAAAAATTAAAAATAAAAAAAAACACCAGTTAGGACTAGCATAAAAAACTGAACAATTCGCATAGAGTAAAAATAACAAATTTTGTAAAAATAAAAGGAGTAAAAAGTCCCCGATGCAAAAAAAACCCCTGAAATAATGATCTCGTGTTAATTGTTCCGCTACTTCAAGTTTCATAAGTCACCATAATCATCCATCTCTCTCTCTCTCTCTCTCTCTCTCTCTCTCTCTTTCTCTCTCCCCATTGTCCATCATTCTTAGCAGGTCCTTTAGACTGTATCCAGCGTCCGCATAGAGTTTCTAGTCGACCAGCACTGGAACATCCATGTTTATATGCGGGAGTCCATCAGAAAACGTCGTTTACTTTCTCAGTGATACCCCACATATTTTGTTCATCTTATTTGGTTCATTTGTGAGATGGAGAGTTGGTGGCCGTACAATTGCTTTTCTTGAGGTGTAGCTTCCATGATTTGCTCAAAATAGCATGTCACATTCTTGTTTAGTTCTTATCTAACTTTTTCTTCTCGCGTTTCGCTTACGTCTCGGTGTTGCATCCATACATGTGCGTGTATTATGCAAATAATTCTGTAAGCATAGATATTTAAATGTACAACTCTATAGACCTTTTTAAAGGCGGACTTCACAAATTTTATATGAAAAAATATTTCAGTAAAATTCTAAGACCAGAGAAAAATTTTCAATTTACTCGTGTTATGCTGCACTGTCTATTTTTGTGTCTTCCAGTTATGGCCACGTACAAATTGTTTTTACTTGAATATCTTAAAGGCTTGATTTCCAAATTTTATTTCCAGACAAATCCTATCAAATATTTGAATCAAACATAAAAAAAGAGAAACTAATTAAAAAGCAAGTGCAAATTGGAAATTGCTTCATCATTTTCATCCAATCAAATTTTTTGAATTGATGATTGCTTTTAGAATTTCTTATATTATTTTCCAATACATTTTGTTGTGAGATAAGTTCGATACTATTACTATTAGTCCTTATATCATTACTCTTACGTTAATTCTTCTTCTTCTTATTATTATTATTATTATTTGTAGTAGTTTTGTTTCGGTTACTTTGTTTAATAGCATTTCAATATTTGTGGGTTATTTAATGCCAAAGCCATCGTTGAAGAAGAAAAGAAGTGGCACTATTAAATTCATAGCTGGCATGGATAAGAGTGTTCATATCTTTTCCAAAAGGTTTTATTCCGAAAGTGAATGTAGTCGTGTGACTGGAGTTTGAACACGCTTACTAGAATGTCACAGTCCAACACGTTAGCCACAACGCCATTTAGTCTCCTACAAAAATAATAGTCGTGGTATTTCACTTTTTTGTCCAACAATTACAACTAGTAGTAACAGTAGTAGTAGTGGTGGTGGTGATTATGATTACTTTTTTCTTTTTCTTTTCTTCATTACAAGCACCGCTCTTTTTTTTAAATCCTGAATTTCATATGTATGTCTTGGCTGAAGATTCTAACCGTTCGTGTTCCTGTTTCCAGTCTGTTCTTATTCTTGGAAAGAGTTTTGACATCATTCATGTATTAAAAGAGATTTTTCCTGTGTTCCTATGAATTAATACCCTCTTTTACGAACCTGGTATGAAGATACTTGTTCCTTGTTGTCAATTTGTAAAAGGAATTGTGTTTTCTAGCTAAAAACTTGCTCTATCCAATGGCGCTATTGTACTTTTTGTAAATGTTATAGTTTCGATAGAAATAGCAGTTACTTTCAGAGCACCTTTACACGTTTTAAAACTAATAGCAGTAATCTATTTAAGAGGTACATTTATTGGCCTCAAAAACCATCAAACGTTTATTTCAAAATGCACATAATTCCCCTCTTGATGAACGTTGCGTCAAGTCTTTGTTTGCTTCAGGTACTTGTTTTGGAACACAAGATGTTATCTCCATTTTCCCCATTTCAGAGGGTCACGTTCTTGATATATATTTTGGGTCCGGTCTCAAAAGGGAAGACGTTGAAAGATCCTTTTATTCTTGGGCTGTTTCTAACCAACTTTTTAAATCTAAATCTTTCAAATTCCACGTGACTGCCTCTAGCCAATGAACGAACGGACGCGTGTTTGGTATTTTCCCAAACTTAGGATGTCAAGACTTTTGATAAGTTATGTTCGACACATTACCTATTTAATTCAAAAGACTATTGTTAATGGCTATTCAATTCTAAATGGCTACCCAATATCACCGGCCTTGTGCTAGACTCGGTTCAGCTTAGTAAATGACAAGAATAATATACGTAAGATAAGGTGAATATTAATACAACTTCCTGAGAGTCAGGATGCCATAAATATCTACAATGCAGTCCATTAGTACATAGAAATTACATGAATATCATTATTAATTCCTAAGATGGAATAATTATGCA
>OY757918.1:64347366-64414866 GCA_963585895.1 Sepioteuthis lessoniana | reverse complement strand
AAATCCGGTATAGCCAAAAGAAGTAAGATCAGTCCGAATAATTATTAGCTTATTAAATCAACCCACGAAATCTTTAATCGTAGGTTATTTATGGCTATGAGCCAGTTCATTTTGTAGAGTGCTGAAGGAGTATTTAGCCACAACAGTTACCGCAACAAATTTTTTCGTCTAAGCTCTTCTTCAGTGAGATGCATAGAATTTTTTGAATGAACCTCGTACATACAGGGTGTTTAGTAATCGTTGAAAGAAAACAGCGGTTACTCAGATCTTCCCTGATAACTTCATTCTCTTTCTTTTTACAGAATATTACCGGGAAATAATTAACGTTTTCATATATTTGAACGAATATTACGAAATCTGGCCCTGAATGATGGAGCAGACTTTTGTGTGTAGATATAATACGAAATTAAATCTTTCAATAATATTCAAGTTAGATATAAAACAAAGTTCAATCTTAACACATTTCAAGCTGGTTTAGAACTTGGAAACTCATGTCACTTGTAAAGATCGTAGGGCAACGGTTTCTTCACTATCTTACTCCATTTACTATCTGAACATTCATGAGAGTTACCAGGTTCAAGAGTCAGTTAGCCACAATCCGTCCAGAGCTTTGCAACGAAGAGCCATGAATTTGAAACCTCTGTAACTTCTATTTGCTGCATATCCTTACCAGATTCAGATCAAACCTCAACTGACCCAGGCCGATACGGTGAAACAGAATAACTATGGACAAGCGGTTTTCACAAAAGATCGACGATGACGAGGAATTCTTAAATGATGTCTGGTTTTCGGGTGAAACCCACTTCCTCTTGTATGGTCATATTAACTCCAATAAATGTGTATTTTGAGAAGCATAAAAAGTTGTTTGATACCCCCTGCATTTAAATGAGTCGATATGTCGAAGCATGGCTCCATTTGACTATTTTCTTTGAAGATGGTCAGGGTAACGCAGCGCTAGTTACAAAAAAAAGCGTTACATTTCAATTCTTGAGCAGTTCTGATGAGAGCTCGAGCAGACCTTGAGGAGGAAGAGGATCAGTGATTCCAGTCGATGATGCTCCTTCTCATACAGCTAATTTACCATGGCCCAGGGAAAAGTATGGGGAGTAACTCACCAGTCGCAAAGCTGAAGTATATTGGTCATCTCACACGCATGATTTACGCCCCCCACATCCATATTTCTTCCTTTGGGGGTTCTTCAAGGAGAACATCTATCAGAGCAACTCTCATACCATTGCCAAATTAAAGGCAGACATTACTGAGTAGATTCAAATGATCACCCCGTAGGAATGTGCACGTATTATCAGCAACTTTACACACAATATTGAACAGTTTCTTCAACTGAGCGGTGAGCATCTGAAACATATAATTTAGAGCTGCTTTTGACATTTTTAATTCATTTTTAAGACTAAATACTGCATGACCCTAAAATGTTTCAATAAATGTAAAGTTAGGATTTGTGGTCTTTTCAAAAATTGTGAAACAGCCTATATAAAAGGTGTATGAAAATAGATGCAACCCATAAATTTGTTATTGATTTCTTGCTGAGACAAGTGCAATGGAAATCATTTGGAACCAGTCCTGTAAAAAATGCATCCTTTGAACTAGGAAATCTAATCAATGTTTTTTTAATTGTTATGTCAGCTTCCAGAACATGCAAACTTTTTTTGAGTTTCTTGTTGCAGTAATAGATAATTATTATATTAATTCGTTGCATCACTTTTGAGACAGTTTTCAATGATTTTGTCTCTAAATAAGTAGAGACACAAAATATTTTTTGACTCTTTTCAAGGCATTGTGATTGAGGTTTAGTACTAGTTATAGTATACTCAATCTCAACATTATTAGTAGTAGAGTTATTAGAAGTCACATAGGTCCCATGTATATTGAGACAACCTATATATATATATATATATATATATATATATATATATATAGATGTGTGTGTGTGTGTGTGTGTGTGTGTGTGTGTGTGTGTGTTGTGTGGGGTGTATGTGTGTAGGTGAGTGTATGTGTGTTTGTGTACAGAGTGATAGAGAATAATAGACAATGAGAGAAGAGCGATATATATATATATATATATATATATATATATATACACGGATGTATATATATATATATATACACGGGCGTATATATATATATATATATATATATATATATTACCCATATACATTATTGCTCAATTTTTCTCCCTAACAATCCTTTACGCCTATCTTTCACTCAATCTATCACTCTTTTCACACACACACACACACACACACACACACACACACACACACACACACACACACACACACACATATATATATATATATATATATATATATATATATATACCATAGCATAAATACTTAACCTATTGCAAATATAGATTCCTTCAGCCTTACGGTAGTATTTCGGATATATATATATATATATATATATATGTGTGTGTGTGTGTGTGTGTGTGTGTGTGTGTGTGTGTGTGTGTGTGTGCAAAAATATGCCAAGAATAAATGTATATGCAATATTATGCATATCAACATATTTAAAGACTCATACACAATTATATAAATTAATATACGCCTGTGTATATATATATATATATATATATATATATATGTGTGTGTGTGTGTGTGTGTGTGTGTGTGTGTGTGTGTGTGTGTGTGTGTGGGTGTGGGTGGGTGCGTGTGTGTGTGTGTGTGTTTCCTGCATATATGTGCCTTGCAGTAAATATAAATTTACAAATCATTGGAAATATGGATTGCCCTTCGGCCCAAAACAAACAAGGTTTTATACACGAGAGTTTCCCAAGTAATATTTTCAGCAAAAACAAGACGAGCTATTAGCAATTGATAAAAATAGGTTAGAAACTATGAAACAAAGATAAAAGAAAAGTAGAAATTGTGATCTACGAGCAATGGCGTTGATTACAAAGAAAAGAATAGGGAGGAAAAGAAAACAGGTTATGAATATAAACAGCTGGTAGAATAAAAGATGAATATATTTTCCTACACATGCGATGTGATGGCTGGAAGAAAAACAGAAGTGTAATTTCACAATACTTGCAAATATCCTTAGTGAAAGCAAAAACAGAGGCTCCAGAGAGCGTTCTGTAACATAACAGTGTTATATCAAGCTAGCAAAAATACTCACGTTACAAACACAGAAATGGAGCCTAATGAATTCAACATGGTTTGACCATAAAAAGTCAGATTATTCAAGGTGCGTGTAAATATTTTACATGTGGCCAAATAAAGGAAAAGTGTGTAATTTGAACAATATTTAAATATATATATATATATATATATATGTGTGTGTGTGTGTGTGTGTGTGTGTGTGTGTATGTGTAAGCCTATACATACGCACAAACACACTCATATATATATATGTGTGTGTGTTTTGTGGTCGAGTGTGAGTGTGTGGGTGTGCGAAACCCCTTCGCTATGAGAAGCTCTATTTATTTGTGGGGTAAAGCTCGTTTGAATTCAGTGTTTTCTTTCTCTTAGACTCGTTGCCTAGCAGAAACCAGTCCGCTGCTGTTCCCAAGGTGTAATTTAATCCTTCTTATGAATCCTAGGAAAACCCGTCTTTTCTAAGACGAAATAAAGTGATGTCGACGAAATGACATTCTTCATATCAGAAACGAAAAAACCAGACACAAGGTCACAAATAAAATTCCACTCACTTTACTGCCGATGTTACAACTCCCATCCTAATCGGTCTCAAAAACAGGAATACGAGAAGTGCTATATTCAAGCCGATCAAGGAAAAGGCTCTTCTCCAACAAATTGGAACCCATTCCAAAGTGTGCATAGCGTGGGTCACTCCCTTGAAATATGGCACCATTGGATTATTTTCTTTTAAGATGATTAGGTAAAGTAGTGGCGGTGACAACAAACATTACATTCCAATGCATGAGATGTTCAGTGGAGAGCTCAAGGAGCGTGAGAATCTTGATGATGAGGAGGGGGAGTGGTTTAGCCGTATGATGCTCCTCCTCACACTGCCAATGTTACCATGGCTCAGAGAAAAGTTTGAGGAGCATCTCATCAGTCATAAAGCTGAAGGGGCTTTGCCCCAAAATTACTTGTTGACCTCTCAGTAAATAACTGACTTCCCATTATCAAAAATTTCCAAGTATTGTGTGTGACCGTCTCTCGCATCTGCAGCGAAAGCTCTCGTGATTAACCTTATGTTGTCGATCACACAACTGAATATCAGAGTCACTAGTAGAAGACTTCTACTACATAATACAATCCGCTTCTACCGGGAAGTTATTTCCAAGCGATGATATCTGTGACCTGGCGTTTTGTTTTGTTTTGTTATCAATTTCTAGCCTGACATACATCTGACTAGAGCTGGGGCTGTCGATTACGCCGACTGCACCTCTGAAGACGGGTAAGACTCTGCCAACGAGGCTACCTGTTGGTCGTGGAATGAGACTCGAACAGAATAATGGTGGCTGAGCAGTTCGTGGCCTGGTAGCCAAAGAAGTTACATGACCTGCAACACAATATGTTGGCCTTTACTGGTCTAGACGGGCGATCGGACAGGCCCGATCTGATCAGTGGACAAGTCAAGTAAAGCCCAAGCACCTATATGATTGTTACTACTGCATTCTTCCAGTTGTTCTTATGCAAACAAACGCCGATTCTTATGTCTTAAAAGTGCCAGAAGGCGGCCGCTAAGTGTAAATTGCGTTGAGAAAAACATAGCTATGACATCAAATAGCATCAGATGGTGAGGCTTTAGTCCTGAAGTTTGAGAAATGTGGAGTTATTTTTCATAGCAATAACTCTATGGTTCACTCTGATCCGAAGTGGTAGTACCTGTTAGGGTCCCATCTCTGGGTTTAATAAAACTATTCATGCAATTACAAAGATGTATTACAATTAATTATTTGAAACCCAACTACTGTGTGCAAATTATCGTAATCAGATAAGAATACTTGATAAATAGAACTACTAATGTTGAAGAGCAATACCTAAAACCATTTGATTGTGTGCAAACAAATAATTAATATTAAATAGAATTAATAATTTTAAATCGCAATACTTGAAACTATTCAACTGTGTGTAAAA
Organism: Sepioteuthis lessoniana; assembly: GCA_963585895.1. Classification (NCBI taxonomy): domain Eukaryota; kingdom Metazoa; phylum Mollusca; class Cephalopoda; order Myopsida; family Loliginidae; genus Sepioteuthis; species Sepioteuthis lessoniana. The sequence goes on along the minus strand of OY757918.1, from coordinate 64,409,800 downwards.
AATTGATTAATATTAAATAAAATCATTGAAACCATTTTACAATGTAATGAGCTCTAAATCTTTTAAAAAGAAAGTTTCCTTCAAACGATACATTTACAGTTCATATATATATATATCATAATCATCATAATCATCATAATGTCGTACGACTAGCACAGATTTCCCTAATTCTCTCTCGCCATTCGTCTCTATCATCAATCGCTGCTGGTAGGTCATCTAGACTACATCTTGTGTCCGCATAGAGCTGTTGTACATAGATTCTAGTTGGTTGTCCTACACTTGCACACCCATGTGAAGAAGATCACGAGAGAACGTCGCTTATGAGTTCGTTCTTACTTCTCCTGCAATATTCTGCATGTCTTATCCGTCTTATTTGGGTGATTTTAGTGATGGGAGGTAGGTAGCTGTACAGCAGCTACTTCGTGGGATGTTGGTTCCAGGATTTGTTCAATATGAATCGTAACATTTTTGTGCATTTACCGTCTAGCTCTCTCTCTCTCTCTCTCTCTCTCTCTCCCCTCTCTCTCTCTCTAAATAAATAAATAAATAAATACAAATCCCCTACTGGACCTACTCATTTTAAAATATATATAAGGATATAATTAAATAACCTACACTGGTTGATATGCCACAAAACATCAACCAACAACCTGCAAAGTTAGACTGTCTACCTATAAAGGATTTTTCATCCATGGCTAGAAGGAAAAAGTTTGTAATCTTGTCTTTCACAGCGAAAGTAGTATAGATTAAACGCAAATAGGTTCGAAAAGAAATCGAACTCGGATCAGCGATTCCGTTCCGACAACGACTGTCTCAACTGTACTTCTTCTATAACCTAAATACAGCGAAAGGCAGGTATTTGCTTCTTGAGTTAATAATCGCTTATTTTGCCAAGCAGAGTTTTGCCCTTTTTGAGTGCCTACCAATTTTGTCCTTGTGTAATTCTAAATACTTATAAATTACTGCATAAACATATAAGAATAGCGAGAACCCATAAGCTCACTTCCGATATATTTTTGGCGCCTTGTATGATGTAAAGCTTAACGAGCAAATGAGTTTGATTTATATAAGGCGCTCTAAACTTCGGGCCCGACATCAAACTAAGGTGAGCTTTACAAATATCTCCTCGACTGTAATGTTCGCGATAACTGATTTTCCTGAGTGGCTTTCGAAGTACAATAAAAATATGTTGGCATTGGATATGTCTTTTTTTTTTAAATTGAAGACGTGTGCACAGAGGAATAACTTATATAATAAAGGGATAATGTCTAGAGCTCTGAATGAATCATCACTGACTCTTGATACTTTTTAATCAGCATTCTCAAAAAAGATTTTACATGCAGCTTTTGGGAAAACAAAAGGTTGTGTAAGCATGTTACCCTTAATACCTAATGGAACATGGTCCGTGCTACATTTCTCTTAGTTCTTAAGCTGAAAATTCATCTTTAGGAAAAGATTTGAGGACACCTCCATATCAAATGAGTAGTTCTATAGATGCTTCAGGCAACTGTAAAACTCACTGGAATCAGTGTCCTGATGCCAACAGGACTAATTTAAAGAAAAATAAGGTTTTGATCATCGTACATTTCAGTCTTTGAAAATATAGCTTCAGTCTCAATACCTTTAGATATATCCTTTATAGACACACTCACACACACGCACACACACACACATATATATATATATATATATATATATATATGTGTGTGTGTGTGTGTGTGTGTGTGTGTGTGTGTGTGAATGTGTGAGTGTGTGTGTGTGTGTGTATAACTTTTCTTTATAAAACATTTCTAGCTGGCAGACCATTAATTTAACATAGACGCTAAATTCACTATAATAGAGACGATGGGAAAAAATTGCGCAAGACCACATCAATTCTAGAAACTCATGAAGATAGGTCGATATAACGTCTTGAAACCCTATCCTCATTCGGGCTCACTAACAAACTAAACCAATCACAAAACTTACATTCTTATTCTCAAATACTTATTAAAATGTTTGTAAAATTCATTTGTTTAAAATGCATTTTAGGCTAACTTAAAACAAATAAACAAAATCATTAAATGCTATTTGCATATAAAATAATATATACATATCATACTAAATTCTAAAAATTCAACTTATCTCCTTCTTTAGTTATATTAGTCATAAAAAGTGTCTAGATCCCTTATTTAGATTAATTAGTTTTTTTATTGTTTATTTTTATTATTTATTTTATACTCACTTTTTAATGTTTTTCCATAATATTTCTAATCATAATTCTTTCTATATTGCAAACAAAGAAAATTTTTTTTCAAATTTCTCATATATTTTCTGAAAATTCTGAAAATCTATTTCAAATACGTTACACTTTAAAATAAATATCGAATAGTAATTATGTCACATAGTTTTGAATCAGAAATATTATGATAATATCATAGAATGTGGAGAATTTTTTCGTTTCAGTTTTAAATTTGAATATAATTCAAAAGATACAAAATCAGATGATAACATTGCCCTGATGATGGTTTAATGTATACAAAAATTGAAACGTTGGACTTTGGCTGAATATTCATCTATAGAAAAATTCATTCTTAGAATACGTTTTTTTGTTCTTATATATATATATATATATATATATATATATATATATGTGTGTGTGTGTGTGTGTGTGTGTGTGTGTGTGTGTGTGTGTGTGTGTGTGTGTGTGTGTATATATATATATTTCTACTAAACGTGTATGAGTCTATTCTTCCGTTCATCTCTTATATATATATATATATATATATATATATATATATATATATATATATCTGAATATTTGTTAGCATATGTTTATAATTGTAACTAAGAAAAATGTATTAGAGGATTTAATGAGTCAGTGACAAATTCTGCGAGTTCAATACACTCTCTAGTCATCATATCTAGACCTGGATTACTTTTTCTTCAAATAATTCCTACCCTATGAAAAAAGGAGTTTCAGAGGTTTTTTGGATAAGAGATAATATGTTGAATGCCAATGTGACAATTTTGAAATAAATTAACGTTTCGTCCTTGTTAATTTACTAATTACAACTTCTGTATGAACACTTCTTTCTATTCAACTGATGGCAGAAGTTTCTGATACCATATCAATATCTTTAACTGAGAAAGTTTATGAAAATTTCTAATCATTGAATGCAGATACTTAGACTCGTGACTTGGGGTATACCGCTCTCTTCCATTAACACAAAAAGCAAAAATGATACTACATCTGCAACGTCCTACCCAAAGGCCCTAACGTCCGGTTAGAAGAATTAATAAGCGTATAATCTTGCTATTCCCGTTTTCTGTTTGCCACAACAGCAAAGTTGCGATAAAACACCGCCATTTTGATTCATTCAGACCATGCGTAGAGCCGACCTTCTGAGAAAAATCTCGCTTCGGGAATAGAGTATTACACCGATCATCATTGTGCATGCGTAGATGTAAATGCGCAAATGCATTGCAGATTCACCTCGAAATAATCTAACAATACTTCCGCAATAGGAACGTGATTATTTCTCTGTTGCTGATCATTTATATCAAGAGAGTATTGAGGCTTTTGAAAGACGAAAACTAACTGTTCCGATACAGAAAGTGTGAAATAACATAAGAAGAAGAATCTGATAAAATGAGCACTTGCTTCCACTTTCTGTATTAAGGGATATATGAAATAGAAGGTGATTATATATATATATATATATATATATATATATATATATATATATATAGTACAATCTTTGAATATAAACCTATCAATCACAACCGTCAGGTTCACGCTAACACGATCCTCAGGTTATAACGGAGGTTTCTCAAAATTTTCTTATATACACATATATATATATAAGTAATCAATCCAGTTAATCCGGAGTTGAGAACAATTTCAAGCAGATCAATTTAATTTTTTAAATATAGAATATCAAAGGTTAATTCACATCCAGGTGATGCGCTCGATTCAAAAAAAATTTACACCGCTAATTTTTTTTTCAAACAAAAAAAAACAACAATTGGTCACCTTAAGATAATAAATTTATTTCCATCCCGTTAAAAAGCATTGCTCTTAAAATTAACAGGACTTCTTCAGATCAACTAAAAAAATGGATGAAGATAATTGTTTTCTAATTCACAACCAAACTAGACACACAAAAAAAACTTTATTTCGCCTACGTAAACCTAACCCAATAAAACTTAGTATCAATTTATTTGTCATGTATAGAACAACATCCGGTTTCATCACACTTCAAATTTAACTGAGGAAAATTAACAGCTGCAAAAGTACATATACTTTATAATCCAAAATTATATAAAAATCATTAATCCAACCTATTTTATTTTAGTACATCAAAGTTTAATCATTGAAATAAAAAATGAATAAATTTCATATATATATATATATATATATATATATATATATATGTATGTATGTGTGTGTGTGTGTGTGTGTGTGTGTGTGTGTGTGTGTGTGTGTGTGTGTGTCCATGACTCTTCCAAAACAGCGCTTGATTTTAAAGCCATTTGGGATCAATTTTTACAGATGTTTTATCCATCTACCTTCTTGTGCTTATAACCATGATATTGCCCAATGCGTTTTGTCAAGTCTTTGGATGTTGGGTAAATTTTGCCTGTCTATTGAAGTCGTGACCGTTTAACGAAATTGTTGTTCACCAAGTATTACTTTGTTAAAATCCATAGATTTTATTCTGCGCCTGTAGTAGTTTATATATATATATATATATATATATATATATATATATATATATATATTGCCAACCATCTCGTTGGTTAATGGTTGCACTTTGGATACATAAAGTCACTGTTGCTTAGTGTAGCGTTTTGAGTGGTTCAGCAATCCGCTACTTGTATGACAGTCTCTTCTGAATATATTAAAGTCAAAGTATGTAGATCTATGACCTGACTTTATTTTCTTTGCTCCTGGTGTGGTATTCTATCTTCTAACAGTTATTAGTGGGGAATTCTTTCTCCTTCTTGAATAGCATGAGTAGTTAATCAGAAGGATGCGATAATGACTATCACCGATGAAAACAACCAGTGGTATCGGAAGTATTCATGGGGTATAACTCGTAACGGCTGTTTTTCCAATTATTCTCTCATACGCATATATATATATATATATATATATATATAATGCGCTCATGGTGTAATAGTTATCGTTGTAAGAAATAGGCATGGTTCAAATCCCAGACTAATCTGTTTGCATTTCACATCGCTAATAATCTTGAGAATTCCAGGCATCCAGCTATTTTTCCTCTGGTTATGGCTAGATTGTAGGATAGAATGGTTTCTTTGTGGCAATCGGTCAAGTAGAAGGAAAACTCTGAATTCAGACCGCTACCCATGGCGCTACCCATTTTCCTGGGTTGCTCTACTTTATCCTTGATTCGTACCTTATAATGCTGAGTGTTAAGTATGTAGGAATCAAGTGCCATTCTGAATATTTGGTATGACTTGACCTTGAATAGAACCCAAGTCTCCCGGGCCATTGAGGAACACCCAGCTCACTAGGCCAAATGATTCGCTTCAAGTGTATCATGTTCCATTAGAAATTTAAATATCCGAGTATCTTTCATTTGGAAGAAAGTTTACTTTTAAAAACATATTCACAAACTTAAGTTTTGTGTCTAGTAATCTAACTTCATTTCCACGAGAATTTTCCTTTTCTTTGCAACTCTCGTCAGCCACACCTGACTTTTTTTTAATACCATATCACATTTTGTGCTTTTTTATTGCGACCATCAATAAGACACACACATCCACGTTTAAACAAAAAATAAAGATGTAACTAAAACTAATGAAACGTGATTTTATTTTGATTCACGAAGTTTCATTTCGTAGATTTACTCCTAATTTTATACAAAAATTAAGCTGAGCTGTCCACTACGAAAGTAGAAACAAATAGGAAATATGTTTCTAAAATAGGAATTCTATTCTAACAAAAAGAAAATAGCGGACTCTTTTGCAACTTCCGTTAGCACAAGTGGGTAATGTGAAAATAGAAATAACTCAAATCAAAACTTGCTTCATAAAGTGGTCTTTGACTTACATAAAGTTCTGTTCGACTAATTAATTCTTTTTGAAAACTTTGCACTACAAAAAAGATACTAATTTTAATTAGGAAGAAGTCACCTCAGTCATCCTCATCTCAGCTAATTATTGACTACATACGAAGATTATTGGAGGAGTCCTTTGTGTAATGGTTATTATCGTTGGAAATGGACATGGCGATCCGAGCTCAAATCCTGGACGATTACATATCACATTTCACAATGCTCTTGGGAGACGTATGAATCCAATTATTCTCCCTTCACCTAGGAGTAAATAATAAGGCAGACTGAGTTCTTTAGCCTTGGTTAGGCAACCAGTCGAGGAGAAGGAAAACCTGCAATTCATACCTATCAAACGTGGCTTAAATATTGACCTTGTGTTATATCCTGCCTGTGTGGAGGGGTTGGTAAATATATACATAAGAAGATTATTCTAAGATTTATGTAATTATTCAACTCCTCTACAAGCAGGATACGATACAAGGTCAATCTTTAAGCAGAATGCAAATAGTCTGAATTCAAAGTTTTCCTTCTCCTAAACCATTTACTATACTAAGTTTAAAGGGTCCAGTCACACCTACTATTTACCCATTGTAGGAGGAAGACTAACTAAATTGATAACTTTTCCAAGAGTATCTACGAAATATGAAATGCAAAGAGCCTAGGATTTTAATTCAACTGACACTAACGATTAAACCAAGAGTACTTCCAGAGAGGTACTCCGAAAGTTATGCCTCCTTATATTTCCACAGAATATTCAACAGAAATAAGAAAAATTATGATTGTGTTGCATATTGACCGCTGTCAGAGCCATCAATCAAAGATTTCTTGGACAGGATGTTCTAGGTATTTAAAAAAAAGTGATTACCGAAAAACAGTCGATGCGTGGGTTGACAACCGTTCAGGATGAGACACTGTCAGACACAAAATCAAGAGTCACACGGAGTTACAGAGTCGACAGTCAGCCGCATTTGCGGAGGTGGAAGCAGCGGCCCCAGTGTACCCCCACATAAAGACAGTCTGTCACGGTCAGTAGTGGAAAGTGGCCGGCAAGCGCCCAGAGTGTCGGGTGGCTCCCGGTTGACACAAGGTCCTGAAAATGGAAGTACAATGTGGGTTAAGGAAAGATCACTATCACAGTCCTCCAAGTCCTCCACAAGTCTATGACTGTCTCCCTTCGTCTCTCTCTCTCTCTCTCTCTCTCTCTCTCTCACACACACACACACACACACACACAAACAGAAGTTTCGACCCTTGTAATAAAAAGAGATACATTTTTGTAAAGAATGCGTTGTTGCGTAATCTTTATGGCAATAGAACAATAACATCTTTAATTGAAGGTGCGTGGAGTAATAAATATTTTGGGGGTGGATAATCACGGTGAGTCGAGTTCATATCAAGGTTGAGGCTGTTCTCGTGACACATCACCGTAATACCCTTCGAATTATTCGTAAATAGTAGATCAGACTTGTTACGGTAACCAATCTAGGAGACTGAAAAAGACTAACTTTAAATCCACTGTCAGCACACTAACTACCACGATACTAAAAAACTACCACAGCTTGAACTGCTTCAATCACGTGATATACACGTCACAATCAAGCACGTCACAAAATGTTGCAAAACCTTTAACTCAGCTTTATATTCAAATGGAGACAAAAATCGATTCGTTATCAAGTTGAATCTTTTTTAAATAATCAGTCTAATTACGTTATAGACAAACTTTGTACAATACAATTTGAATATAACAATAATATATATGTATAAATGTTATTAATCTATTCTTAAGTTAGATAGGAATACTTGATAAATAGAATTAACAATATCAAATAGCAATATTTAAAACCATTTAACTGTGTGAAAACAAATGATTAATTTTAGATAGAACTATAAATGTTAGATATTGTCTTGGGTGTGGCATTAAACTGCATTTATGGTGAGGCTCCAGTCCTGGAGCTTTGAGAAAAGTAGAATGCCCCCTTCATTCAGATTACTTCCTGGCATTGCTTGTTAGGGTCTAATAGGACTATTAAAAGAAGACAAACCCTTGATAAAAAGCTAGACGTGTGACAACCTAAAAAGGCGGATCTACACGTCTTCGAGTACTTCCAACCGGTTTTCTGGGATGCGACCACTAAGATGCTGATCTCGTCTTTGACCATACTTGCCAGCTCACCACCTTCTCAGAGGAGGAGAGAGGCGTACAAGCAACTGGCAAACCTTTGTGCAGTGTAAAAAAAACCATTGCCAGCTTCCTCGGTGAAACATTTACTCCAGAAAAGAAAAGTACTCATATTGGCAGGACATCACCCAGGATAAAATGGTCCAACAAATATACGACTTCAATTTAGTAACATGTATTATAAGAAAAATATTTTTAAATAGCAATACTTGTAACCATTTAACTGTGTGCAAACAAATGATTGATATTAGATTCAATTATTGGTGTTGGATAACAATGCTTGAAACAATTTAACTGTGTGAAAATAAATGAGCTGTAACGCGTTTAAAATAATACTACCAATAAACTTTTCGCTTTCAAATCATATACGAGGGTGAGTCAAAAAATAATTATTTTTTCTTTGATCAGGAATAATTACCGACACAGGAATATGTATCATGTGTCAAAATGAAGCAGGTCCTCTGTGAATTACATCCCAACTTCTCAATATAGTCACCGTTTCCTTATAAAGCAATATTTCTCCTTCGAATGAGAGCAAATATTCCTGTCTCATAAACTTCTGTTGACTGTTCTTTAAGCCACTTCATCACTGCAGTTTTCAATTCCTCGTAACTGGGATAATGTTCATCGTCTCTTCGGCCCCATGAAAGAGGGTTTAAGAGGCAAACACAATGCTAGTAAGGAGGAAGTGTAAAGAGCAATGATGAAATGTCTCCAAGAACATTCGACAGAATTTTACCAGGTATTTATACATGATCTCATTCGAAGGTTTAAAATTGTTTTTGAGAGAAACTGTGACTATGTTGAGAAGGAGGGATATGAATCACTGAGGACGAACTTCATTTTGATGCATGATAGATGTTTTTGTGTCTATAATTATTCCTGTACTAAAGAAAAAACATTTATTTTACTCACCCTCGTATATATATATATATATATATATATATATATGTGTGTGTGTGTGTGTGTGTGTGATACCATGTGCGGTTAAATACTTGATTTATATGTAAAAACTAAAAGTTATGAAATTTGTAAAAATTAATATATATATTACAAAAACAAAAAGATCCTTAAAATAAACATCTTTTTGTTCAAGGCTTAAAATGACATAAAAAGCTGGTTGATTGTTCCTAAAGATCAGCTAAGTGCGAGACAATTGATTTTTATTTTAAAGGTCAGCGAATTTATTTAATTTTTCGGTTGTCAACTATCTTCACCGATCATAATGATGAAACGGGTCATTTCGTAAAACATATTTTTCTAGCCCTTATCTTAAAGGTCAATTTCAAAAGGCAGATTTAATTTTCCTCCAACCTAAATAAAGGTAAGCTGGGCATGGCTCATCCAGTCGGGTGAGACTGAGAATTTTTAGTTCAACCCCATTGCTCTAAACCTGTTCCCATTGGTTAAAGCATCTAAGAAGGGTTTTCCTTATACCTGTAAGATATAATCTTAAACTAGGATGGGCTGACCAATGGGAATATGACTCCTAATTGTCTCTTATTAGACAACCAATCAGAAACCTTTTTAAATCTAGATATTGATCTATAAAAACAGGATGGTGAAGCAATTCATCATAGGGACCAAGAAAAATTAAGAACTGCAAAAGAAGCATCCCTTCAATTCTAGACGCGAGGTACTCGGAACAACCTTCAGACTTTACAAAAATTCAAAGTCCCAGACTTCAGAGACATTAGTGTCATACTAACTGCACCTCATCGTCACTCTTCCTCTCTCGATATTCTTTCTTCTTTTCTTTTTGTTAAAGTGGTTTTAGATTCCACTAACAGATACTTTTCCTTCTCTGTGTGAGTGTACGTATAGTTTGGGTTTAATTGTTCCTCTGTGTGTGGGTATAGTTTAGACTTGAGTTTTTCTCTTGGACTAATGTTTAAAACTTATTGGCAATTACTTTTTACTAATAATTATATATATATATATATATATATATATATATATATATATATATATATATATATATGTGTGTTTGTGTCCGTTTGTGTGTGTATAATTTGTGTTTTATTCAACGTGTGCTTGAATTCATCTATGAAGTTTTTCTTTTATTTGAAGTAATGTGTAGTCGTTAATTTGATATATGGACATTCTTTTAAATTATCCATGACTACATTCGTATAGGTGGTTAGATACATTTCATCATCATCATCATATCGTGCTGGCAGCACGGATATCCCTGACCCTCTCTCGCCACTCCTCCCTATCGTTCATCGCCCTAGGCAGGTCTTCAGGACAACAACCTGTATCTTCACATAGCTGCTGAATGTACGTTCGTGCTGGTCGTCCTGCTTTTGCGCGGCCATGTGTGGGGATCCATAAGAGTACATCTCTTATGAGTTCATCTCTGCTTCTCCAGCAATGTCCTGCATGTCTGGTTCGCCTAACTTGAATAGTTTTCGTGATAGGGGGCAGGTGGCCGTACAGTTGGTGTCTTGTGGGGTGTTGCTGCCAGGACTTGTTCAGGATTGCACGCAGCATTCTTGTGTAATTGCCATCTAGTTTCTTCTCCAGCCGTTTTGTTAGCGTCCATGTAGTGCATCCATATAGCAGTATCGATGTGACCGCTGCCTGGAAGAAACTGCGTTTCATTTTATCGGTTAGGTCTGATTTCCATATAGTCGATAGCCTATTGATAGCTGTCCATGCTTTCGTTAACCTCGTTTCGATGTCCTTTTCGGTTGATTCGACGCTGCTTCCTAGGTACGTGAATTTGTCTACTAGTTTAAGTGGGGTTCCTTCTAGAGTGGAGATGTCCCCCGTTTGGTTATAGCACATATATTCCGTTTTGTGTGCATTAACATGGAGGCCTATGCTTGCTGCTGCTCGTTCCAAACTATGCAGAAGTGTTTCGGCTTGGTCAGGTGTATTTGCCAGTATCGCTATGTCATCGGCGTAGTCGGCGTCGGTAATTGTTGTTGTGGGGTATCTTCTGCTTCTTTTCTTCGTCAGTTCGAAGCCATTCTCTTTGATTTTGTCAATCGATGTTCTAAGTACGTAGTCTAGACAAATGATAAAGAGATACGGAGCCAGCGTGTCTCCTTGTAGTACTCCTGCTACTATGTCGAAGTATTCTGTGTCTCCATCTGGTGATCGTACTTTTACTTTAGTGTTTCTATAGAGAATCGTTATTGCTGCTACGGTTTCTTTAGGTATGCCGTACGCTAGTAGGATTTGTTCCATCTTTCCTCTGTGAATGGAGTCGAAAGCCTTGGTAAAGTCGACAAATATTAATGTCGCTTGTAGGTTCTTTGCCCGTACACCTTCAAGTATTCTGCGGATGGTTAGTATTTGTGAGGTCGTAGATCTATTTCTTCGGAAGCCATTTTGGTTTTTTCTAAGTATGTTGTCGATTTTGGGTTCTATTCGGTTTCGTAGTAGGGCATTGTAGATTTTGGCAGCTATGGATGTAAGTGTTATGCCTCGGTAGTTTTTGGCTAATCCGAGGTCCCCCTTTTTAGGGAAGGGGAGTATGCATCCCTTCGTCCATCTATCTATCGGATTTTGATTGTATACTGCGTTGCAGTGTCGGAGCAGTATGTCGTCGAATTGTCTGGTCTTCCATACTTCCGGGGGAATTTCGTCCAGTCCTGCAGCTTTCCTATTTTTAATTTTTCTGAGAACCGAGTCGAGTTTTTCTTGTGTGAACGGTCCAAGTTTAATGTCTAATTGTTTGCTAATTATTCTGGTGATTGGTTCAGGCGTTATTTTTGGTGGGTTTCCAAGTAAGTTTTCGAAGTGCTGTTTCCACAGTTTTATTCTTTCTTGTTGGTTTGCTGCTTTAAGTTTTGCTTTGGCTGTGTTCTTTCTTCTGCTCACTTCGTTTATTGTTTGCCAGGCAATTCTATATTGTCTATCTTCCACCGAGTCTCTAATCTTATCTGTCTGACAGATAGATAAGATTAGATAGATACATTTAATTTTCAGTTTTCTGGTATTTTCATGTTGCTTTTGTAGACTGGTATTCTGGTATTGAGAGACTGTGTTGATCCTATGTATACTTCTTTATATTTATTTCATTCGATTGTGTAGACTACATTTTTTAAGTTGCAGCTTTAATCTTTATTTATCATAAATTTTGTTTTCGGGTTTTTGAAGGTACGGGATATTTATTCTATAATTATATCACATACTCCACATCTTTATTCTTGAATTTAGTAACTACTTGTGTTGTGCTTTCACCGAATGTAGAAAAGGTGAGTACTTTTAAAGATTTTTGGGTTGTCTCTGGCTTTTAATGATTTTTATTGTGTCCTGTATTTCTTTGATTTTGTCATCGTTTTTAAGTTCTTCTAGATTTTTTAATTATTTCTCTGAATAGTTCTGGGTTGTTTTTATTGTAGGCTGTGACGTATACTGGGGGTTTTTCATTGTTATGTTTTTTGTGGGTTTCGTAATTCTTTATTGGCATTTTTCCTGCTAATTCGGATCCCTTATTTATCAGTGTTGTTAGTGGAGGATTGTGTGAAGTTCTTTAAACCGAGTTTTTCTGAAATTTTTATCTGTGATTTTGCTGCATATTCTACATGCTAAAGTGTAAGTCGGAGATTTTATAGTTTTTTTTTTTTTTTGGTGGGGGGATATTGAAGTGGAGGTATTGTTGGGTGCCTGTTGGTTTGTGATAGATATCTGCGATGATTTGGGCATTTTCGTTTTTTATGAGGATGTCAAAAAATGGCAGTTATTTGGAGCTGTGTTCGATAGTGAATTTTCTTTCGGGGTGTAGGTTTTGGAGTAGGGTGTGTCATTCGTTAATCTTCCCACGGTCATTTCCACAATATGAAACAATCATCTTCATCATTTTCAATAACTTTGTAAATTCTCTTTTTATGTTGTTGTACATTTTACGTATAATTTCGTATAAATTTTCTTCTAAATATGCAAAGGTTAAGGTGGCGTATGTTGGCGTCATTTTAGTTTCCATAGCTGTTTCTTGGGCCAGGATGTAACTAACATTATTGAATTGGAAGAAGTTATTATTAAGGATGTATTATATATATATATATATAGGGGGTCTCAATATACATGGGGCCCAGGTGACTGCTAAAAACTCTAATAATGATAAATGTGTTCTTTTTGTTTCAGATTTGAAATTAGTATGCTGTAACAACTATTAATCCTCGATCACAATGCCTTGCACAAGAGAAGAAAAATATTTTGCGTCACTTCTTATTTTGAAATAAAACTGTTTCAAAAGAGATGCAACCTATTAATAAAATAATGATGTAACACTGAGACAAGAAATTTAAAAAAAAAGATTGCATGTCCTGGAATTTGATTTGCAGAAAATTAAAAAAAATTGATTCGATTTCTCTAGCTCAAAGGGTACCTTTTTTACCGGGCGTGTTCCAAATGACTGTCATTTCGCTTATCTCAATAATAAATCATAATCATATTCATAAGTTGCATCTATTCTGAGATACCCTGTATATATATATATATATATATATATATAGGACTTGGCAATAAATAACTGACAGTAGTTGATATGCCATAAAAACACAACCAGTGAACCAACCAAACTTACAGACGATATAAAATTCTGATTCACTAAATAACTTATCTTATTTGACTGATACGACACACTTTAGGTCCGAGCGCGAAAAAGCAATAATGTCAGACTCATCCTTTTATTTTTAAATTTATTCTCGTTACAAGAGTAATCTTCTGTCGCTGACGGTTGATATTGTTCTGTCTTTCAGCGCCACCTAGTCTCTGCTACAAAACACCGACTTCCGGGGGATGACCATCTACGCATGCGCACCAGGATTTTTATTTGTTTTTTTTTTAAATCATCTCTCATCTTACTTCACCTTGTCGCCTACAAAGACATTCCACTCAATTTATATCAAATAATGTGAAAGAAAGATTAACATACTAGCAACATCTCCGGTCATTAGAATGGAGGACAGGGGGTTTTGTTTGCATTTACTGTTGTTCTTGTTATTGTTTTCTTCTTCTTCATCTTCTTCTTCTTCTTCTTCTTCTTCTTCTTCTTCTTCTTCTTCTTCTTCTTCTTTCTATCTATATATCTATCTCTCTACCTATCTATCTATCTATCTTCTTCTTCTTCTTCTTCTTCTTCTTCTTCTTCTTCTTCTTCTTCTTCTTCTTCTTCTTCTTCCAAAGGTTTCTTCTTTTTCTTCTTCCTTCGACTCTTCTTCCTGCTATTCACTCTTCCTGTTGTTTCCACTCATACTTCTTCGTTCTTCTATTCTTCTCCCCTTTCTTTTTTCTTCTTCTTCCTTTCCTCTTCTTCTTCTTCTTCTTCTTCTTCTAGATGTCTCAATTAAGAATTATAGTCGACCAGTAATCGAAACTCAACTTAGGAGTGGAGAACTACCACATTTATAGACATGGTAAAGGGAAATTTGAACAGACAAGAAGGTGTAAAATAATAAGGAAATGTAAAATGAGAATAAAGTAAGTCAAAAGCTTAGAAAAACTTCTAAATATATATATTACTGTGTCTGAAAAGTAACATGGTTGGTTGTGCTGTGTGAGCTATGGGTGATAAAAGAATAAGCGGATTATGTTATCATCTAACATGGTATCTTGAAAGTTTATAACTGTAATCTTAGCTTTCTGCAAGCATTGCATTTTTTCACATGCTTTTGTTTATACCTGCACTTTTTCAGGTCGTTCAGATATGAACACGGAGGAAGGAACGTACAACGAATAAACCTGAAATTTTTTATCCGCTTGGAGAAAACTCTGTTACAAGCACCTGAAAGGCTTCAGAAAGTATATGGAGATAACACCATGTTACATACACGTCTTTTTGGGGGCACAAAAAGTTTAAAGAGGAGTCCGTGGAAATGAAATATGACTTTAAAAGCGGGAGGTTCTTAACAAGCACAACTGAGATCAACGTCGAGTGAGTAAAGTAGGTAGTGTGTGGCGATCGTCGGTTGACTGTTCGAATGATCATAAGTCAGCTGGTTATGAAAAAGGACACTGTTTGAAAGATGATCACCGAAGATTTTAGCATGAGGAAAATCTGCGCAAAAATCATGCCAAGATAACTGAATGGCAACCAGAAGAAGCGCCATATTAAGATGTGTCAGGATATTATTGATTGTCTTCAACTGAACCAAACTTACTCCGTAGAGCTGGGGATGAGGCAACGATTACGACCTAGAAACCAAGTATCAGACCAGTCAGTGGAAGTCTTCGACATCACCGAGGCCGAAGAAAGCAAGACCGCAAGTCAGTATCATGTTAATCACATTCTTCGCTGTGAGGGGCAAAAAGAAGAAACAAGAGTTGTAGCAGAACATATCGTGGCGGCTTCATCACGACAATACAACTGCTCACAACGGCCATCCGGCAGTTCCTGGTTGAAACATCGCCAGACTGGAACAACTTTCTTATTCACCTTGTTCTATGTAACATTTTCTTTTTTCCCAACCTCAAGGGGATCATCAAAGGGATCCATTTTGATGGTGTAGAGGCTATTAAAAGGGCCGTAAAAATGAAGCTGAAAGGCATTCCAGAAGAATCATTCCAGCAGTGCATAGGAGCGTGGTAGAGAAGAATAGGAAAGTGACTTAACCTTGAGAGGAAATACTTTTCTATTTATTTTGTTTGGAATTGTTTGTGACATCAGTCCTTTGAACTTTGAGACACACCTCGTGTATCTCTCTCTCTCTATATATATATATAGGCGACCTTTTTTGATTTTATTATATGTTCTTGTTATTGTTTTCTCCTTCTTCTTCTTCTTCTTCTTCTTCTTCTTGCTATCTATCCATCCCTCCTTTCTTCTTCTTCTTCTTCTTCTTCTTCTTCTTCTTCTTCTTCTTCTTCTTCTTCTTCTTCTTCTCTATTTTTCTCTCTACCTATCGATTTTCTTCTTCTTCTTCTTCTTCTTCTTCTTCTTCTTCTTCTTCCAAAGGTTTCTTCTTTTTCTTCTTCCTTCGACTCTTCTTCCTGCTATTCATTCTTCCTGTTGAATTCTTAACGAATTTTTTGTTTGTATCGAGCACTGCTATATTCGTTTTCTGTTATTATTTGCATTTTAGTTTTTAAACTAATTTTCTGTTTTTTAGCGTTTAAATGAATTCTACGGAGACCATTTATTTTAAGTAATATATATATATATATATATATATATATATATATATAAGTCTTTGCTGGATGGCCAACACTGTCGCATCCATACGTAGGTGTCCAATGGGGAACGTAGCTTATGAGTTCGCATTTGTTTCTCCAGCTGTGCCCTTCGTGACTGGTTCGTCTAATTTGGATAGTTAGTGAGATGGTGGGGGGTTAAGTGACTGTACAACTGCTGTTTTGTGTTGCTTCCAGAATTTATTCAAAACGGCATGTATCATTATTATGTAGTTCCCATTCAACTTTTTATCATGCATTTCGTTAACGTCCATGTGGTGCATCCATACAGCAGCATTGATACAGCCACACATTGGAACAAATCCCGTTTTATTTTGTCGAACAGATCAGGTTTTTATTGATCGACAATCACTCAATAGCATTCTACGCCTTCGCTTGGCATATGCTGATATCATTTTCAGTTGATGAGATATTGCTACCGAGGTATGTGTACTTGTTTACTAATTTTAGAGGCCTGCGGAGATGGTTTCTTCTTATTTCAGCTATGCGCGGATCCTGGACGTACTTTGTAGTACCTCCCTGGAGCGATGGATGATAGGGGTGGATCGTAAGAAAGAATCAGAGAATTCCGTGCTGTCATTGATGATGATGTTGATGATGATATATATTGAGAGAGAGAGACAGAGAGAGAGAGAGAGAAATAGAGCTTGTCGAAAATGACAATATTTCCATGGAAGTTCCTTTATGATATTATAAAGTCTCAACTTTTTATCCATCTAAGTTAACGTATTGTTGGAATCTTCCCCAGTTGGTCTCTGTAATATCAGTACTGCTTTTCTAATAAAGATACTTCCATAGAAATATTAATATTTTTTATCACCTTTGGGAGATTCTAATTATATGTTGACAGGGATGGTGAATATGGAGACTGCTTGAAATTATTTAGGAAATGTAAACATTTTTTATCAACTTATATATATATATATATATGGGGGGGATTAGAATTTAACGCTAAAAGCGTTTTTAATCAGTAAAATATTTACAGTGCTCCAGCGCAGAGCAATAATACAAATAAAAGCATTTCAAATAAAACAAGGGAAGCAATAAAAACCGGATAAAAGAAACTCATGACTCTAAGTTTCACGTTACCGATCCTTTGGTGAGCCAATATTTTACACGTTCAACGTCTGTTGAATACAACTGAATAAATATATAATATTTTGAATCACCTGACGAAGCTGACATGTTAAATCTGTTAAATAATTGCGGAATTATTTTTTCATATTATCATTCGGTTTAGTTAGGCTTAGAACTATTCGACTTAGTTTACATGCAGGTACACACATTGAGCGCAGGTGTTCATGCTCGCTCACGGAGGATGTGACAATCACAGATGTCATAATAAAACCCCAGATGGAAAAATGGGACTGAGGTGTGGATGATGTCGTGCCCGGAAGCGATGGGCCGGGAATTTTGGTGATTTTTGAAAAAGCAGTTAGTTGAGATCTGACGCTGGACGAAGCAATTTGACATTCGGACCTGGGCGAGGCCAGCCCAGTTGTGCGCTATGGGATGCGCGCGCGTTTGTGGGGTCAGATGGAACGGTCAGCATAGTAAAAATTGTGCCTCTCTCTCCTCGTGTCGAAAAACCTAAAAGTGAAGAAGGTAATAAAAGTTTCGTACCTGAACAAAGAGAGTCGTCAGTGTTTCGTGTATTTCGGTATTTCCATGTATCTTGAATATGTTACAAATCACGTGGTTTAATCTAGTGACATCTAACTACCAACTCTGATCAATTATTTAGCAAATTAAATGAATCCTGAAAACTTATAATCGAGTATTTTTTCCTCCCGGCATAATTGATGATTTATCGAGCCCTCATACCAAGTCTACTTAGCTCATTTTAGAACAGACCACTTAACCTCTCTCTATATATGAGGTGTGTTCAAAAGGTATCGCATTTTAAAGGTGTATTAAATAAAACAGAAATGAAAATTGGATGAAACGTTAATTTTTTTCTTGTTCCCTCTCATTCAAGAAATTCTCATGAGATTTCCTTTGGTCAAAGCTGTTTTAATATGATGAGAAGGCGCACCGTTGACTTATTTTAATGTCTGGTAAATATTGAGAATACTGTACTTGCACTGTCTTGTCATGCACCAAAGACTGTTGATCAGAAAGTATTGAGACTGCTGATTCAAAAATATTGAAACAGCTGATTCAAAAAATATAGAGACTGCTAACCAAAACGTATCAAGGCGACTGATCAAAAAGTATTAAGGTAGCTGATCTTAAAGTATCGAGACTGCTAAACAAAAGTATCAAGACAGTTGATCAAAAGTATCATATCACCTGATTTTTTAACTGAAATAGGTATGCAAACTGTCTAAAGCAGTCAATATCGAGACAGACGATCAGGCAATTATGCATGGATATGTTATTGATTTAACCCAGTTACTCCCAGAGAAAGTGGAGTTACAGGTGGCATACCGAATAAAACACTTGACCGCTCTCGAATAGGAAAATCGTCATGCCATCTGATTTCTTATTCTTTCAAGCACAAAAGAATTTTACCAAATTAGGAAGCTTGTAATCAATTAAAAATTAATGATGATGACGGTGTCACGTGTTGATAAAATGGCATATCTACCCTGGCTACATGAAAACTCTTTGGTTTGGTTTGGTTTGGTTTGGTTTGGTTTTATGGCACTTCAATCATTGTAGGTTATTAATGCCAAATCCATTTTATACATATAAACAGTTCAATTTCAATCAACTCAGTTTAGCATAAGTATGCAGTTTAAATTTCAAAACAGTCCCATTCCAAACAATTCAGTTTAGCACAGTTTAATTCTATTTGATCCATAGATAGGAACTTATCAGGAGCTACCTCTCAAGGCTAGAGTGGACATGGGAGCAATGGCAATGAAGGGGTGCTCCCGATTCCCCAAAGCTCCAGCATTACTTGAACCTCACCATCAAATTGTTTAGTGTCGTATCCAGGATACACGTTGCAGGAGTCTTACTCCTCTGCAGAGATGCAGTTGGTGTATTCTACAACCCCAGCCGACTGGGCAATACATTAAAACGAATTATGTTTCCTATTCACCATGCTATTTCTGAACTGCAATAGCCTCAAGAGCAAATGGTCAAAGGAATGTGTAATGAATAGTCTCTTCGGACTTTTATGATGAGGTGAGGGTCTTTCGTTGAGTGGCTCTTTACCTGTCTTTTCTGCGAAGAATAGTTGAATTCTTGTTCGTTCTTTTGTTTTTTGAGAGGCAAACAGGTTCCCGACTTTTTTCTGGATACTAGACATTTCTCTTGTCACGTTAATACTAACTGACGCAAAAACAGGGAATTTCCGTTTTACTTTTATTATTTGTTCGTCAATAATTAATCAAATACGATTCATTTTTTATAGAAGAGGAAGAAGAAAAAGAGATAGGCTGACAATTAGATATTTCTTGTTGTTCGCTTTTTATACCAAATAGACTCTTTGATTTGCGGGATCAAATATTTTGACTCTTCGGGTTGATAGTCAGATACACTCTCTTTCACTTAAACACACCCTATACCTCTCTCTCTCTCTCTCAGACAGTCGGATACCCTCTGACCCTCAAAATTCTCGGACATCCTATCCGAGAGGTATCCTCTTACCATTCAAAAAACCTTTGCCTAAATTTTCAGAGGTCCTAACATGAACTTCAAAGGATGCCACTAAGCTGTCTGAAATTTGATATTTATTTTGTCTGTTGGGGGTGTAGACCGGTAACTTAGTGAATTGATTTAAACCAAGCCGTACCATCCAATGCTGACATAATGTAACAATACAATCTATGCTAATGAATAAATTCTAATTAAAGATACTTTTCGAAATATCTTTCCGACCATACGTTCTAATATTGCTTATGATGTTATCCATTATATGAAATAAGAAGGTTACAAGTCTTCAGGTTGACATAATAGGTATTATCGTATTGTTCTATATTTCATTAGTAATGACATAGCTAATATGGAGTATTATTGCATTGCTCTGTTTCACTGGTAATGCTATTTTTTCAAATATGGAGTATTATCGTTTTGTTATATATTTCCATAGTAGGATTGTATTTTTTTCATTTAGTTCATTAGTAGTACAATTTTCAATATGAACAATTATTGTATTCTTCTATATTTCAATAATACTGCAATTTTCAATCTACTGAGTTTCACAAAAGTGAGTACACCCCTCACATTTCTGCAGATATTTAAGTATATCTCTTCATGGGACAACACTGAGAAAATGACACTTTGACACAATGAAAAGTAGTCTGTGTGCAGCTTATATAACAGAGTAATTTTCCCCTCAAAATATAGCCATTAAAAGCTAAACCCCTACCAACAAAAGTGAGTACACCCCTTATGTAAAGTTGTCAATATTAACATACATCATGTCAACTCTCAATATTTTGTATGGCCACTATCATTATCCAGAACTGCCTTTACTCTCCGGGGCATGGAATTTACCAGAGCTTCACAGGGAGCCACTGGAATGCTCTTCCACTCCTCCATGACGACGTCGCGGAGCTGGCAGATATTTGAGACTAT
Organism: Sepioteuthis lessoniana; assembly: GCA_963585895.1. NCBI lineage: Eukaryota > Metazoa > Mollusca > Cephalopoda > Myopsida > Loliginidae > Sepioteuthis > Sepioteuthis lessoniana. The sequence continues at coordinate 64,388,881 of OY757918.1, read as the reverse complement.
GCACACCTCCACTTTCCGCTTGAGGATCCCCCGATGTTCTATTGGGTTCAGTTCCAGAGACCTGCTTGGCCAGTCCATCAACTTTACCCTCAGTCTCTTTAGTAAAGCAGTGGTCGTCTTGGGGGTTCGTTTGAGGTCATTGACATGCTGGAACACTGCCCTGCGACCCAGTTTCTGGAGGGAGGTGATCATGCTCTGCTGCAGTTTTTCACAGTACATGTTGGATTTCATGTTTCCTTCAATGAAATCTAACTCTCTAACAACTGCAGCACTCATGCAGCCCCAGACCATAATATTCCCACCACCCTGCTTTACTGTAGGCATGACACACTTATCTTTGTACTCCTCAACTGATCGCCGCCATAGATGCTTGAAGCCATCAGAACCAAACAAATTAATCTTCATCTCATCAGACCATAGGGCATGGTTCCAGTAATCCATATGCTTTGTTGACATGTCTTCAGCAAACTGTGAGCTTTCTTATGTATCGTCTTCAGAAGAGGCTTCCTCCTACGTATGGTCTGAGCACTAACAGGCTGACTCCCACCTCTTCAATCTCTGCAGCAATGCTGATAGCACTCCTACGCCGATCTTTCAAAGAAAGCATTTGGATGTGACGCGCAGCACATGCGCTCAGCTTCTTTGGACAACCTACCCGAGGCCTGTTCTGAGTGGACTTCGCGCTTTTAAAATGCTGGATGATCAGTTTCAGAGTGTTGGCAATCTTCTTGTAGCCTTGGCCATCTTCATGTAGCGCAACAATACATCTTTTAAGATCCTCAGAGTTCTTTGCCATGTGGTGTCATGTTGGAACTTTCAGTGACCAGTATGAGAGAGTGTGAGAGCTGCACTACAAATTTGAACACACCTGCCCCCTATACACACATGAGCCTTGTAACATTAATGAGTCATATGACATTTTGGAGGGAAAATGACAAGCAGTACTCAATTTGGACATTTAGGGTTGTAGTTTCTTAGGGGTGTACTCACTTTTGTTGGCAGGGGTTTAGCTTTTAATGGTTATATTTTGAGTTATTTTGAGGGGAAAATAACTCTGTTATTTAAGCTGTACACAGACTACTTTTCATTGTGTCAAAGTGTCATTTTCTCAGTGTTGTCCCATGAAGAGATATACTTAAATATCTGCATTAATGTGAGGGGTGTACTCACTTTTGTGATACACTGTATAATATTATCGTATTGTTCTATACTTCATTAGAAGTACCATTTTCAATGTGGAGTATTTTCCTATTGTACTATATTATACTAGTATTACCATTTTCAATATGGAGTATTATTGTATTGTTCTATATTTCATTAGTACTACCTTTTTAAAAGATATGCAGTATTATTGTATCGTTCTATTTCAGTTGTGACTGTTCAATACTAAATCAAGTAAATAATTTTCCGAAGATGCCAAAAAGTTCTCGGTTTCACCAAGCACTGTGAAATGTACTTCTTATACATATAACGCCGTCAAATACACTTAGCACAAAGTTTCTGAAGCTTCTTAAAACTTTCCAATTTTTAAAAAGAGGATCATTCCTTTTTTGACTGAGCCAGGAAGTTTACAGCAACCTTTATATGTGGAATAAAGGAAACGGCATTTGTAATAATTTATAGTTCTATATCTTTCCATCCACTACATCCTTTGCCTACGTCGCAGTTCTCTGTATCCACTTGCACATTTTGTAGTTCAGTACATCATTTTCACATCTTGCAGTTTATTATATCATTTAAACATATCTTGCAGTTCTTTAAATCATTTACTTATATCTTGCCGTTGATTACATTATTTTTATATGTTCTGCAGTGCATCATGTAAGAATATATTGCAATTCATAATATCTTTTATACATCTGATCTTCATTAGATTATTCACATATCTTTAGTTAGTTATATCATTTTATTTCATAGCTTTGAAGTTCAGTTATGTCCATCAGAACTTTTCCTTAGATAAACTTGTATTATAATCTTAAAATCGCCGATTTCCTATATTAAACTGATTTTGTATCACATTCCAGCACTGTTGGAGATGAAAAATGCCGTATTTACAAAGAAGTGATCAGAAATTCCATTCATATAAGTATACATCACTCATACCTTTCTAAAAATGCACCTGACGATGTGTGATAATGTTGAAATGAACTGGTTATATATAAAATATTTGCAGGTTATTGCTGTCAATGTTGTGAATTCGATCTTCACTTAATATTTCCAGATAATAGTCATTTGCAAGACGAAGCCAAGTTTGCTGAATATATTAAATCCTAAGGCAACTAATTATGTAAAGTTAATTATATTAAAGCGACTAAGATGAAAGAAAATTATGCAAAAGCAAGTACTAAGACAAAGGAAAATTATGTTATGGCAAGTAAGAAAACGAAAGAAAACTATGTTATGGCGAAGTAAAATTATGTCGAGGCGAAGGAAAGCTAAGTTAAAGCACATAATAAGGCGAAAGAAAATTATGTTAAGACAAATAACAAGGTGAATGAAAATCATATTAAGCCAAGTAATATGGTGAGGAAAAATTATCTTGAGGTGGAGGAAGATTATTTGATTGAAGAAAAATTTTAAGACGAAGGAAATTATGTTAAGGGAAATAATAAGGAAGGAAACTGTGATCGGGCAATTAATGTGGCGAAAGAAGATTATGATAAGGCAAAAAAGGAAAATTATATTAAGTTTTGTATTAAGGCGCAGTAAAAACATAATAAGACAAGTTATAAGGGGAAAGAAAATCATGTTCAGGCAAGTAATTATTAGAAGGAAAATCATGCTATGGCAAGTGATAAGGCGAAGTAAATCCACCTTAAGGCAATAAGATAAAGTTAGATTATGATAAGGCAATTGATAAGGTGAAATAAAGAATATATCCAGAAATATAGACAGTGCGTCTTTCTATATCGTAACCAAGTCTCGTATACAATAACCACAATAGTTTTTTCTATCATCATTCGAGGTTAAACCCTTGTGACCTTGAGGTGTAAGAAGCTGACCTGAGTTTAAATCAAGATATGAAAACACTATAGAGAAATGAAGAAAATATTTAAAAAAAAAAAAAAAACGAAACGGAAAAAATAGGCGAAAAAGAAAATTTAGGAGAAACATAAAGATCCTATCAGATTAGATACAGGATGTAAAATCAAGTGTTAATATTTTTTTTCTAAGAATGAAAAAGGGAATGTGAGAAATAAGTAAAACGTTAAGAGGAAAAATTAACAAAAATCTACTGGAGAATAAATAAGAGAGAAGAAAAGCGAATGAAAAAGTTCGAAGAGGCAAAAACAAGAAAAAAAAGATATGCGTAAAAAGAGAATAAAAATGCCCTAAAACGGTGTAAAAATGATAAGCATTACAAAAAAAAAAAACAAAAAAAAAAAACGAAAAAATGCCTAAAACATGTTAGAGCAAAAAGAATAATCATCAGAAATGAACGCAAAACAAAAGAAACATATAGACTAGAATTATATATATATATATATATATATATATATATATATATATATACTTCTCGATGTATTTCTTAGTGTGTATGTAAGCGTTCACGTGCGTATGTGTGTTTTCATGTGTGTGTATGTGTGTATGTACATGTGCGTGTCAGCATACGTGTGTTTGTGTGCTTCTCTGTGCATGTGTGCGTTTATGCGTGTTTCTTTGTGTACATGTGTCTGTGTGTATGAGTGTGTGCCTATGTGTGTCTCCATGCATGTGTTTCTCTGTGTGTGTATCTTTGTGCGAATGTATACGTGCGTGAATATGTGTGCGTGAAAGCTTGTTTAAAGACAACATACGAAGAAGAATGTAGGAACCTCCATTTATGTTTTTTCCTATTAACGAACGAGACTATATAGAGGCTGTAATCGTTGAATAGATTCAGCGGTTTCGAGCACTTTGCCTGCATCCATTTTAAAGAGTTATGTTTTTTTTAGGAAAGTTTGATTTTCATTGTGTACCATAACGGTACCAAATAGCTGTCGTAATGTTTCTGCACCAAATAGGACGTTGAACCTTTACACACCAAATGTACGGTTGTACCACCACAGGCTCGGGCGTGTAATGCGTGTATCGCTACGTCTCTCGTAACTTCGCCGTGGTAAAAGTTGACGAACACACAAAACTCTGTCTTAGTTCACTAACACAAAAGCTTATTCGTTACAACGCCTTTTAAATAGCCGCCGGGAGAAAGAAAGAGAATATGAAAGCTGAGTCAACCGTGTTAGCTGGACAAAGAGAAACAACATGCCACGAGTAGAAAAAGAGAGGGTAGATACAGACCTTGAATTTTCTTCCAGGTTTTCTGTTGTAATTCTAATGTTCTTGTCGCTGGTTTCATTTTCACAGGTTCGCTTCTGCTGTGAGGCCCCTTTTCGGAGCCCACCCTAAACTTTTGACTATATTCCCATTATCCTGGCTTGTTTTCATTTGCGTCTTTACCTCTTCGCGTCCGGCTACTAACTGACTTTCAAACCCGAGTCGTTGCTTTATTTCTGCCTGGTGTCTGTGTAATATCCGTTTCCGCTGGTTCCACACATGCATAGAAGATTTGGGACCTCCGGAGTTTATCAAGTCATTTTTAATTACCTTATTTATCTACTCATGACTGTCTCACCTACAACTAGAGCTTAAGCATGAGTCACTCAGAAGTCAGCTTGCTGTTCCCGTAGACTCAATGTCTGCTTTTTCTTCTTATTTTTTTCTTTCTAATCCTTCTCCAGAAATTAGCTTCTGGTCCTCTTTATAAACTAAACCTACCATATCATGTTACGATTGTCTCAAACCCTTTAAAGAATGATAAGAAATAGATTTTCACATTTCTTTTAAAGGAAGATCCCGTTGCTTCACGTAGCGTAAAAGTGACGATTCAAACAATAAAGATACTCACTGGTGAAGCACCAGTTGACGTGACATAGTTGTGAGAATACGAGGAAAACTGATTGGTGTATATATTTAGAGTTCTCAGTCCTGTACCTAAAAATATTTTTAATGGGGTTTATCATATAAATAAAGGCTTGAGTTTTTCGAGTCTATTTTGGTCCTACTTATATATATATATACTAACAAAATATATATAAATATATATGTGTGGGAATATATATATATGGATATATATTTAAGTGAATAGTATGTACGAATATATATATATGCATCCAAGTCCAACTATATATATATATATATATATATATATATTACCAACAGTAAAAATAGACACAGAATACAAGAGATCTTAAGCATAAAACCAGAATACTTGCAGGCCATACGTTAAGAAACTGAACAACAACAAATATTTAAATGATTTTACTTGAAAAAAATTGCATGTACGTTTATGAAATTTTCCCAAAATATACTTGGAACATTTATGCATTTATTACGTATAAAGTTTTCTAAATTTTCTTTTACAGTAAATTAATAGTCAACTGAAAAAAGCAAAAATATCCATTTTGTCCTGGTCATCATAAATATAAACTAAAGAAAAACTCAATATTTACTGAATCTTCCTTTGCATTGGATTGCTTCATTGCATTTTCGACCACATAAGCCATTTAACTTCTTACAAAGGGTGGTAGTAATACTTACCCATTCTTTTTTCTGAAAACCCGAAAATCATCAATATTTTGATGATTTCTATTCTAAGCTTTCTCTCCTATAATTTTCCATTCTTTCTCTTGAGGATTCATATATGGACTTAGTGGTGGCCACTTCATAACCGCTATTCCTTCCTCTTCAAGAAATAATTAACACAGTTTTAGCTTTGTGGCAAGGCATGTTGTCTTGCATAAATATTGGAGTTTCAACTATTCCTTTGCGTAAATGCGGGAAGAGCATGCCGGCGAAAAAGTTCTTTATAAACACTGGCATTAATATTACCGTGAAAACGAACAATAGGTCCTACGCCCGCCGAAAGAAATCATCCTCCACACCATTATGTTCCCCTCTCCAAATTTCACAGTTTTCTGAACGCATTAAAGAGATAAGCGGTCCCAATTCACAGAATGCACAAAAAATAGACGTTGATATATTGAAACGGTCTTTTAAAGACATTTTAACAATCATCCGATCTTCCTGTTTGATAGTCATTGGAGGCCTGCCAGTTCTCGGTTTTGGTTTTAGTGTCTTGTCAGCCTTAAATCTACTGATTACACGATGAACAACGTTTTTTGACCTTCATACGATGCCAGCAATTTCAGAATACGATTTGTCTTCTTCATGATTTGTTAAATGAATTTTTTTCTTCTCCAGTTAACGATTTACGTGCTTAAGTATATTTTTGGAAGGTTTCATAAACGTACATACAAATGTTTTCAAGTAAAAATCCTTTAAATATTTGTTGTTGTTCTGCTCCTTAACTGATGACTGCTGCTATATATATATATATATATATATATAACCGGTGCATTTACGTAGTGGGTAGAGAGTTTGTCAATAGTCCGGGATATAGAGCTTTAATCGCTGGTCGAGTCATCCCAAAGTCTCAAAAAATTGTATTTGATTCACATTGCTTAACACAGCATTATAATGTATGAATCAAGGGTAAGTGTAAAAAGAAGAAGCATCATCCTCTTCAAATCGGTGTAGTAGCTATTGAAAAGGGAGCCTTCACGCTGCCCTCGACTACGGTCGCCGCCTTACTATATATATATATATATACTTTTGATTACAGGCAGTTAAAAAAGTTCCGAGAATACGTATAATCACAACTTTCCCACTTCCCTCACACTGGATTTTGGCCAAAGACCCAGGGAAGGATTGTAAGAAGCAAAAAGTGAAACTGAAAATTAAATAACGTGAAGAGAAACATGAAAATCTAAGGAAAGGAAATGAAATACCAGAACTTGGACCTTGCCAGAAAACTAAAAAAGCTGTGAAACATGGTGACAGTGATAGCACTTGTAATTGGCACGCTTGTAACAGTCTCCAAAGGCTTAATAAGAAGGCGGGAAGAATTGGAAATCGGAAGCCGAATCAAAACCATCAAAACTACAACATTGTTAAGATCGGCCAGAATACTGAGAAAAGTTCCGGCGACCTGACGAGACTTGTAGTCACTCAAACTCCAGTGAAAGACCATCAAACGAATAATAATAATAATAATAATAATAATAATAATAATAATGAAAATCTATGGAACATGAAGGTGACAATTATACCAATCGTGATTGGTGCTTTCGGTACAGTCACCAAAGAATTATTAAAGGGACTGGAGGACTTGGAAGTTGGAGGACGAGAGGAAACCATCCAAACTACAGTATTATTGAGAACGGCCAGAACACGGAGAAGAGTCTTGGGGGCTCGAGGAGACTTGCTGTCACTCAAACTTCAGTGAAAGACCATTAGCCAGCGCTAATGTGAAAAACTCTCAAGGAGTAAATAATAATAATAATAAGAAGAAGAAGAAGAAGAAGAACAACAACAACAACAAGAAAAAGAAGATCCCTTGCAGTACAGGAAAATTACAAATATTTAGGAATATTTGAAACGGGCACCATCAAAGAGGTGGAGAGGCAAGAAAGTGCCTCAGAAGAACGAGATAACTTCTGGAAACCAGGTTCTGCAACAGAAATCACATCAAAGAAATAAATACTTAAGCAGCAACCCTTATAAAGTACTCGGGACCATTTTTAAAATGGACTAATTTGGAACTCAGACAAATGAAAAGACGACAATCATTTCATGTGAAAGATTGACCCTGGAAACAGTTAGAAATTCAAGATTTATTGGTTTATCATGAAAACTGACCAAGTTAGTGTTTTAAAACATAATGGAAAATAACTTGTAAGTCGAAATTGTTCAACTTCGAAATTTGAAACTTTCCCATACTACAATCTTGTCCAACTTGAGTATGATGTAGAGTAGACCCAACCTGACATAAAACCACAAAAAAATGTTGCAATTTTTTTGTGGTTGGTGTACTTTGGCGTTATATTGACTAGCATAGAACTTTTTTGGAGAAGGTTAACAATGGCTTTGAGGTTAGGAGTGAATAACACGTTAGATTTAAGAACAAATCTCAAATTTCAATTTAAACGAATTAAAACAACGGTCGACGGATCTTTTAATTTGTTCTATTAGTTGAATGGAGGCGCTGCAGATCCACGGTAATCTAAGATAAACCGTTCACTTCTCTGAATTTTGGTTTGGTGGAGAATTGCAGGCATTCATATCTAATGGTGTTGGCATCCATTTTTCAACTAAGTTTTCTTTAGTCTTTTGTCAAAATTCTGAGACGAAGCTTGACGATTTTTATCATTCAGGGTCTTTGGGGTATTGCCTTCAGCTTTATTGTTATATTCACAACGTTTCGGCCGTTATGTCTTCCGACCTTGTTCAGATGTTTGTCGAACTCGGGAGCCAACATGGAACGTCGAACCGTGGGGGTCGCTTGTTCTGATTCCGTTAATCATACCGGGTATAAGTGCTTAGTATTCCTGTATTGTTACTGGTCTGTAGTCAGGATTGAACCTGCAACCTTCAGATAATTGTAAAAATTGAAACCCCTGAATGATAAGCTTTCTTTAAAAATTCGAGTTCATTGGAAAGTTTTTGTTTGGAACAGATCATTAAGGCACAAAGGAGAAAGGTTTTTGTTAAATTGATTTTGAGGGCAAAAAGATGCAAAATCAATTTAATAAAAAAACCTTTAATTCGTTTTTATGGGTTTAAAACGTCAACACCCTGCTCCCACTTTTTAAAGCAATATTCATAAATATATATATATATATACATGCGTGTGCGTGTGCTTGAGTGTATGTGTAAAGCACAAAATTAAGCGATTAGTATTGAATATACTTTCACTTTTACTCATGTGTTTGTTTTAATTCATGTCATGCTCTATATATTGTAACAGTTGTGCTCCTGTTTTGACAAAGATTGTTCATAAGGCAAATAAACATACAACTACTTCATAGTAAATAATAGTTTATCAATAGCTATTATTAGAGCGGATGATGGTCCAGAAATCGTTTTTAGAACCTGGCTGAAATTGGAGGATCTTAGTCAGGTGACCGAGGGGGTTCAAAGTCAGAAGATATATTTTGGCAAAGAATTAGTCCAGAATCGCTGAATCGGGCGGTTGCCTAATTTCCGACTCTTACGCTTGGTAAGATGCGTGAAAAGACGTCATTGTTAATAAAGTTATGTGTACACACAAAAGATGTTTTGTTCGTTATCATTCATCCCAGTAAGAAGATCGATCAACGTGGGATCACGATGAAAGATGGCATGGCGAGATAGAACGACCAACAACCGAGAGATGAAAAAGAAAACAGGATGCGTATATAATATTCGTAGAAAGGTAGCTCACAGCTACGAGTAATTCATCATAGAGTAGCACACAGTTTGGAATAACGTAAGCTACACTTAGCTTTCATTGTCCAATTCATCTCTCCTAAACATCTCTTCTAACTCATTAGGTCGTTTTGTAATCCCGTACGCATATCACTCCTTCTGACTTCTCGGGCAGGTTCATTAAGTAAAGACTGATACCCAACAGTACTAGCCTTTCCTTTTAAGGTTTCAACCGAAATTGCGTTTTAATGCTTCTTAGTTGGGACTGATAATCGGCAATTCCGGAGGTTCGGTCAGTAAGGTTAGAATTGTTCAAAGCGTCCACTTTCAGAATTCTATGCACACATTTAGATTCCGTTAAAAATAATGTTTAAAATGCCATAATCCTGATACTTATATCCCTATTAAAGTACCTGAAGCGAAATAAGAAGACATGAACCTCAGTGTTCGTATTATATGTCCTGTCATCTCATGGCTCATTCTGTTTTGATTGTGAGACAAAGGAAAAGGAAAGAATCCGCAACAAGTCTGAGAGAGAAATGAAGAACAAGCAATAAGAAAGAAAGAAAGAAAGAAAGAAAGAAAGAAAGAAAGAAAGAAAGAAAGAAAGAAAGAAAATAGCACCATACATCAGGAGTTATCTTCTGCTTAAGTGGAATGCAATGGAAAGAAGGATGGAAGAAAAAAAAGAAGAAAAACTAGAGAGAGAGGGGAAGCAAAGATGGAGATAAAAAGAGGTTGCTGAAGCAATGAAATGAAAAATGCTCATTTTAAAAAAACTATTTTAAAACAGAAATGATTACGTGACATTTCCTTAATAAAACAAAAATCTTCAGAAAATCATCAAATTATTTAGTTGTCATAAAAATATATTTTATTTATAAAGAAGCGAGTAATTCGCAACAATAGATAAATAATGATTATCTTGAAAATAATTTACACAAAAATTACACTACACCAGCATAATCTGAAGAGTGACTTCTTAAAATTTAATCAAGCTTCTATTGCAAATTTCTTTATATATCGAAATAAGAAACAAAACCCCTATAAACAGTGGAATTTTCAAATGTAATAGTTGCCGTAATAGTTGTACAAAAGGAATAAATGAACAGGTATGAATGGGTAGGAAAAAAAAAAAAAAAGAACCTGGCGAATAGTGAACTTGGCCATTCCAGCTGATCATAGGGTAAAACTGAAAGAAAGTGAAAAGAAAAATAAGTACTTGCTAGAGAACTGAAAAAAACTATTGAATATGAAAGTGATGGGGATACTAATAGTAATTTTTGCGCTTGATGCATTCACCAAAGGATTGATAATGGGACTAGAGGACTTGGAAATAAAAGGACAAGTGTAGACCATCCAAACGACGGCATAATTAAAATCGGTAAGAATACTAAGAAAAGTCCAGGAGACTTGAGAAGACTTGCTGTCATTCCAGTGGAAGACTATCAGCTATCACTGGTGTGAAAAACTCTCAAAAGGAGAAAAATAAAACGTATTAAAATGTGTGCATGATATTCTTCTCGTAAAATCTAAAAGAGAAAGCAAATTATAAATACTCTAATATATATATATATATATATATATATATATATATATAAGAAAATATAGTACATAGACATGTAAGATATAATATATATACTGAACGAAAAGAAAATACGACAAAATAAGACAAAATATAAAGAAATATCTACATGAAATAATATGTACGGACGTTGACACAAAATTACTAGCTGAATTTCGATATGAAATATTTACTGTATCATGTTTAATATATTTGATTAATATTCCCCACTGGATTTGGTTCAATGACAAGAAAGGACTATAGATTAAGATAGGATTGTGTAACATAAATTCGTTTTTCCTTAACCGATGCACCCAGGTGTAGAAAAGAGTGAAGAGATTATGAGAGAAGCTTCTGTTTCTTCTATCACTCAAAGAAACACTTCAGTGATATGTTTTTTTTCCTATTACAATTCAATGACAAAAAAAAGCGAAACACAATCAATTTAAAATCGATTCTCTCAATAGGTGAGTAAAAAAGAAAGAACTTAAGTCTTAAAGTGTCAATTCTTTTATCTTTTTTAAAACTTTCTTTTTAAGGAGAATGAACAACAAAGCACAATTAATAAAGTTTTCTATATATGTCTATATTTCTTATTTTTCTATTTTGTGTATATATATATATATATATATCTTCCTTGAAATTTTCTGGATTGGATTCACAGAAGCAGTTCAGCAGATTTTTTTACAGTTGAAAGAATGCAACGTCTCTTTACTGCTGCACATATAGATGCACAAAGATGGATATTAATACACACACACAAACACTCACTCTCTCGGTCTGTCTCTTTCTTTCTTGTTTCTTCCTTTTATTCCTTCTCTCCTTTTGCTTTATATATACATGTGTGTGTGTGTGTGTGTGTGTGTGTGTGTGTGTGTGTGTGTGTGTGTGTGTGTGTGTGTATACACTACGAAGTTAGGTGAACACATGAAGTGATGACTCTAAACATGAAATGCTTATCGTCTGCTTACATGGAATGAAGGAAACAAACCAAAGACGGAAAAAAAGAAAAGAAAGAAAGAAGGAATCTTTTGTGAGTGATAGAAAGATACTGTGAGTGAAAGCGAGAGAGAAGAGGGGGAGATTAATTTCTAAAAAAAAAAAAAGAAACAGAGAATCTTTTTCTTGAAATCTTATTTTGGAAGCTTATTTTTAACCAAACAAATGACTTGATATTTCATAAATAATGAATCTTCCAAAAAAACTCAACGAATAATTATATTCCTTTAACAAATGAAAATAAACTAAACTTTAAATTAAAATTTGTCTAATTACCTTTATTCATCTATTTATTTGTTGCAAAATCTTGTTCCCTACCGAAACCCGAAAGTTGAATATCTCTATAATACAAGTGCCTTGATCAAAATAAAAAAGGAGACATCTCCTCACTAAAATGTGGCTCTCTGAAACTAGTGGACAGAAAAAAGACATCAAAACGCGACAAGCGAAGGTATGAACATCTATCTATCGACTATCGGTCATATGGAGATGAGACCTGTACAAAAAGATAAAACGCATTTTTTTCCAAGCAGCGGTTGCGTCCATACTGCTATATGGATGCACCACAAGGATGCAGACAAAGCGAATAGCGAAAATGCTTGACGGCAATTGCACAAGAATGCTGCGAGCTGTAATGAACAAATCCTAGAAGCAACATCCCACAAAGTAGCAGCTATACGGCCACCTCCTCTCATCTCTAAAACCATCCAAATAAAACAGACAAGACGAACTCATAAGTGATGTTCTCCTCTTGACCCCTTCCCACGGACGAGCATGTTTTGGAGGACTAGCTAGAATTTATCAACAGCAGTTCTGTGGAGACACAGGATGCAGTCTAGAGGACCTGCCGGAAGCGATAGACGATAGAGACGAGTTGTGAGAGAGAGAAAGAGAGTCAGGGAAATCCGTGCTAGCGCCACGAGATGATGATGATGATGATATTAACACTGTCAATTCTAAACAATAGTGGAAAGGATACTAACTTGTTTTAATAATTTATACTCACTTTATTCGATAGCTTCAGGCCTCTTTGTGAGTGTGGGTTTTCTAGCCAGTCGTTAATACGAAGGGAAACTTCTTTTTCTAATTGGCTAATACAAACACTAAATAAAACACAATTCTCTGCTTTCAGTTTGGCCTCTTTCTCTGACAGACTAGTTGCCTGTGGATGCAGCATACGCAGACTGCATCTCTGTAGAGGCGTAAGACTCCCTCCAAATGTGTGTCCTCGGTATGACACTAAACTGTATCTGTTAGTATGGTTCCAGTTCTGGAGCTGTGGAGACCATGGGGTACTCCGTCATTGTGATTACTCCCAGGTCCACTCTGACACGGAGTAGTAGTACCCATTAGGGTCCCATCCATACGTCAAATAGAAATATGTAATTATTTTTTTAAACTTGATATCATTTAAATGGTCTTAAATTGAGTTATTAGTACCACAAAGCAAGTTTTATACCATTTAACTGTATGTAAACAAACGAGCTCTGGCTCGTTTAAAAATGTTACCAACAAAATAGTCGTTTACTATTTATACATATAAACAGGATTCGGCATTTACTATTTATACATATAAACTGGATTCGGCATTTGAAAACCTACAAGAGTCGATATACCATAACACAAAACCAACCAACCAGCTTTCTCTGTGTGCTATAATGTTCCCTCGTCGCCGTAAAGGATATGATTGTCAATTTTATCGGCTATATAACAAATCAATTAGGCCGCTAATGAATAACGAAAAGGTAATCATTTTGCCTAACAAATAACTAATGCCTTTAACAGAGCATGTCTATATTGAGGACTTAGATGAACAATCATACAATGAAAACCCCTGATCATTTTTTCAAATAGCTCCTTATCAGATTGCGTACAATAATTCTGAGTTCGAGAGGACTTTGTAGTAATAGCAATCAAGAGTATTGTATACTTCTCAGAGCTCCAAAACTGAAATATCTCCACCAGATGCAGTAGATACTTATACTCATGACATCTCTTTTGATGTGTTGGTTTGTTTGTTTGTTTGTTTGTTTGTTTGGGTTTTATGGCATATCAACCTTGGTAGGTTATCTAATCCCAAATCCATTTTTATATAATAAACAGTTCTATTTCAAACAATTCAGCTTAGCAGAAGTACACAGGTTAATTGTCAAAAATATTTCTATTTCAAGCTATTCAGTTGAGTCAAACAGTTCTAATTCAAACAATTCAGTTTAGTATAAGTATAGTTTTTGCTTACGCACAGTTAAATGTCAAAACAGTTCTACTTCAAACAATTCAGCTTTGCGTAAGTACAGTTTAAACGTCAAAAAATTGTTCTCAAACAATTCAGTTTAGCATACAAAACCTGTTCAATTTCAAATAAATTCCGTTTAGCATAAGTACGCGGTTTCAATGCCAAAACAGTTCTATTTCAAGCAATTCAGTTTAGCATAAGCTCACAGTTTAGTTCTATTTGACCCATAGATAGTACCCTATCAGGTGCTATCACTCCGGATCAGAGTGGACCTGGGAGTGATGGTAATTAAGGAGTACTGCGAATTCTTCAAAGCACCAGCATTACTTCACCATCAGATTGTTTAGTATCATATCCAGGACACGTTCAAGGGGTCTTACCTTCTTTAGAGGTGCAGTCGATGTATTCTATAGTCCTTTTGTTGTGAAAAAAATAATGTAAACACATATGATGAAACTTAATACCATTCTTTTGAGCTTAATAAATCAAACTTAAGGAAAGACATAAATCCATCTCTACTGAATGTTATATACTGTACCGGCATAATGAATAAAAGATACTTTTCTTTATCATCATCATCATCATATCGCACTGGTAGCACGGATATCCCTGACCCTCTCTCGCCACTCCTCCCTATCGTTCATCGCCCTAGGTAGGTCTTCAGGACAACATCCCGTATCCTCACATAGCTGCTGAATGTATGTTCGTGCTGGTCGTCCTGCTTTTGCACGGCCATGTGTGGGGGTCCATTGGAGTACATCACTTATGAGTTCGTCCCTGCTTCTCCAGCAGTGTCCTGCATGTCTGGTTCGTCTAACTTGAATAGATTTCGTGATAGGGGGCAGGTGGCCGTACAGTTGGTGTCTTGTGGGGTGTTGCCGCCAGGACTTGTTTAAGATTGCACGTAGCATTCTTGTGTAATTGCTGTCTAGCTTCTTCTCCAGCCGTTTTGTTAGCGTCCATGTAGTGCAGCCATATAGCAGTATCGATGTGACCGCTGCCTGGAAGAAACTGCGTTTCATTTTATCGGTTAGGTCTGATTTCCATATAATCGATAGCCTATTGATAGCTGTCCATGCTTTCGCTAACCTCGTTTCGATGTCCTTTTCGGTTGATTCGACGCAGCTTCCTAGGTAAGTGAATTTGTCTACTAGTTTAAGAGGGGTTCCTTCTAGAGTGGAGACTTTTCTCTTTATTTCTAAAAATGATGGAAATTCTGTAAGTGTTAGGGAGAGAAACAGAAACAGGAGACGAAGGACGCAGACATATAGTGGTTAAGGACTGCTATATTGCCTTTTTCTTAGCCCACGTTGTTATTCCCTATTCCGGGCTTGATGCCTTTGCTTACTTGACGAGAGGTTCCCAACCGAAGTACACATGGTGCGTTGCCTCCCGCCACAGATGATGTTCATGACTGACTGACCGTCTCTCTGTAGGTACCCGTGTATATATAATTTCATAATGCCTACACGTTCTTCTGTCCCGTGATTCACGGGATTTGCTTCCGCTTGTCAACCCACGCGAGCTGTTTCCTTGTTTCCACAGCCATAAGATCCTGTCCCAGAAATCCTTGATTGACGGCTCTGTCAAAGGTCAACATGAAGCCAGTTTATCAATTATGATCTCCAATTATATATTCGTTGTAATTTTTATCAAATAAACACTTCATGATCTCAAACAGACTTCTCTGACCGATAACAAAGCCATATTGAAACCCAAAGTAATGGCAATGAAGTACCCTACATTACACATAACGCAAGAACTAGAACCCCAATTTCAGATGTAGTTCAGTGTCATAACCAGGACACCTTTTTGAGGTGGGATCCTTACCACTCTTTGTTTTTGGTTGAGAGATCTTACCCTTTGTCTAAGAAACACATTAATGCAAGTAATAACAGCCTGGGTATCGTTTATATTATTCAAATGCGAATGAAATGCAAATAGCTATATGTATCCATTATACATAGATGGCAATAGAGAGGTATTCTACACTCCCTCTAATTTCAGAATTAGAGTCTCACCACAAGATGCACTTTAGTGTGATACTGAAGACACCGTCTTTTTGGAGATGGAAGGGGTCTTATTCCTCTGCAGTAGATGCACTTGATGCATTGTAACCCCAACAGACAATGTGGGATGCAGTAAGAATGGATGCTGTTGCACTCGCATAATCCTGTATTTTACGAAAACATCTAATCGGAAAAATATCGAGACTGATTTTTTTTTAAATTAAGATATACACATTTAGATAGCAATTTTGATATCTAAACAACGATATTTTATTGTATAAATTGCTCATCTCTGCACAAATCATCATTTAATGAGGTTAGTCTTCAGGATATAATGGCTAAAGTGCTGGACTTCGACCTGGAAGTAAGCGAGTGAGAAACCCAGTCTCGCTATTACGTTCACTTTCCATAGAAAAGGAAAGAATCATTTTATCCCTTCTTGCTATGTGTTGAATAGGACCACTGCTATTTTTTCTCCAAGGATTAATTTGGTATTAAATAATCCATAAAGAGTGATAGGACATTAAGCGAAGAAATTAATCGATCATTTGATAAAAATTTCACATTTTAAGATTGTTAAAATTAAAACTCATTGAGTATTTTTTAACAAACGTCGTATTTCCACGGTACCCCAACAGATACGTTGGCTGGGGTAGTAGAATACGCTGACTGTACCTCTGCAGAGGGATAAGACCCCTCCCCCAACAACAAGTGTCCTGGATATGACACTAAGCTGTATCTGATTGTAAGGCTCCAGTCCTGGATCTTTGGGGAATGTGGAGTACCCCGTCATTGTCATTAATCTCAGGTTCACCCTAACCCGGAGTGATAGTTTAGGTTAGAATTCAATCTTTAAGTGAGAGAGAACTGTTTAACCATTTGTGTGCAAACTGATGACTGATGCTAAATTGAATTGTTAATGCTAAATTGAATTATCAATATTATGAATATCTGTAATCATTTAACTGTGTGAAAACAAATCACTTATGCTGAATAAAACTATTTGTTAGATAGCAATGCTTGAAACCTTTTAACTGCGTTCAAACAAAAGATAAATACTAAAAAGAACTATTCATATTAGATAGAAGTATTTAAAACCATTTAAGATTGTGCAAACAAATGAGCCCAGACTTGCTTAAAATGTTATCTATTAACTATTTGTTTACAAATCCTATATATTTGATGTATATGTATAAACAAGATTGAATAACTTCCATGGGTTGATATACCATAAAACCCAACCAACCAACCAATTATAAGCTCTAACAACTGCAAGGAACAGAATTGCACCATTGAATACGTAGGCAATGCTAGTAACTATGCTGTAATATACATTTTTGTGAAAATTTAACGAATGGTTTTATTCTGCTCATTATAATTGTTGAAGTTTATGAGTACGAGGTATTACTTTTGAATCTATTCATATTTTCAGTATATGTGTCAGCATTTTAAAATTAGTTCTTTTTGAGAAAATTTTCTATTATTATTTTTCTTTCTGAATTTGTTCCCAAATTAATAAAATTTCGTGGGGTGTCCCTATAGCATAGTGGCCAACCTGCAAGACTGAGATATCATAGAAAGCCAGTATGAAATCCAGTTTCGAACTAGTACCCTTAGGAAAGATATGAACCCCTCCTTATCCCCCTGCATAGGATTAAATAGTACCATCAGTTAAATAGTACTATTTGTTAAATAGTACCATTTGTGTACTTTTAAAGATTAGTATGCCATTAAAAACAAAGATATCAAACAAAACCTTTCCTGTACAACGATCGCTTTGGCAATAAATAACCCAGAAAAGTTGATATTCCATTAAACAAAGAAAACTTACCTCCTCCTCATCCTCCTCCTATATTTCAAAATCTCTCTCTTTTTTCCTTCCCACCTGTTTATGGTTTATTTCAAATTCAATTCCAAGGTTTTGTCGTCCTGCAATTGTTTCAAAATGGCGTCCATCTTTTCTGATAAGATTTATGTTTTGGTCCGTACGGACATTACCTAAAATCAGCGTAATGACGGGAAACAAGAAATATTTTGTACATGATTATGTCATTGTTTTTCTTGATGAAAGGAACGGAAATTTCTTTTTTAAATCTTGAAGAAATAATCGCAAGTAAATAAAAAGGAATGGTAGGACAAAGACCAAAATAGGAAGAAAAGTAATCAGTAATTTTTGAGGCGTAAATGGTGTTATGATTATCGTTTAGAAAATGGATCCGGCGAAATAAGTTCGAATTCTGTACGAAACTTTGATTTCACAATCCTAAATTGTGACATACTTTTACTTTACACACACACACACACATTCATAATTGTACATTTATATATATAAAACAAAACCAAACATTGATCAGACGACATTCTTCAGAGTAATGGATATGCTATACCAACGGTATATTTTATATCACTTTTCATATCAACTCATTTAAGAAAATTCCTTGAAAAATTAATTTTTCTTTTAAATCCTTTAAAAACCATTAAAAAACCATTCCTTTCTTTTTCACTATAACATTTTCTCCTGATCATGACCTAAGGTCGAAACTGATTGTAACCATTAAAAAATAAACAACATTAAAATGATATTAGTATTCCTTATTATCGTTATATATATATATATACATATATATATATATGTGTGTGTGTGTGTGTGTGTGTGTGTGTGTGTGTGTGTGTAATTGTTTTCTTTTTTGTTGGTTTAAAGAGAGAAAAAAGTAGATATTTCAAAAGGAATAAATCCGCAAAAAGACATTAATCCCTTTGTAGACCTATTTATTTTAAGATATATATATATATACATACATACATAGATATATATATATATACACACACACACACACACACACATATATATATACGTGTGTGTGTGTGTGTGCGTGTATGTTTGTGTGTGGGGGGGTTGAGCAGCAGCCTTTCATTTAAGCATACTTGATTAAATAATAAAGACACATTTTGTCAATAAAATGTTATTCAGACCCTTTCAAGTTTCCTAATAAGTGTCTTGGTTTCAGGTTGAAATTGGTGGATGAATTTTCCAAAATTGTCCCGAGCTCATAGAACATTAAAAAAAGAATCTAAAGGCATTTCAAAACATTGTCGCTATTTTCAAAATTAATTCTATTGATTCTATTTTGTTGTTGTTGTTTTTTATATATGTAGGGCTTCTAGGATTTGTAGTCGTAAATTATTAATTTCGTGTGCTATTATTATTATTTCACATAAGAAATCAATATCAACAATAAAATCCCATTTCTTAGTGTACTAATAGACACAAGCAATATTGACTGATTTACCACCTCCACATATAAAAAAAAAGCCTACCAACATTAATCCCTGCACCCTCTATTTCCATAGTGAATGCCCTTTCTGTTATAAAAGAACAATCATAAAAACACTTATTTTCAGAACTAAATTACAATCTTCCTCTCGAACTATTTCCTTAATGAACTTAAAAATATAAAACAAACCTTTATTAATAATGGGTTTCCCAACAACATTGTTGATATAGAATTAAACATTTCATTAATAAAACGAAACAACATAACATAGACAATACCCTAAACCATAAACTATCAATAAACCTTTACTACAAAAACAATTTCATAGTAGTTATATGATAGATGAACATATATTAAAAAACCTTATCCAAAAAATGTTCTCCCTACTGATCCTACCTAAAAAGAAAGACTTATCATTTACTACAACAAATTTTAAACTTCCAACCTAATTATTTCCAATAACTCTTCCCGCTCCACTGAACTTCTTGATAGGATAAACGTCGTATATATGTTCAAATTTCCCTTGGGAGACTGTGTCTCCCACGAAAATAATACGTATGTTGATCTTACCTCTCCAACTCTTTCAAGACGATGCACCTTAATGATTCTAGCTCCATAGCCTAACAACTTAAAACCCATTCTATTCCCAAATCCAAATTTCGAAAATCTCTAGTTGAAAACACGACTATAATAGCACACAAAATTGATAAGTAACGACTACAAATCCTAGAAGCCCTACGTATAAAACAAAAAACCCAGAATCAATAGAATTCATTTTGAAAATTACGACTATGTTTTGAAATGCCTTTTGTTTTTTTGTCTTTGTTTTTTTTTAATATTCTATTCTTTGGTAAATTCATCCATCAATTCCAATCAGAAACCAAGACACTTATAAGGAAACTTGAAAGGATCTTAATAAAATTATATTGACAAAATGTATTTATTATTTAATCAAACATGCTTAAAGTCCCATAGACAATTTCAACGTCCCCATGGGGGCTTATGATTCAGCTCAGGTAGCTGACTTAGTAGGGATTTATATCCTAGATACGCTGAGTCGTATCGTCAACTTGGAACAAGTGGGGCTTCACCGATATGACGGAATTATTTACATCCCGAAAACCTTTAGTATAGAGAAGAAAATTATTAGGGCTTTCAAATTACTAAGTCTAAGAATTCAAATAGCCACAAACTTAAAAATAGTCGACTTTCTTGACGTCACACTAAATTTAAATAATGGTACTTTCAAACCTTTTAGTAAGAACGATTCCGCCCCCAGGTACATAAATATTTCCTTGAATCACCCAAGATCGGAACTGAGACAAATCCCTAATGCGGTGAACCAAAGGATTAATAGGCTATCTTCATGTAAAAGAATTTTTGAGGAGAGCAAAGGTATATATGACGACGCCGTAAAGGACAGCGGATTCCAAGATAGACTGGAATATTTAACCCCGGTGAACCTCGCCTCTAAGGTTAAGAGTAATAATGGTGGGACCCGCACACTCATCAAGGTAGGTGAGATTAATAATATTAGCTACTCAAAAAGACGGGGAATGAATAGAAACAGAAGAGTAGTCTGGTTTAATCCGCCGTTTTGTAAGCTTACTAATATTAATATAGGTAAATACTTCCTACACCTAGATAAACACTTTAATAGAGATAATCCATTAAATAGAATTTTTAATAGAAATACAGTGAAAATTAGCTACTCTTGCACCAAGAAGATAAGTAACATTTTAAGCAACCATAATAGGAAGCTACTAAATGAACTAATTTCGAGAGATAGGAATCCAGACGTGGCGTCTTGTAACTGTAGAAGAAAGGAGGAATGCCCCTTAGGCGGACTTTGCAATTTGAGAAATGTCGTATACCAGGCATGCATTTCTCCTATGGAACACAAAAAAAGACGGAGAGAGAGTCTATATAGGAATCTCCGCAGGAAATTGGAAACAAAGTTAATATAATCACAAGCATTCGTTTTGCAATCCCAAACTTAGAAACCAGACTGCTCAATCAAAATATTTTGGGGGCCTTTAAGATCAGGGGCTGTCTCTACAAATTTAATGGAAGATAATCAGGCACTCATCTACCGCGAATAGGTTCAACGGTAGATGTAACTTATGTTTAGATGAGAAAGTTAGTATCATTAATTTCAGAAATCGAAAACTACTGTTGAACGAAAGAAATGAGTTCGTGTTTAAATGTAGACATAGACGAAAATTCAAATTATCCTGACTGGGAGCCACTGAAACATCAGTCCCTATGTAATCGTAAGGACAATGATAAGCATTTATTAGAAACTAATAGCGATCTATCCAATAGTGGATATCACCGAGGCGAGGAAAGGTAACGATAGATGAGGATCAGATGAATGTAGGATATTAATACAAAAATTAAGGCATTTGACTCTAGAGTAGTTAATTCCACTTGACCATTTTTAGGGTAATTTAAGAATACTTGACAGCTATGTAAAATTTCTTTCCTTTACCTTATTTATCTATCCTGGTCCTAATCAAAGTAAGAGGAATATATTCGATGACAATAGCTGAGATAATTAACAGACATATTAGGAGTAAATGTAAAACATTATTAGCCATTAGTCCTACGATCTTAGTCTATTTGGAAAATCACACCTGCTACTATACCTCCCTACAAATGCGCAAACCAGGATAGGTTGACCTACAAATAAACTCCACTCCTGTTTCTTAATGCTGACATTTTGACTCCCTCTGCTCTCGCCTGTGAATTTAAATAATTTGTATTTTTATTTTATTTATTTTTATTTTTTTTTTATCTTTTTTTTTTTTTTTTTTTAATATGAACTGTAATTCCACATTTGTTGTTCTGCAACTTCGAGAAAAGCATGTAAAAAGTCATCTGACGAGACGGAGAGTATGCCGAAATGCATTTATAATGACGACTTAACCAAGTTTTGAGTTTTCATCAAATTGCACTATATATATATATATATATATATATATATATATATATATATATATAAGTGTTTCTATGATAGATAAGACGGTTTTTAAAAAATAAAGTAAAAACAAAATATTCGTAAGATATATTCTATCGATGCCCATGTTCCAGTCGAACTGACCATCATCAGAATTGTATTTTATTTCTATTTTATTTGAAAAAATAATTTCTAATCAAAAATTAAAGTGATCAAAAATGCCATTGTGCTTTTCAGAGTTATAGCGTTGTTATTTTGTTTTTAGCTGACGCCGTGTTTGTTATCGAATATATATATATATATATATATATATATATATTGAAGCACTTGTGGTTACCATCGTTGGAAATGACACTGCGACCCGAGATCAAATCCTAAATGAAGCTGTTTGCTTTTCATATAGCATTAATACCATTAGGAAAGGTAAGAATCCAATAATTCTTTTTCTAGTTTTGGGTAAATAATAGGGCAAAGTGGGCTTTTTAACCTTGGTATCCTGTCTTGAAGGAAAACCTTTTAAGCTCCATAAAAAATTGATCTTATGATGGAGCATCCCGTCGATCTCGATGTAAGAGGGCCTTACAGTTCATTTCAAGATATGAATTGTTCGACTACCTAGACAGGTGATTTGTTTATAATGGTGAAAGTTTGTGTAGAACCAGTCACACTATTTGAATAAAGTGATAACAGAAAAATGGTTCACCTATGTGCTATAGATTCTTCCGAAGAACACAGATCAGCTTTTGAATTCAGAGCCTTTCCTTTACCTGGACTGGTCACCTCACCAAAGCAAGGGAACACAATCGACCCAACTATTTTATTCATCGGTAGAGCTTTATATATATATATATATATATAATACTACCAAGGAGTACTATCATTGACAATATTTCCTATATTATTGAATCTCTCTCTCTCTCTCTCTCTCTCTCTCTCTCTCTCTCTCTCTCTAAATAGATATAGATATAGATATGTATACAAAATACTGCTAAAAAGTACTATTATTGACAGTATTACCCATTTTCTTAATTCTCTCTCTCTCTCTCGCTCTCTCTCTCTATATATATATAGAACACCACCAAGGAATACTAATAATAATGGCTTTTCCCATGATATTAGCTCTCTCTCTCTCTCTCTCTCTCTCTCTCTCTCTTCATATATATATATATATATATATACAGCACCGCCAAGGTGTACTATTAATGACGGCTTTTCCCATATTATCATTCTCTCTCTCTCTCTCTCTCTCTCACACACACACACACAAACACACACACACACACACACACACGCACTCTCTCTCGTAAAAATCATGTTATGATACACCAATGTGGTCATGGAACTATATAGGGAAAAATAAACCATGCCAACGTTAATGTCATGTTTTATAGTTCAATAAATAAAACCATAGAAAAGGCAAGAATCCATATCTTCCGAAGTCAGTTTAACAATTATGGACCCAATTATATGCAATTATGATCTCTAATTAAATATGTGCAATCATTTCAAACAGGTAAACACTTAATTATCTCGAACTGATCTCCCTAACCCATAAATAGGATCGTAACTGGTTCAACAACATTGGTTCAGAATGGATCTTGGGGTAATGGCAGTGAAGATGTATTCTACACTCACCAGAGGTTCAGGAAAGGAGCCCCACCATAGGATGCAGTTTAGTGTTACACACAGGACACCATGTTCTTGGAAATGCGCGGGTCCCTTGGCAGTATATGGAGTTAGAGTATTCTAAACCTCGTTGTCATAGTAGCACTTAGTTAGGTCTGATAAGTATGAAGTGTTTTGCACGTATACAATCCTGTAGTTTAGCAAAACAGTCCTATGAAAATGTATTGATACAAGATTGATACTGGGGAGTAAAGCCAATGAAGTTTTGGCTTCCCAAATCTCCAGAAGTTCGTGAAAGAGCAGTACGGTCCCTAATCACCAAAGTGAGTTTGTGTGATTTATTTCTGGTTTCTTCAACTGAAAGTCATTTTCTAAGGTAAGATTTGACGACAAGGACATTTAAAGAAATATTACGTCACAAATTTATACCCTATCAAACGAGGAATTTCAGAGTTTCCCGCTGGAAGAAATGAGCAGATCTGAAAAAATCTTGTCTTGGCAATAAAAACTCCAAAGAGGGAAAAATGAGTCCGTTAATCTGAAGAACGCTTGGAATTATGAACTTTTCAAAGAGAGGCTATATTATTTTTGTCACAAAACAGATTTTTCATTGTCACGGTTACATTTTCTAGGTATCTAATTACCAATCGAGATGGTTACTCCAGTCTGCACCAGTCATAACGAAACCACAATTGATTTCTTTCTTCGACGCTTTCATTTCGAACAACTTAGTGTTTTTATAACAAACCGATTTCTTTTGCTACATTCACAGCAATGTTTTGAGAATCTATCACAGCGAAGTTAACTAAACATAAATAATACAATGAATAATGATCTTTCACTTCGAGCAACTATAATATAATTGAAAAGTAAACGTAAAAAAGCCAACGAAGAATAATGAGAAATGAAAAAAGGAAAAAAAAGGTAAAAGCGACAAATACAGTCGTACAAAACTAACGATTCAAGATAAGAACAATATGGCGCCGATGTTAATCCAGACTGAACCAATTGTTATTAGGAAAGGCAATGGCGGCAGACAATGATCGTTTCAATGCTATCAAGACAAAAATATAAAAACAGAAATCTCGATATGATTTTGTGTATCGGGACTATACAGAATATTATGTATCTCGGCAATGATTACGAAACGTAATCTAAAATAAAAATACTTGGTTTTTAAAGGAATGTGTAATATATAATACATCCGGATGACTTTGACATGTTCAGTGGAAAATTTTGTGGTATTACTTGGGAAATTAATGAGCACCTAAATAGAAATTCAAGAGATGACAACAATAATCTTGCCAGAGAATAAAAAACATAAGTTGAACCCAGCATCAGATCACCTGGTCAGTGGGACATAGAATAGGCCGATTGCATACTCTGCGGAAGGGTAAGGCTCCAGCCAGCCGCTAAAAAAAGGTATTGTTATTATTGATTGATTGATCTTAACTTCATATCAATCTGTCTACATTTATTTCATGCATGTATATTAAATGTATATGATTTGACAACACTTTTAATCGAGTCTGAGCTCATTTTTGCACGCTGTTACGAGGTTTCAAGTATTGCTATCTTGTACAAATAATACGATCTCCTATTACTCATTTGTTTGCAAACTGTAAAATCACAGAACATGATGTATCGGTAATTTCATTTTTAAATGAGTTAAATCTAAATTTTTAAATGAGTTAAATCTATATCGTTTGCACACTAGTCTTGTTTTTGTTTCTACACATTTAAATGGTTTCAATTATTGCTAACACTTGGAATTCTATTTCAACATTACTCATTTAATTGCATATAATTAAATCGTTCCAAGTATTGCTCTGTATCACTAACAATTCAATTAAATATCAGTCATTTGTTTACACACAGCTAAATGATCAAAATGTTTTATTTCAAACAATTCAATTTAGCACAAGTCATTTGTTTGCATACGGGTTAGATGTCAAACTTGATACATAGATAGGTGCTACCATTCCGGGCCAGAGCGGACCTGTTAGTAATTGCAATGAATAGGTACTCCACAATCCCCAAAGCTCCAGCCATCAGATGCAGTTTAATGTCGTATCAAGGACAATCTTGTCCTGTCGTCTGGAGCTGTAAAATACACCAACTGCTTCTTTACAGGAGGTAAGACCCCCTCAACGAGTGTCCGAGTAGGTTGGTTGGTTGTTTAGGTTTATGGTTTATCAACATTTGTAGGTTATTTAATGCCAAATCCATTTCTATATAAATAAACACTTCTATTTTGAACAATTCAGTTAAGCATGAATACACAATTTAATTGTCAAAAACATCTCGATTTCAAGCTATTCATTTTATTTAAACAGTTCTAATTCAGCCAATTCAGTTAAGTATAAGTATAGATCTTATTTACACACAGTTTAATGTTAAAACTGTTCTATATTAAACAACTCAGTTTAGCATAAGTATGCAGTTTAAATGTAAGTACACAGTTTGATTGTCAAAAACATTTCTATTTCAAGCTATTCAGTTTAGTCAACTAGTTCTAATGCAAACAATTCAGTTTAGCATAAGCACGCAAACTAGTTCTATTTAACCCATAGATAAGGCCCTATCAGGTACTACCACTCCTGCCCAGAGTGGACTTGGGAGCAATGGCAATGAAGGTGTGCTCTGCATTCCTCAGACCTCCAGCATTATTGGAACCTCACCATCAGATTGTTTTGTGTCACATCCAGGACACTTGTTGGGGGAGTCTTACCCCTGCGCCGAGGTGCAGTCTGTGTATTCTAAAGCACCATCTGACTAGGCAATACACAGAGTTAAATGTAAAAACAGTTTTATTTCAGATAATTCAGTTTAGCATAAGTACGCCGTTTAGATGTCAAATTTCGAGCAATTCAGTTTAAAGGCAAAAATGGCAAACTCGGGAAACCACAGTTTACCTTTATTTGGTCCATTGATAGGACCCTTATCAGATGCTACCTCTCTGCGCCAGAGTGGACCTGGGAGCCATGGCAATGAATGGGGTACTCTGCATTCCTCAAAGCTCCAGCATTACTTGAACCTCACCATCAGATTGCTTAGTTTCATGTCTAGGATACTCAGTGGGAAGGTCTTACCCCTCTGAAGAGAAGCAGCCCCAGCCGACTGGGCACGAGTTTCCTGGATATGACATTCTGACCCGGAGTAATAGCGCCTGATAGGGTCCCGTCTATGGGTCAAATAGAACTAAACTGAATTGTTTAAAATAGAACTATTTTTGACATTGAAACTACGTACTTATGCTAAACTGAAGTGTTTAAATAGATGAGTCTGAACTTTTGCTGAACTGAATTGATTGAAATAGGACTGTTTTTGATGTTGGGGCTGTGCACTTACACTGAACTGAATTGTTTGAAATAGAATTGTCTCGACATTTATCTGAACTGTTTTTACATTTAACCCTTTGTAGATAAAAACTATAATTATACTAAACGGAATTGTTTGAAATTTAATTCGGCGTTAAATGACCCAAAAAGTGTTGATACTCCGTAAAACAAAACAAACAACCAGGACAATCTTTGAGAATGGGGTCTTACTCCTTTGTAGAGATGCCGTCGGTGTATTCCAACCCCTCTAACCGACTGGACTGAACTATTTCTGTTACATATGTAGTATTGGGTGTAGGATGTTTAGTTTGGATTCTTTTTTTGACAACATATCAACCTTCGAGGGTTAGCCACTACTCCACGGAGATTCCTTTGCCCCCGACCTTCGTTGGGTTATCTTGTTGGCACTAATTTTCATTGATATGTGTCCTAGTTGTATTTCATTGCAAACTGTGGAGTGAAAAAAAGAAGACGAACAAATTAAAATCTTAATATTCATTTTCAATCCATTTTATAGGGATGGGAATCGCGTTCATGTTTTTATTTTTTGTGCAGTTGTTTTTAAAGGGACTTTTTTCACGCGATCCGATCGAATATGAATAATTTTTGAATAGTTTCAATTGAACCATAGATGGGATTCGAACTGGATAAGTGCCCGAGGTTTGACAGTAAACAGTATCCAATTGTGAGGCTAAGATTCTGGAGATCTTAGGATTATAGGTTCACTCTTTCGTAACTGTTACTCCCTAATCCGCTCTGACCCGGAGTGGTAATATTTGTTAAGGTCCTGTATATGAGACAAATAGCTCAGTTAAAATTGTTTATAATTGTTTACGAAGGAATATTATCATTTGTTACTTGAAACCATATAACTGTGGACAAACAGGGTTATTATTAGATAGAAATAGTTCATTGAAACTATATAATTGAGTACAAAATATTATCATTAGATAGGCAAAATTGAAACCATAGACCAGTTTGGGGGTTATTTGTATTATATAGAATAACAGTTTTCATACATATTATTATATACAAATAAAACTGAAATATATAATTATGATTGTCGCCGAAAATATAATTATGATTGTCGCTATCACATTTAGAAATCATTTAAATTTTGGCATTAAATTGTCCATAAGGAATTGATATTACAATAAATGAATGAATCAAATGAAAAAAGTATCTGGTAGTGAGGCTCCTGTTCTGGATCTCTGGGAAGTGTTTTGTTAACATTTCATTGCTTATAATCCCCAGATTTCATGAAATTCTAAGTAAAGGATTATAATCACATCATCAACATAAAACGTTTTTAGGGTACACATATTTTTTTAAATAATCATGGGGGCGCACCAAAGAAAAGTTGAAAAACACATCCTTTGCAAAGCTAAATGAATCTAATTGAGCTTGTTTTTCCTCATAGTCAGGGAGAGACGTATGTTCATGCCTTTCCAATGGACAAACTCAACACAAAGTTCTGTTGTCCATTTCCGTGATTCCATCATAGATTAAAACCGCTTATTGGTACAGCACCCGATGTGGAAATGAAAAAGAGCTCACTTTCTTTGAAAATGGCATAACAACCTTCTTAGATTATTGAATGCCAAAAGACATCCTTGTAGGAAAACAGTAGTGATGCTATTTAACCCATTGCTGGAAGTATAAAGAGGTTCATATATTTAGCAATAGTTTTAGTCTGAAAGTGAATGCAATTGCAAGACTGGAGTTCGAACTTGTTTACTACGATTCCACAGTCCTGCACATTAACCACTACGCCACGGAGACTGACCCCCTCTCCGAAAAAAAGGGGTGCTTATAGTATAAAGATTGTTCTTATGACTACTATACGAGAATAATGGTTGGCGAAACAAGCTAGCAGATCAGTACTAATGATTTCGATTATCACCAGGTGCTTTTGAGAATTTGGGACTTGTACGAAACTAAACAGGCATTTTACGTAGTGTAAGAATTAGTGAGTTTGGATAGCAGACCATTGTGAGTAAATTATTCTCTATTACTCGGTGCCTTCTACAACCTTGTGCCAAACTAAGCTAAACATCACAAATATCAATTGTACCTGGTATAATGGGTTGTGATTTTGGCTTGCAAAACATTGTTAGTTCGATTCTGAGTGCTCTATACTGCTGACCTAGGGCCAAACTAAGTTAAGCTTATTAAATGATTATAAGAATAAATCATTTCGGCCTATATCCAATTCGCGGTAGTTCTTTGAAGCGTAGTGACTAACGTACTGAGCTGCAATGAGCTGTAAACGAGTTCGAACTCCAGTCGTGATAATATGTTCACTTTCGCACTAGTACCCTTGGAAAAGGTATGAACCCCTTTATCCATCCAGCAATAGGTTAGATTGTTCCATTACTGTCCTTCTACAAGGGTGACTTTGGCATTAAATAACCCACGAATGTTGGTATGAGAAACAAAGAAACCAATTCGTCCAAATTATCCTTACGTGACTTTTCCTGGCTAAATTTCAGTTTTGTGAACGTCAGTTCGTCTGACTTTACGTCGCTCAGCAACCTCAGCGACATCATGATAAAAGGACGTGCAATAAATACGTTTTTCCTATAAAATTGAAAATAAAATTTTAAATAAAATAAATAGAAATTAACAATAAAAGATAAAAGAATCTAAAAAGAACTTAAAAACATATTTAAAATGCATATATTATTCAAAACTATAAAATAAGGTATTTAAAATTATAAACAAATGTACTCCTTTACTTTCGGAGTTCACTTTCGGACAAATACTCTTGGGAAAGGTATGAACTCCCTTATCCTTCTAACTATGGATTAAATAGTAGCACTACTGCTAAAAAAAAGTATAGATTTGGCATTGAATAACCCGAGAAGGTTTATGTGCCATTAAATAACAAACAAACAGAATATTCTTTAAATTTTTAAAGCCTTAACAGAGCTGTATTCTTCCGAGTGTTCTTTATACTAGTTGTAATGTGTTTTTTTTTTATACTTTAGGCATTTTCAGGGCAAATTACAATGTAGATAACATAATCTTATGATATTCATCATTCTTTTAAAAATCTAACTAAAATGTTTTTATTATAAGTTAAGGTTTAGACATTCTTTTGCCAGATATTTCCACTTGCTTTACGATGTTTCATCTCATTTTAAGGCATTTTAAAGATAGCGCGTTCGGTTTACATAAAAAACGGGTTTCGTCAAAGCTTTTGGAACTAATTAATCACGTGAGGCAGGATGTGATTGCATATGGATACCTCTCATGATATAGTAATTAGCAGAACATTTTCAGAGAGTTTAGTTTTCATTGGTTGCCCATATCTTCTGGCCTTGTGCCAATATTACCTAAGCTTCATACATTACCACAGTGCTATAGTAAATGTCCTTCCTTTATCGACACAAGTAAGGAAAAGTACACAGAAAGAGAAAGCTCGTTGTTCGCTACCCTCTGGACTGAAGCAAGCTTGAATAGTTCTTTGGCAGTGGCCTTAATTTGTATGGCCGTCTCTGAATATACATGTCCGGCGAATAGCTGTCGGAATGGACATCAGTAGGCAGCTGGTGTCCGGCTCACATCTGAGCAGAGGTCAAACGCGTGGTTCAGTAATTGCTTGGGCCGGCGGCAAAGTTCTGTACAAGCGAAGACCGCATCACGAATTTCCGTGCACTTGACGCATGCGTTGATAATCAATCTTCCGTCATCTTCGTACAAAGGTTATTCAACAGGGAGGAATTAGAGAAGAGCGAGGATATATCTATCTCTGCTTATGCGCGTAGTGGGGACATCGGTAGTCGGTCCGCTTTAATGATTCAAAAATCACAACAAATCCTACGTTTCTAATAAGAATTCGTTTCCCTACTTTACACTAAGCTTCATAAATTTGACATTTCCTATTTCCCAAGAAGGGCTTAGAATATGCTTCAGAGAGGTAAGAACACTTAAAAGGGATGTTCGGATTGGTTCCTTCGTGGGTTATTTAATGCCAAAGCCATTCTTGTTGAAAAACAGTAGTTTTTAACTCATAGCTGGGAAGGTTAAGGTGTTTCATAGCTTTCCTTAGGGTATAAGTCCAAAAGGAAACGTGTGTTCTGGGTATGACGTTAAACTGCATCTAATAGTAAGTGTCTACTTCTAGATATAAGGTAATATGAGGTACTCTTTCTTTGCCATTACTCTAAGGTCCACTCTGTCCCTGAGTGGTAGTTCCTGTTAGAGTCCCATTTATGAGTCAAATAGATCTGTTAAAAATTATTGATATTCGATTGGAGCGTGTGCAAAAAACATCTGAGAAACAACTACACAAAAATCAATATATTAATCATTCGTTTATATATATATATGTATATATATATATATATATATATATATATATATATATATATATATATATTGTCGGGTATACATTCATGCTCTCTCAGTTTCCGTTACAGGATGTTTTATTTACCCTGCAAGTACTCTTTCTTTGCCATTACTCTAAGGTCCACTCTGTCCCTGAGTGGTAGTTCCTGTTAGAGTCCCATTTATGAGTCAAATAGACCTGTTAAAAATTATTGATATTCGATTGGAGCGTGTGCAAAAAACATCTGAGAAACAACTACACAAAAATCAATATATTAATCATTCGTTTATATATATATATATATATATATATATATATATATATATATATATATATATTGTCGGGTATACATTCATGCTCTCTCAGTTTCCGTTACAGGATGTTTTATTTACCCTGCAAGTCCTCAGGTATCCTCGATGATACCCGCTTTTCTTGAAAATGAAATCATCAATATCGGGCTCATTTCCTGATCGTTAGATTATACACCTGTTTCCAGATGATTCAATTAATATTTTTGTTCGGCACTGCCTTATTAATTAGGCTACGAAAGCATAACTAAATTTACTTATGCAAATATATACTAATCTGATTTTACGTCTAGGCAATATTCTTTGATTTATACTGAGTTGTAATGGACGTAATAACCTAACTTCAATTTCTTAAATGTAACATTATTGGCTAGACGACCAGTCAATTCGTTGGTTTCCAGTTGTAACAAAAAAAAAAGAATAAGGTAATTGTAAATAAAGTTTTATGCGCATATTTTTATTTAGTTATTTATTTGTTGTAAGTGAGACTCAAAAACTATATTTTTTGTAATTGTATTGTAACACTGAAATCTAAGAGAAAAAAGATAGCAAAAATATTATGATTAAAAGACAAGAGACACTTCACATAGATTGATTGTCAAAGGTAAATAATTTTTTTTTTAAATTGTCGAGACATATAAGTGGAAGTTTAGTGCAAAACTAGATAGTACATATATGTGTCGTTTATCGCACAGAATTGTAATTTCTGCCATCTTAAAACCATTTGTTATCACAAAAATTAACAAAATCAACGTTGACTACCTCTCGATGTTCAATGTTTACAGAGACGACAAAACAATAACAATTTTATACACAACAAAAAAATCGGTAAACCTGACAGTGGGGCTTATAATACGTAGAATGAATCCTCTTCAGAAAGGTGAAACTCAACCAAACAAAAAGTGATATCCTGCTTATGACATGAAACTGCATCCTGAAGTGAGGCTCTAGTTCTGGATTTCAGGAGATAGATAGATAGATAGATAGATAGATAGATAGATAGATAGATAGATAACGAGATGCGACACAGGGTTAATTTTAATGACAAATAAACGTAACGGGAGGATTTTAAAAGAATATTGTTATAGTTTTTAAGTGTCAATAAAAACATTTCTTACGTTATAAATTATGGTATGCTTCCATGACGATTATTTTCAGGCCCACTGTGACACGGAGTGTCATCCTTTAGCGACACATCTGTGTGTGAAGTGGATCTGTATGAAAATTATTTCATTGAAAATGAATACGTTAAACCATATTATATTCAGGCAAATGATTATAATCAAATAAGAATAGGGGATTTAAACCATACGATTGGATATAAATCATTAATATTGAATAGACATACTTGAAATCATATAACTGTGTGCAAATTAATGATTATTATCAAATAAGAACAGTTACTTTAAGTCATATAATTCTAAGAAATGGTCAGTATTAAATGGAAATGTTTACTTTAAACCATATAATGATGTATAAATTATCAGTATTGGATTGGAATACTTGAAACCATATGACTGTATGCAAACAAATCATTATTATTAAAAGAAACAGTTACTTTGAAACATAATGTATAGGAATACTTGAAACCATTTAACTGCACACATAAATTGGTCATTATCAAATTGGAATAGATACTTTAAACCACTTAATTGTGTGTAAATTATTATTATTGGATTCTAAAAACCTGTGAGGAAACTGATTAAATTGACGTGTTTATTTTAAACTATATAATTTTAAGAGTATTTGAAACCATATAACTGAGTACACAAAATGGTTATATGAATAGTAACTTTAGAACCATATAATTTTGTATAAATTATTATGATTGGAAAGAATATTTGAAACCATATAATTGTATGCGGACAAATCCCTATTATGAAAGAGGAATAGTTACTTTAAACCATATAATTCTAAGAATATTTGAAATCATACAACTATGTGCAAACAAATGATTTTTATTAAATAGAGGTAGAAACTTCAAACCATATAACTGGCTATAAGTTATAAGTACTGGATAATAATACTTGAAACTATATGAGTGAAAACTATTTTAATAAAAATTGCTATTTTAAACCATCTATTTTTGGAATATTAGAAACCATATAACTGTGTACACAAAATGATCATTATTAGATTTGAATAGTTCATTTAAAAACCATATAATATAATATGATTATAAGAAGTGAAAAAATACTTGAGACTATATAACTGTGTGCGAATAAATCCTTAGAATCAATAGGAATAGTTTAAACCTTTCCGTCGTCGATAAATTTGTTTAGATTTGTTAAGATTACTTGAAACTATACAACTGTGTATAAAACATGATGATTATTAAGAATAGTTACTTTAAATCATATAATTGAGTATTAATTATCGATTTCATTTTTCTATTTCTTAGATATAGTTTGTAGCTGCTAGACAACTCGTGAATTCGTTGTTCTGGATATAAAGAAAAAAACATTAGATCATTAAAAATAAATTTATATGCACACATTTTTTT
The DNA here is from genome assembly GCA_963585895.1 of Sepioteuthis lessoniana. Taxonomy (NCBI): domain Eukaryota; kingdom Metazoa; phylum Mollusca; class Cephalopoda; order Myopsida; family Loliginidae; genus Sepioteuthis; species Sepioteuthis lessoniana. Next base: position 64,354,440 of record OY757918.1, on the reverse strand, counting down.
TTTTTTTTTTTTTTTTTTACACTCAAAATCTATAAGAACATTCTTTTAAATCCAACCGATGCATATATCCAATGAATAAGACGAGGATTTATCTATGTCACCCTCCCATCGTGTATCGGATTAAGATTAATACATTTTAATAAGATCGAGCTGACGTACTTTGAGAAAATATTAGAGTTTATAACAGAAGTCCAATAAATACGACATGGGAATTTCAAGCAATGCGACTGAATATGAAAGCAAAAATGTACATTATTTTCGAGACCAACTTCGTAAGTACGACAGTTACGAAAGGAATACAACTAACTCATTTAATTTAGATAACATGATTCGGGAGAAAAACGAACAAATATGGCTACTGTTTCTTTTATTCAAGACAAAGATTGAACGACAGTTGTCCTAATTTTTTTTCATCAAAAAAGAAGACGGTAATTTATCTTAACTTCAAAGAAAAAACAACGATCACGTTTTCATCGATCAGATTTCTGTAGGAGTTTGTTATTGAGATGTAATTAATTACGTAAAATATAAATATACACATAAGAATATTTTTTCACTTGTTTTACAAATAAATAAAAGATACGTAAACCCAACTGTGCATTTAGAAAGACTGATTGATTGATTGATTGATTTACTTTAATAGCATGTCAACCTTTCTGGGGTTATTTTCTGACTATAGGTCAGGGATTCATTGTACGTTCATATTTACATTTTTGTGTCATTGTTTCCCAAGAGAGTTTTTTTTTAACTCGGTCCTATTGAATACGAATAACTTTTGAATTGATAGGAACGTAACATGTACTACTACTCCAGTCCAGAGTGGAACTGAGAGTAATAGCAACAAAGAGGTACTTTACATTCACCAAATCTCCAGAACTGGAGCCTCACCGTCAGATTTGGTTTAATGTCATGTCCAGGACACCCCTTTTATTGGAGAAGGAGCCTTATCCCTCTTCAGGGGTGTACAGTCAGCATATTCGTAACTGTCCTTAATTCTAATCCCCTCCGAAAGAATGATTTCAAAAAGAGAAAATGTATTTTATTAGACTTAATTTGAAAATTTAAAAACATGTGCTGAAAACTTTTTCAGTAATCTGATGTTTTTCTTCTATCTATCTATCTATCTATGTGAACACTTTCATTTCTATCTATCTATCTATCTATCTATTTATCAAACTTGATTTCTTCTGATTTATCTTTCTAAGTTAATTTGTTTATATATCTTCATCTATTAATTTATCTTTCTATCAATGTAAATTCGTTCATATCTATCTATCTATCTATCTATCTATCTAATATGTATCTGTTCACTCATCCCTTTCACAGTAAATCCCCATCATGAAAGTAAGCAAAAACCCAAACTGATATCTATCTATCTATCATTCTATCTATCTATCTGGATTTTTTCATATCTATGTTAATTTTTTCATATATCTTCTTCCAAACTTTTTATCTATTTATCTATGTTAATTTGTTCATATATACCTACCCGTTAATTAATCTATCTATCTATCTATCTATCTGGATTTCTTTATATCTATCAACGTTAATTTGTTCATATATGATCATCTGTCTATCTATGTTAATTTATTTATCTTTCTCCATCTGTCGATCATTCTATCTATTCATCCATGTGAATTTGCTTCTATCTATCTATCTATCTATCTATGTTAATTTCTTTATCTTTCTCCATCCATTGCCCAGTTGGCTGGGGCTGTAGAATATACCAACTGCACCTCTTCATTGGGGTAAGACACCCCCCACGAGTGTCCTGAGTATGACACTAAATAATTTGATGGTGAGGTTCAAGTGATTCTGGGGCTTTGGGGAATGCAGAGCACACCTTAATTGCCATTGCTCCCAGGACCACTTTGGCTCGGAATGGTAGCACCTGATAGGAACTTATCTATGGGTTAGATATAACTAAACTACATACTTATGCTAAACTGAATTGTTTGAATTAGAACTGTTTGAATAAACTGAATAGCTTGAAATAGAAATGTTTTGAGAATTAAACTGTATACTACCATCTAAACTGCGTACTTATGCTAAACTGAATTGTTTGAAATGGACATGTTTTTGACATTGAAACTGTACTTACGCAAAGCTGAATTGTTTAATATAGGACTGTTTTGACATTTAACTGTGCATAAACAAAATCTATACTTATACTAAACTAAATTGGCTGAATTAGAACTGTTTGACTAAACTGAATTGCTTGAAATAAATGTTTTTTGACAATTAAAATGTGTACTCATGTTAAACAGAATTGTTTGAAATAGAACTGATTATTTATATAAAAATGGATTTGGCATTAAATAATATACAAAGGTTGATATGCCATGAAACCCAAACAACCAGCCAACCTTTACCCATCTGTCGATATTTCTATCTATTTATCCATGTGAATTTGATCATATCTATCTATCTATCTATCTATCTATCTATCTATCTATCTATCTATCTATCTGTCTATTTTTGTTAGTTCTTTATTTTCTTCTCTCTATTCATCTTTTAATCTATCTATCAATATCTTATCTATCTCTCCATCTTTTTTTCTTTATTTCTTTCTTTCTATCTCTCTGGAGTTGTTCATATCTCATGATGTTAATTTTCATATCTATCTATCTATTAATCAATCTATCTATCTATCTATCTATCTATCTATCAATCTATCTATCTGGAATTTTCATATTTATCAATCTATGTTAATTTGTTTATACATCTTCATCTAACATTTTAATCTATGTCTGTGAATTTTTTATATCTTTCTATCCATTTATCAATCTATCTAGATTTGTTCGTAACTGTCCTTGTTAATTTGTTAATCTATCTATCTATCTATCTATCTATCTATGTGAACACTTTCATTTCTATCTATCTATTTATCAAACTTGATTTCTTCTGATTTATCTTTCTAAGTTAATTTGTTTATATATCTTCATCTATTAATTTATCTTTCTATCAATGTAAATTCGTTCATATCTATCTACCTATCTATCTATCTATCTAATATGTATCTGTTCACTCATCCCTTTCACAGTTAATCCTCTTCATGAAACTAAGCACAAGCCAAGATGGCCGAAGCCAATAATAAATTCGCAATTGTCATCAATGACAAATCACAGACAGAAGCACAAACAGAAACAGAACGACAAAGCAAGCACAGATCGACGCTATCAGCCTTTCAGATACAATCTGTGGTGTGACCAGAGGGCGCTCGTCCAGCCGAGCGCTATCACAGACACCTTTTCTCAAAACCGGGTGATTCAAATCCGAACAGTTCACATCAAGGATCGGCCGACCGAACAGCCGAAAAGATCAGAATTCCCGTTTGTGGCACGTCCCTTAGATTCGATTCTCAGGCCTGTTTACCGCTTACACTTTATCTTAGTAATGGAGACCTGGGTCAGGAGCGGTTGGGGGCCGTGGTAGCGAGAGCGAGGCGAGGGATGTGGTGGATCCGATACGAAATCCAGTCTTGCGAGATTCCTTCGAGCAGAAAGACAGACAAGACAGAAAGCTATCTCTCAGCGTTAACCGAGCCGATTCATGCGCCCCCGCGCTTTATATTGTGTAGAGGATACAAGGGAGAGTAAAGCTGTTTTATCTTCCAAGATTGGAATGTTTAAGTTGCGACATTTAGAGACTGATGGCGCCGGTAAAGGCGGTGCAGTAAAAGGAATTAAGAGGAGAAAATTGCTATTGAAAAGAGAAGATGGGCATGAGAAAAAAAGAATACTGGAGTTAATGAAGAAGAAGAAGAAGAAGAAGAAGAAGAAGAAGAAGAAGAAGAAGAAGAAGAAGAAGAAGAAGAAGAAGAAGAAGAAGAAGAAGAAGGTGGGACAAAGGGAAGATAATGAACAATTAGAAAATAGAGGCAAGAAGTGAGAAAAGGAAAAAGAACGAAGAAGGTGAGAAGATGCAAGAAGAGGGGGAAGAGAGATGGGAAAGAAATGAAGAAATGAAAAGAGGGAAGGAAAAAGTAGGAGGGGAAATAAAAAAAAGGAGAAGAAGAGGGAGGAGTAAAGAAGTAAATTGGAGGGAGCAGAAGAAAATCTTGTAGAAAAGAAAAGGTTGAAGGAGGAAAGAAGTAAATATGTCGGTGAAGGCAGGGAAGTAAAAGTAATGTAAAAAAACGAAAAATGTAAAAGAAGAAGAAGAAGAAGAAGAAGAAGAAGAAGAAGAAGAAGAAGAAGAAGAAGAAGCGAAAGATACAGGAAAAGAAAAACTGAAATACAGTGAAAGAGAGTGAGTGTGTAAGAGAAAGAGAGAAGAAGAAGAAGAAGAAGAAGAAGAAGAAGAAGAAGAAGAAGAAGAAGAAGAAGAAGAAGAAGAAGAAGAAGAATTGTATGCCAGAATTTGTTGCATATGTTGCATTTGATACAAATAGGATCATAAATTCAGGATATAAAACTAGAGCTACTTTCAATTAATAAGAAGGAAATTGCTTGTCATCTAATGGATTCTTTGTCCAATCGGATGGGGCTGTAGAATACACCGACTACAACACTGCAGAGGGGTAAGACCCCTCGAACGAGTGTCCTGGATATGACACTAAACAATCTGATAGTGTGGCGTCAGTAATACTCGAAGTTTGGGGAATGCGGAGTACTCCTTCATTGCCATTGCTCCCAGGCCCACTCTGACCCGGAGTGGTAGCACCGGATAGGGTCGTATCTATAGTTTAAATAGAATTAAACATTGTATTTAAGCTAAACTGAATTGCTTGAAATAGAACTATTTTTGACACTGAAACTGCGTACTTATGCTAAACTGAAATGTTTGAAATAGAACTGTCTAAAATTTTGCGAAAATGAATTGTTTGAAATAGAACTTTTTGTGTGCTAAACTGAATTGTTTGATATATATATATATATATATATATATATGAATAAAAGTGGATTTGGCATTAAATAACTTAAAATGGTTGATGCGCCATAAAACCAGACCAAACCAAAATCTAGTGGATTTTATCGTTCCATTAGACGAACGAGTGAAAATGAAAGCAGAAAACTGAACGAAATCCTGGCCAGAAAGCTGAAAAACTTGTGGGACATGAAGGTGACGGTGATCCTAATTGTAGTTGGAACCCTTGGAACAGTCTCTCAATAACCAGAAAAAGAGAATAGGTGAACTGTATATCAGATGGTTGGTTGGTTGGTTGGATATTTTGTGCCTTGGTGTTAGCAATTAAAAGGTTGGATTTTTGTTTGTCACAAGAATTATTTGAAGAATACGGTCGGGACTAAATCATATTGGTTAACATGACCAGCCGATTGATCGGATCGGGCATCTCCGACCGTAAGTCTAGCCCAAGTAAGGGTCGAAGAGAAGGGTTGCTGGTTACGTTAGAACTTTGTTATCCGAGTCACAGACAGCTCACCCACAGTTATTCCGTACTTAAGCAACTGGTCACCACCCACAGTCAACAAGTGGCTTTGCAATTGGCTAATGTTGACTTTCTGCAGAAGTACCATTGGAATATTCTACAGCTACAACTGACAGGACAGTGAAGGTAGGTGGAAGAATCGAGACCATCCAGTCCAGAACACCGCTAAAATCGCTAAGAACACAAAGATTCCAAGACTTCTGGAGAGACTTGCTGTCACTTAAGATCCAGTAAAATAACACCAATTAAAACTAGTGTGAAAAACTAGCAAAGAAGAAGAAGAAGAAGAAGAAGAAGAAGAAGAAGAAGAAGAAGAAGAAGAAGAAGAAGAAGGTTTTCAAAATACAAGCTACTCAGAAATTCAACCGAACATCGCAACCTAAAGAAATGATGTCACCATCTCTAAGACACGCCCATTCTAACTGACAGGGAGATCCAAGCCAATAAATACGACTAAATCCACAATGATAAATAAAGTGATTTATACTAATCGATATAGTCAGACCATAAGAAATATCTTATAAGCTCTCTAAACACTTACCTGGGGATCAAAAACAACAAAGAAAACTCAGGTAATACCAGTGATCTACTGAGTCCTAGGAGTTATAAGGAAAGGCATAATATATATATACGGAATGTACCCCAGGCAACATCAGAATTAGAGGCTCCCCAGAAGATCATTCTACTTAAGGCATTTCACATACGAAGAAATATGCAGTCTCTTAAGTGCCATCTTTTATGTTGGGCCTAAGGACAATAAATTGGACTCTTTTATACAAGACGCAAAATAATAATGATAATGATGATTTGCTACAAAAAGAATACAAGAGCATACATGACAGAGTGGGAAAGGTGATCCACTTGGAAAGCATGAAACTAAAGTTTGGGCATGCTGACAAATTGTATATTTATTTACCCAATCCCTCTACACAAACAGGGTGTGACTCAAAGTCATTTTAAGTGAAGTTTAACAGGTTTAAATTTAGAGTTTTGCTTCTCCATTGCTGGAGGGTAAATAATCGGATTCATACCTTTCCCAAGAGTATTAGCGTTAAAGAGTTAAAAGCAAACAGCTTCGTTTAGGATTTGAACTCGAGTCATCGAATCCATTTCCGACGACGATTTTCTTCTTCTTTGTCCATCGTAATCGATGACGACCATCCGATCGACCTAATGATTGAAGAAAGCATCCATGAGTGCGCAGATGGCTAATGAGACCACTCTGTGCATGGAAGAGTCTTGGGCAGTGAGAACAAGGAATGGTAGCAGTAGTGGCTGATTTAGCAGTGCCTGTCCTAAGTTTCCTGCGCAGCTCAGTTGCTGCGTTTCTTCTAGTGTCACAGATTTTCGATCCAAGTTTGATAACTTCACACTTCTAGTGTCTGTACTGCGCTAGATGTTTCAGGCAATAAGGGTCGATACCGTAAGATTTCATGGAGACCTTCAGTGTGTCTTTGAAGCGCTTTTTCTGGCCTCCTTGGGAGCACGTGCCTTGAGACAGTTCGCCGAAGAGAAACTAATGTACGGTGAATTATCTTAGGGCAAACGCTCCGACGATAACCAGTACAACACGGGTACCTCCTGACAAATAGTATATGTGCAAACTAGAATCCATCCGAGATAATGAGACATAAAATTCTCGGGGACTTTGAGATACAAATTCCCGACCAGAACACAAAAAG
>OY757918.1:64059866-64339866 GCA_963585895.1 Sepioteuthis lessoniana | reverse complement strand
AGATGCAAAAAAAGCAAAAAGAGAAAGAAACAATTTCTTTTTTAAAAGCATGAAGAAAACAAAGAAAGATAAGGAATGGTGAAGAAATGATTAAATGAAATGAAAATGCTATGTTCCAGAAAGAAATAAAAACAAAAATGTATATACTAAAGTATATATATATGTGTGTGTGTGTGTGTGTGTGTGTGTGTGTGTGTGTGTGTGTGTGTGTGTGTGTGTGTGTGTGTGTGTGTGTGTGTGTTTTACCTTCTCTAATTTTGCTTTCTCTAACTTTTAGATTCATGCTCAGCTAAAAACAATCAGCACACAGGAGGTTGTAAAATAAGAAATATATAAGTGACAAGATCAGCCATTATATACAAGGTTGTTAAGCGCAGTACGGAGAGTAACAAAAGTAAATCATAGCGCAGAACTTAAGTAAAAATATGGTGGCTATTGAATGATTTAGGAGTGCAATAACATTAATGGAAATAGAACTTACTGATGAATACTAATAGGACTTTCTATGAAAATCCGAAATAGACTTATACTAAAGTACGGGAGTTAATAACAAATAATGTAAGCATAATTACAAGATCAGAAATATGGATGGTCAAATAGGATAGAGAGGAAATATTTGATCGAATGGTAGAAATTTGCAAAGCTTTTCATAAAGGGGCTGAATAACTGGGGAGATAAGAGGTTTCATACCTTCCCTAAGGTTATTAGCGTAAAAGTGAACGCAACAGCGTGATTAGAGTTCGAACTTGCATACTTCGAGGCCACCATTCTGCTGTTTAGCCATTTCAGCACATATATATATATATATATATATATATATATATATATATATATATATATATATATATATATATATATATATATATATATATATATATATATATATATATAGGGTGGAACTATGAAATTGTCACCCTAGAAAAGACGACATGATTCCATTTCCGTTTAATGAAAACCGGTTTTCTTTTCTTGTTGCAGACCATCTACTAGTTGGTCAGTCGTGTACAAATCCCAAGAACGATAGGAGCCTTCTATCATGTCTGAAAGTGACACAGTGTTCAAAGAGCTTTATCGGAAATGGGCCGCTGTACAACTCATGATCTCTACCGATCCAAGTTATGACAACAGGACCATTGCCAGTACCCTCAAAAATGCAAATCCAGACGGTTCAACGCTTCAGGGCACAGCTCAACGCATTGGACGTCCCTTTGGAGGTGGTGGAGCGGAAGGCCACATCATGCCACCTCACATCTTCGAAGTCGGCTTGAAAGTCAACACCAAAGTGTACCTGGATGTGCTGAAGAGAGTGGGGATCCCCTGGTGCAATCAGGTGGCCGGTGGCAGACCCTGGGGGGGCAGCAGGACTCGGCGCAAGTCCAAAGAGATCCAGGCTTGGCTTCTGAAGGAGTGCTACGACTTTGTACCCTTCTCTCACTGCACTTCCCCCCCCCCGACCTGAACCCGCTGGACTACTTCATTTGGTCATACGTCGAGAACATCACCAACATGACCTCCCATAACACCAAAGCCAGCTTGATCGCAGCCATCCACCGAGTATTCGCCGAGCTCCTGCCGGCGCTTGTGAAAAAGGCATGCTCCCAGTTCCGGATCCGTATCGAGGCGATGATTGAAGCTGAAGGCGGCTACATTGAATAGATGTCAGCTCTACTACATAATCAAGTTACCTGAATTGATTTTTTTCAATAAAAGTTTTAAAATAAAGCTGTAGTGTTGTTTTCTTTTAGACGACAATTCTATCATTCCACCCTATATATATATATATATATATATATATATATATATATATATGTCTCTACTACCGAGGAAGGAAAGCTCTGAATCTAAACCAGCTTTACTCCGTTGAAAAATTGACCTTGTGTCACATCTTGCTCTTGGTGGAAGGGTTGGATAAATACATACATCTCCGTCTAAGTAATGTAACTTATTAGTCTGGCGATCTAGTAATGTGGCGTAGTTTTCTTTCAACTAAAAAACCTGACCTGAAATTCTACGAATACTTCGACCCAGGGTTTCTTAAAAGAAGATAGAAGCACTTAATAATTGTGGTTTATTTCTTTATTCTCCCAAACAACAACAAAAAAGACAACTTGAAGGTTAAGCTTCTTTTTTTATATGCATTCTCATGAAGGCATCGATTTTAAGTTAATTCTATTTGTTTCTTTTGTTTTGTTTTGTTTTGTTGTTTTTTTTAATCTATTTTTCTCATTGAAGATTGCAAAAATGAAATAGGAAAAATCTATCGCTGAACTATTTCTTTTTTTGTGAAGGTAAAGGCGCAGTCTTCCGTTATATTTCTTTTATCCTTTTCTGTACGTAGTCACATCAATAAAACCATTGCCTAGTGATGAACAGTGCATTTTACGCAACAAATATGAGTTGTGTTCAAAAACTATCAATTTCGCAAAACACATCTTTTTGATACGTATGGCGAGAGAAAGTCGTCAGTGATCTAATGTTCCTGGGATCTTTTGGAATTTTGAGTTTTCAAACATCATATTCCTTCCCACAGGCGACCTCATTAGAGCTGATCGGACCTTAAATCTTCCTCCAATAGCTCATATTTGCAATTTTAGACTCCATTTTTACATTTGCTGAAAATTATGCCTGCTTTGTGGTTCCGTGATTTTTTTTTTTGTTTCAGTTACAATACCAATTAATGGCATTCGCGTTCTCCTAAACTGCTTTCATTAAAAAAATATTCAGTCTTTCAATTCAACTTTTGGTGTCTTTTCTTTATCTGGATAAATCGACGCTAGATAAGAAGCTGTATTTACAGAGACAGAAATTAACAACAAATGATATTGACCCTTAATTAATCTACACATTCATTGTGAGTTTTCCATTTGCTGAAACATCTTTGAGGCAGGTGACGTAAAGATTATCGTCTTGGGGAATTGACACATTTGCGTTTTACTTTTAAGCTAACACCCGGGGAAGATATGAATATGCTATGGGTAAATAGTAGGTTAGACTAGGCAGTTTAGCCTTGATACAGCAACCAATCTAGGAGAAGAAAAGATGTGAATTAAAACCAGCTTTAAGTAAGTTGGCCGACCATAGTCGAGAGTGACTCGAAAGCTCCCTTTTTAAAAGCTACTACACCGAGGTATAGGGAAGGGCGCTATTCTTTACCTGGATTTCTCAACTTACCTTTGATCCCTACCTCATGATGCTGAGTGAAAAGCAAGGAGAAATCAAGTACAATTTTTTAGTCTTTGCCATGAATCGACCTGGGACTGAGCCCCAGTCTCCCAGGCCATTGACGAACACTCTAACCCAATGCTAATAGACCGTACATCACATCCTCACCGAAGCGTGAAGGTTGAGTAAATATAAAAATGCCTAAGTATAATCTGCCGAAGAGCAAGCATCAGGTACAAATACTTGTATATACCATATATTTGCCATGAAGTAATCAACTTGAAAACACGGATTCTCAAAAAACGTATTTTTAATAAAGATGAATATATTTTATGTTATTTTGTATATATATATATATATATATATATATATATATATATATATTAAAAAAATTAAATGCAAATAAGAAAACTTTATATAAAAAAGTGCTCGATACAATTATAGCAAAGCCGGTATAAAACCTAACCAATATTATAATTATGAACATGAAAATTCCGTTAATTGATGTTTCATGTGGTGTGCACAATCATTAAACGGAAATGCCATGTCAGCCTGCTGATTGTGCTCACAATGTAACCGACTTTTAGAGTTCATAATCATAATATTCTTAGGTTATATATGTATACATATATATATATATATATATATATGTATATACATATACGTATATATTTATATATGTATGTATATATACATATGTATATATACGTACATATATAAATACATATATATATATACATGCAAAGCTTCACTGATATATATATATATATATATATATATATATATATATATATATATATATATATATATGCATGAGGTTATGTTATCTGGTCGAAGTAAAGTTAGCCAGATTTCTATCCCAGCTTGAAGCGTCTCGCGTTTGTAATCACACTGATAAGTTGTGATACAATGAAACAGTCTATCTGTAGATGTCAATATATATATATATATATATATATATATATAGGGACTCAATAGTGTTTATTCTTGTTCAAAAATATAGTGAAATTATTATTTTTGCCCCAAAATTAACACTCTTTGTTTGTATGTAAATCGGTTGAGTTCCCATAAATATATACGCAGGCTGATCAAAAAGTATCGAGAGTGAATCGTTTTTTGTTTGTCTTTTTTTTTAATCTCTGAATATATTACTGATCATCAATCTCTAATACTTTTTGATGAAAATGATTATAGGACTTTATTCCTCTTTGAAAAAAAAAGGGGGGAAAAAAGAAAGTCTTTAAACAAAACTTCAAAAGCCACTCATCCTCCCTCAAAAGCGAGTGATTCACATTTTCCAAATTAATGAAAATGTGAAGAGCTATGATCCGCCAAGTCTTGAAAAGAAATGCTATTTTCTATTGTAATGCACACATATTCTATAGACGTAAGCATGATATAAGCTTTAAAATAAAAGACTTCAAAAAAAAAAAGAAAATACATTTGTTACTCTTTAATATCTGTCTTAGTTATCATTAAGAAAATCTAATTTTTTGAAGAATATATTTTTCTAATATTAGCAATAATAATGTTTACGATATTGTATCGTCGTATTGCAATCTTTACATACAGATATACGCGTACAAACAAGAAAACAGTCCTCATATTGACTCTCGTGATCCTCTTGTCAGTTTTTCAGAAGTCATTTTCTTTTACTATGCTTCTTTGTATAAAGTCTTTGTCGTCTCGTATTTTGACATTTGGACTCTGGGGAGCCAAGTGAAGCAACTTCCGACTAGGTCAAACAAAAAACGTTAACGAGTCTGTTGCACTTTTTGGGGTGTGTTTTTCGTATGAAAGGCAACGTTTACGTGAAGAGTAGAAATTAGAAGGAGAACTATTGCCTTTTTTTACTATTCAAAATTAGTCCTGTTTTTATTCATAGAATATATATATATATATATATATATATATGTGTGTGTGTGTGTGTGTGTGTGTGTGTGTGTGTGTGTGTGTGTGTGTGTGTGTGTGTGTGTGTGTGTGTATTATATATATGTGTGTGAGCGTATTATATACACATACATAAGCACATACACACATGCGCACACACGTATAACATTACGAAATTTAAAGAAAAAGAAAAGAAAAATCTCTCGTTAAAAAGTGTTTAAGGCATCGGCAACGTTTTCAGTTTTTTCTTGGTAGGTCTTTTAATTTAAGAATAAAGGACTTATGTTATAAAATGGTTGGTTTTAAATATATGAATATCTACTCTCTCTCTCTCTCTCTCTCTCTCTCTCTCTCTCTCTCTCTCTCTCTCTTCATCTATCTATCTATCTATCTGACAGAAAGAAAGAAAGAGAGAGAGATCTATCAATCAAGCAATCTATCAATCTATCTACCTATCTATTGATTGTTAGATAGATAGAGATCTACCAATCTATCTATCTATCCACCAGATAGATCTAATAGGTATATCTATCTATCTATCTATCTATCTAGATAGATAGAGAGAGAGAGAGAGAGAGAGAGAGAGAGAGAGAATGAGAAAATAGTACAGACATTCATATATCTTTCTCTATGTCTATATCTTCCCCACACACACATATAGATATATAACGATAAACGCAAATAAGAAAAGTGCATAAAAATGTAATCGATGCAACCAGGTCAGAGCTGGTCTAAACCTAAAATATCTAAATGATGTTCTCTTAAAATCTGCTACTTAAATGTTTATGTTAATTACATAGTCATCAGAAATAGAACAATTTTTTTTTAAATTACCTATTTTCGTCCGTAATGTTTATCAACAATAAATATAAAAGATTTGCATCATACATTTTAGAAGAACGAAAGAAAGAAAAATTCTCAAAAGGGAAGAAGAAATTTTTAAAAAACGTGAAAAGAATAACAGAAAACTAGATAGATAGATAGATAAAAAAAACTTGGAATAAAGCATGAAAATCATAAAAGAAACAATAAAATAAACGAAACAAACCAAGAAAAATTTTAAAGAATGAAAATCTTCAATGAAAAAAAGATAGATTGAAAAACTTACAAAAAAAGAAGGAAAAAAGCTAAATGAAAGAAACAAACAGAAATTGGAAGAAAGAAAGAATATTAGTTCGAAAGTGAACGTAACGAAACGATTAAATTTTGAACTTACTTACTCTGATACCGCAGTCCAGCAGGTTAGCCACTACGCCACGGGGATTACACCCACCAGAAAAAAAACTTGTTAAAACGAAAGAAAATAAAACAAGAAACAAGAAAGATGGAAAGAAAATGCTAATAAAGAAAAACATACAATGATAAAAACCAAAAATTTCTTAAACGCATTTGAGAGTAAGTGTAAAATTGAAAAACTTGGAATTGGGAATAAATAGGATAGTGAACGAAACAATTTATTCCATAAAACAATTAAATCAATTACTGAAGAGGAATGGCGTTGCTGTCACTGGTTGCCGTGCTATATGTTCGTGAAGCTTTTTGACAGGCGCCTAGCTCTTAATTGTATCTATTTATCAAAAATCATTGAACTGCAATAGAAATAGTAACAAAAAATGGATGAGTAAAATCTTAAATGGATTTGTGTAAAGGTGAACCAATTGTCCAGTTTGTGTCGCCTCTGCCAGGGTGTCACAATTGACAAAGGTGTAACTGTTAACTTTCAATGAGAATGAATAAAAGTAAGAATATTGTGAGAAAGAAAGAAAGAAAGAAAGAAAGAAAGAAAGAAAATGAAGAGATACGATAGAACAAAGAATAAAAATAGGGAAGAAAAGAAAGAAATATATATGAAAAAAGAAGGAGCGAAAAGAGGAAAGAAAATAGAGATAAAAGAAAGAAAAAAAGAGGAAAGAAAATGAAGAAAGAGATACAATAAAACCAAACGAAAATAGAGAAGAAGATGAAGAAGAGAAGGAGAGAAAAAGGAAAGAAAACAGTGATGAAAAAAAAATAGAAAAAGAGCAAAGAAAATGAAGAAAGCGATACCGTAAAACAAAAAATAAAAATAGGGAAAAAATGAAGAAATGGGATAAAAGGAGAAAAATGGAAATAAGATAAGTAGGTAAAAGAAAGAAAGAAGAAAAAGAAGAAGTGATCATGAAGAAAGAGATAACAGGAAGAAAGAAGAAAAAAAAAAGAAATGACACTGTCACTGGAATCTTGCAAGGTGATACATTAGCACCATGTATATTTATAATCTGCCTTGATTACGTACTACGAACGTCATTAGATCTTATGAAAGAAAATGGTCTCACACTAAAAAAGGCAAGAAGCAGACGATATAAAACAAAAACTATTACAGATGCAAACTATGCGAATGATCTTGCGTTTCTCGCAAATACACCTGCATAAGTCGAATCTCGACTTCATTGCTTAGAACAATAGCCAGATGCATTGGCAACTACATGGACTCAGATAATACAGCGTTTATGTTTTTTAACAAGATGGATTCATCCCCACATTTTATAGCAAGCATTTGAAATATGTAGACCAGTCCACACACCTTGGTAGCAATATCTCATCTACTTAAAAAAATATCAGTATTTGATTAGGAAAGGCATGGGCTGCTATTGAAATGTTGTCGATCATTCAGAAATCTGATCTTTCTGATAATAAATCCGAAATTCTTCCTAGCTGTGGCTATGGCATCACAAATGCATGATTGGATCTGATCACTAATAAAACGCTTAGGGAAAAAGCTAGATGGAACCCACACAAAAATACTAGGTGTCGTTTTGACCAAATACTGGCAGAAGCACTCCACAAAACAGCAGCTGCACGGCTACTTGCCTCCCATATCACAAACCATCCAAGTATGACGAATAAGACATGCTGGACACTAATGTAGAAGAGTTAAGCACGAACTCATAAGTAACATTCTCCTATGGACTCCTATACATGGACACACCAGTGTTGGTCGACCATCAAAAACTTACATCAGCTCTGCACGGACACTGGATGCAGTCTAGGCTTGTTAGTTGGGTTTGTAGGTTATTTAATGCCAAATCCTCTTTATGCATATATATTAAATAATATGATTTGTTAACGAACAGTTTTTAGGTAACAATTTTTTATGGGCCAGGGCTCATTTGTTTATGCACAATAAAATGGTTTCAAGTATTCTTAACATTAATAGTTTTATTTACACACAGTTAAATGGTTTTAATTATTGCTAACACTAATGTAATATAATAATTAAATGGTTTTCAGTATAGTAAATGAGTAAATAGTTCGATTTGATCCATAGCTGAGACTCCATTGGGTACAAACCCCTTCGGGTGAGACTTGATCCGGTAGTAATGGCAATGAAAGGGTACTCCGCATCCCCAAATACTCTAGGACTAAAGCCTCACTATCAGATGGTTTAGAGCTATATCCGTGACACTCGCTGGTGGGCAGGGAGGTCTTTCCCCTCTGCACAGATACAGCCCCAGCCAACCGAGCTGTGAATGCAGTCAAGAGGGTCTGATCGGAAAAATGGAGGGTAGAGACGGATGCCAAGGAATAGTTAAGAAAATCCGTGCTATCAGCATGACTTCATCATTGGATGATGATGATGATGATGATGTTAGAAAAGAAGAAGAAAAAAGAACGAAAATAAAGTGACCAAAGAAAAGTAGGAAGAGGAAAAAGAAAGTAAACAAGTTCAATAAAGTAAAGAAGAAAAAAAACTGATAATAAAGAAAAATGTAAAAGAAAAGAAAAAGAAAAGAGGAAAGAAAGTGATTGGTTAGTTTGTTTCACGCAATGTCATCACTTTTTGTGTTATTTAATGCCGAAGTCAGTCTTTTTGCGAGCATTTAAACGGTTTCATGTCACTTGTCATAATCGTTTGTAAACAT
The DNA here is from genome assembly GCA_963585895.1 of Sepioteuthis lessoniana. NCBI lineage: Eukaryota > Metazoa > Mollusca > Cephalopoda > Myopsida > Loliginidae > Sepioteuthis > Sepioteuthis lessoniana. The sequence goes on along the minus strand of OY757918.1, from coordinate 64,330,912 downwards.
AGTTATATATTTTCTAGTAAACCTATCAAATCCAATTAGGTTGCATACAGTTATGTGGTTCAAGTGTTCTTGTAGAATACAAATAATTTGCACACACCTATAGGGTTGAAGTATTCCTCTCCAACAGAAATAATTTGCTCACACTTATATGGTTGAGGTCTTCTTCTCCAATACAAATAATTTTGCACACACCAATGTGATTGAAGCATTTCACTCCAATATAAATAATTTACACACACCTATATTGTTGACATATTACTTTCCAATAAAGATAATTTGCACTCCTAAATATCATTGAAGTATTCCTCTCCAATACAAATAAAATGCTCACATCTATATGGCTGAAGTATTCCTCATAAATACAAATAATTTGCACATACCTATTTGGCTGAAGTATTCCTCCGTATTCTGATCTTACAATTGGTTATATTTTAATGTCTGCAGGAGATGTACATCGCGTATTCTAGGCCCCAACAACAGATAGGAATATGTTTTGAGTCACCTCTAAGAAAGAAGATAAGATATATATGTATTTATGGAGTAATTGGCTTGAAAGTTCTCAGCATGATATATGCACGCTATATTTCAGATATGTTTAAACGATATGAAAATTTAATGGCAACTGCTTTTATTTAAACCTTTTTTTTTTGTCGCAGATGTCGGTGTCAGTAGATACTATGCTACCTCGTGAAGCAAGCTTTGTTTCCGCTTAAATACTTATGCAGCAGTTTCTGCTCTCTTTAATCTCATCAAGATGTCAAAATCAAAAACGCTGACCTCCCTTGTATCAAGAAAGTCTAACTGACTCAGACTATACAAGCGCTCTTAGTGTAACGGTAATCCTCGAAGGAAATGGAATTGTCGACTTGAGTTTAACCCTGGACGAGGTTGTTAATGTTTCACTTTCCGCTTATTACCTTAGGAAAGGCATAAGAATCGAATTTACCCGATGTTTAATCACTTTTTTTAATATTTCTTATCCTGTATAGCGAAACGAGACACGGAAGAGAGAACATGATTGCTCTATCCAAATTTTCTGTCTATACTCTCTCAGATAAGTCCGGAATATCGTTGCTATATCCATTGTCAGTCATGAAAAAGAGAAATTAAACCCTAGTTATATATGTTATGCACTTAGATATATACATGAAAACGCACTTAGCGTAAGGGTTATCGTCTTAAGAATTGGAATCTGAGACACGAGTTCAAATCCTGGACGATGAGTAAATAATAAGGAAGACAGTTTTTTTTATATCTTTTTTATAGGATAAAGAAAACTCTGATTTCAATCCAACTGTTCTCGACTTAAAAATTAATCCTGCTCGTGGCAGAGGGTTTTGTTAGATACATGCATATAGATAGTGTAATGGTTAGCGTAGTGCGAAATTGATAAGGCAATCCGAGTTCAAACCCTGACTGTTTGCTTTTCATATAACGATAATACTTTTGAGAAACGTATGAATTTAGCTATTCTCTCTCCAGTTATGGATAAATGACAGGGCAGACTGGACTCTTTAGCCTTGGTATGGCAATTGAATTCTGAATCCAAACCTGTTAAACTCCGCTTAAAAATTGACCTTGAGTCAGATCCTGCTTGTACGGTGGTTTAAGGTAAATACAGTTAACATCACAAGAAATGAACAACGTGACCTGAGTTCGAATCCTGAATGTGGCTGCTTGCATTTCTTTTCATGCTAATGCCCTAAAGAAAAGCATGAATCTCCACCAGCTATGGGTAAATAGAAGGATAGAATGAGTTCTTTAGCTTTATTAAAGTAACCAGTCTTACAGACGGGAAATTTTTAATTCAAGCCTCTTGTACTCCGCTGGAAAATTAACCTTGTGTCACATCCTTTGCATAAAGGAAGGGCTGGATAAATGCTTACTAATTTAAACCACTACGCTATCCCTACCTACAATTAAGATTGATTTCACAAAAACCCTATTTGGTTGCCATGTTTTGCTGTTAGCGTTCATTGAATGTCTCAGCCAAAATTAACCATATTGTTGGGAAGATCGTCTGTCATAGTTCAATGTGAAAATGCAGAGCCAATAGTTCTGATTATCTGGAAAGAAATAATGTTTTTAAACTGAAACCTTGCTCTATCAAACAGTGTTATAGTGTGTACTATATCTGCAGTAGTTCTGAAGGAAATTAACAGGAAGCATCACTTTCGGAGCGCATCTCATATATGAGGTTGGAAAACAACGTTCAAACATCTCTTGCTGCAATATTAAAACCGAAATCATACAAGTTGTTCGGTTGTGCACATTTCATTTAAATTTGAAATTTTCAATTTTAAAACCTTAAGAATTCTGTCTTAGTAATTTTTGATCAGACATTGCATTTGATTAATACAACATCCAATAACTTGAATAAATTATTATTTCATTATTTCCATGCTAATTTGGGTTGCACAATTTCTTTTCATCGTTTACTTTTAACTCTTTTATTATTTGTAGCAATTTATTATTTTCCGTCCTCATATTTGATGGTTGATCGATTGATTGATTTTGTGGCATATCAACTCGAGTTGGGTAAATTGATATCGAAGTCAACCTTCTCTCTCTCTCTCCCTCTCTCTCTCTCTCTCTCTCTCTTTCTCTCTCTCTCTCTCTGTTTTTGTAAACATTTATATGTTTCGAAGTAACTAATGATAATAATCATTTGTAAACGATTACAGCTCCAAGTAATTATTGTTAATAAAAATAATTTGCACAGTTATTTGCTTTCAAGTACTCCTATTTAATAATAATAATGTATACTTAATTATGGGGTTTTAAATACTATTTCTAATTCAAAATTAGCATTAGGAATACTTGAAACCATAAAATTTATGATTATTATAAGTCATGGCAGTGTTATTATCAACCTTGACCTTCTCGTCAACCAACAATGAAAGCTTCATTGTAAACTCATTTTTTTTCTCAAAAAATAACATAATTTATCTAGAAAAGTGAGCAACGTTCTTCACAAGTTCGGATCTTCATTTTTTTTTCTTTTCATTATTGTAAGGTTTTTTTAATGGCATATGACTTCCAAATCAGGCCTTGTAGAAAAACAGCAGTGATACTATTTAACCCATAGCTGAGGGAGTTCATACCTTTCCCTGGGGTATTAAACTGAAAGTGAACGTAACGGCACGACTGGAGTTTGAATTTGCATTCTACGATGTTCAATCCCACACGTTAGTCATTACGTTACATTTATTTTTTTCTTTAATTCTCCAACGTTTAAAATCGTCATAGAAATAGGCAACTATTTATCTCATTATGCTATTCATAATTCAAATTGGTAAAATTTTTATATATGTAAATAAAAAAAGTAAACTTGGCAACCTTAGTTGAGGGGGACCCGAAATCTCCCATTTCGATAGCTATTATACCAAGGTGTAGGAGAGGGCGCTACTCTTTTCCCTGGATTGCTCCACTTTATCCTTGATCTGTACCTTATAATGCTGGGTGTCAGGCAAGATAGCATCAAGTACCATTTTTTGAGTCTTTGATATGACTCGACCAAATTTCCATGGGCCCATAACGAAAACGTTCGGATGTAAATTTGCCGCTGAGCTGGAAACAATGTTTTTCAGCAAGAGCGAATTCTCGTTCTGGTGGCGTGGAATGGTGACCATCGTTCGTTTGAGATTAAAACTCATCTCACAATGTGTCGACATCCCGTAGCTGACTCACTTACCAGATATATTCTCTTGTGATTATTTCCCCCTGAATGTTCCTGAAAGCTCAAGTCTGAAAATGTAGGCGGTGGACAACTGAACAACTAAAAGATTTTATTCCTCACGAAGTCGTAGCAATACCAGAGGCAATGACAAGGTGAGCGCAGCTGAAATTTACGGTAAGGCTTCAGAAATGGACAATATAGACTTTTAAAAAAGTTCTGACAATAACAAAACAAAATAACAAATTATTTTCTTTTTGTAGTAACCTTTGAATAGGATTTATATTGCTTTTTTTATTTATTTGTCAGAATTTCTGAGAGGAAGCTTAATAATTTTTATCACGTAGAGTATACTGACTATTGTATCTATCTCAATTGTTATAATCACAACGTTTAGGCTGATGCGTTCTTCGGCCTTCTTCTGGTGTTTCATGTCAAACTCACGAGTACTCATCGAACCGAACCCTTTATTTATTCCAAGAGCTACCTAAGCTCTAATTCCGTTAAACGTGACCAGGAACAAGTGTTAAACTATAATAAGCGTCCCTGGTGTTAACTGTTGTTGGGATTGAACCTGCAACCTCTGGATGAGTTCACTTAGAAGAACTTTTAACTTTAAAAAAAAGTTATATACGTTGCACCATGTGCCCTGCCGTGAATTTTTGGAACTAAAAACTTAATGTCTTTATCAACCTATGAGATACTACTTACTATTATGTACATTTTTTTTTACCCTAGCTCATATAGCATTTTTTTATCTAGCTTTTTTGATCATTAGAAACGACCAAAGGACATATCAGCCGAAACGTTGTGAATATAACAATAAAGATGAAATCAATTGTCCAATTAGTCAAGTGATAACTTTTTTATTTGCGTTCCAAACCTGATACATCCTTCTGCTTGACCTAGCATATATATATATATATAGACAGGTTTGGCTCCTTTGTTTAATGGCATATCAACTTTCTCGGGTTATTTAATACTGGAGTCATCCTTGTAAAAGAATAGTAGTGGTACTATTTTAACCCATTGCTCGGAGAATTAGAGAGTTCATACCTTTCTCAAGGGTATTAGTCCAAAAGTGAACGTAATAGCGTGATGGGAATTTGAAATCACATACGACGATGTCGCAGGCAAACGCGTTAACCACTGTATGTCAGAAGTGTAGTGTGGGTGAGGACAAACATTTGGACGATATTATCTTTTTTTAGGTGATAACAAAAACTAAACAAAACAGCAAATATTGTAAATTCTTATAGTAAAATGAAATTTTAAATCAGATCTATGTTGCCTTTTTTTATTTATGTTCCCGACTCGAGTGATAATTCTGGAGTACCTTATGTAATATTATAAAACAAAATGGTAAATATTCTTCATTCTTATAGTGAAATTAAGTTTTGAATCAGATCAATTTTGCCTTTATTATTTACATTTTAAACCCAAGAGGTCATTCTACAAAACCCTATATAATACTAGCTATAAAACCACTGCAGAACATTAAGGTGAGGCTTCAAGAGTGAGTAGGTCGCCCGGGCAAACTTTTGGTTGATATAATCATTAAAACAAAGTAAAGACAAAACGAAATGGCAAAAGTGTTCAATCTCATGGTAAAATTAAATTTTGAATACTATCTATTTAGCCTTTTTTATTTATGTTCCAGAATGGAAAGATAATGCTGTTGGGTCCTGTATAATATCATAAAACAAAATAGCAAATTATGTTCATTCTTATTGTGAAATTAAATTTTGAATAGGATCAACGTTACCTTTTTTTATTTACGTTCCAAACACAAGAGATCTTTCTGCAAGACCCTGTATATCTTGGACATTTTTCCAACATCGGGTGGTTAATACCATTTTTTAAGTGAAACCATTAACTTACATAATAACATCCAATTGAGTCAAGAAGACAATTTTGATTGATGTGTAAAAAAAAAAAAGAAAGACTTTAAAAACAAGTCAGTATTTAATAGAAGTTTTCTTCGATAGTGACAAGTTTTGACCAAACAAGATAATTCGTCAAATGAAAAAGACGTCAGTAAAAAATAGCTGTAAATTCTATTGTTAACACCGGGACACTCCTAGGAGTCGAAAGTTACAAGTCTGTCCCAAATATTTCTAAAGTTCAAATGTTAAGGGAAAAATAGACACATTTATTTTTTTATTTTTATTACCTCTTAAAATCGAATTCTATTTAAAGTAGATACCCAGGATGCGCCAAGCCATAAACAGAAGACAACTTCTCACGCAATGTTCCGCGGCAAAGACCAAATTTTAACATTTCAGTTCTCTAAGGCGTCGAGGACATTAGAATATTGCAGCTTCCAATATTATTTCTGGACTTACGTCACCTGTTCTCACTGGATAACCGAAATTTACCTACGATGATTATTTTCAATATTGAGATGATTGACAACTTTGTAAATACAGGTACAGAAATAAGATTAAAGCATTAGTAAAGCTTTGTAGATTAGAGCATAATGGATTCCAATCTAACAGAGATAATTAAGGGAAGTCTTCGTGGAGTAGTGAAAGACGTGCTGGACTGTGACAAAGTAGTAAGTGAGTTCGAACTTCAGTGATGCTATTACGTTCACATTCGGACTAATAGATTGAGTAAAGGTATTAACCCAAGCTATTGGTAAAATAGTACCACTACTAGTCTTTAAGGGTGGTTTTGGCATTAAATAACCCACGAGGGTTTATATCCCATTAAATGAAGAAACCAAACCAAACAGATGATCAAAAATCATGCCGTACTCGTAATAAAGTATTGAAACATTCTATTATTATTCTAAAAAGTACATACACACACAAATGTATATATATTTATATAAGTTAGGATAGCGTAGAATATAATCAACATCACTTGATAACTGTGAGTCAAAATGTACATTATTAGGTATTAAGCATGACCAAATTCTACTCTTCTGAAACTCCAACAATGGTACTTGGTACTGACAGTCAAAACAGATATTATTAAGTATTTGTTAAAACCAAATTCTACTGTAGTGAAACTCCATTACCTGAATTAAAACTGCATAGATATGTTGAGAGGTGTATTTATCTTCAGCCTGGAATATTTATATTTTTAGAGTTTGGTAAATAAATAATAGATAGTAATATCTGTTTTGATAGGCCATATGCGATCAGACTTGTTCTGATGATCGCAAAGTCTGCAAGGACCATTGACTCTGTGTCTACGATGTCCTTATGTTCTGTCATCAATATTGAGCACTTTTAGCTATAAATATATCAAAGTACGTTATATATATATATATATATATATATATTGGATAGCACCTAGTGCAAGAAAGAACTCTTAAACAACTACACAAAAAATGTTAATATGAACGTACAGTAAACGCACTTACCTAACCTCTATGCATGAAATAACCCCAGATGCGAAACAAAGCCAATTTTAAACAGAGTTTAGCAGATTTAAATTCAAATTTATCCTTCTCCTATATCTGTTGCCATACCAAGATTAAAGAACCCAATCTGCCCTTCTATTTACTCTGAAGGTAGAATAGTTGGATGCGTACCTTTATCGAGGGTATTAGCGTTTTGTAAACAAGAACCAGTCGCGACCGGGATTTGAACTCGGGTTTCTGTATCCATTTCATAGAACGATAACAATAACACGGCGAGTACGTATGTACGTAAAAGCATAAAGAAAGAAAGTATTTCATTGTGGGTCTTTGAAAAATTCAGGTAGAAACTCGAAAAAATGTTAGCCCAGTCGGTTGGGGCTGCCAAATACACCAACTGCAGAGGATTAATACCCCTCCAATGAGTGTCCTGGATGTGACATTAAATAATCAGATGGAGAGGCTCCAGTAATACTGGCCCGGAGTGATATCACCTGAAAGGGTTCTGTCTATGGGTCGACTTTAACTGAGTACAAACAAATGACTTATGCAAAATTGAATTGTTTGAAATAGTATACTTTAATCATTTAACTGTGCGTAAACAAATGACTGGTGTTTGATTGAACTGTTAGTGATATATAGCAATACTTGGAACTATTTAACTTAGTTGACTTATGTTTACAAATCATGTCTATCTAATATATATGTATAAAGAGTATTTGGCGTTAAATAATCTACCATTGTTGATATGCCATGAAATATAGTTGTTGGCGACCAGAAGGCTCCCTTTTCAATAGCTACTACTCTGAGCTGTAGAGGAGGGCGCTACTCCTTTACCTGGATTGCTCCATTTTACCCTTGATACGTACCTTATATTGCTGAGTGTTAAGCAAGGAGGTATCAAGTACCGTTTTTAAAGTCTTTGGTATGACTCAATCTGGGATTGAACCCAGGTCTCCCGGACTATTGACGAACACTCTGCCCACAAAGAATCAAACCAAACCAAACCAGACAAAACAAAACGAAAGATGTGAAGATAAGGTTGTCCCGTTATCCCAATGACAAAAGAAAAAACAAATGGTTACAAAACCCCACTCACGTTTATTTTGATCGTTATAAGTCTTTTTTAACTGATCTCATTAACAGAAAGATGTGAAGTGATCTTTTTTCCGTTAATGGAGGAAAAATTCATTATTTTATAAATCGTAACGCACCCACCAAAAAGCCTTAAAAACATGCCTGTTGCTCTTGATATTTAAAATTCGGGCCCTAAATTTTTAAATCTCTCTTCATTCGCTCGTGATTTTCCATTACTAAACACAAGAGCTTATGTTTTCTCATGGCAAGTGATTTAAACTTTGACCCACTGTATCTTAATCACTGCCATCAAATGAACGCTACTCCCGTCGGCTGGTGAAGAAAACAATATAAAACTAGTTACATTACCAAATAACTTGCTCACTCTAAAAGCACTGATTTTCCTCAGTTGCTATGAACAACGCGACGTCTGAGTGCCGGACGAAGCAAAACAGTAAATAGCTAAAACGTTGATTATCAAACAAAGCCTAAACATTAATGCTTATGAGTGCATTATTAACAATTGTTTTAAGAAGCAGTTAACCATTTACATAAGGATTGGCACATCTGTCTATGATCGAAGTATATATAAACATATATATATATATGTTGTTCACCTCTCAATGATATTTGTTTACTTATAAGTCCTTATCAAAGTTCAACATTGCGCATGCGATTATTGTGGCTATAAAAATGAGCTCAGTTGATAAACTTACGCTTAGCTTACATAACTTCTCATCCTGTTTGTGGGGCGATTTTTCAACTAGTATCAATAAAGTGGCATCAAAATATTATAGTTCCTATTTATCTCTGACAAACATTCCAGCTAAAAGCATTTAATGGAATCAGATGATTTTGTCATCATCCTCACCCAACCCCACACCTTTTTCTTTGATGATCTGAAGTGGTAGGAAAAGACAGGATGATTGCAAGAACGGAAGTAAAGAATCCAAGCACGCTTACCGACTATCATGGTAAAAAGACAGCACCTGGACTTACCTTATAGAAAAATCCGCGCATGCGTCACTGAGAGAATTCAGATTGTAATTCTCTCTCCATATAATTATGATTAATTAGTTTCATATTCTGAAAGAAATCCATGACACATAAAAGTACATGCACACACACAATCGATACGGCAGGAATATCTACTTATATGCGAAATAGAATATATAAATTTGAAAAAGCAAAGATGTAATTTACTTACTGGACTGCACGTGTAGCCAAAAACAATATATTCGAAAGTCAGAATTGCCATTTTGCTTTAAACTAAATGATAAAAGATAAAGAATCAAATCTCTGCTTTACAGCAAATTAATACTTGCAGAACAACATTTTCATTAAAATGTCATAATTTTAACAGATGCAAAACTAAGCATCATAGAAAAAACAGAAAAAAAACATTGGTCAATATTTCGGCAATAACAAAGACACAAAAAGAAAAACGAAAAAAACAACTTCTTCAAACACCTATCCCAAATAGACTTAAAGACAAACTGAATGCCGCTGCTTTGAACTAGGATGGGCAAATTTGGGCTGACACATAATCATTTATGTAAACAAATAAATAAATCAAGTAGTCACACCTAATTTGAAACATACCCTATCCTATGTTTAACATATCAGATAAATGAAGAGTTCATTGCAAGGCGTCCTGAGAGTTGATATATTAAGATCAGCTGTAGACACCTGGATAGCAAAATATAATTTTCATAAAATAATAGATAAGCTACGTAATCAGTGCTTTTTTGTCACTTCTTTTAAAGCATATCTGTTCTTTTAAAAACTTTTTAAAATGTTTTCTAAAAACAATTTTCTTCAAAAAACTGTTCTCCTGATGATGACCTAAGGTCAAAATTAAGATCAGACCATATGAAATTTACAAAATAATGTTTGATGTATTTAGTAAAAAATATTTACACATGGGCTGAACATGGGTTTGTCTCAACAAAACTGAGTCGAAAAGACAGTCTATGGAGTGGAAACACACTGACTTTCAGGGTGCAGTGTTCAGTAAAGGAGGTCATGCTGACAGTCTTCTGGGACATGAAAGAACCCATCACTACTGGCTTCCTGGTAAAAAGTGCAACTGTAAACAGTGTTTTTTATTGCCTACTTCTTAACAATATTTGCTTTATATATATATATATATATATATATATATATATATATATGGGAGGGGGAAGACCTTATTCAGTAAAAAACAAGGAATATTGCTTAAGCAGTTTATAATATATATATATATTATCATCCACAAACAGACTGTTGTATAAACTAGTATTCAAGAAACGTGGACCTTTTGAGTCGGAACTTCACACACTATATTTAAAACAAAAATTATAAGTATAAAAGTACTCTCTTTGTTTTCTTTTGCCACTATAAAAGAAACAATCCAAAATTTATGTCTGCAGGAAGTTCTGTGGCGTATTGGCTAACGTTCTGGACTGTGACATCGTAATAAGCGAGTTGGAACACCAGTCGCGCAATTACGTTCATTTCAGACTTACATTCTTGAGAAAAACATGAATTTTCTTACATATGAGTCAAATAGTACCACTGCTATTCTTCTACAAGGATACCTTTGCCATAAAATAACCCACGAAGGTTTATATGCCTTCAAAGAAAAACCTACTTTCATCTCTCATAACTTAAAATGTTGTTGCTAATTGATCAGTTTCTGCGTTTTGTTTACATTACTTCATCAAAACATTGGCTAATGATGTAAGCAGATCAAAAGTGTCATAATTATTTGTGTCATTTGAGTCCTAAATTTCAGTTTTATACACCTTCAACCTTGTATCTTCATAATTAAAGTACAAGCATAGGAAAGTATTTCAGACAAAAACGATTAATAAATGGAGGAGGCTTGAAGATCTGTACAAAGAAACATACACAACTGAAAGAAAATCTTCAAACACCGAAAGGAATAATCACTTTAAACATCATATTTGCAATACTTACAGAGGTCTATATCAAATATATTATCACTTACAAAAAATAAAAATATACACATAAACAACCAATTATTTATTCACCGCTTCAATCATATTTATTCAGTTTTTACTTTAACCAAAATCTCAACCAGTGAAAAGAACTTTATTTATGGTTATCAATTTTATAGATATCTAAAAAATTAAAAAAATTATTAAAGTTAATATATAAGAAGACCCCATTCTTAAACGTTAAGAAAAAGAGAATTCTCTAAAATTGCAATCTTTTGAAATGTAAAGTGTCCAAACAAACATTTCATCATAAAATGTGTAGAGTCAATACAAACATTTCATCATTCTGTTATTTAAAAAAAAAAGCCGGTGAACAAAATGTATTTCTTGATGGGATTTTTTTTTTAAATGTTAAAAAGAACATCATTCACTTGCAACTCGAATTACAAAAGGAAATTAACTAAATAATTTAAGGAGTAAGACTTGACTTATGACCACAAAACAATTTGTAAACAGAAAACGTTGTCTCAAAGAATTTCAAATAAAACTGTTTTTAAAAAGAAATCTCGTCTTTTATTGCTCAAATTCCGAAGATTTTATCAAAATACGATTATTAGCTGATTTTAGATAAATTTATATTCGAGATGACACTTTTAGTAGGCGTACGTTTCTACACTCACATAATATATACGAGATCGATCTGAAAAGTAAGGTGAATGAATGTGCTGTGTGAGAAATGGGTAAAAGAGGAATAAGCAGATTGTGTTATCAGCTATTATATCTTATATAACTGTAATCTTAGTTTTCTGTAACCATTGCATTTTTTTCAAATGCTTTTGTTTTTTTTGTTTTTTTTTTTGGGTGGGGGATATTTTGGTAATTCAGCTATGAAGACTGAATAACGAATATACCTGAAATTTTTGGTCCGGTTGAGGAAAATTCTGTTACAGCACTTGAAATGCTTCATGAAGAGCATGGAAATAACACAATATCGCTCAAATGTCTTTGTGAAGTCTAAAGAGAGTCGCGAGGTGAAAATGACCAGGAGCAAGAGGCCTTCAACAAGCAGGACTGATGTGAACATCGAACAGGTAAGGTCAGTAATGTGTGCCAATTGTTAGTTAATTATTCAAATGATTTCAAATTAGCTGAACATGAAAAAGGACAGTATTTGGAAGATTATCACCAAGGATTTGAGAGTGTCTGAAAAATAACGGGATTATGTGTGTTGATCATTTGTCAGTTCCTGGCCGAGAGAAACATTGCCGTCCTGGAACAATCTCCCTATTCACCAGATCTTGATCTCTATGGCTTTCTTTTCGCCGAGCTCAAGGGAATCATCAAGAGGACTCGTTGTGAAGACAATGAGGCTATCAAAAAAGCTGTAACGACGAAGAAGAGTAAAGAAAAGAATGGGATTGTACATTGGAATCGATGGTGGATACTTTGATGGGGAAACCATGTATTTCGTTGCTTGGAATGGAAGCAAAATATTTGGGAACCCAGTCACGATATTTTCAGACACACTTTGTGTTTATATATATATATATATATATATATATATATATATATATATATATATATATATATATTATTCAGTCCAGTTAAACCGGAGTCGTGAATAATTCCGTCAGGACAAAAATCACTCAACTATGAACGTTTAAATTTTCCTGGTAAAGAGTTCAATGTAATGCTAGATGTAGACATAGGAATAAACTTAGACTATTGACAAATATCATAGATAGAGTTTAATTAACCAAAACTTAGGATTAATTTGAGATATGAGATGAAATGAATAAAATAAAATAAAATAAAAAGATAGGAACGTACCATGTGATGTGTACGTACTTTTCAATGGAAGGGTAACTTAATGAATAGGCACGAATATAATTTTTTAATCTTAAATTTTGATTTGAAATTTTGAATTTAATTTAAGATAAGTATTACTGCATCCTTGCGTAAGGTTATTAAGTAATGCTGTACTTCCTAAATTATAATTAAATCTGAAGTTTTAAGTTGAAATGTATTTAGAATTCTAAAATTTAAAAAAAAATTAATTTACTGTGATTCCAAACGGTGATTAAAAAATTTCAAAAATTTCAAAAATAAATAAATAAGTAAAAACCGGAAGTGGGTGAAATGGGAAGGAAACTCTTCCCCCCTCTTCTAACACCTCCCACCCTCCCTTCCTGTGTCTATTCTGAATGTAATTATTCTATTCATTAGATCTGAATAAGTCCTGTTATTATTGGTGTTATTGATTTATATCAATAACCATAACAGGATGGAAATATATTTATAATCCAAATGTGACCAGTTTTTGTTTTTCTTAAAGGTACATATATATATATATATATATATATATATATATATATATATATATATCCTTGTTATTGTTTAGATATATATGCATATATATATATATGTGTGTGTGTGTGTGTGTATGTTTACGTAGATAGATAGATACATATGTATATATTTGCGTATGTATGTATGTATGTATGTATGTATGTATGTATGTATGTATGTGTGCATGTAAATACCCGACCATTTCACGCGAACAATATATGACCCAAGGTCAATTTTAAGCTAAGTTTTGCATTCAAATTTTTCCTTCTCCAAGACTGGTTGCCATAGTTAGGTTAAGAAGCCTAGCCTACCTTACTATTAAACCAAAGCTGTAGGAAGAATAGTTGGATGCAACTAGTGACATTAAAACAACTTCGTCAGAAATTTGAGCTTAGCTCGCCCAGACCATTCATCACAACGATAACTATTACGTGAGTGTCTACACACACACACACACACACACACACACACACACACACACACACACACATATATATATATATATATATATAATGCATTAGAATTTAGGTATGGCCTCCGGTCGAAGAGGGAAAAAATTAGGAATTCAGACTTGTTTCACTCCTCTTAAAATTGCCTTTGTGTCACATTCCGCACGTGGAGGGGGTTTAAGGAAATGTATGTGTATGTGTGTGCGTGTGTGTGTGTGTGTGTGTGAGAGAGAGAGAGAGAGAGAGAGAGAGAGAGAGAGAGTTCACTGTTATATTTATGTTGGTTAAATACATATGAACTAAGAAAGACAGACATGAACAGATAGATATATATATAGATAGATAGTAAAAGGAAGGTTTTATTAAATTTTTTATCAGACAACAGTTTTCTTAGCGGTCCACATCAAATACAATATTGCTACAAAATTCGCGCCATCAAATACGTAACACTTTTCACAGATCGTCCAATCATTTAATTGCTTTATCTGTTTTATAAGAGTATCGAGGAAAATGTAATAACGATAGACACGAGTGACAAATTGGAATATAAAATAAACAAATAAGCTTTCATTGTTCATAATCTTTCGCACAAATACACATACATTGTCTTGAATATGATGGCATTCATTACGACCCAAATGTTCAATTGCGCATGCGCAAAAGTACGTATTCGCATTCCCTTATCTAAGCCTTGTCAGTTAAATGCGAAAAACAACGACTGCAATATTTTCATTTGCACACTCAAATGCATATTCGTTACTCAGCAATGCATGCGTATGCTGATTCTTGGCAAGGTTGACAGTGGCTTTAACAGCTTTTTGAATTTCTAAAATCATCGTTGGATTAAGTACTACCTTACTTGGAGAAAAAGCTTGATGAGAACCACACAAGAACGCTATGTATTGTTTTGAACGAATCCTGGAAGCAGCATCCCACCAAAACAGCAGCTGTACGACCACTTGCCTCTCATCTCACAAACCAACCAAGGAAGATGAAAATGACATACTGGGCTCTGCTAGAGAGCAAGGAAGAACTCATAAGCGACGTTCTCTTATGGATTCCCAATCAAGGACACACCAGTGTTGGCCGACCAGCAAAGACTGACATTCATTAACTCTGTGTGAACAAAAGTGATAAATGATACATTCCTTGACACTCTCTTACCATATGTCCGTATGGCAACAGAGTATCAGAAAATGTCGTGCTATCAACGTTGAAGTTGATGATGATGATATGGGTTATTTAATGTCGAAATTTGATTCATTTATTTGATTATGATAATATCTATTAAAGTATTTAACTTTACCTTCCAATCATTTTCTCATTTTTTTGTCAATAATAATCATCTGCGTACAGAGTTTTATGGTTCTAAGTAGTCTTATCAAATGCTAAAAGTAAGTTGGCGACCATAGTCGAGGGTGACCCGAAGGCTCTCTTTTCGATAGCTATAACACCGAGATGGAGAGGAGGGTGCTACTTTTTTCCTAGGATTGACCCACTTTACCCTTGATCCGTACCTTATAATGCTGTGTTAAGCATGGAGGCATCAAGAACCATTTTTGAGTTTTTGGTATGACTCTACCTGGGATTGAACCCAGGTCTTCCGGGCCATTGACGAACACTCTAATAATTCATATATAATTATATGGATTCAAGTAATTATTATTTAATAATGTTTTTTTTTCACACAGAGGGTTTTAAATAATTGTCAAACAAATCTATTTGACCCATAAATCGGACTCTCTCGGTCACAGTAGACATGGGAGTAATGATAAGGAAGAGATTCTCGATACTCACAGGAACACTAGAACTAGTGCCTCACTACCTGATGCACTTTAGTGACAATTCTTTTTGAGTAGTCTTACCTTTCTGATGAAGATGTAGTTGGTATACTTTAAGTCCTGCAAACAGATAGATAGATAGATAGATTGTGTAACGTAGGTATTTATTAAGATAAGAGTAATATTTGTTTTCTAAAATCTACCCGGTTGCCTTTTCTGCATGGTAACTTTTGAGAAGCTAATATCTACTTATCTAATGAGTTGGTTGGTTGATTAGTTGTTTTACAGTGTATAAACCTTTTTGGGTCATCGAACACCAAATTAATTTATTTAGATAAAAGTTCAAACAATTCAGTTTTGTGTAAGTACAGATTTTTGTTTACACAGTTAAGTGTCAAGACAGTTATATTTCAAACAATTCAGTTTAGAATAAGTATGCAGATTAATTCTATTTGACCCATTGATACGACCCTAAAAGTGCTACCACTCCGGGCCTGAGTGGGCCAGGGAGCGATAGCAACGAAGGGGTACTCCGCATTCCCCAAAGCTCCAGCATTACTGAAACCTCACCATCAGATTGTTTAGTATCATAAAACAGGACATTTGTTGTTTGGAGGGGGTCTTACCTGTCTGCAGAGGTACGGTAATTTTAATGGTCAAAATCGTTGACCTCTCCGGTCGAACCTCGGTTGCATATAGACACTAGGAAACGCCCCCGCCTGTGTGTATATGCATGTTTTACACGTTATGCAGATTCCAGCAGAATGATCTTCCGTCTTTAGAATTGTCGCCGTTCAAGAGTTTGCTACAGAGAGGTTACAGGAGGTATGCTTTTGTCTTCAGAGGCTATACCATTTAATTGACTGTCATGAAGTGCAATGAATATTGGAAATTTTTCCAGATCGACATCCCAAGGACTGGCTCTCTCGTTAAATCTCTTCTCTTGTGATTTTCCCTTATTTGAGGACGCCTGAAGGCTCAAATCTTTAAACGTAGGCGAGCGTTTTAGGACTTCAGGAATATACAGAATTTTTTAGATATAATCTTTAAAACAAAGTGATGACAATAACAGCACTGCATATTGTTATTTATTATAGTAATAACAAATTTTGAATAGAATCTATATTCTTTTTTTTATTTATGTACCAAACCAGAGAGCTCATTCTGCCGAACTATATATATATATATATATATATATATGTATGTATGTATGTATGTATGTATGTATACAGGATGGCTAACAAAAGACGGAGATATAACTTTCTTGTTTTTAATTTAATTTTTTCCATTTTTTCATATATAACCTAAAGAAATGGAAAAAGTCAAGTTTCAGTGTGAAAGAATAAACTAAAATTATAAAATTTTACAATTCAAATGAAAGATCTACAATTTCTTCAGAGAAAAAATACTTTGTCACCCATTTCAATGTTAAGGATTCTTCAAGTACAAAACTGAGAAAGAGATTATAGATTTTAAACTTGTGTCAAAGTGACAGACCATCATCTATACGGTCATTACAAATGTGTTTGCCTAATGGCAGCAACGAACGCTGTTTTTATGTCAGTCTTTTATGGGCCACCTTGTATATATCTATATATATATATATATATATATATGTGTGTGTGTATGTGTGTGTGTGTTAAAAGTGTTTTTTTTATGGCTCTTTTTCTCAAGGCTTATTTTAAAGGCACATCTAAAAACTCTATGATTTTACTACATCGATAATATTACTATATATTTATATACATATATATATATATATATATATATATTGTATATATTAAAAGATTAAAATTCACTTTATAAGTGAATTTTAATCTCTTAATACATACGATATATACTAACACTGCTTCACCAAAAATTTCTTTTCTTTACTGACTTAATTCATGGACTTTTAGAATTTTGCCCTTCAAAACTGGTTTCTAGTGGCACCTAAGTGTATCTTTTTTGTATATTAGTTTTTTTGATTCCTTTACTTCTATCTTACTACTGAAATGGTCGATTTTAGATGCAAGTATAATGCTAAACTGGAACTTCATCATGTAACCTTAACCGAATATTAATATTCTAATTTAACCAATAGATAAAGTAGATGTCCAGCCAAAGATTTTCAAACCAGAAAACTTAACTTTTATTCGAATATCACAAGAAATTGCAAAGCTCATAGATTTTTAAGTTTCCGTATTTCAAAAAAAAAATCCCATAAAAATCACAATTTCCCCTGAAGTGTAGATACTTGAAATCTTTTTTTAAAATTCTTCCGGATATTTGAATAAAATGTGGTCCATGTGTTCATGTTGGTGAAGATTTTCAAATAAAGTAATATTTAAGAAATAGGTCTAATGAGTGATCTCTAAGTTGGTCGTACTTAGAGTTTGCACATAAATTGTATATATATATATATATATATATATGTCGTTCATAAAAGGTTGATTTGAAAAACATTCAATTTTTTTCATTGAGTGGAGTCATAAGTAATTCCTATTCTTTAATAGCAATTTGTAATTATGTATTTCAAACCCCCATTTTAAATTCAACTGGAATTAACCTGATTAAAAAGAGTTTAGCGATAGGAGATTAATTGTTACGTTATATTAATCGCTATATTCGAAGGAAATAATAATCGCTATATTCGAAGGAAAATAAAGGAGAAGAAACGAAGATGCCATAAGGTTTTCAAGAAGGTTTAATAGCAACCAGAATAAAGGGTACCTTTATGCTGCAAGTCTCGTAGGAAGAGAGGAAGGAAATAGTTATTGATTTGAGAAGGAATTATAAAAGCTAAATGCCTGGGCGGAATGTGCGTCGCTTCAGTCAAGGCGATGCTGAATGTCTGAGCGAAATAAGCGTCGCAATAGACATAACAAAAGTTGCGTTTGCTGTTTAAGGACAGGAATGATGTAGTCACCCATAAATGTGTAGTTCTGGTTGCTCTAAGAGAGAGGCATGAAGGTCTCCAGAAAAGGTTGCCCAGGAATGAGGTAGCTGGACGTCTGAGCAGAATTACGCGTCGCTGTAGATATAGCAAAAGTTAGAGGCGACATAAAAGTGTTCCTGTAAGTAGCGGATTACATGCATCTAATTCATTTTCAACTGGGAACCCTTGGTCTAAGAGGGTAAACTCAAAAGGTTCATAAATTAGACGGCTTTCCTCATGGTGTTGTGATTCTGCTGCTATGAAGGGAGCGGACAGAAAGTATCTCCGTCCTGCTCGAAAGTTTTTACCATTTTATGTTGCCCGGGAAAGTTGTCCGGGCTGAATAGGATAAGTCATCCTCATTGGGTGAAAATATGTAACGACCATAACGGTCAAATTAATTTACGCGCCAAACAAAAATACGAAATTCTTTCTGCCACAAGAACTTTCATAAGCCATTCTTATTTCAGCAATGAAAGAGTGCGTATCATAATTTAATCTATGACCTCATGCCCCAGGAATTGACGAACTGAAAGGGCATATTCGACATGTTATATTCAGGGAGTTTAAGAATAGCGAAAACGCAACGGAAACAGCTTAAAAAATTTGTCCTGTTCGTGACCATAAACCGTCAAGTTCGAAACTGTTTTCCAAAAGTTCATTGTGGTAATACTCCATTGATAGATAAACCTAGATTAGGACGCACATCAGACCTACATATAGATGCTTTAAAAGAATTTGCGAAATGTAATCCACGCTAAAATACTTGGGAATTAGCATTTGAGCATTTTGGGTTTTTAAACCGTTATCAGACACTCATTGTAGACTTTAAAGCTGCAACATCTTCTAAAGAAACGCTTCGTACGAGTCATAAGAAGATACCTTGTGGTTCACCATAATAATGTAAGGGCACATTCAGCAAGAATCGTACAGAATTTTTTTATTTTATTTAGGCTGGTCTGTTCTACCCCATCTATCATATTCAGCAGACGTTACACCAAGTGATTTCTATCTTTTTTATTCTCTACAAAAAGCTCTGAATAACTTAGAATTTCTCTAGATCAAGTTAAAAGGTTTAGGAAAACTTCTTGATCTTGAAACCAGCAGAATTTTACTCAAGAGAAATCCATAAGCTACCTGGCAAATGGCCATTTCAAAATAAGGGCGATAATCCAGCAGATCGAAATTAATTCATAGCTAAATTATTCATGAAAAAATTATATTTTGCAAAACAGAAAGAATTTATGACTCTAACCCGTTGCTTATTTGCTAGTTTCTTTGCATCGGAATCTATCGTAAAAATATTACAAACTCCCCAAAACCAAATAAATCGAGTTTACCTATCTTACTTATCTCCAGAACAACACTATACGAAACCCTAATACTTACGTTGGCTACACAACTTCCACCCTCTCTGGTCGTCTTACATACCAACACTATGATACCATATATATATATGTGTGTGTGTGTGTCTGTGTGTGTGCGCGCGCAAGGGTGGGTGTGTGTGTGTGTGTGTGTGTTTGACCGTGCGCATGCTTGTCTGTCATTGTGAGTGTTTTTATATACTAATATATGTTTCTAAATAATGCTTTCATTGATCTTATAATTGCTACAGCGTCGTCAGATACATTTCCTTATTTGAGATGTAGAGATGCTAAAAGCATTCGCTCCTACGTGCGTCATTCTGCTTCGCGAGCCTTTATTACTTTCCTTCACAATACTCATTCTGCACGACTATTTTTCTTCGCTTTTTCTTTTATTTTACTACCCACTAATTACCGTCCTCAATAATGGATTTATACGATAATATAATTTGGGTACAATATGTACAATATCGGCCTGCGTGAGATAAATAAAAAGAACGAAAATCAAATATATATTAAAAATTTACTTCAAGCTTATATTTCACATTTTTCTTTTCTTTAGTATGATCATCAGTTTTTCGTGTTTTATCCTTTGTATGATTAATCGTACATAGAATATTCTTCGTAAAAAAATGAAAAATAAATAGAATCAAAATAATTAATTGCTAAGTTCATACGACTCAGATGTGAAGAACTTCACGTCCTGAACTGACAGCAAACACAGAATTTACTTCATCTACTGCTATGAGAAGTATATGTTGTATTTTATCAAACTTTTATGTAGATTGCGTTGTTTCAAAAACGTATTTTTTAAAACCCTTCAAGATATGGCACTCTCAAATCCCAGTTCTGTAGAGAAACCCTTGCAGTTTATTAGTAAAGACTTTCATAAGCAGCAAGTAGTTTTTGACCAGTCGGCTGTGGCTGTAGAATACACCAACTGCATCTCTGCAGAGTGGTAAGATTCCCCCAATGAGTGTCCTGATATATGGCACTAAACAATCTGATAGTGAGATTCCATTATTGCTTGAGCAAGGTCCACTCTAGTCCGGACTGGAAACACCTAATAGGGTCCAATCTATGGGTCAAATAGAACTAAACTGCGTACTTATGCTAAACTGAATTGCTTGAAATAAAACTGTTTTGACATGCAAACTGCTTACTCATGCAAAACTGAATTGTTCGAAGTAGAACTGTTTTGACATTTAACTGTGTGTAAACAAAAACTATACTTATACTAATCTAAATTGTTTGAATTAGAACTGTTTGACTAAACTGAATAGCTTGAAATAGAAATGTTTTGATGATTAAACTGTGTACTTATGCTAAACTAGATTGTTTGAAATAGAACTGATTATTTATATAAAAAGGGATTTGGTATTAAATGACCTACAAAGGTTGATAGGCCGTAAAACCCAAACAAACAAGCAAGTGTTTTGATTTTGATTTTTGACAAGTGAACTTATGTGCTTGCATCAACCAAAATAAATAATTTTCCAGTCGTGCAATGATATTTGAAAACAGCGACACACCATTTCTGAGTGAAACAGTAAATCTGAGGATCTTAGAGTAAAAGTTCTTTTAACATTTAAAAAGTTTAGAAATTCGACAAACTGCTTTAATTACAGAAAAATGTTCTGCAAGACCATCATTATCTGAAAAACAATTAGAGCATATTTGTGCCTGTTATCTATGCAACCTGCGTAAATCCCCCAGGTGGGCAGGTCAGGAATAATAAATTTCATTCTAATGTGTTTGGAAAAAAGTAGCAGAAACAGATGAAAATGATTATTTACGAGCTGAAGTTGGGTTGAAGTCCTTTAATCAGTTCAGGATTGTGTTCCATTTCGTTATGGAACTTCGTGTCGTGACATCACAGGAGTTTTCAAAACAAGGTGGAACATGATGCTGTTGTAAAAATACTCCACAGTAACATTACGCAAAAAAAACAAATTTTTATTGCAATCAACCAAATAAGTGATGCATTTAATCCTGTTTTCTGACACTGGATGCTAAGTTTCTGAAACATGATTTCTGAAAAGAAATTTCTGAAATATGATTTCTTAGCTGACATTTCTAAAAAGATGATTTCCGAAAAGAAATTTCTGAAATATGATTTCTAAGCAGAATTTTCTAAAAAAAATGATTTCTGAACAGAAATTTCTGAAATATGATTTCTTAACAGATTTCAAAACAAATCTTCTAAAATATTCTTCCGAATCTATTGATGAAATGAAAATGAAAAGTCTAATTCTCATTTGAAAATGAGACCAGTGAGTAAATATGGATCTTCACCTGCTCTCAACCCTTAATATCTCGTGCAATATTTGGTAATTAGTCACATATTATGTGCTTGTTCAAATACTTGTGACCATTACTTTTTATAGGATAGTTTTCATAAAGAAAAAAAAAACGCTCTTTTAGTGTTTGAACCAGCAAAATTTTTTATTCCCTTAGAGGCTATTAAAGATTTTGAGTTATTTGGCAATATATGGGATTAAATTACGTAAAATTAATCAATTTAAAGTATTTACCTGATTATCTTTAAACTAAGGGATGAATCAGAAGTGGATTGACAGTGATCTGAGGCCCCTGAGCAAAAAAAGGTAATTACCTTTTAACTCATTCCCCTAACATCTATTCGATATAGATGTGCACAGTCTCAATACAATCTTTGTTTCTAAGTTCCATTACAAAAAGTAAAATCAATTGAATTGTTTATTCTAAATGCTATGGAGTATTGTTACAAATGTAAATAGCTAGCCAACCCCTCCACCCAGGGCAGGATGAGAAATAAGGTCAATTTTATGCGGAATACAGCTTGTTTGAATTCAGAGTTTTCCATTTCCTACTATTTACCCATAGCTATCGGTAGAAAATATGGATTCATGCCTTTCTCAAGGGCATTAAGACGAACATGAAACACAAACAGCTTTGTCTAGGATTTGACCTTGACACTTGAACTTTGGGGCATAGCTTCAATACGCGCGACACTTGTTGTTTTGAATACTTAAGTCCTGAAAATAAAGAGCATAAAAATCTACATATTATCTATGCATTACTGAAATTCCTATAATGTTTGTATTCATATACTGTTGCGTTGTGAGAGCCTCGAAAGTTGACAAAGTTGATGAAGAGATTGTCACTTAATCTCAGTCACAAAGGAAGAAACAAACACGTTGTTATAAAAAAAAACAATCATGTTTATTTTCGATTGTTACAAGTTCCTTTTGGATCAGTCACATAAACAAGAAGAGGTATTTTTTTCAGTTAATGGAGTAAAAATTCATTCTTTTATAAATCCTCGCCTGCACACCTCTTGCGTAAACCCCAAAATATATATCTATTTCCCTAAGAGTCTAAAATTCAACCCTCAACTTTAAAAAATAAATTTCTCTTTTAATTCTTACGTGACTGTCCACAGCCAATCATAAGGACACATTTGACTCCAACATGTTTGTTTCGCATAGATTCTTATGATGCAAGATTAAACCCTCAATCACCATCTGTTACTCATTCCTTCCCGAATGTTCGCCACATCCGGTAGGTTACCGGGTGTGTTGGTGAGTACTCTGTTGTATAATGATATTGACATAATGATTAGTGAGTTTGTTAATCGTCCGGGAGAACGGGGTACAATCCCTGATCAAGTTATACCAAAGACTTAAAAAATAGGTATTTGATGCCTCGCTTAACACTCAACATTATAAGGTATGGAGCAAGGGTCAATGGAGCAATCCTGAGAATCCCTATACCTCGGTGTAGTAGCTATGGTAAAATGGAGCCTTCGGGTTGCCCACGGCTACAGTCCGCCAACTTATATATACACATATATATATATATATATAGAGAGAGAGAGAGAGAGAGAGAATAAAAGTAGAGAAGAAGGTGACACAGAGGTTATTATCGTAGAAAATGGACTCGGTGAGCAAATTTCAAATTCTGGATGAGGCTATTTGTGTTTCCCTTTGTGCTCCTGACCTTTGGAAAGGCATGAATCCATCTCTTCTTCCACAACTGTGAGTAAAAGAACAAAATGGAATAATCTCTCTGGCTTTGGTAGTGCAACCAGATAGCAAGAAGGAAAGTCTATGACTTCAAAACTAGAGAAATGTTATCCGGAGAATCTGTGGCATGTAACATTCTTCTATTACCAGCTCATGCAGGTTATGTGGATGGCTCTGCACAAGCTTTCACCACTCTAAACAAATCGATTGTATAATTCATTTGTCAAGATTAGACTTAGTTAACGGTCACCATAGATACTTATGGCCGAGCATTAGATAAGGAAAACTCCAAAAATTATGTTGTACGTGGGTGGAGAATGAGTTCAGCTTACTTTATCATATCAATCCCATCTATTTTACTACTAGTCTCGGAACCTTTTTTTTTTCGTCTTACTTGATACATTGTTTGACTTCTGGCCATGAAGCTTCTTAAATTAAACAAAAAAAAAAGAAACAATAAGGACAAATTTTATAAAAATGCCTGACAACCGAAACACGTGTAGAGTAAAAGAAAAAAATACTAAATAAGAAAATTTAACACTTTTCTGATTTTTTTCTTTTACTTTTAACATATTCAGTGTCTTTTTACTGGATGTGCAAGACTTATATATATATATATATATATATATATATATATATATATATATATATATATATAAGTAGTGTTTATATGAACTCGCGTAAATTCATAAAATTCTTTCAATGCTAATGCATCTTTGGTGTGTACAGTCATATTTCAAATTTTAGATTTCAAAATTTGTATTTAAAATTTTTTTCATTTCAATTTAATATTTTGAGCATTTAATTTTTTTTTTTAAATTTAAACTGTTCACTTTCGCAAGCAGCCATTATTTCATGATCCTTTTTACGTTTTTTCTATTCCTAATTCTTCCCTATCTTAACTTTTCTTTTATTTAATATATTAACTCATATATAATCTATATTAGCATTTTGCATTTTATGTCTTCAATGCTATTTACGCTTATTTAATCATTACAATTCTCTCCTCTTTTCCCACATTTAATATATATTGTTTTTATATCTACATTTGCATATTAATTCGCTTTTTATGAAGAAGTTTGACGGGATGCTTATAGATTTTTTTCAAATTTTTTAGAATGTACAGAAATGTACGCAATACATAAAAATGCATTACGTACATTTCTGCTAATATTTTTATGTGTGTGTTTTTCTTTTGCTTTCCATAAATACTGCAATAATATGACTGATTGCTAATATTTGCCATTATCAAATGTCATTTTTATGGTAACTATGATTTTTCAGTCGCTTCTACATTTACTTCTTCCTTATTTGTTTTGTTTTTGTTACATTATTTGTTATGCAAGTGAGCTTGAGTGGGTTTGTATTATCATTTTGTCAACTGCATTGTATGCTTTGGCTTTTTCGTATTTTTTCTATGTTCTTTATGCATTATTGGTTAATACTTACGTTATTTCTTTTGAATATTGTGTGATTATTTTTTAATAATATTTGCTTAATAAAAAGTTTTTAAAAAAATCAGAGAATTTATCAAATATATGACTTTTAAACAATAAAACAAGCATTGGCCTCCATGTCAATGCACACAAAAATGAATATATGTGTTATAACCAAACAGGCGACATTTCCACACTAGACGGAACCTCTCTGAAATTGGTAGACAAATTCACCTACCTAGGAAGCAGCGTCTCATCAACCGAAAAAGACATCGACACACGATTAACGAAAG
The DNA here is from genome assembly GCA_963585895.1 of Sepioteuthis lessoniana. Taxonomy (NCBI): domain Eukaryota; kingdom Metazoa; phylum Mollusca; class Cephalopoda; order Myopsida; family Loliginidae; genus Sepioteuthis; species Sepioteuthis lessoniana. Next base: position 64,305,251 of record OY757918.1, on the reverse strand, counting down.
CATGGACAGCTATCGATATTCCATCGATCATATGGAAATCAGACCTGACCGATAAAATGAAACGCAGTTTCTTCCAGGAAGCGGTCGTATCGATACTGCTATATGGATGCACTACTTGGATGCTAACTAAACGGCTGAAGAAGAAGCTAGACGGCAATTACACAAGAATGTTGCTAGCAATATTGAACAAGTCCTGGCGGCAACACCCCACAAGGCACCAGCTATACGGTCACCTGCCTCCCATCACGAAAACTATTCAAGTTAGACGAACCAGACACGCAGGACACAGCTGGAGAAGCAAGGACGAACTCATAAGTGATGTACTCCTATGGACCCCCGCTTATGGCCAAGCAAAAGCAGGACGACCAGCTAGAACATACATACAGCAGCTATGTGAGGATACGGGATGTAGCCCTGAAGACCTGCCAGAAGCGATGAATAATAGGGAGAAGTGGCGGGAGAGGGTCAGGGATATCCATGCTAGTGGCACGAGATAATGATGATGATATATATTAAATATATTTCAATGTATAATTCTACTCATTTGCTTGTTTGTTTCCTATGGATTCAGTGGCTAAAGAGCCTGTCTTGGTAAAACTTGACGTGTGAACTTTTCAATGAATGTTTTATAGTATTTGTTGATGGGAGATAAGAAGCAGGTGACGATGGGTAAATAAGAAAGACAGACTTTGATCAATACATTTTGTAAAGAAACCAGCTAAGGAGGAGGAAAACTGATTTTAAACCAATTGCACATCACTTAAAAAATTGGCTTTGTGTCACGTCCCGATCATGATGAAAGGATCGCTTATTTGGTCTCTTGGTTGGGTTTTATGGCATATCAACTTTTTTAGGTCATTTAATACCAAATCCATTTTTATACAAATAATCAGTTCTATTTCAAACTATTCAGTTTAGCATGAGTACACAGTGTAACTGTCAAAAACATTTCTATTTCAAGCTATTCAATTTAGTATCTGTATAGTTTTTGTCCACACAGAGTTAAATGTCAAGACTGTTCTATTTCAAACAATTCAGTTTAGCATAAGTACGCAGTGTAGTTCTATTTAACCCATAGATAGCGCCCTATCTAGTGCAACCACACTGGTCCAAAGTGGACCTGGAAGCAATGGCAATGAAGTGGTTCTCCACATTCCCCAAAGGTCCAGGATCATTGTAATCTCACTATCAGATTGTTTCGTGTCATATATCAGGACACTCGTTGAGGGGTCTTATCCCTCTGCAGAGATGCAATCGGTGTATGCTACCGACTGGGCAAGAAAGGGTTGCATACATACATACATACATAGAGAGGCATCAAGAGACTACATTAGATAGATTTGAACAGACTACAATAGATTGATGAATTGATAGATTTAATAGATATCACTTTTAAACAATATAAAATTATCTATATTGCATACATCTTTACATATGATTATCTTCGATTGTTTGCTTTCTTATGAATTTCTGGGCTAACGATGTAATCTTGATGAATTTTGGCATCTGAACTCCTTTCACCTCAAGTTATTAATGATATTTATTGGAGGTAGAGACCTCACCCATTTCTCCCAGAGATGCCTGGTTTTTTTTAATTTCAAAATGATCCGGAAGGTCTAATTTGTTTAGAAACCAAATAAAAACGTCATCTTCAAGGCTTCCCCTCCCTCACTCATGGGGCAGAAAATGTTACTAAAGGGAGAAAATCAATGATAGGACTAATTCGTGCTGAAAGCATATGCAATAATTTTTTCTTAAACGAAATGTGCTTCCCCTGACAACACTTGGTTCTACTGCAAGTACACACAAAGTAAAAAGGTTCAGAAGCATATATATATATATATATATATATATATCAACAGATATCGAGCACTGTTACTATGAAGGCTATGGTTAGGTTAACTTATTTTATTTAAGAGACCTTAATGGTTAGGTTAACTTATTTTATTTAAGAGACCTTAATGCCAAATCCTGTTAATAGATAAATAATATTTGTTGGCTGCCCGGTTGTGTTTTATGGTACATTTGTTGTATAGTAATCAAACATAATGAACGAAATTCAATGAAACACTTCTTTATAAAAGGGACCCACTGTTTGTTGTTAGTTTGAGAGATAGATAGAGACACAAATACTCAGAGAGGGGACTTCTTGTCCCCTATTTTCTTCCGGGGATCAATGCTTGCACCCCCCACCCCCTTGCAAGTCCTATCGTCAGAGAGGCCTCTGACCCTCTGATCGGCTGCGTGTCCCTCGCTCGACTCGATTCTCTGCTCTCTGTCTAAATCTTACTGCATGGTTCTCATCACGTGGTCTCCTTCCGGTTATGCACCTGTTGGACCTGACTGCCATGACGCGCTGTTATCCCCTTGTTTACTAATCCCAACCTGACAGCTTGTCAAAGTACACGCGGTCACTAGGAACGAACCGAAAATCTATATCATATGTTATATAACACATTAACCATTGTAGATTATTTCATGCCAAATCCTGTTTACACACACACACACACACACACACATATGAATACTAATATAGGATTTGTCAACGAATAGTTTGTAGATTATATTATTTTTAAGCAAGCCAGTGTTTTGTTGTTTTTTTTCTTTTTTTTTTTTTTTTTTTTTTTTTTTTACGCACAGTTAAATGGTTTCAAGTATAGCTATTTATTGTTTGGATACAGCTAAAGGGCTTCAAGTATTGTTATTTAATAGTAATAATCATATTTAACGTTAATCTTTTGTTTGCACACAGTTAAATGGCGTACTTATGTGAGAGAGCGTGTGTCTGAATTTCTCCATGTACTTCAGATGCATTTAACAAGGAAAAGATTAGATTTATTTGGATTCTGATTTCGACAGCCATTTCCGCTATCAAAATGGCTGCAGCCAAGACCTTGATTGCAAAGATAAAGAAAAAGAATAGAAATGTGTTGATAAATGTAAATAGATAAATAGTTTACATACATACATACATACATACATACATACATACATACACAAGAATAGAAGACCTTAGATAGATAGATTCCCATTATCGTCATAATAAATAGAATTAATGACCCGAGTTCAAATCCTGGTTGAGGTTGTTTGCATTTCACTTCACGCCAATGAATACATCTGTCTTCACCCGCAGCTGTAGATAAATAGTTGGGCAGACTGATTTTTAACTTTGGAAACCAGTCTAGGAGAAGGAAAAACTGAAGTCAAATTCCACTTACATATTGACCTTATGTCGCAGGGGGGGTTTTTTGTGGTGGAGGTGGTGGATAAATACATACATACATACATACATACATGAACAAACTGTATAAGCTATATAGATAGATATATAGATAGATAGCGAATGATGGGACCTGTAGAAAATGTGGATTCACTGAAACCGTTTTCAATAAAAGGATTGATAAACAAAACTAAATTTATTATCATTTCTGAAATTCAGCAGAGATTATCTCTCTCTCTCTCTCTCTCTCTCTCTCTCTCTCTCTCTCTCTCTATTTCACTTTCTCCGGCCTACCTCTCTCCCTCTTTATATAAATGTATAGAGAGAGAGAAAGTGAAAGAGAGAGAGATAGGGAGAGAAAGATTTGAGTCAACTACTTTAAAAAGATAAATTTAAAATGCTACATTTAATAGATAGATAGATAGATAGATGTGCATTGATTTCTTTACACCTATTTATGTATGTAATTGCTAGAGAGAAATAAATACCTGCACGTACACACGCGAATATTCTTTTCAAGGCTGTTTTATATAACATATAATTTAGCCGTATATTAAAAATTGATATGCTATCAACTCGAACACAGAATTGATTAACGACAAACCAATTCGCCAAAGTTGAAATACGAAAGAGAGAAAGAAAAAAAAGGTGAAACGGTTCCATTATCTTTTGTTGCCACTCTGCTGAAATCAAGCCGTGGTGCATATATGAACATGTCTGTGAATAAATGCTGCCAATTATGACAGGAAATTGTCCAAATGAAGGCAACTGACACAACAGAAATATAAAAAAAAATCTAATAAGCAGTTGAAACGATACACACGCAAAAAAGAAAAAGAAAAAAATTAGATCTTCTGATGGTAGTTGGAGACTAAAAGATCCCGAACGGTGCGTGTAGATACACAGTTCAATTTTTACAATAAATGTAAAATGGCAAGATAAAAATCAGATCTCGTCTTTGGCATTTATTCATTGAATGTTGTTTAGTCTAACAAACAGACCTTACGTTTCTTGCAATACCCGATGTTAAGTAGTAGTCACCCGTCTAACTACCGAGCAGGCACATCGTTGATTAACTTCAATTATGAAGCAGGTAGCAGTGATTTAAGTGTGACCCAATAATATGCTATATTTTGTGGCTTGTGTTCGAATATATATATATATATATATATATATATATATATATATATATATATATATTTATAACCGGGTTTTGATCCCAGCTTCAGGAATCTTGCCTGTCTAGCCACACTGAAGAGTTCTGATAGAACGAAACAGATCTGTCTGTGGATGACAATATATATATATATATATATAAAGTAAGTAAAGTTAGTGACCGTAGTCGAGGGCGAACTGAAAGCCCCCTTTTCATTAGCTACTACACTGAGGTGTAGGGGAGGGTGCACTTTACCCTTAATGCATACCTTATAATGCCGAGTGTTAAGCAAGGCGGCATCAAGTACCATTTTGGAGTCTTTGGTATGACTCGACCAAAGATTGAACCCCGGTCTCCCGAGCCATTGGTGAACACTATATATATATATATATATATATATATGTCTGAAATTTTTGCATATCTATCTCTACGTCCATACTTGAGCATGTCAATCTATATGTCCATTCGTATGCATTCGTACACTTCTCTCTAGACATACGTACTCGTGTATAAGTCTATACGTCCGTTCTTATGAAGAATTAGCTCTATACATCAATTTTTGTGCATTATTCTTTTGATAGATTTTTTAAGCATTGTCTCCATAGGTCTGTTTTTATGTATTAGTGTCTCTATACCCTGTTCTTACCTATAAGTCACTCAATAGCTATGTTTGTACGCATGTCCCTCTATGCAGTTATTTCATGTATTAGTCTTTCTATACGCCCATTCTGATGCATGATTTCTCTCAATATCATATTTACCAACCCCTCCGCTCGGACAGGATATGACACAAGGTCAATTTTTAAGCGGAGTTTAACAGGTTTGAATTCAGAGTTTTCCTTCTCCTAGACTAGTTACCTCACCAAGGCTGAAGAACATAGTCTGCCCTACTATTTACCCATAGAGGGAGGGAGAATATTTGGATTCATACCTTCCCCAGTATTATGTGAAAATGCAATATGTGAAATGCAATCAGTCAGGTCCAGGATTTGAACTCGTGTCGCCGTGTTCTTATCCTGCGACGATAACCATTACACCACGGGCACCTCCAAATGATTTCTCTCAATATACCCGTTATTTTATTTATAAGTCTACCCATACCAAATTATTCATTATCCTATTAATACATCCATTTTAATAGATAATTCTCCAGACATCAGTTCATAAGTATGTCCCGCTTTACATCTGGCTTATGTATAATTGTCTTTGTACGTCTGTTCTTTTTTTATCAATAAGGGTTTTCGGACTATTGTCTTCATCTTTATTCCTATTTCCACAACGTTTCGGTTGATATGTTCTTCAGCCTTCTTCAGGTGTTTATCGAACTCAGGAACCTACACGAAACTTCGAATTACGTCCGTTGTTGAATCCACAGGGGTTGCCTGTTCTGATTCCGTTAGCCATAACCGGGTACAAGTGTTAAGTATTCCTGTATTGTGACTCGCCTACAGTCAAGATTGAACAGGCGAGTACTAATACAGGAATACTTAACACCATAGTCCGAAAACCCTTAATGATAAAAATCATCAAGCTTCGTCTCAGAAATTCAGACAACTAAGTCTGTTCTTATGTTTAGTTCTCTATATACGTCCGTTTTTAAGTATAAGTTTACCAATACCTACTCATATATAAAAGTAGGTGACCATAATCGAGGGTGACCCGAAGGCTCCCTTTTCAATAGCTACTACACCAAGGTGTAGGGGAGGGCGCTACTCCTTCCCTGGATTGCTCCACTTTACCCTTGATACGTACCTTATAATGCTGAGAGTTAAGCAAGGAGGCATCAAGTACCATTTTTTGAGTCTTTGGTATGACTCGACGTGGGATTGAACCAAGTTTCCCGGGCCATTGGTGAACACTCTAACCACTAGGCCAATGTCCGATGTCCGATATCGTGTATAAGTCCCTCTGTACGTCCGAACTCTTTATATGTCCGTTCTTATGTATAAGTCTATCAATAGTCACATGCATAATTCTATGTATACTTCCATTTGATGCACAATACGTCTGCTCTTATGTATAAACACACTTACACATTAGAACGAATGTATAGATATACATATGCATCAGAACGTACGTATAGATTACTCTACGTACGTTCTGATGCACATGTGTATCTTTACGTTCATTCTTATGTGTACGTGTGTTTAAACATCCGTTTTATGCTTAACTCTTTTTATACATCCGTTCTGATGCCTGTCTTTCTATACGCCCGTTCTTATGCATAAGGTTATTTATACCTACCTATGCATAATTCTATTCGTCCATTTTATGCATAATTATTTTTACGGCTGTTCTTATAAATAAGTCTATATGTTCGTACTCATACATTATTTTAAGTGAAAACCTTTTTCTGTGTCCAATTATCTTACTTACCAAATTTGGTAATTCTACATCAAACAATTTGGCCGTCAGATACACAAACTCTTCTCAACTATTATTATAATAGATAAATCTGATTCTGCGGGCTGAAATGATTTCTTTTCAGATATGAAGAGCTGATGTTGCGGCGATCGTGACAAAGAGCCGATTATCTTCAAAGACCCGACCCTATTCCGATCTTTCACAATGTGATTTGGTTATATGAACGTGCTTTTCGTGTCTCTGTGAAACTCTTAAATGAACGAGATACTCTAAAGTATAAAATAACCCATTCGTATTTTCATCTTTAATTGCCAAATGTTGTAGTATTTCCTCTTATCCTTGTAGAGAATGTTTAGAAAACACGTTGGTTCTTAAGTGTCAAATATACTTGTCGAGACATGACACCATTTAAAAAGAGACTTCTCACTTATTCATACACACACACACACACACACACACGATCATGTGGTTATATATATATATATATATATATATATATATATATATTGTCATCCACCGACAGGCTGTTTTGTTATATCCCAACTCTTCAGTGTGGCTAGACACATAGGACTTTAGAAGCTGGCATCGAAACCCGCCCAACTTTACGTTACACTTAGGATCATAACGCTCAGCCATATATATATATATATATATATATATACAATATTTTTTTTTAATTTGTATATTATTAGATTTAATATGATACACAAAACATACAAAAATAGGAGGCGTTCATGATATAATGGACACGATAACCCGAGTTCAAATTCTGGAAGAGGCTATTCGAATTTCACTTCACACTAATGCCCTTGGTAAAGGCATAAATCCAAGTATTCAACCCCCAGCTATGGGTAAATAGTAGAACAGACTGGGATCGTTAACCTTGGTAAGGTAACCGGTGTGGGAGAATGAAAAATCAGAATTCAAACTTGTTAAAACCCGCTTAAAGACTGACCTTAAATCACATTCTGCTCGTGCAGAGAGATTGGGTAAAGAGATTAAACGTATATAAAGAAGTCAATTTTCATCAGAATTATGTGAAGTAAAGAATATTCGAAAAATGAAAATGTCCTTCATAAAATTCCATAAATACTTATATATAATGCTTTTCATAAATAAGAACAACCCAAATCACTTTTCCAAAAAAGTTTTTCTTCTGAACTAAAGACATCCAAATATTATTTTTAGTACGAAATAATCAAAACTAAATATAATCAAAAAGCATAATTCTCTTTATGTCCGTTCTAAAGTATAAGTTTCGCTGAATGTCCCTTCTTATGTATCATTGTCTCTATACGTCCGTTCTTATGTATAAGACCCTCTGTTGGTGCGATCTGAGGCCTAAGTCTTTCTCGGTGTGTCCGTTTTTATATATAACTCATTTTTATAAAGAAACAAACTTTGTAACCAAAAATATGAATATGTCATAGTCTAAAAATTATTACTATTATCATCATCATTTTACTCGTTTGAGTCTATGTACCAGCAAGTCTCCTCAAGTCTCCAAGACTCTTTTCAACATTCTGGCCGATCTCAACAATTCTGTAGTTTGAATGATCTCTACTCGTCCTCTTATTTCCAAGTCCACCAGTCCCTGTACCAATCCTTTAGTGACTGTACCGAGCTCACCAATCCCAATTAGTATCACCATCACTTTCATGTGCCATAGCTTTATTAGTTCTCTAGCAAAGTCTTGGTACTTATCTCTCTTTTCACTTTCTTTGTTTTACCCTGTGGTCAGCTGGAAGAATAAAATCATCATCATTATCATTTTTATCCTTGTGAGTTTTTCCCACCAACTTTAACCGATTTTCCATTGAAGCAACAAAAAATGCTCCTGAACATACATCGAGCAAGTCTTCTGAGTTCTCCAATACTCTTCTAAGTATACTAGCTAATTCTAAGTGCAGTAGTCTGGATGGTCTTTATTCTTCCTCCGATTTGATCAGTTTACCCAGACCTTTGGGAACTGTTTCAAGGGCGCCAACTACAACTGGGATCACCATTATCTTCCCGTTCCCCGGCTTTCTTGGATCTCAGGTAAGGTCTGAGTATTTGCCTATCTTTTCGCTTTCTCTATGGTTTACTGGAAGGGCAAAATCTATAAGATGACACGTTCTTTTCTTCTTTTAGTTAATAATAAGACTAATCTTCTGGCCGAGACTTGGTGATCTGTTTGTATTCTTCTTCTTCTTCTTCTTCTTCTTCTTCTTCTTCTTCTTCTTCTTCTTCTTCTTCTTCTTCTTCTTCTTCTTCGTCGTCGTCGTCGTCGTCGAAATAGTAGTAGTAGTTGTTGTTGTTTTTGTAGTAGTAGTTGTTGTTGTTGTTGTAGTAATATTTCCATAAATCTGCAAGAGTTTTTCTTGCCTATTCATTTACTCGAGACTTCTATTTCATCCTGTCTTTTGCTAGTCTATTGTACCCTCGGTCCTCAGTTGGTAAAGTTGTTCTGTATGAATAGTTTAGATACCTGGTATTGTCTTCGTGTATCACATTACTAAATTAGAATCTTTTCTTTTTTAAAAATATCAGTAATTTTTAGTTGATATTTCAAGGTCATTCCTTCTATCGTCCATTTTGATGTGATTCATGCTAAGAACACCTACTATAGTCTTGAACCAATTGTTCACAATTACTTTCCATTTTCTATTGTCTTCCTCTTTCACTCTCCGCTTTTCCAGCATATATCGCTATTGGCACTATAAACGCATATTAAAGAAAAACCTTTAGAATGAATACGCTATTTCTATACATAAATGTCAATTTATGTTTAGTTAAGAGTTACATCTTTATTTTTGTTTGTAGAATTTCAACGAGAGAGTTTGGTAATAAATAATATCCATTTCGATTATATAATGTTCCTCTAGAAATAAATAATTTTTTAGTTTCGAAGATAAATAACTTTTTTTTTAAATTGTTTAGAGTGTACTTATTTATCGGCCTTAATAGATACTACTGAACAGAAACGAAAGATGTTTGGGTTTTTTTTTTCCTTCAGTGGCATATCAACCTTCGAAAGATTTTAGTAACCTTTTAACGACTTTTTTAAAATTCTTATCTATTTATTTTATTTATGAAGGTGTCCTAGGTATGCCGCAGCAAAACTGCATCGGATAGCGAGGATCTTTACTCTGGTTTGGTTGCATTTTATGGCATATCAACCATCGTAGGTTACTTAATGCCAAATCCATTTTTTGCACATATATCAAACATATGATGTGTAAACACATATTTTAGATAACATCAATTGAGCTTGAGTTCATTTTTTTTTTATTTGCACACAGCTAAATGGTTTCAAGCATTTCGATCAAACACGAATAATTCTGTGAATTGAAATACCATGACCAGAAAATCCGGCGAACACCTACGCACGACATACGGAAACACTGGACATTATTTGGTCTCATCAGCAGTATATTCTGTGATCTCCACCACTGGAGATCGAACCATCGACCACAGAATGCAGAGCCGAAACTCTACAACTGAGCCATCAGTCCATATCGCACACAAATGACGCCAAATTAACTAGTCATGTTAATTGCGCTGCCAGTTCACCTGAATGCCTCTTGCAAGTTACAACCGTACTCTTTACAGGGGACACGGTCACCTCCAGGGCCACATCTTCCCAAAAGGATTAGAAATACGCATCGGCGTAATTATTATGACCTCAAGGGCAAGGATATAGACCTACATTTTCTTTTTTAAATAGAGGAATTATATTGTGAATTGAATTACCATGATTAGAAAATCAGTTACTTAAAATCCGTTAGTTAATTTGGCGTTCACTTGTGTTCGACACGGATTTTCTGGTCATGGTAACTCTACTTAAAAAAAGAAATGTAGACGAATGATTTTATTTACAACTAATTTGTTTACGCATATTTGTAAATTTGTTTACGCATATTTGTAAGGGAATAGTTTGTTGGTAATTTCATTTTTAAATAAGTTACAACTAATTTATTTGCACACTAGTATTGTTGTTATTTCTACTCGGTTAAATGGTTTTAATTATTATTGCTATGGTTTTTATTATTATTGCAATAAATGATTGATATTGAAAAGAATTATTCTTTTCAATATCAATCATTTATTTACAGACGGTGAGATGATAACTAGTATTGCTATTTAACACTAATTATTCTATTCAATGCTACTCATTCTTTTGAGCACAGTTAAATGGTTCTAAGCATTGCAATGTATTACCAACAATTCAATTAAACATCAGTCATTTGTTCGCACACAGTTAAATAAACAAAAAGTTCTATTTCTAACAGTTCAATTTTGTATACATTTGTTTACACATAGTTTGAATATCAAATACTTCTATTTGACCCATTGATAGGACACTATCAGGTGTTACTTCTCCGGGCCAGAGTGGACCAGGGAGCAATGACTATCAAGGCGTACTCCACGTTCCCCAAAGCTTCAAGACTGGAGCCTCACAATTAGATAGTTTATTGTCATATCCAGGATATTCGTTAGGGGTATCTTAAACTTCTTCAGAGAAGCAATCAGTGTATTCTACCGGCCCCACCTGACTGGGCTGGGTGAGGTTCCAGTTCTGGAGATCTGAGGAACGTGGAATACCCATTTATTGCCATTGCTCTGAGGTAAATCTATTATTGGAACTCTTCACAGTTCTTCATAAGTAATTACAAAAGAGGGAACCCTTTCAGTTCTTAAGGCCCACCATATTTAAATATCACATAGGCAAAATTTGACTTTAAAATTTTATCGAAAATTATAATCTTGTAATTTAGTACTAATTGTAAAAAAAACTTTTTAGGAGAACTTAAAAAAATACGAAAACGTTTCAAAGCAAACGATACTTTTTTAACATACTATTTTAAATGTAAATTTAATAAAAGGAAAAAGGAAATTATAATCTGAAAAATTTACATTTTTAATTCTCAGCTTCTTTTTATTTCATAGAAATACTAAGAATCTCTTTGTTAATTCTAAAAAAAAAAAAAAAAAACTGTATTGAATATTTTAATCTCTAAATCAAGTTACTCATTTTTGCCCTGTCGGCGAGGCATCAGCTGCCGACAGTTAAGACCCCCTTCCCCAAAAGGGTTGTCCTAGTTATGACACAATACTGAATCTGGTGGTGTGGCTCTAATTCTGGAGCCCTGAGAAATACAGAATACTCATTCGTTACCATTAATCCCAGCTTCACTTTTACTTGGTAGTACCTGGTAGAGTCCCATCTATGAAACAAGTCGATCTGTTTCAAAATTATTTGTATTATATTGTAATACTTGATACCAAGTAACTGAGGGCGAAATGTCCTTTTTCTTTCTCTCTTGTCAACTTTATTCAATTTCATTCAATAAAAAGGTGAATTTTGCATAAGGAGTTGAAAGGAGTTGAAAACTATTAACAGTTACACCTTTTTTTAAGGAAATCACTCTTGATGGGTCCTTTTATGTTCTAGAAGACTATCAGCATGACCCTGTTTACTGGCCGCTGCGTCCGGAACTTTTTTGTTTTGTGCTTCCATTCGATGGACAGTCTTTTCGACTCAGACTCGTCGTGACAAGCTGATGTTTAACCCACTTGTAAACATTTTTTTGACTACTGCATACTTCTCCGTAAACATTTTTTGACGACTGCATACTCCGTAAACATTACACATTTTAAAATTTCACATGATTTGCACTTCTCAGGACCCAAGAATTTCATGACAGACATTTGTTCAAATATGGAATACTCTGTTGATTTACCATCATTTTGAATAATCTCGAAACAAATATTTTTGCGAGATTTAGATAATTTTTCTATAAACCAATTCCAAACAATAAAAAAATTTACATTTATGGAAAAAAGATCTGGAAAAAGTTATTTGTTTTGTTTTTAAATGACCCCTTATTTATGGAATTACTCTCGTATTTGGTCATTTTTTATTCCCTAATTTGTTTCACTTTCTCTTTTCTGTCCTTTTATTTCATTTATATTAATGTCAATTTTATCCTTTAATCTTCAATTTTTTTCTTACATACTTTGTATTTCTGTTTTCTCACTTCTTTCACTGCTTCACAATTCTTTTTTTCGTCTCTTTTCTTTATCCTCCACTTTTTCTTCTCGTCTTTTCTTGTACTTCGCTATTCTCTTTTTACTTCCTCCTTTGACAGTTCTTCTTCTTCTTCTTCTTCTTCTTCTTCTTCTTCTTCCCATCTTTCTTCTTCTTCTTCTTCTTCTTCTTCTTCTTCTTCTTCTTCAATTTAATATCTTTCTGCTCTCAGGGTTTTTTTTTACTTTATATCCACTTTGACTTCATCAGTTCCTTCTATTTTCTTTTTTTTTTTTTTCTAATTATTCACTTTTTTCACATCCTCTCAACAATTATTTATTTTTCTTCTGCTTTTCTTTTCTTTACTTTTTTCCTCTTTACTGTCACGTTTCATTTAATTATAAAACTACTCTCTTAATTTATTTTAACTATTCTGTTTTCACTTTTGTTTTTTTATTAATTAGTTCAAACAACAATTTGTTTTGTCGGAAAGAAAAAAACAACTTTTTCGTGCCTTTTTATTTCTTATTTCTACTCTCACCCAATTCCTCGATTTGTAACCTGACAATTAAGTGTACTATATTTCCCAGACTAACTACACCATCAAGGATGTACAAGCCGATCATTTGTGACCCGTGTTAAAGAATCCCCTTGTAAATGTCTCCGACTGAGACGGCTCTATAGTAAGTCTTGGAATTGGTTTGTAATAAGTACCAACCGAAAACGACACCTTACCTGTGCAGTTTGCCAAAATTACACATTCGGCGCTGAAATTATTAAAGTGTATCTTGTGTCGGTCTTCAATTCGTGTCTGAAAGCGATTATAGGGTAATGAAGAAAAATAGCAAACGATGGAAGAAAAGAACGAAGAAAGGAATGGAAAAAGTTAAAGAATGTTAAGAAAGTAGAAATGCCGAGAGAAAATTACTACGGCCAATTAATATTTGATTGGGGTTTCACATTTGTGGAGGCGTGGTTGGAATATATATATATATATATATATATATATATATATATATATAGGTACTAAGAGAAACCAATTTTCCTCGGTTACATTTTTAATAATTTGGGTATATTGATTGGACATATTACTAGTTCATATTCTGTTTCATCAGCCAACCATATAATTATATATGCATTTATTTTGTTCTCTCTCTCTATATATATATATATATATATATAACACGAACTTCCATGTTTAGTAAATATGCTGATGGCATCTTACGCACATATACACACGCAAATGCCTCTGTGAGCAAGTATATCCTGGCGAAGGATTCTATTTCTTATCTTCTTTCTCTCTTTCTCTCCCCCTCACTATCTATCTCTATCTCTTTCTCTCTCTCTCTCTCTATCTCTCTCTCTTTCCCTCTCTCTCTCTCTCTCTCTCTATATATATATATATATATATATATACCTATCTGTCCCATGTATATATATATATGTGTGTGTGGGTCCGTGTGTATGTGAGTATCTTTTTTGCATGTCACAACGAAGGATCCTTTTTATTCCTTTTTCTCTCGAGTATATATATAAAAATACCTACATCTAAGAACGTGGTGTCGAGTCAATTGTTCTTCATTCACTTGCTTTGAGACCTAACCAGATTATATCCCACCTTTTCCTGAATGAGTTAAGTTCTAAACCCATATCACAAAGTTTATGCCGTGTGTAATTGTAAATGAAAGCTTTGATATAAGCAATATTGTCAACAACAGAAGACACAATATGTGTGAGTTTGTTTGTACCTGTAAGAGAGAGAGAGAGAGAGAGAGAGAGAGAGAGAGAGTGAGTGAGCGTAAATCTATTTGCAAAAAAATTGATGCTGGTCTCAAAACAAAGCTACGTACATACATATATATATATGTGTGTGTGTGTGTGTGTGTGTGTGTGTGTGTGGATTCGACCATTCTCATTCAAAACTTGAACGAAGCTATTTGCATAACGCTTCACACTTATACTCTTGGAAAAGGCATGAATCCATCTCTTCTGACTCCAGCTATGGGTAAATAGTTGAGGCGACTCGACTCGTTTGCCTTGACACGGCAACTGATATAGAATAGGATAAACTCTGAATTATGAACCTGAACAGTGTCGTTCGGGATAATCCTTTAGACATTGATATATGTTATAAATTGGTATCCACTCATCCAAAAAGTGTGGCTTCATCACCACGATAAGCAAATTGTCTATGTAGGTAATTCAACATCACACATCTTTAACTGAAGAGTTTGGCCTTCATACGTCAAGATCGACAGCACATTTCACTATATATATATATATATATATATATATATATATATATTGTGATGAGGAAATATGACACCCTAATACATTCTCCGGGTTATTGGGAAAGGAGGTGTGACACTCTATCTATCAGACAACGATAGTAGTAAGCAGAATTAGCAGTGGAAAGAGGGGCCGTCTTTCTTCAAACCTCTCTATCAAGTACAAGGTGATATGGGCATGAAAGAACCCCAATTCCTATTAGCCATGTGTGCATCAGCAGAGAAGCAGACCTGCGACCATGATTGGTATTGAGGAAAAGCCGCCAAAAAACCAACGCATGGTAATTTTTCAAACTACGGAAACTAGACAGTTGCCGTTTATTCGTCGAAGGATGAAGACACATAAGCAGTTGCCTTTTGTTCATTGAAAAAATGAAGACATAATTTGGGATACGGAAGAAACCCAAATTCCAAAAGTCATGCCGCTCAGAGAACACTGAGAGGAAAAGGAAAAGCTTCTCCTTTGAATGAACCAGCATTCCGAGGTATGGTAAACCTCGTTAAACAAATACCCAAAGAAAAGACTTGTCCACGAGGAAAGAGACAATTATTAATCTTAGTCTTATCTGAAATAAGACGTGTATCCTTCTACCAACGAGTTATGGAAACCCAATAACGAGAGGAAAAAGAGAAAAAAAAAAGAGAAGAGAATAAACTCCACAGAGTCCCAAGTAAGTGAACATACAGTTAAAGTATATTAAAATTTATCTTGCTGTATTTATGCTGACATGAATAAAGATAAATTACGGGAGGAAAGAATAACTCTGTTGAAATAGAGGAAAAAGAAGAGGAAATATCCCCCTAATGATAAACTTGAGATTTAGAGCACGAGCTCTACCATTAAATCACAAAGTCCTTCCGCCATTTACAGATATTAAATGGAGACCTCGTCCGGGATACTAATATTCTAATAGAGGCTCTTCCGAGATACAGAAAGACTTTCTCGCTCCTGACTTTTACTTGAATTGTTTTTCTTTGTTTTTTTCTTTTATGCAATAAAAGAATATAGCTATTAATCTTGTTAACCCAAACACGGCAGTTCAGAGTCCTTTTTTTTTTCTTGCGGAAGCATTGTATTTGTTGAAGACTTTGTATTTGAGGGGTAAAGCTAGTCAGTTAGCTGTGTTGACTGTTAATAATTCACCTATAATTCACTTTATAATGTGTTTCCGCTAGGGAGTTGGTGATATCTGTAAATAAATAACGTCGGTAAACCACAACCAACGTCTTTGTTCTGCGTTAACTGGTGGACATGGCGGGAACAAACAGCACCCTACAAGCCTGCTGGGATCATGGCAGCAAAACAATATATATATATATATATATATATATATATATATATATATTGTAAAACAACGTAATCCAAAAAGAATTTAATGTAAAAGAAAATCAACGTTATGAAATTCCAGTTCTATTGAACTATCATAAACGTTAATACGAACATAGAAGAGAGATTAGAGTTGGTAATCTTAATAATGCACTTCTCCAACACATTTCTGAGTCTGATTACAACTTCAATTTTAATGCAGCCACTATGTTAGCTTTTATCCACAATAAAGGATTGAGACGATTTTTTTTAAGCCGGTGGTATTTCATTTTGTTGATCAAACAATAACCCCAGGCTTTTTCAGCATTTCACCGTATTTGGGGAAAATCATTTTAGATAGCTACAATATATTCCATATTTAGTTAATTTCCATTCATAGTATGACAATTTCTCTATTAACCCTTACACACTAAATTCCAGCTCACTGCTTTTTTCGTACAGATCGTTTGGTTTGGTGGGGTTTATATCATATCAACTTTTGTAGGTTATTTAACGCCAAATCCATTTTTATATAAACAATCTGTTCTATTTTTTAAAAATTCAGTTTAGCATAAGTACACAGTTTAATTGTCAAAAACATTTCTATTTCAAACTATTCAAGCAGTTATATATAACAATTCAGTTTAGTGTAAATACAGTTTATGGCGAAAAACAGTTCTATTTCAAATAATTCAGTTAAGCATAAGCACGCAGTTTAAATGTCAGTACGGTTTCATTGTCAAAAACATTTCTATTTCAAGCTATTCAGTTTACTCAAATAATTCAGTTTAGCATAAGTATGCCGTTAGTTCTATTTAACCCATAGATAAGGCCCTATCAGATGCTACCACTCCGGGCCAGAGTGGACCTGGGACCGATAGCAATGAAGGGGTACTCTGTATTTCCCAAAGCTCCAGCACTGCTGGAACCTCACCATCAGATTGTTTAGTATCATATCCAGGACACTCGTTGGTGGGGGGTGGTCTTACCCCTCTGCAGAGAAGCAGTCGTTGTATTCTACAGCCCCAGCCGACTGGGCAATTTCCACACAGATAAATCAAATTCCTCTCTTTCAATTCTCTCCCCTTTCCTTTTCTATTCACCTTTGCTACTTTCATTTGAAACTTCACTTACTTTTCTCTCACAACTACCATTTTTCTACTTTTTAAAAACTTTTAATTTATAGACACATCATTTGATATAGGTTTGATTTTTGATTTAACAATTATTATTTGCGTATATGTTAACTTTTCCTCCCTCTTCTCCTTCCCTACATTCACTCCTCTATCTCTTCCATTGCCTTATCTCTCATTCTTCAATTCTCTTCTTTCTTTCCTTCCTTCTTCTTTCTCCGTTTAATTCAATATCTCTCTTGATAATTCTATTTGATCTTGAGCATTGTCTTAAGCAGTCACATGACATATTTTTAAACAAAAACGCCGATTTATTAATTAAACGGTTACACCTTTCTCTGTATATATAATATTTCTTCCTTGTTTTGTATTTTGTTTAAAATCCATCGGCGATTTAACGCCACTCGATATCATCCTTCCTAATCCTGATGATGGTTCATTAGAACCGAAACATTAAAACGTTGACTTTCTTTTTCATTAAATTCTTCTTTTTAGATTACCTTGGTTTTCAATTTTTCTTTATACATGTATGCATTTATTTACTAAACCCTCCCCGATGTGCAGGATGTGAGACAAGGTCAACTTTCTATGCGGAGTTAAACGGATCTGAATTAAGAGTTTTCTTCCTTCTCGATCGGTCACCATACCATGGCTAAAGAGCCCAGTATATCCTACCGATCGAATGCCCTGGGTATAGCACAACCATCTGACGATGAGTTCATATGTATATCTAATATAGATATATATATATATAAACAGAATTTGACATTAATTAAACTTCAGAGTTTGATATGCCATAAAACACAATATGTTGTATACTGTAATACAAATAAAAGCAGAAACATAGTCAACAATAATGACTAACTTCAATGAACGAACTATCACACTTCTTGATAAAAATATATCTCTCACACTTTATTCGCGAAAGGGTTGATGTTGGTTGTGTGTGAGAGATGAGCTGGAGACGGGGACAGACTGCTATATTGACCCAGCAGTACTTCTTTCTCATCTTGGCTGCGTTGCTCAACCATGGGTCACTGATGGCTCAAAACCCTCTGTCTGCCGCTGGCTCTCAATTCGGCATCTTGTCTCCGACTGATTCAAGCCGTCTGTGCCCTGGTTAAATTATTGTTTAACGTACACCTGCTTCCTCTGTTCTTCCGCTTATTTACACAGGTGATCTCTTGATTGACGGTTCGGTCGAGGGTCAATATATAACAAATAAACCAAAACACAGACACTCTCTCTCACACACACACACACACACAATTATATTGTGACTGAGAGAGATCCTTTGTATTGCTATCTGTTTGGATACACACACACACACACACACACATATATATATATATATATATATACGAGAATCATTAAATAAGTTTCCAGACTTTTTTTCGTATGGGCACTTTTATTCATAGTATACACATGAAAGTCTAGTCCCCTTCGAAGTAATTTCCTCCGGTTGCAATGCACTTGTTGTACCGTTCCAACAACTTCTGGAAGGCCCCATGGAAGTCCTCTTCTGTGAGCGTGTCACTGACCTTCGTCACAGCCTCTTTCATCTCCTCAATTCTCTCATAACGACAGCTTCTAAACTTAGGGAATAACCAAAAGTCACAGGAAGCAAGGTCTGGACTATAGGAATGGTGAGGAACTGTCTTGAGGTGCATCTTGGTCAAATAGTCTGTGACAAGGATGGAGTTGTGGACTGGTGTATTGTCCTGCTGGAAATGCCACTGACCCGATTTGAAGAGTGCTGGCCTCTTCCGACGGAATCTATTGCTGAACTCCCCGAAAACCTCAACATAGTAACCCTAACCCTAACCCTTTGGCCAATCAACTCGGGTATATTGACTTCCTTACTCCTCCCACACCTCTCATCATCCCTCACAGACTCCCTGCCTTCCTTGAATCTCTTATGCCACTCAAAAACTGATGCTCGATTCATACAAGATGGTCAAAAAGCAGTCTGAAGCATTCCATACATTTCTGGGGCATTTTTTCCAAGTTTAAAACAGAATTCTATTGCATATCGTTCTTCTAAAGTGTCCTCACGTCCTGATAGCATTTTTGAAAATTACCAGCTGTGACGATCAGGCTTTAGTAGGGTGTATTCCAATTGCTGGTGTAGCTGTTGATTTGAACCTGAAATCATAAAAATTGATCAGTCTTCCCTTAAGATGTATAACAATAACATACTGAATTTTCAAGAGTCTACGAGAATTTTAAATACCTGTACAAAAAAGTCTGGAAACTTATCGTATGCACATCGTATATTATTATGTTTAAAGTGCTTATCAATCAATTTCACTTATCAGTGCACTACGTATATATATATATATATATATATATCAACGAAATGCATATATATATATATATATATATATATACTCAAAGGCATATACATATATACAAATATATGTGTGTATGTGTGTACATATGTATGCACTTAATTTTACATCAGATGGTTTTGCTATATCCAGGACATACGTTCGGTAGGGTTGGTTGGGCTCTTTAGCCTTGGTATGGTGAACGTTTTTGAAAAAAAGGAAACTCTGAATTCAGACCTTTTAAACTCCGTATAGAAAGTTGACCTTGTCTCACATCCTGTATACATTTGTGTATGTTGGCACGTAAGTAATGTGTGCGTGTATTTGCGTAATATGGATTCATATTTGTTCAAATAGATATACGTGCACGTACAGGACACACAGACACGCATGCATATATATGTGTGTGTGTGTGTGTGTGTGTGTGTGTGTGTGTGTGTGTGTGTGTGTGTGTGTGTGTGTTAGCAAAGATATATATTTATATAAAAGATATTCGTACTAGTCCAAAAGCATATATATATATATATATATATATATAATGTATATATATATATATATATATATATATATATTTATATATATATATATATTACCTGTTCCTTTCTTCCCATCCTGTTATTTTTCAATTCTAATACTTCCTGTTCATTGCGCAGACCTTTTTATTTCGAAAACTCTTTGATGTTTTAGCATTTTCCAGCGGCTGTTGGAGGCGGGACACTTAGTTAAATACAAGACACTGAAAGAAAGAAATGTTCTTTCATGATTCCTTTCAATACTTTTCTCTTGTTAATTCCATTTTTTTTTTTTCATTTTTTTTTTTGTTCCATGGAAAACTGGACTTTGTTATTTATTTATACAAATCAGAATTTATCCAATATTGTATTCATATAACTCTGATATTCGTACGAATGCTGATAAATATATCTAAACCTAACAACGTATATCTCGGTGCGTGTGCATATATATTTCCACACACATAATTATTCTGAAATCTACTCGTTTCGGGAAACTATGGATCTGCGATCGAATTTGGCACTAGCAAGAGTAATGTTATCGGAAAGACCAATGCACACCAAGGTAGCAAACCTCTCCTTTTCACCCCGCATTGATTTCATCCAAGAGAAAGCGTAAAGGTTCTACACACTTTGGCACTCGTATCAATGCAGTAATTCCTATAACCAGGATTCTTGGGATGACATTAACCTACATTTAATGGTGAGGCTCCAGTCTTGGAGTTTAGGGAATAAAGGTACCCCTTCATTACCATTACTCTAAGGTTTACTTTGACCAGTAGTAGTAATACCTGTTGTAGTCATATAGAACACCAAAAAATTCTGGCAATACTGAAACTGACTGAACTAGTGAAAATCCCGTCAAAGTCCGATTTTTCTTTAATAATAATCTAATTTTGATTTTATTCATTTAAAGTAAGTTTACCATGGATGAAATTTGAAACTTCAGTCACTGTATTTTGATTTTACTTTTTCAATACTTACTTTTTATAATGCTATTCTTTATTCCTATTATCAAATAATCGTTTTTGTTCTGAAGACATCTTATAGTCTATAATGGAAAAGGACATTTTAAAATTCAAAGTTCTTATAGAATATTTCCTTTAAAATATGATAGTTTTTTATGTCTTCTTTCGTGAAAATATGATTGTAAGAGTCGTTAAGATTCAGGTCTTTTGGGTCACAGATAGATCGTTCATTTATTCAAAAGACCTGTATTGCCCTGTAGAATTCACAGACATTCTCTGCAGAGAATTAAACGCCCCCCCCCCCCACGAGAGTTCTGGATATGACACTAAACAATCTGATGGTTAGGTTCCATTAATGCTGGAGCTGTGAGGAATATGGAGTACCCCTTTATTGCCATTGCTCTCAGATCCACTTTGGCTCGGAGTTGTAGCACCTATCTATGGGTAAAATAGAACTAAACAGTGTACGTATACTTAATTGGATCGTTTAAAATAGAACTGTTAATCTGTTCGTGGATCTACTCATTTTAAAATACTTTTATTCTCTCTTTGGACCGACAACAAAATATTATATATATATATATATATATATATATATATATATGGTATACAATAACCTTCAACGGTTGATATGCTATAAAACCAAACCAAACCAAACTAAAAGACTAGTAAGTTTCGAACGAGTTATATGTGAATGACATATCACTTGTGGCCATCACAACCAATCGGGCATTCTACTAAGTGTACGATATCTAGTAACTAGTCAGAATTCTATTTGTGGAACTCTATATACGAGGTGCATACGATAAGTTTAACAGACGCAATTGAAATGCACCCTACTAAAGCCTGCAATTGGAATACACCCTACTAAAGCCTGATTGTCACAGCAGGTGATTTTCAAAAAATACAATCTGACACTTTAGAAGAACGATATGCAATAAAATTCTGTTTTAAACTTGGGAAAAATGATGCCACAGAAACGTATGGAATGCTTCAGGCTGCTTTTGGAACATCTTGCATGAATCGAGCATCAGTTTTTGAGTGGCCTAAGAGATTCAAGGAAGGCAGGGAGACTGTGAAGGATGTGGGAGAAGTTAGGAAGTCAATACACCAGAGTTGATTGACCAATCATGGAGATGCACAACGTTTCTCCCAATGATGAATGTGGGGTGTTTTCTTTGAAGGTACATTGCAGCTAAGAGTATAAATTTGCATTAAGTGTCCTATTACACTCTACAAACTCAAAATTTATAATACTGCGGTGATCCCACAATACAAACAACATAACTTTTCTTCCAAGTTGCTCCGCCTTTGAGGTAAGCTTTGGCATTTATCCTTTCTCAATCCATTTCCTTTCGCATTAAATATTGTCATTAAAGACCCATGAATATGCGAGCTTCCTGATTCTTCTCTCAAAGAGTTCGAGGAAACCAAATTCCTTGCTTGCTAGCTTTTCCTATCTTTTTCAACTGGTGCCAGATTTTGGATTGATCAAGTGCTAATTGTCAAGTGTTAATTGTCAAGTACCTTTGTTTATATCGCATTCAACTAATTCTCATAAAGCATCATCATCGAGGTCTGATGACTATCCTGGTCTAAATTCATCTCTCAATAAGGTATCACCAGAACGAAAGTTTGAAAACCAGTTTTGGATTCGGCTGTCAGTAATGACATTTTGGCTATAAAAACTGCAAATTTTCTTAGCTGTTTCTGTAAGGTTTTTGTAATTCTTAAACTCCGAGAACATTTCATGTAGAATATGCACTTTCACTTCCTCCATCTTAGGGGCATGAGATCATTAAATTATGCGACATACTTTTTCACTACTGAAATAAGAATGAGCGATGAAGTGAGGTAATGTCTTGTTGCGTTAAAAACATTGAAATTATGAAATTTGCTTTAACACTTTGTTTTTAAAAGATGGAAATTATTTATGACTTAACCCAGTATATACGAGGGTCGTTCAAACAGCTTCTAGCCTCACCCAGAAGGAAGATCTATTGCTGAACATTTTTGTCGTAGCAACACATTACACTTCTTATAAAACTAATTAGAAAAACTAATTCAGAAAAACTAATTCAGATTTCTGTTTAATTTTTTTTGCTGGTAAAGCCAACTCAAAGGTGAGAGGTGCGTGACAAAGCTAAAATCTTGTTAAGGCTTAGAACCTTTTGACTGAACCTTATACATACATATATATATATATATATATATATATATATATATATATATATGTGTGTATGTGTGTGTGTGTGTGTATGTGTGTGTGTGTGTGGAAGTAAATAATGGAAAAGAATACGACAATATGGAGAACAATTTCCTTTTCATCTCACTCCCTCTCTCTTCTTTCCTTCTGTTTTCTTTCTCTCTCACTCTCTCTCACACTCTCTCTCTCTCTCTCTTTTTATATCTTTATTTTCCTTTCTTTTCTTTTTTCTCTCTTTCTTCCAATTTTTCTCGTTCTTCTTTTCTTTTCTTTTCTTTTTTTCTCTCTTTCTAATCCGTTATATCGCTTAATGGTTCCATTTGTTTTACATTATTGGCTTACACAATCACGAGATATCTTTCGAAATATGATTTATTGATTGAACGGTCGTATGTCCTTCCTTTCTCTGTATATATAATTTCTTCTCTTGGTTTTGCATTTAATCAAAAATCCATCACAGATCTTACAACACTCGGCATCATCGTTTTCAAAGTCCTGGTGATGGATTATTAAAACCGAAACGTTATAACGTCGACTTTCTTTCACAATAAATACATTACTAGGGATTACTTTGTTTTTTTATCGTTCTCTCTCTCTCTCTCTATATATATATATATATATATATATTTTCTTTTGAGATTTTTTCACACTAGCATTAGTTGTTGGTTTTACACTGGAGTCTAAGCGACAAGTTTCCACAAGTCTCCAGGACTATTCTGGTGGATATCAACAATGATGTCGCTTGGTTAGTCTCTACTCGTCCTCTTATTTCCAATTCCTTGTGTCCCTGAATCAACGCTTTGGTGACTGTACCGAGCACACCATTATTATTATTATTATTATTATTATTATTATTATTATTATTATTATTATTATTTACTCCTTTAGAGTTTTTCACATCAGTGTTAGCTGATGGTTTTCCACTGGAGCTTGAGTGACAGCAAGTCTTCTCAAGTCTCCAGGACTCGTCTCAGTATTCTGGCCGTCCTCAACAATGCTATCGTTTGGATAGTCTCCACCCGTCCGCCAATTTCCAAGTCCTCCAGGCCCTTTAATGATCCTTTAGTTACTGTGTCTAACGCACCAGTCACAATAGGCACAATCGTTACTTTCATGTTCCACAGCTTTTTATTTCTCTAGCAATTATTATTATTATTATTATTATTATTATTATTATTATTATTGTAAGAATAGCTTTGGAGTTGAATAACCCGCGAAGCTTGATATGCTATTAAACAAAGAAACTAAAAAAAAAAACAAATCATTAATATATATATATATATATATATATATATATATATATATTGCTAAGTTCATTTAGTAACTTAGATCATGAGACTAAAACCAAATTGTCAGTTTTTACGTGTTGATATATATATATATATATATATATAACTTATCGCTCTCACTGATACCGATCCACTAACCGACAAGTAATGACGTTCCAGTAATGACGGCTCTCATTACCGTCTCATGGCATATGACTGTCATGGCTGGAGATTGAACAATTGTCATACGTCTCTACTGTATCCCTGAGGACAGATATCAAATGTGAAAAAGTTGTTTGATACGTACGTGACTGACCGGAGACTGGAACGAACTGTGACAAGGCGAAAGATCTGAAAGGAAAAAAAGAAAACGAGGGAGTGAGAGAAAAAAAAACGGAAGAAAGACTAATAATTGGTTTGTCTTTAAGGTATGGACTTGGATCAAATTGATGAGTCTCGTGTGGTGAGGTGATTGATCTCTGATTCCTTTCCACACATCTCTCAATGTCTGTCCCTTTATCCGTGTTATGTTAATCCATTCATATTGATCTTGTCTGTACTTATCTCTCTAACACAGTTCATATCTATCAATGATGTCAATATCTATCGCACTCTATACATATCAATCAAAGTTTATATATATATATATATATATATATATATATATATATATATATATATACATCAGTTTCTTCATGTCTGTATATATCTATGTGTGTGCGTATTCATTTTGTTAGAGTGCTCGCTAATATTCTAGAATACAGGAGTCGAGTTCAATCCCCGGTCGATTCATACCAAAGACTAAGAAATAGTACTTGATGCCTCCTTGCACACCTCTCACCATAATAAGATATAAATCAAGGGTAAATGAAGTAATCATGGGAAAGAAGTAACGCCAAGTAGTAGGTATTGAAAAGGGAGCCTTCGGGTTTCTGCAACCAGTTCTGGCATTCATGGACGACACTACAATCCTATCATCCAAAGAATCTACTATTCGTAAGATACATAGTCTGATGGACAATCAGATAATTCTGTGTAGAATGAAATTCAAACCCCAAAATTCTAGAAGTCTTTCACTTAGGAAACGAAAAGTGAATAAAAATATAGATTTCAAGGTAGATTGTCAAAGAATGCACACTGTGTCTGAAGAACCGGTGAAAAGTTTGGGATGTTGGTTTCATGAGTCCTTGAAAGATATTAATCAAGCAAAATAAACATCCAGAACATTACAAAAAGGTCTCCATAAAATCAATCGCTGTCTTTTACAAAGAAAATTTTAGGTTTGGTGCCTGCAGCGTATATTTATTCCGATGGTGTAATAGCCGCTACTTGTATATGAAGTTGCTACTAGCATGGTTGGGTCAATGGGGGCTAAGATAAATAGATAAGCCCGAAAATTGTTGGGTTTACATCCAGGTTTGTCTGATGTTGCTTTGTACAGCTGGCTAGCAAAATTAAAATAACCATTCAAATCAATCATGGAAGAATTCAAATCCGGGAAAATTAAACTCCAAATGATGTAGGATGACTCAAAGGATAAAGTGATAAAATCATTAAATCCTACATTGAAAACAGGAAAGAAGTGGAAAATCAGAGACACCATGAGAAGTGCTAAGATCAACCTAACTTTCAAGGAAATCATAGGACACACTCAAACTAGGAAACAAGAGATTGGAACGAATGAAAAGCAACGATGGTAAAAAACTAGAGGCAAAAATCGCTGGTATATGATCATTCAGGATGTAAGGATCGTGGTTGACAATAAAAGATTCCTAAAAGGAGTTCAGCAATTCCAACAATGCTAATGGACAAACTGGGAGGAGACCTTGCAAAAGTTTATTACATGGAATGACATATGGTAGATGGCTCCACTCAGGTTGAGTTTTCTAATATGCCCAACATACGACCAGCTTTCTTCGAAAAAAACTTTTTAAATGGAAGAAAGAAACTGATCCTACCTGTCCTCTATGTAACGACAAACCACAAACATTAGAGCATGTCCTCAGCTCTTGTAAGACAGCTCTTGGAAAGGGAAGATACTGGAGGCACAACAGATCATTGGATGCGTTGGTCAAATTTATTAAGAATTATATGAAATCTGAACGATTTATTTCAACCCAGAAATTTGTTTCAGAGTTGGACAGAATATACACCGGCTCTTGCAAACAATCAAGCATCGAGCTATACCCGGTCAAAACCTTCTTGGATCAAGTGGAGATTGGGAGGTATCTGCCGACCTACCGGGATGGCATCATGGTTACCCAAAAACAATATCTAGCAAATTTCTGCGACTAGATATTGTTCTTCTATCAAGGGCAAACCTTTAAATAAACTGGCGGAATAATCAATACCATAGGAAAGCCGGATGGATCTAAAAACAGCAAATATGAAGATCTAAAAGAAGAGCAGGAAAAGGAAGGGTATAGCTTGATCGTGAAAGCTGTGGAAATAGGAGCAAGAGGTTTCGTAGCAGGCACTCTGTACTAGTATCTGGGTTAAATTGGAATCAAAGGGCGTGATAGAGGCAAGTGTATAAAACGCATAATAATGATCACGGAAAATAGTCCCATGTGGATATTGAACAAAAAAAATATCAGGTGGAACAATAAAATATAAAGTTCGTTAAACTAACACTCGATCGCGAATGCGCAACGAGATTCAAGCAATATTTTCATCACGTACACAGATATTTTTCGAACCACATTTCACCGTTACACTTCAGAGTCAACATCTAAGCTAAGCTTTGTAAGTACCTAATAGGGCCTCAGTGATATATACATTTATATTCAGTGAGGGGGACGGTATGCAAAAAAAACCGTTGAGAGAAATGCCCCAAAACGGTGCACATCCTCTCTTGATGACCCTAATACGATTTATCGAAAAAGAAAATGAATAAGGCTAAAACACTCATTCAACGAAGACAATCCGATTATGTAGAATTACTCTGTGGAATGATAATGGCAAGAGTAGCATCTGTCTGTCCGCTCACTTTTTGATAAGTATCAATTACTTATTAAGTAATTTCCTTAAATATATATATATATATATATATAACTCTTCTTTATCCATCTGAATGCATCTTTATTGACATGCACACACGCACACACATACACACACACACTCACACATGTATATATATATATATATATATATATATATATATATATATATATAATATTCAGATTTCTACCTACTGATGAACGTTTATATGGCTGTTTATATCAATCTCTCTCTTTCTCTCTATCTCTTTCTCTTTCTTTGTATATATATATATATATATATATATATATATATATATATATATATATATATATATATATATATCAATCTATCCCAGTTTTCGCACAATTCTGTTTGTAACTCTATTCTTTCTGTATAGATACTTCTATTTTATGCATGTCTGTATTTCTTACTTTTCTATATATCTTTTTCAGTTAATCATTATTGTATCGAAAATAAAATTTGAGAATACTTTCGGGGACACGAAGAAAACTTCTTTCTGTAAATTCTGGTCAACAGAATCTCCGGATTTCAACCCTTTTGAGTGCTGATTACAAAGAGTAAACTAATTCACTTGAACATTGTAATAATGCAAATAGATTGATCCTATTGACGCACCTTACTTGACGCAGATACTCACTCATTAGCCGAAACTTAAAATAACCAATATCGACCACATACGACCAATTATAATCAACTCTTCCTGGAAGCATTGCTGAAAGGTTATGGTTGCCGAGATAATTTCACGGATCATTACTAAGAAGTTAGATCCTCACTGAGTGACGAATACTAGTAACATTCTGCCAAAACTAAAATAAGATTAGTAAATAACAAAGAGCCACATTTTTATTTGGGTGTCACTTATTAAGAAGAGTGTATCTGGTAAAGAATTTATCATGATAACTGGGTGTTAAATTTCAATTTCAAATTAAAATAAAAACAATAGCAACAAATATATGTATACATGATTAGCCGATATTTTATTTGTATAAAAACTTGCAGAGGTCATATGGTGCAAATTAGTTCAGGTTAGAGAAGGACTCATTTAACACAATACCGGTGTGAAGTGATTAAAAGTGACACCTGTTTGTACTTTTCAGTTTTCTTTTGTTCATCATAAAAGGAAAAGCTTCAAAAAGAAATAAGTATTGTTGTAAATTAACCGATCGAAATTTAGAATATGTCTGTCAGTCGTGATGTGAAAAAATCGATTCTTCGCAAATGGGACAACAACAGAAAAACGAACAAAAATATAAAAACATTATACGTCTAACTTCTCACAAAGGAAATCGTTTTATTTACAGACCTCTTTGATCCTTACGTGGAAGTCATTTACAAAGTTTTGCTTTGTACGGCACAAGGACAGAGGTATAGAGCCCCAGTGAGATTCAAATTCCCTAGTAGTAAATGGTCTACTAACCTAGCGCGTTGCATTACACCAAGTGAGGCACCAAGCGTAACTTATTTTGGTACAAGGTAAAAAATATGGAGCTCGCAATGAAACTCGAATTCCCATGTAATAGATTGTCTGCTAGCCTAGCTCGGTAGCATTACACCAATCGAGGCACCAACATGTATCTTAGTTTGACACAAGGCTAGAAATGCGGAGTATGGATTGTATGGCATCAAGAATTCATTTCTAATACGAATAATTTTCAAACAGGTTTATTCAAGTCATAGATGTCACCCTAACTGGTACTATCTCCAAGTCAGAGTGCACATGTGAATAATGGCAAAGAGGGAATGACGTCATACTTCCCCGAACAAGAGTGACACCACTGGATACAGTTTAGTGACATATTCAGGCTTACCTTTTTGGCTGGAGTCTTCATCCTCTGCAGAGAATGCAGTTGGTGTATTCTAAGCCTAACTGCCAGAATGAATGATAATTTACAGAATTATTTGATTCCAAAAGACTAAAAGTATTTTGAAATTAATTGTAGCTTCCAGAGACTACTATTGATACAAATAATTGGCTTACAGTAAAATGGTTTTAAGTGTTCCCTTCTAATATTAATAATACTATATAATCGTAATCATTTGTTTACACAATATGCTTTCACGTATACTATCCAATAATAAAAATTTTCAAATGATCCATTCGGCCCGTTTACGTGATCGAGAAGTAATGGCAATGAAAGAGTTCTCCTCATAGCAAGCAATGACAATGAAAGGGTACTCCACGCTGCACGCAATGACAATAAAGAGGTTACAAGCAATGGCAATGAAGGATACTCCACACTGCGAGTCTTGGCAATGAAATGTACTTTATACTGCAAGCAATGA
Source organism: Sepioteuthis lessoniana (assembly GCA_963585895.1). NCBI lineage: Eukaryota > Metazoa > Mollusca > Cephalopoda > Myopsida > Loliginidae > Sepioteuthis > Sepioteuthis lessoniana. The sequence goes on along the minus strand of OY757918.1, from coordinate 64,275,201 downwards.
CAATGCAAAGATACACTATACTGAAAACAGTGACAATGAAGAGTACTCAACTCTGCGATCAATGACAATGAAAAGATAGTCTAGACTGCAAGCAATAGCAATAAAAGGATACTCCACGCTCCACGCAATGACAATGAAAAGGTACTCTACATTGCCAGCAATGGCAATGAAAAGATATTTCACACTGCGAGCAGTGGCAATGAAGGGTACTCCACACTGTAAGCAATGACAATGAAGGGTACTCCATGCCGCACGCTCTGACAAGGAGGAGGTACTCTACACTGGCACCAATAGTAATGTATAGGTACTCCACATTACACGCAATGACAATGAAAAGGTACTTCTCACTGGTACCAATAGTAATGAAGGGGTACTCCACTTTTCAAGTTATGACAATGAAGCGTAATCCATCCTGCAAGCAATGACATTGAAAAGATACCCCAAGCTGCTAGTAATAGCAATGAAGGGCACTCCCCATTTCAGGCAGTTGAAAGCTGTGTCAATGAAGGGTAATCCACAATGCAAGCAATGAAAATGAAGTACTCCACAATGGAAGCAATAGATATGAAAGGGTACTCCACTCTGCAAGCAATAACAATGAAAAGGTACTCCCCACTGCAAACAGTGACGATGAAAAGGTACTCCACACAACGAGCAATGACAATGAAAAGAAAATCCCCACTGCAAGCAAAGAAAATGAAGCGTACACCACAGTGAAATCAATGGCAGTGAAGGGGTACTACACACTAGAATCAATAGTAATGAAGAGGTACGCCATACTGGAAGCAATGACGATGAAGCAGTACTTCACACAGGAAGCTATGGCAATGAAGCGGGGACTGCATAATCCATAGAAATCTTGAAACGCACTCTCAACCCTAGATGCAGGTTAGTCCTATACCGAGGTCACTCCTCTTTTGACGGGATGTTTTATCCAAACAATTTCGGGAAATGTCCCCGCTGCTTAATGCCTGGACTGTGGCCTCAAAGTAAACGAGCTCGAACTCCAGTCACGCTATAACGTTCACTCTCGAACAACGAACCTTGATAGATGGCTCTGACATCAAATCATTCACGAAGGCTGATAATCAATGAAACCTATTAATTTCTCAAAGTCAAGTACTAACTGGTTCAATAATAATAGAGTTTTAACTGTACATACGGACAGGCAGATATTTGATGAATTAACAGATTTTGACTCTTACAAGGGAATTCGAAGCTGAGTAGATGCCATATACATATATGTGTGTGTGTGTGTGTGTGTGTGGCGGGGGAGAATACTAGGGTAAGCTAAGAAATTTTGTCTCGCGGTGATACCTGTTGTGTTTTGGCTAACGATCTGGACAGCAACATCGTAGTAAGTGATTTCGAAATTCCGTCGTGCTATTACGTTTCCTTTTCGGGCTAATACCCTTAAAAGCCATGGATGGAGTAGTACGACTTCTATTCTTTTACAACGATGGATTTGGCTTTAAATAACCCAAAAAGGTTGATATTAAACAAAGAAACCGAAACTGAAATTTAGTTACAGGTCTGTAAAACAATGTCCATTGCTAAACGTACATACTTTTAAATACTTTTCGTTTTTGTTTTTGTTTTTGTTTTGTTTTGTTTTTTTAGAGCAGGGTTGATGTTGTTGTTTTGGGCTTGTTTGTGGGTTTGTTTGTTTTTAAGGTGATTTATTGTTTTCTTTGTTTTGTTTTTAGCGATATTTTTAGACATCGTGGCAAATAGACTTCTTTCATCTAAAAAAATTTTCCTTCCTTTCTTTCTTTAAACAACTTTATTACAACTCACACGAGTCATCAATGTACTGCAACTAACAACAAAGTAGACCATCAATAATAACCGAGAAAACGAAAGAGGATTAAATAAATGTCTGTTGTTGGTCGGTAGTATAATGATAGCTGGTGCGCTGATACGTTATGCACTGCTTCACTCCGTATGTGATTTGAAAGCTGCACAATGTAATCTTACTTGGAAACTTATACTTTACGAATAGGAACTTGGCCATAATGCCACAGAAGCAATCAAAAACATTTTTTGTGTGAAAGGTGAAGACGCAGTTGATCCCAGTACAGTAACCAGATGGTTCAAGAGATTTTGTTCGGGTTGCAAGAATCTGGACGATAAAGCAGACCTAAAAATATGGATTCCAAGGCCGTCCTTTTCGTCATTTTAGGCAAGCTCAACATCTTACAACTCAGTGTGGTTCATCACCTTCACGAACAAGCCAAAAGCAACAGGAGCTGCCGAATTGTGTCTCATATTACCAAAACATTTCAAAACTTTTGACTCACGTTAGTATAAAGAAATTTCACGCTACATTCAGTTTAACGGTTTGTTATTTCTATCCGTTATGGAATTTTACAGAGAAGTTTCTCGTCATTCTGACATTAGATTAGCGAATTTTCTTTGCCATATTTTCAATTCAGATTGTTTCCATGGAAATTATTCGTGGGAAACGATATTAGTCAATTAGTTCTTTTTTCCTATGGAGCTTCAAAAATTGGAAAATGTGGCAACAATGAATTCTGGTTATATGCAAAACATACTTCAAGATCATGAATATGAGTTATTTTTTGGAGGGTGAGGGGTTATAGCATATCAACTATTGTTAATTAGTTAATGTCAAATCCTGTTTTTACATATATATTGAATATATGATTTGTAAACGCATCTTGCAGATACACACAGTTAAATTCAATGTAGCATAAACTAACAAAGTTAAATGGTTCCAAGTATTGTTATGTATCCCTAACAATTCAATTAAACATCAATAATTTTTTACACACAGTTAAATGATCAAACAGTTCAATTTCTAACAATTCAATTTAGCAAAGGCCATTTGCTTGCCCTCAGTTTAAATGCCAAACAGTTCTATTCAACCCATTGACAGGACCCTATCAGGTGCTACCACTCCGGGCCAGAGTGGACCTAGGAGTGATGTCAACTCCGCATTCCCCAAAGCTCCAGCATTTCTGGAGCCTCGCCATCATATTGTTTAGTTTCATATTCAGTACACTCGTAGAGAGGAGGGTCTTACCCCTTTGCAGAGATGCAGTCGATGTATTCTACAACCTCAGCCGACTAGGCTTTCACAAATATGAGGCACCCAAGAAGAAATGAACTCAAAATACATTAGAAAAATGTAATTTTGAAAAATCATATCGATAGTATTTCATCTGTTTTCATATATGTTAGATATTTTTCTTATTTATATTTTGAGGACGTAATAGATTTTATTCTTCTCAAAATATGAACTATTTTCATCTGCATGTAATATTTCTATCAGCTGCTCACATATAAATAACTGCATAACAATTGGACAAATTTATACTATAGGGTGCTTTTAAAAAAGTTTATATCATTTAAGATGTAAATGGTGATTCAGAAAAATTGATATTTCGTGATCTGATAACGAGACCAATTCCTACTCAAATGATTTCAGATTTTAGTCGCATGTGTAGAAAGAACTCAAAATTCTATGTTTGATTCATAAACATAGTTTCTTTATTAGTCAACGGTGTTTCTATACCTAAAATGAAAAAGAAATAAAACATTAAACATAGATTTTGGAATTGTTTCTACACATGCTGTTAAAAGTTTAGATCATTTAAACGATAAGTGGTTATCCTATTTACCAACCCCTCCGCTCGGTCAGGATATGACACAAGGTCAATTTTTAAGCGGAGTTTAACAGGTTTTAATTCTGAGTTTTCCTTCTCCTAGACTAGTTGCCTAACCAAGGCTGAAGAACCTAGTCTGTCCTACTATTTACCCATAGCTGGAGGGAGAATAATTGGATTCATACCTTTCCCAAGGGTATTAGTGCTATGTAAAATGCAATCAGTCCAGGATTTGAACTCGTGTCGCCGTGTCCATTTCCTACGACGATAACAATTACACCACGGGCAATAAGTGGTTATTAGATTACAAAATAGTATCAGTTTTTCTGAAATACTCTCTCTCTCTCTCTCTCTCTCTCTCTCTCTGTATATATATATAGAGAGAGAAAGAGAAATTGAAAACAAGGTAATCCAAGTAGAAAGAGAGATATTTTAAAAAACAAAATAGACACTATAGCGCTTCGGTTCTACTGAATCATCATCAGAACTGTGAGGGATGATATTAGTGATGTTAAATCAACGATGGATGTTTAAAAATACAAAATCATTGGTTTGTTTTATGCATGTTAACCCTTATTGGTTATTTAATGCTAAATCCTATTTATATATATATATATATATATATATATATATATACATACATAAATATATATATATATATGTGTGTGTGTGTGAGTGTGAGCGAATAGTTTGTAGGCAACATTTTTGGCGAGACCGAGCTCATTTGTTGGCACAAAGTTAAATGATTTCCAGTATTGTTATCTAACACTATTTGTACATAGTTATTTAACACTAATAATCTAATAATTTTAAATTTAATATTTAACGCTAATAATTCTATTTACTATTAATTATTTGTTTACATATAGGCAAAGTCTTAAATTGTTCTATTCGACCGATAGATAGGACCCTAACAGATAGTACCACTCCGGACCTGAGAGTAATAGCTATAAAGACATACTCTATAATCCATAAAAGCTCTACGATTTAGTGTTATATCCAGGATACTTGTTGGATGGAGGTGGGGATCTTACCCTCCTGCAAAAATGCAGTCTGCGTATTTTACAACCCTATCCAGTAGGGTGGGTATATATACATATGTATATGTTTGCGGACAAAGGTGTAAAGGATTCAATAGAGCATCGATCTACAAATGGATACATTTTATTTCTTTAAATTGAGTAAAAAGTTTGAAAAAAAAATGAATTTACAAAATATCTTCTGAGTATGAATATTCAAAAAGAGAAAGTAAAGTTTCATACATGAAATATAGCAGTCTTCTTTAGTCCTTATTTAATGGATATATTTTCTGTGTGTAAAAAGATCTCTATGTGAGTGAGTCACTACGTAAGCAAAAAATGTATTTATGTGTTGAACATATCTGTAGCTACAATTGAAATTTTTATCAGCTAGTATGAGGTCGTCATTGCTGTACGATTATTTACGTAAGCAATAACATATTCGTTCAGTTTAAGACAATTAAGTGATATTGAAATTAAATGCACCCTTGAAGGAAAACAATGCTATATTTTCCCTCAAAAGAAATAATATCTCAAGTTTTGAGTAGACGTACGGAATAAATCCGTAAATCTCCGAAAGAATTCTTCATTTCTTCGTTTATTTATAAGATTTAGGTCGGCTCGAATTTAGATTAAAAAGTTGATGATTCATCTATGATTTTAACTTTAAAAGATATTTTTTAACAATCTCGGATATGGAAAAAAATTCTTAAATTATTCTGGGTTTTGATCCTTCAAGTTTTTCGCAGCAAGTCAAATATTGTCGTCTAAAAGTCTCAAAGTCATTGTAAAACTAATGCGTAAATGCTGATTGGTCAATAAATGCAAAAATATAGATAGAAAAATTAAAGCCTTTTTTAGCACAAAAAATGTAAATACATATATGTGTGTATGTGTGTTCGCGCGCGTCTGTGTGTGTGGAGAGAGAGAGAGAGAGAGAGAGAGAGAGAGAGAGAGAGAGAATTTCTGTGATAAATCTTTGTCAATTTCTATTTCCAGTTATTTCACAGAATTAATGACGAAACATATACCAAATAAAAGTCAAAAGAAATATAACCTTTGCGATATCATAAAAATAATAATTTAAAGGAAAAAAAGGAAAAAAATCGAAGATTCATTTTCATAAAAAATTTCATATTTCGATTTAAAAAAACTCATTAATAGAAACCAAGTTAATAAAAACAACTTAGAAATATTAATAAAAGTCATTAATTTTTTTTTTTTTTTTTTCTTAGGTATTTTCTTTTTTAATGGCGAATTTTAAAGCAAAATGCACAAATTCGTTAATTCCAGTAGGAAAGTTTTTATCTTTGTCAGGTTGGATAGAAAGTTGTTTTTAACCAAAACTGTATGTTTTGGCAATAACCCAGATCCGGAAAAATTAAGGGTTGTTTGATTGGTTGGGTTTTACGGCATATCAACCCTTGTTGGTTATTTATGCTAAATCTATATTATATAAATATATATGATTTGTATACGAATAGTTTATTGGTAATATTTGAAAAAACAGAACTTATTTATCATTAAGGGTTTTCGGACTATTGTCTTCATCTTTATTGTTATTTCCACATGACAGAAATTTTAGACAGAAATTATTTATTTGCACTTAGTAAATGGTTTCAAGTACTACATTCTAAAACGATTAATTCTAGTAATTATTTATCATTTGTTCACTCGCGGTTAAATCGTTTCAATTATTCCTAACATGAATAATTCTCTTTAATTTTAATTACTTGTTTGAACTTAGTTTAAACGGTTTCAAGTACTGTTATCTAACATTAATAGTTTTATTAGCACAGTTAAACGTCTGTTTGCATTTTTCAAATAGCGCTAATACCCTGAGGAAAGATATGCATCCAACAATTGTCCCTTCTGCTAAGGGTAAATTGTAGGGAAGACTGGGATCTTTAACTTTGGTATAGCAAACGGTCTTGAAGGAAAACTCTGAATTCACACCAGTTAAACTGCACTTGAAAAATGACTTAGTGGTACATCCTGATCGTGTGGAAGAGTTGGTAAATACGTATGTTAAAATAACCGGAGAATACTACAATCTGATTTTAGGCAGATCCATACGTAAATAATCTTATTATTTCTTATGGGAATTCTGCTTTTGTTCTTAATATTAGTCAGAGAATTTCTACCTGTTTAACAATTCTATGGATACGGTCACGTGACATTAAACTTCTTCATAGATATACAACTTTCATTTTTTTCTGAATCCTTTGCAAAAAAAGCACAATTATATCAATTAATTCAGTATTGATCTTCTTAGGCAGATCATTCGTTCAACTTCAATGCAATAAGTCATGGAAGTGTACAAGTGGTAGTACTAGCTGAAACGTTATAAAACGATTCTATACGTAATGGTATTAAATATAATTTAGTTCAATGATGGCAGAAAATATAGATTGATGATTTATAGTGTGTTAGGAGAAGGGGAAAATGGCAATATGACGTCTTGAAAAGTTTGATGCAAAAAGCTCCCGTCATCAGAGTGTCTCGAAAAATCCGGGATCACTTAATTTCGTTACACGGGATTATCAAAATATTACCGTAAATTGTTGCGCCAGGCAATAGTTTTCTCCTCCTCTACCGTAGAAAGTGTTGCGTCTATTGTCTGGCGCTTGAGTCACACCAAAAGGGGAATACTGACTGTATTAAGCAAATATTGACACTCACTGGGAGGCTTTCCTTTTGTGGAGTCTCCACTTCTAGCCAACTTTGAGTCACATTCCATCACTGTGAAAGATTAAATAAATAATCCTGACATACAAATTTCCTTTCATGCTGAAATTAATTCATTTGTCAATCTTTGACATCATAAAAATATTTGCAATTTTCAACTGCATTTTTTTAATTGCACTTTTCTTATTTGTCTATTACCATTTGTTTGCAAATAGTTATATGATACCAAGTATTCTTATCTATTACAAATAATTGGCATACAGTTATAGGGTTCCAAGTGTTACAATCTAATTCAGATAACATATAATACGCGCCTATATAGTTTTTAGTAACAATTTCCGTTAAATGATAATCATTTGTAAGTTCACAATTATATGGTTTCAAGTATTCTTAATTGAAATCAACAATTTACAACCAATTATGTGGTTTCAAGAATCTAATAATGAGGATCCTTAGTAAATGTATTCTTCAAGCAACGATTCTTAATACAAATAAGTTGCCCTTGAATGACATCCATTTGCGTTGACATCTAGCTGTTAAACTGCAATAATAATAATAATGCCGGATACAAACTTAGTAGATCGGAAGAAAAGATCAATAACCTAATGTATATGGATAACATAAAACTATTTGTAAAAAAGGAAAACGAACTAGAAACCCTAATACACACAGTTAGAATATACAGTGAAGACATAGGAATGGAATTCGGCATTGAAAAATGTGCCATGCTCGTAATGAAAAGTGGCAAACGACATAGAGCAGACAGAATGGAACAACCAAACCTAGACAAGATTAGAACGCTCGGGGAAAACGAGACCTAAAAATACTTAGGAATCTTGGAGACTGACACCATCAAACAAGTGGAAATGAAAGACAAAATTCAAAAAGAATATCTCAGGAGAACTAGAAAACTACTCGGAATAGAACCCTCAAGCAGAAACCTTATCAAAGGAATACATACTCGTTAGATACTCGGGACCCTTTCTCAAGTGGACCAGAGACGAACTAAAACAAATGAATCAAAGAACTAGAAAACTAATGACCATGCACCAGGCATTACATCCCAGAGATGACGTCGACAGACTATATGTACCAAGAAAAGAGAGAGGAAGAGGACTTGCCAGCATCGAAGACAGCGTTGACACATCCATACTACGACTCGAAGACTACATAGAAAAACACGAACGAGGAATGATTAGAGCCATCAGAAATAATACTGACAACACAATAGTTAACAGAATGACAATAACTAGGAAACAAAATGGGAAGGAAAACAACTCCATGGGCGTTTTAAACGACTAATAAACAACATCTCGGACGACAAAACCTGGACATGGCGCAGAAATGGAAATTTTAAGAGAGAAACAGAATCTCTCCTAATGTCAGCACAAAACAGCGCCATAAGAACCAATCATACCAAGGCAAGAATAGATAAGACGCAACAAAATAGCATATGCAGGCCATGCGGTGACAGAAATGAAACCATCAATCATATAATAAGCGAATGCAGCAAATTAGCTCAGAAAGAGTACAAGGCTAGACACGACTGAGTGCGCAAGGTGATCCACTGGGAAATGTGCAAGAAACTGAAATTTGACCATACCAACAAATGGTATATGCACAACCCAGCTCCTGTCATAAAAAAATGACACACATAAACTCCTATGAGACTTTGACATACAAACGGATCACCTAATCTCGGCCAGAAGACCAGACATTATAATAATCAACAAAAATAAAAGAAAATTTACAAAATTGTCGACTTTGCTGTCCCAGCTGACCACAGAATAAAACTGAAAGAATATGAACAGAGATATAAGTACTGCGACCTTGCTAGAGAATTGAAAAAACTGTGGAACATGAAGGTGACAATTATACCAATTGTGATTGGGGTTTTTGGCACGGTAACTAAAGGATTATTAAAGGGCCTGGAGGATTTGGAAATTGGCGGCCAAGTGGAAACCATCCAAACAACAGCATTATTGAATACTGAGAAGAATCCTGGAGACTTGAGGAGACTTGCTGTCAATCAACCTCCAGTGAAAGACCATCAGCAAACGCTGATGTTAAAATTTCCCCCTCCGTCCGTAAAATAGTGGAGCTCCATTTGTATATAAACGCTAGTAAAATTAGAAAAATAATTCTAATGAGCATTTGTTAAAAGAATCTAAAGAAGAAACGGCTGTCCCTTTCCAGAAAAGTATGTCGAAAAGGTTAATAAGATTGTTCTGCTAAAATGTTCATTTAAAAATGCATAGTTGATTGTTATTTAATTTGCCATAGTAAAAATCTTTGCTGTATATTATTATGTGCCTTAAATGAAAAAACAATTTACTCATAGGCCGACTATAAATCTTAAAAGAAAAGCTTCACTGTTGGACCGCGAAATTTTATTTTTAGTAAAAATTTAGAACTATAACACGTGATAGTGCCAATTTTCAGAAGACTGGAGGAAAACAAAAACAAACAAAAGTAAGATAGGAACTAAAATAGAACGGGAAGGGAAGGAAAAGAAAATTCTCTTATCAATATATCAGTCTTGGACTTTAACTGAGTTAAAACTTAAGGGAAGAGAGTTTTTTTTGTGACCCGCAGTTCATGTACAGCCATCATTGTTGTTCTTGGTCACATCTGTGTCAGGCGCGCAGATCATAAACAACCATTGGTTCTGGTATAGCCACAATATACCACCCATGATCAAACTGTCCTATAACAATATTACACAACGTGGGACCCAGGCAACAGGCCTGGGTGTCATGATCAGCAGGTACTCTCCTGATAGCCAACATGGAAAGACCCGATCGTCATCTTACGAATGTTGGCTGGCTTTTTTTCTGGTACATAAACGACGACGTAACAACCTACAACGATCAAAGACCTACACGCAAAACATGGACTAGGGAAGATAATCAACTTCCACTACAATACTATTTTAGGAGCAGCCCTTCACAAAGAGGATACAGGAAAAGAATGATAGAGATCTGGAAAGAATGTTCGAAATTTCAGACAACTAGCCAAAGACTAGCCGATCAAGTTAGAACAATAATTAAGAAGGGTTGGTTTTCTGACCTTGAATTACTAGAAATCCATCAAAAAACACAAAGACAAAACTATAAAAAAAACATCAAGTGGTGTCAAACTAAAACAATCCAACGAAAAAGAACTGCAAACCTTGGCAAATGAAAACACCACACTCCCAAACGATAGACTACCAAGCAACCCGGGAGAAACATTATCATAAAAACAAAAGATAAATCTTGAAAATGCAAAGAGAATCATGAAAAGTGAAAAGACTATTCTACCGTCATTATGAAACATAGAATGGAAAACACTTAAGATAGAAACGATAAAATAAATCACATACTACCTTACATACCGACGAATAATATAACCATGCTAAATGAACTAATCGATGCAGGTGCAAAATTAGTTTGTGAGAAAATTGGGATCCCCTCAAAAAGCACGAAGAAACAGTCAAAAGCGAGATGGGAAATTCGACTGGAAACGCAAATAAAAATTACGAAAACAAGCCAGAATGATAAAAAAAGAGAATCTCTGAAATAAGTGGGAAAAAAAGAACAGGCAATACAGGAAAAATAACAGTACAACTGGAGGAAATAAACAAGAATGTGCTGGCAAAAGAAGAAAGATTAAAGAGATATCGACAAAAGGTAAAACAATACAGACAAAACAGGACTTTCCAAAACAACGAAAGGAAATTCTATCAACAAATAGGAGGGAGTGACACGAAAACATACCAACAACCGGATGCAAAAGAAACCGAACGATTTTGGACGAAAATATGGCAACCAAAAACACAACGAAAATGCTGAATGGATAGACAATATTACAAGAGAAGTAGAGGAATTTGAAGGCCCTAAAACGGAAATACACATCGACTTACTCAAATCAACACTAAAAAGAATATCAAGCTGGAAAACGCCCGGCCATGATGGAATACATGGATTCTGGCTCAAGAAATTCACCTCCATTCACGACAGACTAGCACTAGAAATGAACAGATGCCTACAAGGCACATAAGTACCTGACTGGATGACCAAAGGAAAGACTACATTAATCCAAAAGGAACCAAGCAAAGGAGCTGCTCCAAACAATTACAGACCCATAACCTGCCTACCAATGATGTGGAAAATACTAATAGCACAAATAAGGAAAAAGATTTACTACTCGCTAACAAGCCGCTGATTGTTCCCTGACGAACAGAAAGGATGCCGAAAAAAATCCAGAGGCACAGTAGAATTACTCTCAATAGATAAACACATTCTAAATGAGAGCAAGACAAGACGGAAAAATCTAGCTATGGCCTGGATTGACTACAAAAAGGCATATGATATGGTTCCACAAATACACTGACTCAAAATGTACAAAATATCACATGAAGTCATAAACTTCCTCAAAAAGACCATGCAAACCCGGAGAGTGGAGCTGACGGTAGGAGGAAGAAGCTTAGCTGAAACAAAGATCCAAAGAGGGATTTTCCAAGGATATGAACTATCATCGTTACTATTCATAATTGCCATGATGCCACTTAACCATATACTATAAAAATGCACAGCCGGATACAAACTTAGCACTTTGCAAGAGAAGATCAATCACCTAATGTATATGGATGACATTTGACTATTTGCAAAAAATGGAAAAGAACTGGAAACTCTCATACACGCCGTTAGAATATACAGTCAAGACATAGGAATGGAATTTGGCATAGAAAAATTTGTCATGTTCGTCATGAAAAGCGGCGAACGACATATAACTGACGGAATGGAACTACCAAATCACGACAAGATTAGAACGCTCGGAGAAAATTAAACCTACAAATACTTGAGTATCTTGGAGGCTGACACCATCAAACAAGTGGAAATGAAAGACAAGATCCGAAAAGAATATCTCAGGAGAACTAGAAAACTACTCGAGACAAAACTCTCCCACAGAAACCTCATCAAAGGAATAAATAAATGGGCTGTATCCCTCGTTAGATATTCGGGAACCTTCCACAAGTGGACCAGAGATGAACATAAACAAATGGACCAAAGAACAAGAAAACTAATGACCATACATAAGGCATTACATCCCAGAGAGACGATATTGACAAACTATATGTATCTAGAAAAGAGCGGGGAAGAGGACTTGCCAGCATCGAAGACAGCGTCGACGCATCGATACAACGGCTCGAAGACTACACAGAAAAACACGAAAGAGGACTAATTACAGCCATCAGAAACGATACGGACCACACGATAGATGATAGAATGACAATAACTAGAAAAGAAAACTGGGAGGAAAATAAACTCTATGGTCTCTTTAAACGACTAATAAACAACATTTCACACCAGAAAACCTGGACTTGGCTAAGAAAAGGAAACCTTAAGAGAGAAACGGAATCTTTCCTAATAGCAGCACAGGACAACGCCATAAGGACTAATCATATCAAAGCGAGAATAGATAAGACGCAACAAAACAGCAAATGCTGGCTATGCGATGACAGAGACGAAACGATCAATCACATAATAAGCGAATGCAGCAAATCGGCACAGATGGAGTATAAAGCGAGACACGACTGGGTCGGCAAGGTGATCCCCTGGGAAATGTGCAAGAAATTGAAATTTGACCATACTAACAAATGGTATATTCACAACCCAGCATCTGTCCTAGAAAATGACATACATAAACTCCTACGAGACTTTAACATACAAACGGATCACCTAATCTCGGCCAGAAGACCAGACCTTATAATAATCAACAACAAAAAAAAAGCGAATTTGCAAAATTGTCAACTTTTCTGTCCCGGTGGACCACAGAATAAATCTAAAGGAATGTGAAAAGAAGGATAAGTTCCTCGACCTTGCTAGAGAATTGAAAAAGCTGTGGAACATGAAAGTGACGATTGTGCCAATTGTGATTGGTGCTTTAGGCACAATAAATAAAGGATTATTAAAAAGCCTAGAGGACTTGGAAGTTGGCGGACGAGTAGAGACTATCCAAATGACAGCATTGCTGAGAACGGCCAAAATCCTGAAACGAGTCCTGAAGACTTGCTGTCATTCAAACCCCCGTGAAAAACCATCAGCTGACACTGATGTGAAAAACTCTAAAGGAGTAAATGATAATAAAATTAGCACAGAAGGAGTATAAGACTAGACACGACTGGGTGGGCAAAGTTATTCACTGGGAGTCGTGCAAAAAATTGAAATCTGACCATACCAACAAATGGTATATGGACAACCCAGCATCTGTCCGAAAAATGACACACATAAACTCCTTTGGGACTTAGACATACAGACGTATCATCTAATCTCGGCCAGAAGACCAGACCTCATAATAACTAACAAAAAAAAGAGAACTTGCAAAATTGTCGACTTTGTTGTCTCGGTTGACCACTGAATAAAACTGAAAGAATGTGAAAAGAAGAATGAGTACCTGGACCTTACTAAGGATTTGAAAAAACTATGGAACATAAAGGTGACAATTATACCAATTGTGATTTGTGCTTTTGGTACAGTAACAAAAGGATTATTAAAGGGACTGGAAGACTTGGAAGTTGGCAGCCGAGTGGAGATCATCCCAACTACAGGATTATTGACAACGGTCAGAATACTGAGAATAATCCTGGAGACTTAAGAAGACTTGCTGTCACTCAAACTCCAGTGAAAGTTCATCAGCTAACGCTGATATGAAAAACTCTAATGAGTAAATAATAATAATAATAATAACGAAGTTCTGTGAAATGTTGAGATCACCTAATTTCGCCTGAACAATCTGACCTTGTGATATTCCCAGCAGACCACAGAGTAAAATTAAAAGAAAGCGAAAAGAGGAATAGCTATCTAGACCTTGCTCGAGAACTAATAAAACTATGGAACATGAAGGTGACGGTGATATCAATTGTAATTTGTACACTTTAAACAATCCCCAAAATATTTGTAAAGCGACTAGAACACTTTGAAATCAGAGGACAAGAAGAGATCATCCAGACTACAGCATTATTATGATCAGCCAGAATACTGGGAAGAGTCCCGGAGACTTGAGAACATTTGCTGTTTCTCAAACTTCAGTGAAAAGCCATCAGCTAACAGTGGTGGGAAAAACTTTCAAAGGAGTAAAAGGATAATGATAACGTAGAATTAGCAACAGGAGGACGAACCCTAGCAGAGGTGAAAATTCAAAGAGACATCTTCCAAGGAGACTCATTCTTGTCAATGATATTTTTATAACTATGTTGCCACTTTGTTATATACTTAGGAAATACACAAGGGGTTAAAAATCACTGGAAAAAGTAAACAACCCTATTTGGTATAAGAATAGAATTTGGCATTGAAGAATGTACCATGCTGATAATGAAAAGCAGAAAAAAGAATCAATAAAAGAAACAGAACTGACATATCAAGAAAGAATGAGAATGCTTGGATAGAAGGAAAATTACGAGTACGAAGAAATACTGGGAGCAGAGACCATCAAACAAACAGAGATGAAATAAAAAGTAAGAAAATATTGCGCACCACAGAAGATTAAGAAATTTTCTCATAACGAAGCTCTGCATACTACACTGAAAGACTACAAACTAACGTTGGAGTAAAATCTCAAATAGTTATAACAATAACAATAATAATAATTCTCAGAGATTTTGAAACAAAAAACAATTTTTCGAACTCGACCAGAAGACCAGACCTCGATATTATCAACAAAAAGAAACGAACCTGACAACTCGTAGGCTTCATCTTTCGAGCAGATCACGGAGGAATAAGTAAAGTAAGTAAATTTGGCGACCGTAGTTGAAGGTGACCCGAAGGCTCCCTTTTTGGTAGCTTCTACACCAAGATATAGGGGAAGGCGCCACTCCTCTCTCTGGGTTGCTCCACTTTACCCTTGATCCGTACCTTATAATGCTGAGTGTTAAGCAAGGAGGCATCAAGTACTATTTTTTGAGTCTTTGGTATGACTCGACCTGGGATTGAACCGGGCCATTGGCGAACACTCTAACCATCATGCCAATGTCCGGAGGAATAAAGGAAAACGATAAACTTGATAAATATTAGGACCCTGCCTGAGAGCAAATGAAATAGTTGAACATGAACGTGATAGTAATACCAATTATTGTTAGAGTCCTTGGAACAATCCCTAAGAAAGTGGGAATGCAACTAAAGGAATTAAAAATATGAGGACAAATTAAGACTCTCCAGATCACTATACTATTTAGATTGGCTTGAATACCTAGAAGAGTCCTGGAGATTTGCCGTCAATCGAACTTCAGTGAATCCCTCCAGTTACCACTAAATTGAAAATATTCACAAAGAGTAAAGCAAGAAGAAGAAGAAGAAGAACAACAACAACAACAACCTAGTATTTGTTAAAAAGACAATTTACCGAATAGCAGACTTGGCTCTTCCAGAGGACAGCAGATTGAAAATAAAAGAAAGTGAAAAAATAAACAAATCCTCGGTCCTTGCCAGAGAACTAAGACAGCTGTTGAACATGAAAGTGACGGTGATACCAGTTGTAATTAGTGCACTTAGAACGATCCACAAAGGCTAGGAAAAAAAGACCAGAGGGTTTGGAAATCAAAGGAAGAATCTAGACAACAGAAGGTACTGCATTGTCAAGGTCGGCTAGAATATTTAGTCCTGGGAAATTGAAGATACTTGCTGTCACTCCAATAGAATATCACTTGCTAATGAAAAATTCACAATAATAATAATGCCATAAGATCAAATTATATCAAGGCGAACTGAATTGTTTGAAATAGAGCTGATTATTTGTTTAAAATGGATTTGGAGTTAAATTACCTACAAAGTTTGATATGCCATAAAACTCAAAGGAACAAACGACTAAGTCCACACTAAACCAAAGTGTAGTGCCTGTTAGGTTCCCATCAATTATATCTTTTTTGAAATTTATTTGTATTTGATAGGACCGTGTCCAAAATAAATCTTTTAAAAACAACAACGCAAAAAATGTAAATGTAAACGCCCAATAAGTGCGATTCTCTAACCTCTGGGCTAGATGGGTTGACATGCATTTAAAATCAATTGATCACTCAGAAACAAAAATAGAACAGGCGGGCTGAGGAAAGATTGAGATCGTACAGCTGTGATTGACAAGAATACTGGGGAGAGTCCTGGAAAGCTGAGGAGACTCGCAGTTAGTCAGACTTCTAGGAAGGCCACTATATAATACTTTGGGAAAATACTCGCAAAGGGTGAAATACGTTTGTTCCCTAAATAGTTCCGTGAAAATGGACTGTCAATGAAATGACTCGTACATGGCTCCATTTCTACTTTTGAATGAACTGTCTTATCTGAATAACTGTTTGTAATAGTAAATATCACAGACCTTTTCGGCATTAGGTTTTCATAGCTACGAGTCTATGGTTTTTCTTTTTTATGTATTCATTTATATTTACTGGGCTCTTTAACCTGTTAAACTCCGCTAAAAATTAATCTTGCTCGTGCGAAAAAATCAAATAAATGCATATATCTATATTTACAATTAGGCTATTAATAACTGTTACAAACAGTCCAACCACGTGATTGGAGGAATGCTAATTACACTAAATTCAATTAGAATATATCTTTAAAAAAACCTTGAGGATTCCAAATATTTCCATCATCTTGTAGAAAATTCAAACAACAACATCAAATCGAAAAAGATGAATGAAATAGAAAATTATTCACCGTTTTTATATTTTCTCTGAGTTCTAAAAACATCAAATAAGGTCCTTCTTCTTCTTCTTCTTCTTCTTCTTCTTCTTCTTCTTCTTCTTCTCTTTTCTTTTACTATTATTATTATTACTTGATGTGGTGGTGTTTAGGGGTCAGAATGAAGACAAGTAGACAAGAGAAGTAGGTTGAAACAAATATATTACAATAAAAGAGCCAATATACAGGATACAGGTGTTATACAGCAGTTAGGAATGTCCTCAGGCAGCTTGGAGGTTATCGGTATTTGTCGTACCTCCCACCAACCGGACGAGTGAGACACAAGGCCTTTTTTAGGTAGGTCTGGGCGCAGGGGCATAGCCCATACACGCCCGGTGGTTCTAAAAATGCCTCGGGCCCCGTCGGCATTCTCCAAAATAAAAGGGTACCTAACGCGCCAGGCGATAAGCCTAGCCTCTCCAAGGAAGGTTAGAACTTTTGGAACGGCCCCTGAAGCTTGAGGATGCTAGTTAAGGTGCACCTCGACCGACTACCAATGGAACTAGGACACACCCGACCAGATCCGTGCACCGATAAAACGTGTCCGACCGAAGTGTGTCCCAGCCCAGCGCCACCCAGAGTATAATTCATACGCTCCACTTTGCTTGGAGGATATCATCATATGTCGTACGTCCCACCAACTGGACGAGTGTGGCACAAGGCTTTTCTTAGGTTGGTCCGATCGTAGGGCCGTAGCCCATACACGCCTGGCTGCTCCCAAAATGCCTCAGGCCCCGTCGACCTTCCCCGAAAAAAAGGGCGCCTAACGCGCCAGGCTATAAACCTAGCCCCTCCATGGAGATTTAGAGCCTGTGAGAACAGCCCTCTGAGGCTCGAGGATGCTGGTTAAGGTGCACCTCGACCGACTGCCAATGGAACCAGGAAACACCCGACCAGATCCGAGCATCGATAAAACGCGGCCGACCGAAGTGTGTCACAGCCCAATGCCTCCCAGAGAGTAATGCATACGCTCCACTCTGCTTGGAGGTATATTTGTCTCTGCGTCCCACCAGACAAGACTTGACACAAGGCCAATGACCCGAAGGTCAATTATTGTGAGGATTAAAGGAGGAGAAGGTCGGGCTCGAGCCGAAGCACGAGCCCTACTTGACTTTGCTGGTCATCGACCCACTTAGGGTCTGATGAACCAAGCATGGTCCAGGCACGAATGCCTAATTATCACTTAAACTGGACAGTAAGGTCCAGTGCTATACAAAGGTGGAAAAGATGTCAATGCTGCGGCTCGCTCACTCGAAGGTGGCCAAAACGAAGCTGGAGGCCTTTCGACCTCTAGTCTGCCGAGCATGGACTGCTTGTCAATGTTGCATCTCACCCATCCGAAGGTGGCCCAGCCGAAGTCGAGCACCTTTTGACCTCAAGTCTGCCAACGCATGACCGCTCAAAGTTAGGGGAGACGAAGGTCGGGGAAGTTCGGACCGAGCCGAAGCTCGAGCGCTGCTGGTTTTTGCTGGTCATCGGTCCACTTAGTGCAATGTGGGCCAGATGAGCCTAGCTAGACATGGACCAAAATATGGGTCTATGCACGTATGCCTGGTTATAGCTTCAATTGGAGAGCAAGGTCCAGTGCTATACAAGGTTGACAAAGGTGCCAATGATGCAGCTCACCCACCCGAAGGTGGCCCAGCCTAAGCTTGGGGTCTTTCGGCCGCAAGTCTGCCATGGAGCATTGACCGTCCGGCATGGATGCTAGACAGTCCTCCGAAAAGCCTCGGCACGAAGCAATGGCTCGTCCGGGTCCTCTCTAGGAGGAAATGTCTCCACTCTGCTTTGAGGTTTTCGGCATTTGTCTTCCGTCAAACCAACCTGACGAGTATGGCACAAGGCCTTTTTTAGGTGCGTCCGGGCGCGGGGCCGTAGCACAGACACGCCTGGCATTGCCAAAAATGCCTCGGGCTCCGTCGGCATTCCCCTTAAATGTGGCGTCTCAGGCCCCAGGCGATCAACCTAGCCCCTCCAAGGAGGCTTAGAGCCTGGGGGACGCCTCCCCTGAGGCTCGAGGATGCCGGTCAAGATGAACCTCGACCGATTGCCACTGGAACAAGGACTCACCCGACCAGATCTGCGAACCGAAAAAACGCAGCTGACCGAAGTGTTTCCCAGCCCAGTACTTCCCTGAGAGTAGTGCATACGCTCCACTCTTCTTGGAGGATTTCTCTCCGAGGGTCAAGTAGAGCCAGTATAAATTGAGGAGAAATAGCCCATTACCATATAGCTAGGTACCATAACATTATTATTATAAAAGCTTGATGTCAAGGCATATAAGTGTCATCAGATATAACAGGTGTGTAGTGCGATAACCTGGAAATGACTCAGATGCTATTGAATACAGAGTAAGGAAGAGCTGATGTTCTAGTCCCGCCAGAAAAAAGCCAGGTGGTTTTCTTGGTTATCTATTTTGAAGGTTGCCTTTATAAAGTCATCATACTCTTGCCATACGAAGCTTAGTAAATGACAAGGTTCTGAATTCTGAACCATATATAGGGCGCTTTGTCTTAGTATGATGATCAACGTGCTAAACTCGAAAATCAACTATGGTTGAATAGAGAGTTCATTTCTCACTGTGCCCCATACTACTGGCCATATGAAAAACTAAACTAATCTTTGAAAATTGGTAGTACGCGTTATGTAATGATTGGCGAGGTAAGCAGGCAGACTGTTGTTAGTGAGTTCGATTCTCACTGGTTCTCCATTCTTGTACTCTTGTAACAAACAAACTTACATATCGGCAACCGGAATTCAAATTCTGGACGAAAATGTCTGCCTTTAACTTAGACTAAATGATTGGGCAAAAAGTGCGATTTGTTCTTGGTGAGGCAACCAGTCTAGAAGGATGGAAATTCTGAATTCAAAGTGGCTGTAACCCGTTTAAAATTGACCTTATGTTAAAATTGCTTGTAGTGGAGTGGTTAGGTAAATACGTACTTAAAATCAAATGCTTGAAAAAGACTGACATAGTCTGACGTGCTGTAAAACCAACCAATCCTTTATGCTTATAATCATGTTAAAATCAGTGCGAGTATTTCAGAGATGTGTCCACTTATACGTATTCGCACCCTCACACAGAGTTATTCGTCCGAGGAAAACGAATATCATAGATCTTTTTTCCGGTGTTGTACAGATTTGTATTTAAAAGCTGATAATAGGATTTCCTGTTGGTTTCACATAAATATTTATGAAACGAGGTGAAGAATAAATATTGTTCCAAAACTCGTCGAGGACGAAGAGTCAAAAAAGCATGTAAAGTTGATTTTTGCCAAAGAGGAAATGGTTTGCCCTACCGTTAAAATAAGTTTATGCAGGAAATAAGAAGCCAGAAAAGAAATTCGGTATAAGACTTCTTTAAAATATGTTTTCAAATATATATATTGGGTGTTTTTAAAAAATGTTAACATTTCTATGGGAGTTCTTTTATGATATAAGGATTTTAAAATCTCTCACTGTCAACACATTACTGGCATCTTCCTGGGTGGTCTCTGTAATATTAGTTCCACGTTTTTTTATAAAGATACTCTTATCGTCTTAGGAAATGGACACGGTGACACGAGTTCAAATCCTGGACGAGACTGATTGCATTTCACATTGCACTAATACCCTTGGGAAAGGTATGAATCCAAGAATTCTCTCTCCAGCTAGGAGTAAATTGTAGGGCAGACTGGATTCTTCAGTTTTGGTGAGGCAACTAGTCTAGGAGAAGGAAAACTCTGAATTCAAACCTGTTAAACTCCGCTTAAAAAATTGACCTAGTGTAATATCCTGCCCGAGTGGAGGGGTTGGGTAAATATGATAAAGATACTCTTATAGAAATATTGACAATTCTTTGATCACCTGTATTGACGTGCAAAAAACATAGAGGCGACAATATTATTTATCAACTTTACCAAGGCCTTTGACTCCATTCACAGAGGAAAATGAAGCAAATTCTATTCGCCTACGGCCTACCAAAAGAAACCGTCGCAGCCATAATGACGATCTACATAAACACAAAAGTAAAAGTCCGCTTTTCGGATGGAGACACAGACTACTTCGACATTGTAGCAGGTGTACTTCTAGGAGACACATTAGCCCCATACCTCTTTATCATCTGTCTAGTCTACGTGCTTAGTACATCTATTAATAAAATCAAAGAAAACGGTTTCAAGCTAACAAAGGAAAGAAGCAGAAGGTACCCCGCAAAAACAATTACGGACGCCGACTACGCCGATGGAATATATGTTCTTTAATCAAACAGGCGGCATCTCTACACCAAACGGTAGCTCTCTGAAACTAGTAGACAAGTTCACCTACCTCGGAAGCAGTGTCTCATCGACCAAGACAGATATCAACACGCAACTCGCAAAGGCATGGAGAGCTCTGGATAGGCTATCGGTCATATGGAAGTCAGACTTGACCGCTAAAATAAAACGCAGTTTCTCCCAAGCACCGGTCGTATCGATACTGGTATATGGATGCACTACATGGACCCTAACTAAACGTATGAGAAAAAGCTTGACGGCAACTTCACAAGAATGCTGCGAGCAATATTGAACAAGTCCTGGAGGCAGCATTTACAACCCATCATGAAAACTATCCAAGTTAGACGAACCAGACATGCGGGACACTGCTGAAGAAGTAGAGACAAGTTCATCAGAGATGTACTCCGATGGACCCCTTCACATGGACGAGCAAAAGCAGGACGACCAGCCCAAAACTATGTACAGCAGCTTTGTGCTGATACAGGATGTAGCCCTTAAAACCTGCCAGAAGCAATGGACGATAGGGAGGAATGGCGAGAGAGGGTCAGGGATATCTGTGCTGATGGCGCGACATGATGAGGGTGATGATGTAGTGATCAAAGAATGTGCTGACAGGTGAACATGCGGGGACAGTGTTAAATTGTATTATAAACTAGAATACACCTGTCAATAATGACGTTTGTATTTTATATATATATATTAATGTATTTTTTAATGGAGACTCTCTCACTCTTTCTCTCTTTCTCTCTTTTCTTTGTTGCTGTCAATGTAGATTCAAAGGATACAAAGCCAAGCAGACGAACTCCAAAACTGAAGAAACCGTTCCGTTGTGACATCAGCCTACTTTCCAGACGACTCGTTTGCCTTCTTTTCCTTTCTCTTTCGATTACATGATTCTTTCTTTCTTTCTTCTTTCTTTCTTTCTTTCTTTTTCACTTTAATCTTTTTTAACAAAATTATAACAAAAACGTCAGTGATCTCACCTTCTGTTCTTTCTTTCTTTCTTTCTTTATTTCATTTCGTTCTATCTTTCTCACTTTAATTTTTTCTTTCTTTAAAGATTACAACAAAAACGTCAGAGATCTCACCCTCCGTTCTTTCTTTCTCTCTTTCTTTCTTTCTTTCTTTCTTTTTTCTTTCTATTTTTTTTTTTTTTTGTTCTCAAGTCAGCCTGCTGTTACGACTGCTGACGTGATACCTTGCCTCTTTTCTTTTCTTTTCTCTTTCGATGTGGCAAGCTACAAATCACATGATTCGTTCTTTCTCTCTTTCTTTCTTTTTCACTTTCTCAAGTCAGACTGCTATTATGATAGCTGACTTCACACCTGATCGGCTTTCTTTTCTTTTCTCTTTCGATGCGGCAAGCCAGAAATCACATAATTATTTCTTTCTTTCTTTCTTTCTTTCTTTCTTTTTCACTTTCATTTCTCTTTCTCAAAAGATTATAACAAAAACCTTCAGAGAGCACCCTTGCTGTTCTTTTTTTCTTTTTTCTTTTCTTTCTTTCTTTTTTAAATATTGTGGGTTCAGACACACAGATGTACAAACAGAACACTTGTGTTTTATATTATTAGATGTACTCCCAGAAGAATATTAACATTTTTAGTCACGCTGTATCCCTGTATTATTATCTACTAAGCTTCGTTTAGTCTCTTATACTGGTCACAGTTACCTTACAGTACCTATTGTTCTAAAATGGACACCCATCTAAAAACTTAACAGATTTATCCCTACTAAACTTAGGTTTTATAGTAGAGTAAGCGTGCCTTTACATTTAAAACTCATAGTTTAAGCATTATTTCACAAACAAAATACAGCATAACATTTTGTAAAATTCAGCATTTTAAATTGGACTTAAAGACATACTGACCAATATTGACATATTTCTTCCACTTGGCTCCTGAGACCAAATGCTTTTTCTTCGTTTGGACTTTTATTTACTACTGATATTTTAGGTAGCTTTGGGGGCGGTCTACTGGGGTGGAGGGGAGAATTCGTTTTTGTTTTTTTGGGTTTTTTTTCTTTTCCTAATGCTACCACAGGCCCCCCCTAAGAGAAAAAGGGAAAAAAAAAAAGCTCTATAATTGCTGAAGCCTGCTAGGTCCCCAACTGTAGGGGGGGGAAAAATGAAAAACCCAGGATAAGTCCCAATACAGCAAAAAAAAAAGTATAAGTCAGTACTAGTGAAAGTCATAAGAAAGTACCTTAATGTTGGACTTTAACTAAGTTAAAACTTAAAACAAATCCCCCCCCCCTTTTTTTTATGTACACATGGGAAGCAGCATGATGTACGTAAAGGTATTTGAATAGACCAATGGACGACCAAACTCAATACCCAAATGGGTCCTGGACGTGAGTTTGACGACTTTTCGCTCAGGATCGCCAGTTCGATCGGGGAACTACTGCTGCTCCTCTACAAGAGTGGCTTCTATAGAAGAGAATAAAACAGCCATCGAAAGATAACCATGACCCACACTCAAACCACTTACACAAACCGCATCGCTCTTCGCGCGGGTAAAAAAGGGGCGCGTCCTGCTGAGGTTGGAGCCCTGGCCTCGGTGTTCGAAAAATCAGCTTCAGAGCTCAAACAATCAAAACTACTAAAATGCAAGCAAACACTACAAATAGCCACATTTAACGTAAGAACCTTAAATAGAATAGGACAACTCCCAGAGCTAATCGCATCGGCCGAAGAACATAAAATAGACATAATATGCATACAAGAACACAGATACACGCACACAGAAGATATCAAATATCACGAAACTGGCAATGGATGGTCGCTCGCCACTGTATCCGCATGGAAAAACTCTGTCAACGCCGCAGTAGGAGGGGTAGGATTGCTTATAGGACCTAGAGCACTAAAAACGCTTAATAGCGTTGAGAAAATACAACCTAGAATGATGGCAGCTACATTTAACGGAAACCCCAGAGCAACAATCATCTCATGCTACAGCCCCACCAATGTTAGTGAAGAAAATGAAATAGTCACCTTCTACGATGAGTTATCCTCATTAGTGCGTAGCATCCCGAAACACAACATGTTAGTCATTGGAGGAGACATGAATGCACAAATCGGGAAAAACGGAAACAACAAATACAGCCTCCACAACACGTCAAATAGAAATGGGCAACATATAACAGATTTCATGATAGAAAATAGATTAGCATGCCTCAATACAAACTACCAAAAAAGAGAGGGCAAACTATGGACATACACGTACGCAAACAATACTAAAGCTCAGATAGACTACGTCCTTATAAACAAGAAATGGGAGAATAGTGCATTGAATTGCGAGGCATACTCCTCTTTTGAGGGTGTGTCCACCGATCACCGAATAGTCACAGCGAAAATACGGTTAAGCCTACGAAAAAACGACAAACGAACAGCGACCACCAAACATTATGACTGGGCCCTATTAAACAACAAAGATGTAAGAGATAAATACGTATTAGAATTAAGAAACAGATTCGAAACACTACAAGAAAAGACAGAAAAAAGTACGCCAAACGACGAATACGAAAATTTCGTCAATGCACACCTCGAGGCAGCAGCAAAATACATTCCAACAAAAATTAAAACTAAATATAGAGTCCCATGGGAAACTTTAGCGGTGAGAGAAAAACGTGCACTGGTGAAAACAGCCTCCAAAAACTATCGAAAAAACCCAACAAACACAAATGCCTTAAAACTAAAAACGGCACAATATCAATTAGCAGGCATATGTATAAAGGAACAGACAGAATACATTCAAAATCAGATAGATAAGATTAGAGACTCGGTGGAAGATAGACAATCTAGAATTGCCTGGCAAACAGTAAACGAAGTGAGCAGAAGAAAGAACACAGCCAAAGCAAAACTTAAAGCAGCAAACCAACAAGAAAGAATAAAACTGTGGAAACAGCACTTCGAAAACTTACTTGGAAACCCACCAAAAATAACGCATGAACCAATCACCAGAATAATTAGCAAACAATTAGACATTAAACTTGGACCGTTCACACAAGAAGAACTCGACTCGGTTCTCAGAAAAATTAAAAATAGGAAAGCTGCAGGGCTGGACGAAATTCCCCCGGAAGTATGGAAGACCATTCGACGACATACTGCTCCGACACTGCAACGCAGTATACAATCAAAATCCGATAGATAGATGGACGAAGGGATGCATACTCCCCTTCCCTAAAAAGGGGGACCTCGGATTAGCCAAAAACTACCGAGGCATAACACTTACATCCATAGCTGCCAAAATCTACAATGCCCTACTACGAAACCGAATAGAACCCAAAATCGACAACATACTTAGAAAAAACCAAAATGGCTTCCGAAGAAATAGATCCACGACCTCACAAATATTAACCATCCGCAGAATCCTTGAAGGTGTACGGGCAAAGAACCTACAAACGACATTAATATTTGTCGACTTTACCAAGGCTTTCGACTCCATTCACAGAGGAAAGATGGAACAAATCCTACTAGCGTACGGCATACCTAAAGAAACCGTAGCGGCAATAACGATTCTCTATAGAAACACTAAAGTAAAAGTACGATCACCAGATGGAGACACAGAATATTTTGACATTGTAGCAGGAGTACTACAAGGGGACACGCTGGCTCCGTATCTCTTTATCATTTGTCTAGACTACGTACTTAGAACATCGATTGACAAAATCAAAGAGAATGGCTTCGAACTGGCGAAGAAAAGAAGCAGAAGATACCCCGCAACAACAATTACCGACGCCGACTACGCCGATGACATAGCGATACTGGCAAATACACCTGACCAAGCCGAAACACTTCTGCATAGTTTGGAACGAGCAGCAGCAAGCATAGGCCTCCATGCTAATGCACACAAAACGGATTATATGTGCTATAACCAAACGGGGGACATCTCCACTCTAAAAGGAACCCCACTTAAACTAGTAGACAAATTCACGTACCTAGGAAGCAGCGTCGAATCAACCGAAAAGGACATCGAAACGAGGTTAACGAAAGCATGGACAGCTATCAATAGGCTATCGACTATATGGAAATCAGACCTAACCGATAAAATGAAACGAAGTTTCTTCCAGGCAGCGGTCACATCGATACTGCTATATGGATGCACTACATGGACGCTAACAAAACGGCTGGAGAAGAAACTAGATGGCAATTACACAAGAATGCTGCGTGCAATCCTGAACAAGTCCTGGCAGCAACACCCCACAAGACACCAACTGTACGGCCACCTGCCCCCTATCACGAAAACTATTCAAGTTAGGCGAACCAGACATGCAGGACATTGCTGGAGAAGCAGAGATGAACTCATAAGAGATGTACTCTTATGGATCCCCACACATGGCCGCGCAAAAGCAGGACGACCAGCACGAACATACATTCAGCAGCTATGTGAGGATACAGGTTGTTGTCCTGAAGACCTGCCTAGGGCGATGAACGATAGGGAGGAGTGGCGAGAGAGGGTCAGGGATATCCGTGCTGCCAGCACGATATGATGATGATGATGATGAAACTTAGGTGATCTGACGGAAAGTAGTGCTTTAAGCATAATGCGATCAGAAGTTCCCATTTACTTAGCTTTAAGTCTTGTACCCAAGCCAACTGTTGCTTACAGCACCTGTTGCTACGAATTGGTTACCGATATGTTAATTGAACAGACTCATCGCTGCTTAATTTTGGTGATCTGACGGAAAACAATGCTTTTGGCTATTATGAGTTAAAATTCGAAAAATTACTTATTTATTCGATCGACTGCGGGTAATTGAACATACGGACAACAAAACTGTAGATAAGGGAGACAATTCTTCTAGAAAAAAGGCAACAAACGAAATTGATTGATCGATTGGCTGATTGGTTTTAATGATATATCAACCCGTCTAGGGTTATTTTTACCAAGATGCAAGGGAATTACGTTCATATTTACATTCTTATGTTGTTATTTTCTAAGAGTTATTCTTTTTTTGCACACGGTTCTATCCAAAACGAAAAATTTTTAAATAGATCTATATGACCCGTAAATGGGCACTAAACAGGTACTACCACTCTAGATCAGAGGGAACCTGGGAGTAATAGCAATGAAGGAGTACTCCACACTCGCTAGAAGGGATACTACACACCCTCAAGATCATCAGAACGAAGTTTCAGCACCAGATGCAGTTTAGTGCCTTCCATACATATTTGGTTATATGCAGTTGAGTCAGAGTGGGCCTGGAAATAATGGCTAAGGATACTCCATACTTTCATGATCTTCAGATAGTGGAGCGGTTTACCGAGGATATACAAACTTATCATGTATTTTTTGATAAAAGCACCATTTTTGGCAAAAAATGTTAAAGATATCATGAACAAATTTGGAATTGAAGCTATCGCCCAACTACCCACCTGGCGATCGTAGCGGCAATTTTGGAAAATACGATGTTGGGTGTTGTTGATGGTGTAGGGTAGCACTTAACAACAAAGAAAGATGCCTATGTGTTTGGGGAATCTTATAATCGAATAATTGAATTATTAATATATTAACATAAAAACTATGACAAACATTTCTCAATTGAACATGTCCAAATTCACTTGCATTTAGAGTCCTCCTTAATCACAACTTTTTCATTTTCTTTTTCCAGAAAATATCGAAGAACATCAATCTTGTTAAGCCTCATGTTGCATTAGTAGCTCAATCTACCTCTGCCCAGACAGAAGCAGAGACAGACTGGTCACTATGCTTTATCTACCAAGAAACGACACCAAAGTCGATGACAAGTTTATCTCAGAATACACTCCAAGACAAGGTGAGCAGCAGCAGCAAGAATAGATTTCTCGCAGGATATCTGAGAACGTTCAGGAAGATTTGATTGTTTCCTAACACTTTCCTGTTGTGCCGATTAGATGAAACCAGTAACGTTGAAGCAGTATTGAGTACAAACAATGCTGGATACCACCAGACCTACAGGCTAAGGTAGAACAAGACCAAATAAGATAGAGCTGCAAAAGCACAGGTACAACCGATGTTTCATTCTGTGACGGGCTGCGACACTGTCTCCTGCTGGGTCTGATATGGCAAGAGGACAGCAAGGGCAATGTGAACAACTCAACCCATACACTCACTGGCCTCTCAACTCCACTGAATCATATTGATGAAGATTCCATATATACTATTAAGAGGCTCGTCATCCTGCTTTACGAAAGAACAAGTAATGCAAGCGTAACCAACAAAACATGCTGCAAACTGTTTGCAAAGAACAAAGTCGAACTGACCTCACTAACAAGTACAGCTCTAAAGCAGCATGTCCGACAAGCAATATACCAGGCAGGATATGTCTAGGGTCAGGCCCTGGTTCCTACACTAATATTACCATTATTACTCTCTAGTTATGTTATTGTTATTGTATTACCAATGTAATTAGCTTAATTGTGCTAATAATTTTGTTGACTGGCATCTTAATTGGTGTGGGCAATATCCATGAATAGCTGTTGACAGACAGACTGAGGAAGAAGGTCAGATAATATTTCCACAACTTAAATGAATGAAAGCTATTCCCAAGTAATGTCAGCGTTTGATGTCTGATACTCAATAGGTCATCAGTTGCAGTTTAGTGTCACTTTTTGGGGGTGGGGGGTCTTACACCCTATGCAGGAAATACAGTCAGTGTATTCTGGAGTAGATAACCATGATATACTGATTGGGCCCTTATCAGTGATGTAATAGTTAGCGAGCTTGACAAGCAGACTATTGTTAGGGTGTTCGATTCTCATTAGGAGCCCTAGAATTCTAGCCTTCTGCTAAACTTTGCTGAGACTGACAAATTATGACATTGATGAACTGATAGATATATGATGGTGGATCAATAAGTCTGTAGCCTGTCAGAGTTATTAAAGATATCATTATTTTTAAGTATTTTCGACTATTGGACAACGCATTTTATTTTATTGATTTAATGTACATGACAAACGGTTGTATTACTTACTGTTTGTTGCTGTTGATAAGAACGATGGAAAAATTCTGTGCTGTTTTTTTTCTTGGTGGGATTCTTGGTATGTTTTTGTTATTTTTTAGAGAGAAGTTGCTTTTTTTCTAACAATAGTTTTTATTGGTTTCGTTTGCAAGCAAACCAGTTCATGGAACGTCATAATGACAAATATAACCACCTAAAACTTTTGGCAACGTGGAAACGAATATCTAAGAATGCTGAATTACCTCGGAAGACAACTGATTGTAGATTTTTGGTTCTGCGTTTTTTCTTCTTTTTTTACCATATTCGACAAGAGTCATGCCTGAGTATCTCTTTTGATATCTACTAAACTAAGCGGTGTGGCACAAGTCAAAATGAGTACAAAGTCAGAGAAAAAACATGGACTTTTTTCATCAAAGTAACCATTAAAGTCTTTTCTAATGCCATATAAAAAAATACCGGGTGTCTCAAAATACATGCGACCCATTAATTTGATAATGATTTAATCCTGAGACAGGTGCAATGGTGCTCATTTGGAACACGTCCTGTAAAAAAAGAATCCTTTGAACTAGAGACATCGAATCAATGTTGATTGTAATCATATCAGCTTCCGGCGCATGCAATCTCTTTCTGAGTTTCTTGTCTCAGAAATAAATCATTATCATATTAATGGGGTGCATCTATTTTAAGACAGTTCTGAATGATTTGGTTTCCAAATAAGTAGTGACGCAAAATATTTTTGGTCTCTTGTTGAAGGCAGGGTGATCGAAAATTAATTATTGTTAAAGTATGCTATTTTCAAATCTAAAACAAAAAAGAAGCTCAACATTATTATTAGTAGAGTTATGATTAATCATATGGCTCCCATGTATATTGATATAGCCATATGTAGCTGTGTCAGTATTACTGTATGATTGGACCACTTGGATTTTAACCAAGCGCTTGGAGAAAAAGCTTGATAGAAACTACACTAGGATGCTGCGCACTATTTTGAACAAATCCAAGAAACAGTACCCAAAAAACAGCAACTGTACAGCCCCTATGATTCTAAACATCCAAGATAGACGGACTTACACGCAAGATACCGCTGGAGAAGTAAGTATGAACGCGGGACGCACCATTGTTTGCTCACCATCAAAACCCTATTTCTGTCCACCCTACGTAGACATTGGATGTCTTCACAGCGTTGACATTAAACAGTGAATATTCAGTTCTAGAGCTTTGTGGAGTGAGAAGTCTTCTTTTTTCTGCCATTACAACCAGTTCCACTCAGAATCAAGGTGGTAGTACCTGTTAAGGTCACTTCTATGGGTCAAATAGAGCTGTTTAAAATTATTAGTATTGCTTAAGAATACTTGAAACCAAGATTTTGGAGTCAGGCTTTTGTTAGCAAACAAATCATTGTTATAATTAAATAGAAATAGTTTCTTCTTCTTCTTCTTCTCTCTCTCTCTCTCTCTCTCTCTCTCTCGATCTCATACCATCTCGTTCACCCCCTTCTTTTCTAAGGTTTAATTTTTCCTCATTTACTCCGACATAGTCCCAAAAACGTATCATCTTCCTATTTTCACTTTACTCCTCCCTTTATTTTCTCCTTCATATCTGCCTCCTTCTTCTTCTATTTCTCTTACATTACTTATCCGCCTACTTTTTCATTTTCTTTTCTTCTTCTTCCTCCTTTTCTTCTCACTTTGCCCCACCTCATGTTATATAGTCAACCTTCTTTACTTTTTCGCCTTCTTCTCTTCTCTTCCTCCTCCTCCTCATCTGAGCACTTTCATTTCCTTTTTCTCCTCCTCCTCCTCCTACTCCTCCTCCTCCTCTTCTTCTTCTTCTTCTTCTTCTTCTTCTTCTTCTTCTTCTTCTTCGTCCAAGTTCAAAGTTTTATTCCGGGACTGGTTGATGTAATCATAGCTGGCTTTCATCCAGACCTCGGAAAACTCTTTCAACCTAATACCCATCATCATCAACCCGCTATGCCATCACCAAACTTACGATAACTATCAGTACAAATATTTATTCTTATATTCCCTTCTTGCTTCTCCTTCTCCTCCTCCTCTCTAACCCCCTGTCTCCTCTCAGCATCTGCTTTATGAAAAGTTCCAAAAGAAGCCCGACTCTAACCAAGCCCAGAGGCCAAGTCCTGACAAGCGAGGGCCAAAACCGAGATTTCCGAGTTACCATTTGCGGATCGTAATTGAAGCCTTCAGGAAGAAGAGAGATTCGCAAATAGGACACTTCCGCATGTTTGCGCGTCTCGGGGGCGTGAACACCTTACGTCTTTACCTGATTCCGTAATAGGCATATCGATTATTGTGGACTGGTCACCTTTTCCGTTTGGTTTCCTATTTTATAGAGAAACTCAATACGAGTTACAAACACCGAGTATTGTCTATTTTCTTTGAACTGCTCTGTGATCGTCCTAAAAGAGTATTTATTTCTTTTAATCAGCCACACGAGAAAAGACATAAATGAAAACTTGGATAGAATAATTTGGCACCGTTATATTTTTGCAAATACATGAATATACTGAAGATCTTTTATTGCTAGCCTTCTTGGTTCAAATGTTGTTCGTTTTATTAAAAAAAATCAGCTTTTGGTATCCTGACTCTTAATTAGTTTCGAACGCTGAGCAATGTTGCATGACACAAATTTGATATTCTTATAGGACTGTCTGTATAGCTAGCTTAAGATAGATAGATAGATAGATAGATATGTTCAGACATGATTGGCTGCTAGCGTGATGCTTACGTTTTACAGCATATCTACTCCAGTAGGTTATTTAATGCCAAATCTTGTTTATAAATGTATATTAAATATATATGATTTGTAAACGAATAGATTGTAGATAATTTTACTCATTTTTTTCACACAAATGATTTCAAGTATAGCTATCTAACTCTAATAGTTTTATTTGCACATATTTAGATGTAGAGTAAACCTTCATTGCCATCACTCCAAGATCCAGTCTAACCCAAAGTGGTTGTACCTGTTAGGGTTCCG
Source organism: Sepioteuthis lessoniana (assembly GCA_963585895.1). Classification (NCBI taxonomy): domain Eukaryota; kingdom Metazoa; phylum Mollusca; class Cephalopoda; order Myopsida; family Loliginidae; genus Sepioteuthis; species Sepioteuthis lessoniana. Next base: position 64,242,958 of record OY757918.1, on the reverse strand, counting down.
GGAGGGTGTCCTCGTGGCGTAATGGACTGCAAAATCGTAGCAAGCGAGTTCGTATTCCATTCGCCCTATTACGTTCACTTTCAGGCAAATACCCTTGGGAAAGGTATGAACCCCCTTATCCTCCCAGCTATGGGTTAGATAGTACCACTACTGTTCTTCAAGGAGAATGGCTTTGGCATTAAATAACAAACAAAGGTTGATATGCTATTAAACAAAGAAACCAAACCTATTCCATCTGCGGGTCAAATAGAAATATTTAATTATTTTCTATACTTGAAAAGCATTTAACTGTGAGCAAAAAAAGATTAATATTAAATTGAATTATTAGTATTTAATAGAAATAATTGAGAGCATTAAACTGTTTACAAACAAATGAGCATTGGCTCGTTTAAAGATTGTTACCAACAAAATATTCGTTTACCAAATATATGGTATACAGACAGTCCTATAAGAATATCAAATATATTCAATATATATGTATAAACAAGATTCATAATCTATAAAGTTTGATATGCCATAAAACTCAACTAACCAACCAACTAACGGAAAACATTGGTTGTAAATAGCCTACTCAGCAAGGATAGCTTTCTATTTTCTGTGAGAAAAAGTTAAACGCAAGGATACATCAATGAGAACTTTTGTAGTCTGTAAACGAAAGGCCTTTTCGACCCAGTACACTCTCAGTCTTATATATATATATATATATATATATATATATATATATATATATATATATATATATACCAAAGGCGATATTTTCGACTCGTTAGGAAGTGAAGACTTGAGAAATTTCCTATTAGATTCTTCGTTTATAAGCGAAATACGTTCGTCTTCGAGAAAATGGCATAGCTGAAACGGGATTAATTTGCCTGCCGACTTGGCCAAAATACGATACAAGGTCGGATTGGTGTAGGGAGCGGTAGCAAAAATTGCTCAATTTCATCAGCATTTCTCTTCAGAGGCGCCTTAGGGGCTGGGTAATCAACCCAGCCCTTTCAGGCGAGCGGGTAAGAGCTGCCTGGTTGTGGAAAGGGCCTCTGGAATATGAGAAGATAAGTTTGTTGGACACCACCAGGCACGGATATCAGTTTCCCCCCCCCCAATAACATAGCTGGCAGAACACAAAGGAATGGATGCTTGAATGAGACTAGGGCACGCTGCAATAATCTCAACTACTTTTAGGAGAGTACTGACATTTGAATAATACTTTTGTCTGGAATTTACGTATGCAAGCTCTTATCCGGTTATTCTCTTCATGAAATACTATATATATATATATATATAGGATGATTAAAAAATATGATATTATTTGTAATGTACAGGTGTCTCAGAAAAATCAATATTATTTTGTAATCTAATATCTTGACCAATTTTCGTTCAAATAATTTCAAATTTTAAAAACATATTTAAAAAACAATTCCAAATTCTATATTTGATGTTTAAACGCCTTTTCTTTTCCAGTTAATGGCATTTCTATACGTAAATAACAAGATTTTAAACATAGAATTTTGAGATCTTTTTACACGTATTCCTGTAATTTCAGATCGTCTGAACAAGAACTGATTCGGTTTGCTAATGATTTCTTTATCTAATGGTATATCAACATTCAAGGGTTATTTAATTCTAAATCCATCCTTGTAGAACAGAAGCTAAGGTTCATGCCTTTCCAAAGGTATTAGCCCAAAAATGAACATAATATTGCAACTGGAGTTTGAGATCACTTACTAGGATATCGCAGTCTAACACATTACCCAATACACTACAGAATAGGTCAATATAATCGAAACACCTTGTGCGTGCATATATATATATATGTATACACACTCACACACAGAATATGTATTTAGACAGGTGTGTTTCTCTCAAACATGTTTCATTGCAAGCCACAGATAAGGTTCTTTTAGGATTTTTTTCTTTATCGTTCTTATACTGAAATTTTGCATCAAGTTTATATCAAAATTGCCCAAAATTTTCTTACTGATCGCTTTCCACTATCATGGCTTATTCTAAAGGGAATAATAAATATGTTTATTTTTTCTTGAAAATCCAATAAATCTTTTATTATTATCATTATTGTTATTATTAGAGTTTTTCACAGCGGCGTTAGCTGATAGTTTTCCACTGGAATATGAGTGACAGCAAGTCTCCTCAAATTTCCAGGACTCTTCTCAGTATTCTGGCCAATCATAAATATGCCATAGTTTGGATGGTCCTCCAGTCCCTATATCAATCCTTTGGTGATTGTACCAAGAGCACTAATTACAACTGGTATCACAGTCACTTTCATGTTTTTTTTAATTCCCTTTCTTTTCAATTTCTTTCAATTTTACACTGTGGTCAGAGTCCACAATTCAAAAATTTCTCTTTTTTCTTTTCTTTTTTTTTTTGATTATTATAAGGTCTGTTTGTTTGGTCGAAATCAGATGATCTGTTTGTATCTCAAAATCCCAGAGGTGTTTGAGCGACTCATTCTCCAGGATAGATTCTGGGTTGTGCATATACCATTTGTTCGTATGGTCAAATTATTATTTACTCATTAAAGTTTTTCACATCAGCGTAAGCTGATGATCTTTCACGGGAGATTGAGTGACAGCAAGTCTCCTCAAGTCTCCAGGACTCTTCTCAGTATTCTGGCCGTTTTCAATAATGCTGTTGTTTGGATGGTCTCCACTCGGCCGCCAACGTCCAAATCCTCCAGGCCTTTTAATAATCTTTTAGTTAACGTGCCAAAAGCCCCAATCACAATTGGTATAATTGTCACCTTCATATTCCATAGTTTTTTCAATTCTCTAGCAAGGTCGCCGGACTTATCTCTCTTTTCACATTCTTTCAGTTTTATTCTGTGGTTAGCCGGTACAGCTAAGTCGACAATTTTTCAGGTTTCTTTTTTTTGTTGTTGTTGATTACTATAATGTCTGGTCTTCTGGCCGAGATTAGGTGATCCGTTTGTATGTCAAAGTCCAATAGGAGTTTGTGTGTGTTTTCTAGGACAGGTGCTGGGTTGTGCATATACCATTTGTTGGCATGTTGCATTTCTTGCACATTTCCCAGTAGATCACCTTGCCCACCCAATCATGCCCACCCAATCGTTTATGATTTCGTGCCAATTTGCTGCATTCGCTTATTATGTGATTGACGGTTTCATTTATGTCACTGCATAGTCTACATTTGCTATTTTGTTGCGTCTTATCTATCCTTGCCTTGATATGATTGGTTCTTATGGCACTGTTTTGTGCTGTCATTAGGAGAGATTCCGTTTCTCTCTTAAAGTTTCCTTTTCTTAGCCATGTCCAGGTCTTGTCGTCCTAGATGTTGTTTATTAGTCGTTTAAAACGCCCATGGAGTTGTTTTCCTTCCCATTTTTGTTTCCTAGTTTTTGTCATTCTGTTAACTATCGTGTTGTTAGTATTGTTTCTGATGGCCGTAATCAGTCCTCGTTCGTGATTTTCTATGTAGTCTTCGAGTCGTAGTATGGATGTGTCAACGCTGTCTTCGATGCTGGCAAGTCCTCTTCTTCCCTCTTTTCTTTGTACATATAGTCTGTCAACGTCGTCTCTGAGATGTAATGCCTTATGCATGGTCATTAGTTTTCTAGTTCTTTGGTCCATTTGTCTAAGTTCATCTCTGGTCCACTTGAGAAAGGGTCCCGAGTATCAAGCGAGGGCTACAGCCCAAGTGTTTATTCCTTTGATGAGGTTTCTGCCAGAAAGCTTTGTCTGGAGTAGTTTTCTAGTACTCCTGAGATATTCTTTTTGAATTTTTTTCTTCATTTCCACTTGTTTTATGGTGTCAGCCTCCAAAGTTCCCAAGTATTTGTAGGTCTCGTTTTCTGCGAGCGTTCTAATCTTGTCTTGATTTGGTAATTCTGTTCCGTCAGTTAGATGTCGTTTGCCACTTTTCATGACGAGCAAAGCGCATTTTCAATGCCAAATTCCATCCCTATGTCTTGACTGTATATTCTAACTATGTGTATTAGGGTTTCCAGTTCTTTTTCATTTTTTGCAAATAGCTTTATGTCATCCATGTACATTAGGTCATTGATCTTTTCTTGCGATCTACGAAGTTTGTATCCGGCCGTGCATTTTCTGAGTATGTGGTTTATTGGCATCATGGCAATTATGACTTGTATGGGTGACAGCGCATCTCCTTAGAAAATCCCTCTTTCGGTCTTTGTTACAGCCAATCTTTTTCCTCCTGCTGTTAATTCAACTCTCTAGTTTTTTTATAGTTTTTTCGATGAAGTTTATGATTTCGTGTGATATTTCGTACGTTTTGAGATAGTTTATTATCCAGCTTTGCAGAACCATATGATATGCCTTTTTGTAGTCTATCCAGGCCATAGCTAGATTTTTCCGTCTGTTCTTGCTTTCATTAGGATGTGTTGATCTATATAGAGTAATTCTGCTGTGCCTCTGGATCCTTTACGGCATCCTTTCTGTTTGTCAAGGAACAATCCGCGGCTTCTTAGCGAGTACTATATCTCTTCCCTTATTTATGCTGTAAATATTTTCCCCATCATCGGTAAACAAGTTATGGGTCTATAATTGTTTGGAGCAGTTCCTTTACTTGGGTCTTCTGGATCAGTGTTGTCTTTCCTTTGGTCATCCAGTCAGGTACTTGTGCATCTTGTAGGCATCTGTTCATTTCTTGTGCTAGTCTGTCGTGAATGGAGGTGAATTTCTTGAACCAGAATCCATATATTCAATCATGTCCTGGTGTTTTTTAGTTTGATATCTTTTTTTGCGTCTTTTTTCATAGTTCCATGTGTTTTGTCTGTTATTCTTGTGAAAGTGTTTCTGTAGGGTTACTTGGTACAGTGGCGTTTACATTTTCAAGAATTAGCAGTTCATTTCTGATATGTTGTTTTTGGTTGGCGCCACTTTATGTGTTTAGAATTGTACTTTCTTGCGTCTGTGTTTTCTGGTGTATTTCTAGTAATTCAAGGTCAGAAAACCATTGTTTTTTATTATTGTTCTAACTTGATCGGTAAACCTTTGGCTTGTAGTTGGAAAATTAGCATATTCTTGCCAGATCTCTATCTTCTTTTCCTATACCCTCTTTGTGAAGGGTTGCCCCTAAAATAACAGTGTAGTGCAAGATTATTGTCTTCCCTTGTCCATGTTTTGCGTTTTGGTCTCTGATCGTTGTGGTTGCTAATGTCGTCATTCATGTACCTGAAAAGAGTTATCATTATTATCATTATTAGAGAAGCTTTTTATCTATTTCTGTGTGTAGACATATTTTGAATATTTTTTAGTTTTTCTAAAGTACTTTGCTACGTCAGAATTCTTAAATTTCCATCGTCACTTGTTCAGGTCATGACAAACATTAGAACCACAATAATCTTTTAACAGTATATATATATATATATATATATATATATATGTGTGTGTGTGTGTGAGTGTGTGTGTGTCTGTGAGTGTGTATGTATGTGTGTGTGTAGCATTTTGCTTATTATAGTTGTTTGGGTTTTTTTGTGTTGAGAGAATCATTGTTACGGTTGATAGAATTTGCTCCTTTTTTCAAATTTTATACGATATACATTTGTGTTATTGACACGTGTTATATCAATGTTGTTTGGAATAGAATTTATTTGGGTTTTTGTTAATCGATGTTATAAACTGTAATAAACAAGTTCGAAATTAATCAGATAGATAGATACGAAGAGAGTGTGATAGATAAGTTGACCGATAGGTATGAAACGAGAAAGAAAGGAACATAGATAGATAGATAGATAGATAGATAGATAGATAGATAGATGAAGTCTTTCGTTAGCCTTTTGAAGATACATAAATGTCAAAATGTGATGTTAAACAACCTTGTCTCTTGGGCCAATTTCAACTCAGTAGACATTTTCATCTTCAAGTGCTGCAGTCTTGTGGTCTTTTGCCAAATCTAAACTATGCAAGCTTTATAAAAGATAATAAAGTAACAACACTTCTCTTCACCCAAAAAATCTATGGCATCTTCATCAAAAATTTTTGAAACAGCTAAGATTTTGTTGATACGTTTTATCATACCTGGTATATATATTTATATATACGAGGATCATTAAATAAGTTTCCCGACTTTTTTCGTATGACCATTTTATTGATAGTACACACATGAAACTCGACTCCCCTTCCAAGTAATCTCCTCCGGCTGCAGTGCACTTGTTGTACCGTTCTAACAACTTCTGGAAGGCCCCATGGAAGTCCTCTTGTGTGAACGTGTCAATGACCTTCGTCACAGCCTCTTTCATCTCCTCAATTCTCTTGTAACGGCAGCCTCTGAGCTTAGGGAATAACCAAAATCACAAGGAGCAAGGTCTGGACAATAGGGACGGTGAGGAACTGTCTTGATGCCCATCTTGGTCAAATAATCTGTGACAAGGATGGAGTTATGGACTGGTGCATTGTCCTGATGGAAATGCCACTGACCCGATTTGAACAGTGCTGGCCTCTTGCCTAGGAATCTCTTCCGGAACTTCCTTAAATCCTCAAAATAGGAACCCTAACCCTAACCTAACCCTAACCCTTTGGCCAATCAACTCTGGTCTATTGACTTCCTTACTCCTCCCACCCCTCTCATCATCCCTCACAGACTCCGTGCCTTCCTTGAATCTCTTATGCCACTCAAAAACTGATGCTCGATTCATGCAAGATGGTCGAAAACCAGTCTGAAGCATTCCATACGTTTCTGTGGCATTTTTTCCAAGTTTAAAACAGAATTTTATTGCATATCGCTCTTCTAAAGTGTCCTCACGTCCAGAATGCATTTTTGAAATTCACCAGCTGTGACAATCAGGGCTTTGTAGGGTGTATTCCAATCGCTGCTGTAGCTGTTCATTTAGAACCTGAATCATAAAAAATTGGTCAGTCATCTCATAAGATATATAGCAATAACATACTGAATTTTCAAGAGTCTACGACGATTTTAAATGCCCGTACAAAAAAGGCGGGAAACATATTGAATGCACCCTCTCTCTCTCTCTCTCTCTATATATATATATATATATATATATATATATAAGACTCACTCAAAGTAAGGTTTTCTTTCTATTTGCTCAAAACTACAACAGATACAGAGTCTACATTAACACCGAAGGATAGGTTTTCAGCTACAAAAAATATTTTTTCACATAATCCCAAGACTGGTAACGTATTTTGAAACAATAAATCGAAATAAGCATGCAGTTCTCTTTAAAAAAAACTGTGCCACTGGAGGCGACCAACATTTTCTCCATTAAAACAAAAATATTATTATCAAAAAGTCTAAAAACGATTTTACCCACATATACATATATATATGTAAGTGTGTATGTGTGTGTACACTCATTTTTATATTGTAATATATATATATATATATATATATATATATATATAAGTTTGTGAATGTGTGTGTGCGTTTCTTTGACTTGGTTTCTGTGTTTAATGGTATATCAACCTTCTTGGGTTATTTGATGCCAAAGTCATCCTAGTAGAAGAATCAGTAGAGGTACTATTGCTGGTGGGGTAAAGGAGTTCATACTTTTTCCAATGGTATTACCCCAAAAGAGAAGATAAAAGTGTGACTGGAGTTTGAATTTCCCTTGTATGATGCCACAGTTCCGTACGTTTGCCACGACAACAAGGGGATTCTCTACGGTGTGTGTGTGTGTGTGTGTGTGTGTGTGTGTGTGTGTGTGTGTGTGTGTGTGTGTGTGTGTGTGTTATTTCATATCTATGAGCTGCAACCCAAAGGTTCGGAAAGTGTTTTAAAAAAGTATGTTGGTGAGATTAAATTGAATAACAGCATAAAAATAATGTGTGTGTGTGAAGGGCCCAACATCATATATATATATATACATATATATATATATCCTCACACAATAATACGCAACTATAACCCACAAAACACACACACACACACACACACACTCACAAGCACAAGCACAGACATTTGTACACAATTCCAACGGTTTTTGACTATTTTTCGATTTTTTTCGATTTCTTCATTTCCTTTCGTTATCAGCCTGATGATTGTTGCTTGTAAAACTTCATGAAACCTAAGGTTACAGACAAACTTCCATAGCATTAAATATATATATTGGCAGCTTCTGTGATTTGCTGGGTTTTTTCAGACGTCATGTGATGTAGCGTGTTTGTGTTATCAAAAAATATTTCAGTAATGTAGTTTGAAATTGACCAGCATCGGTTGTGTTTGTTTGTTTGTTTGTTTTGTTTTGTATTTTGTTTGCTTTTTTGTTTGTTTTTGGGGGGTGCGGGGGTTGTAATTTGAGGTTTTATTTTACAATTGTCAGATGAAGAGCAATTTTTTTTTTAAGTTAAGAAAGGAATGTCATCCTTATATTCAATATTCTTATATACAATTTATTTTTGGCTACGGAGGTATTATAATATTGTAGAAACGATATTGTAGGAATAATATTGTATATATCATATCCATTTTCATCGCATAATGTCCCACTAGAAATGATAAAACCCAATATATTTAGTTTAGAAGAAAATTAATTTTTTATTCCAAAAAGATCGTTACGAGTATCCTGTAGGTATTTTTTTCAAAGATTATTCATATTGGCTTAATGAGTCGAGAGCTCGCCAATTGTCCGGGAGACCGCGGTTCAATCGCAGGTCGAGTCATACCAAAGACTAAAAAAACGATACTTGGTACCGCCTTGCTTAGCACTCAACATTATTAGGTACGGATCAAGGGTAAAGGGGAGCAATCCAGGGAATATAGTGGCGCCCTTCCCTACGCTTCGGTGTAGTTGCTATTAAAAAGGGATCTTTCGAGTCCCCCTTGACTAAGGTCGCCAACTTTACTTAGTTTTATTCATAAATGGATCGTTAGTCAAGAATTGAACATGTGTTTTCATCTGTTCCAGTCTTGTTCCAGTCCTTTGAGCCATATTCTCTAGTTGGAAGGCAACAGAAGACTATGTTCACCGATTGGCTGTCATTGACCCATAGACAACACTCGACATTGTTCATCGACTTCAGCTCAACTTGATCATTAAACACTTGAGCCCGGCACGAAGCAGTTTTAAAATATGAAACTAATCTATTCCCTTCGACTCTATTCATTATTCCTTTGTTTGCGTGAACGTGAATTAAACTCAAGTTTATTTGTATACAACATTTTTTTTTATTTGGTTTTCATCATTGCCACTTGGCTATTATGGATATCATTTTTTTCTCTTCTTTTTTTCTTGTTTTCACTGGAAAAGATCTTATTGCCAGAGGCGCACTTAAGAAACTTTTAATGCCACTGTCGAGCGAAACAGAATTACCAATCAGGCTACTCCCAATTCAAGTGTGTCAAGTAGGCGAAGAAATGGTTACTGACTCCTCATCTCCGACCGCTGAGAGTCTCCGATTCCAGTCTATGACCCTCGAAGAATAGCCCTCGCTTCGTATCGCCATATTCAAAATTCTAAATTCTTCGTGTAGGCAGATAACAATAAGATGGCCACTTGCAACACACTACCGTAGGATTCTTCAATTTAGCGTCATCATTATCATTTTTCCAAGCTTTGAGGCATACAAGCAGTGAGAGGAAAGAAAAATAGACAAAAGGCAAAAACAAAAACGATGAAGATGTGCGACAGTAAAAGAAATCTTTGACACGTCTTGATATTTCTACTCCGTTGCTTTTCTCCTCTATATTTTCTGCTCAGTTGAAAACATATAAGATCCCTATGTTAAATACAAACAAGCTACATCTAATCCAAAAATATGCTTCATATCTACAGGTTATGTTCACAAATTAATATTTGTAACATTAGAGATGGTTAAAGAGCTAACCTCTCAAGCTATTGTTGATTAGTTTATTTCTTACTTGATGATCTATAAAAACTTAAGAATATGACCAACGTTACCCGGTCGAATATGCTTGGAATAAGTAGACTATAATCACTACAGAGGAGTAAGATACCCCTTCATTCACTTAACTTCATCCCGTGGTGAGGTTCCTGTTCACTCGCTTTTGAGAATCTGATATCACCACTTCGTTGCCATTATTTAGACAGATGTTGAAAAGAAAAAGAAAAGAGACAACTGCTTGGAGAAGAGCTGTCATCTTGTACACTTTGTACAAACAATCACCGTTTCAGAAGTCTCCTACCTACAACGCATTACTTATTTCGTAATTTTTCCACTAGAAGTAAATAAATTACCTTGGCTATCTAATGCTGTTGGTATAAATTGTCCCAGTCGGCTGGGGCTGCAGAATACACCGACTTTATCTCGGCAGAAGAGTAACGCACCTACCCCGAAAAAAGTGTTCTGGATATGACATTAAATCATCTGATTGTCATATTTACCCAACCCCTCCGCTCGGGCAGGATATGACACAAGGTCAATTTTTAAGCAGAGTTTAACAGGTTTCAATTCAGAGTTTTCCTTCTCCTAGACTAGTTGCCTCACCAAGGCTGAAGAACCTAGTCTGTCCTACTATTTACCCATAGCTGGAGGGAGAATATTTGGATTCATACCTTTCCCTAGGGTATTAGTGCTATGTGAAATGCAATCAGTCTCGTCCAAGATTTGAACTCGTGTCGCCGTGTCCAATTCCTACGACGATAACCATTACACCACGGGCACCTCCTATAACCATTACACCACGGGTACCTCCTAAATCATCTGATTGTGAGGCTCCTGTAATGCTGGAGCTTTGGGGAATGCGAAGTACCCTTTCATTGCCATTGCTTCCAGTTCCGCTCTGGCCTGGAGTGGTAACACCTGATAGGGTCCTATATATGGGTTAAATATAACTGCTTGACACTTGGACTGTGTGCAAACAAATAACTTATGTTAAATAGAATTATTAGAAACAGGTCAGTTTGAACATATAATTCAGTGTAAACAAATGATGGATGCTTAATTGACTTCTTAGTGATACATAGCAATACTTAAAACCGTTTAACTATGTGCAAACGAATGGGTAATGTTGAATAGAATTATTAGTGTTAAACAGCAATACTTGCAAAGATTCCACAGTCATTCGTAAATGAAATTATGAGTGTTTGAAAGAAATATTTAAAACCATTAAACTGTGAGCAAAAAAAAAGAACCCAGGCTCGTTGAGAATTGTTATCAATCAAATATGTTTACAAATCATATATCTAATACATACGTATAAACAAGATTTGGCATTATATAACTTACAATGGTTAATATGCCATAAAAACCTGCCAAACCAAACCAAAGATCTACAATGGTTTCATTCTCTGTAACTGTTTTTGGTTTTTGTTTCGTTTTGTTTGTTTGTAAGATTAAAATCAACACAAAATGCATTCAAACTTTACCGAAGAGAGCAGCTATCCAATCATTCCAGTCGTGAAACGTCACGATATTAAAACTTTCTTCTTTTTTTTAAATTATCAAACGTTTTCCCTGTATATTGAAATAGAAAAAAATAGAACCTATGATGCACTTACCGAAATATTGGATTTATGGCGTATAATAAAGTTGCACTCAGACCGAAATTTTGGGACTTATGCTGATCCATCATTTCAATATGATTTAGCCACCTTTCGTTCTTCCCCATGAAGTTATCTTCCATAGATGAGAAACCAGTTCAACTTAAGCCTTCTACTGTGGGGGACTCATGGCATATTGACTAACGTGCTTGACTGTGATATTGTAATAAACGAGTTTGAACTCCAGTCGCGCTATTACGTTCTTTCGCACAAGTATCCTTGAGAAAGGCATGAACCCTCTTATCCCTCCAGCTATGGATTAAATAACATCACTACTGTTCTTCTATTTGGATGGCTTTGGCATTAAATAACCCACAAAGGTTGATATACCATTAAAAAAGTAACAAAACCAAACCTTATGATTGGGACCATGTCTTTTTATGCTCCTTATCTGCTTTATATACAAAATAAACAGAATTTATTTACTTCGGTGTGGTTCATGATTTTACGCTGTACGAAAAACTCTGCATTTGACTCGGACGGAGTCATATATATATAAATATATATATATATATATATATATATATATATATATATATATATATATATATATATATATATGTGTGTGTGTGTGTGTGTGTGTGTGTGTGTGTATATATATATATATATACGAAGAAGTACTAAAAAGTTCACGACCCGACCAAGAAGGAAATGAACTAGAATCATGCTTTAGATTATTTAAACACCTAAAAATGCTTGGATCATCGTTTTCAGAAAGTTTTCATCTTTATTTTTAATATTCAATTATAAAATGCCATTTTTTTCATTGTTGGAGTCGAGAATCTTTTAGCCAACTTCGTAGATAGATAGATAGATAGATAGATAGATAGATAGATAGAAGAAGCGACAGGCAACAGTGTATTAAATGGTTGAAAATACGTCTGGAGGGAAGAAAAAAGAAAGACTCTTGTAAGTTTGTTTATTCGTGTGAAATTAGTTTCATTAAGTGAGGGAGAATTTCCAAAGAAAGAAATCGACTGAACATCCGGGAGACAATACCACTTAAATGACGTCTACTACCAAATTTTTGCAATTTCAGACAAACCCTCGCCCGAATCCCTCTTAACTAAAAAGATAATCAACTAAATAAACATTAGGTGAAAAAAATAAAGGAAGCAACAGAAAGAGAAAAACAGTGAAGACAAAAAGAAAAATATCTTAAATAGAAAAAAGTACGACCAACTCTGGGATATTGTCTTGGCATTAGTTAGATATTTAATTTAAATTGTTTGTCTCCGTTCCACATGCTTTATTGTTGATCCACCGCCAAGTTCGTCGCGCAAGCGCAAACACCTCACTCATTCATAATATCCGGTTTCTGCTCACCACAACGGAAGTCACATTCAAAGGAGGCCAAGGTTAACAGTTATTTGTGGTGCGAAACGTGATCAGAGCCTTTTATTTGCCAAGTTTTACTTGTTGTTTGTCCATCAATCCATTTTCTATCATCCGAGTTCTTCCTTGGCCGCTTCACTGTTTAGTCGTCTTCTTCACCTTCCGTTATTCTCTTGATGTCGTCTGCTTAATATCCTCTTCAAATATTTATGTCGTCAATTAATTGGTGGTAATAATTCGTCACCCTCGAGTATTTAGCAAGCGTTCTTCCAGGGTGAATTTTCAGAAGATATTAGGCGTCTGCAGCCATGACTAGTAATAATTGTTCAAATCTGATGTCAATTAGAGAACACTTGTGACGTTGCGTGTCGCCGACTTTAGCCCTCAACTAGAGCTATACAAGCAGATAACAGTTTATTACATGCGTTTCAGTGAAGAAATATCGAAGTTCTCTATGAAGACATTCCCTTTAGAAAAGTAGTAGTAAATACTAAAGAGAGTATATCGTCTAGTGTGACTTTGTAAATGGCTAAGTAGGAATGTCGTTGTAGCAAAAAGTGACCAGTGAAGGGAGAGTACCACGTGGGGAATAGCGAATAACGGCGGTGGCGAAACGTGGATTAAAGTGAACGTTCAGCGTATAACAACATATATTAAATGCACGGCCACAATGTTGAAGAACAATAATAGTTAATTAAGGTGATGAAAATGAAAATTTTAAGGATAAAATTGAAAATAAAAAGAGAAAAAAATATAAAATAAAGAGTTAAAAATCACTACTTAATGGCTGAAAATTAATATTTTTGCGATAAAAATAGGAACTAGAAGGGTTAAAATGAAAATCAAAGTGAATAAAGATTAACACTGTTGGGATGAATCTGAAAATTTAAGAGAATAAAATAATGGAATTAGGGATGAAAATAAGTACAATGGATAAATATAAAAATGGCAGGTATAAAAATATCATTTTAGGGATGTATCTGAAAAGTTAAGGGGATAAAATAATGGTTTTAGGGATAAAAATAAGTAGAAGGATTAAAATGACAAGGGAAAAAAATTGAAATTTTAGTGATAAATCTGAAAATTTGAAGGGATAAAAATAATAATTTTAGGGATGAAAATTAGAAATAGAAAGATTTTATTGAAAATGAAATGGGGTGAAAATTAATTGTTTAAGGATAAAATTGAACATTTGAGGGGATAAAATGATGTTTTTTGGATAAAAATGAAATTAAAAGGGATCAATAGGAAATTGAAAGCAAATAGAAATGAAAATTTTTGATGTTATGAAAATCAAAAAAAAAATTAAAAAGGATAGAAATAAAAACTAAAAGGAATAAAAATTAAAACGGGTAAAATAAAAAATAAAACAGGATACATATGAAAATTTTTAAGATAAAACATTAAAGAGGAAAAATGTTCATTCTTAGGATAAAGAGAATATTTTAAGGAAGGATATGAAAATAAATTAAATGTGTGTGTGCGTTTGTGAGGGAGAGAGACAGACAGACAGACAGACAGAGACAGAGAGAGTTGGTTCGGCAGAATGCACTCCATGGTTTGGAATGTAAATAAATCTTAAATCAGTCGGAATCTCTGTATCTGTGTGTGTGTGTGTGTGTGTGTGTGTGTGTGTGTGTGTGTGTGTGTGTGTGTGTGTGACACATATATCAAACATATAATTCCATCAAAATGGTTTTGAATATTGTCTTCTTTTAATGCACTCACTTAATAAATTGAAGAGAAAATTTTCATCAAATTACAAATTAAAAGATAATTTTGCATTGATTTTTTTTATGTTCAATTTTCACCTTAAAAAGAAAAATGCTACCGACTTCGACATCCGTTACGATAATGAAATCCCGCTGCTTTTCGATTTTTCCTTTGTTTTCTTCTTTCTTTTTTTTCTTTTCATTTTTTTTCTTTTACATATTTTCAACTTTGTCCATAAAACCCGTATAGTTGTGCATGCACTTACCTTGAATCTTTACCTTTATATTATTACAAAAAGTCAGTAGCATAAAATCACACAAAAGAAAGTCTATTATTCGCATCTGTATCCTAGATATAACACAAAGCTGTACCTGATGGTGAGGCTACAGTGCTGAAGATCAGAGCAGTGTAAAATACTCCTTTATTGACATTACTCTCAGATTCACTCTAAATAAGAGTGGTAAGACCTGTTAGAGACACAGTTGTAGGTCAAATAGATCTATTTAAAAGAAGTACTACGCAAAAAATTTAGATACGTATTTTCTAACCTCTAGGCCTAAAAAAACAACTAGATGCTGTTAAAATCAATCAATCGATTGATCAATAAATCAATCGATCGATTAATCAATCACTTATACATGCCAGTTTTATAGTTAAAGCTTGAAAAAATGGGTATAATTGCGGTCTTTTCTTTCGGGATATGGTATCAAATTACCCGTTTGGGTGTTATTTTAAAAATATTTCGTAGATTCGATACTGTGAAATTTAAAAGCTTTAGTTTGTCTGACACAAAGGTCACAGACTGGGAGAGACGCTTGCAGAAAGCGAGTTCGAACTCCAGTCGCTCTGTATGTTCACTTTCGGACGAGTACCTTTGAAAAAGGTATGAACCTTCTTATTCCACTGCATTCGATAAGTCACGAAGGTCATATGCCATTAAATAAAGAAAACTTGGTTCCAGATTGCTTACGGTGATCGAGAGGAAACCCGGGCTTTAACTGAAATTCTAAAAATAAGAATGGCTCAAGGCTTAAAAAAGGGTCGCGTCTTAGACATTGAACTTAAAACTCGGTACTATTTTAGAATGTGGAAGAATAACTTGTTCACCCTAACACTAGGACTAGCTTGTTCACCCTAACACTTGGACTCACCATTCATTGACTTATTCATTGTTGTGAACATTAGATAAAGTAAGGATATTGGACCCAACAAGAAAAATGTAGTATGGTAGTAAATAGCTCCATTTCGAAAATGTTCAGCTAAAAGAGTAATTCTACTTACTAAACCGAAGTGATTTGCAATACCATATATATATATATATATATATATATAGGGTCCTATCTATGGGTCAAATAGAACTAAAATATGTACTTAAGCAAAACTGAAATGTTTGAAATAGAACCGTTTTGACATTCAACTGAACTGTTTTGACATTTAACCGTGTGTACATAAAAAAAACTATACTTATACTAAACTGAATTGTTTGGATTTTAATTCAGCGTTAAATGACCCGAAACGGTTTGATACACCGTCAAACAAAACCAACCAACCAATATAAATAGTTTTGTAAAATTTTGGAAATATTTTTTTTAAATCATTACAAGCATACCCTGAACAATACAGATTTTAGAAGTATTTATATTACTTTTACATAGTTTATAAAGGCGCCTGTGGCATAACAGCTGTCGTAGAAAATGAACTCGATGAAGTAGGTTCAAATCCTGGACGAGACTGTTCTCAAATGGGCTTAGAATATGTGAACTGCATCACTTTCAGAGAGGCACCCAAAAAGAAAAGGGGTATCCTGGCTAGGGCACTAATCAAAGGAAAGGAGGAGCGCTTAGGGTAATGGTTCTCGTAGTAGGGAATGGAGTCGATGATTTGGGTTCAACTCTTGGACTCACCTGATTGTGTTTCACCAATACTGTGGGGAAGGTATGAGTTCCAGCTGTTCTCCCCAAAGTTGTGAATAAACAGTTCGTAAAACTTGTTTCCCGTCTAGGAGAACGAAAACACTGAACTCATACCAGTTATACTCCGTTCAACAATCGAAATTATATCAAATCTTCATTTTTTATCACTTCATTTTCCATCGTTCAAATTTCTGACCCTACACGGATGTATGTTGCATGCAACAATCTCTTAAGAAAAAATTCTAACTCGTTTCTGTTTTTGTTGTCTTATTTTCTTTTCCATTTTTCCAAAATTTTATATATTGTGCCTGTAGAAATTTTACAAGTTATGTGGATATCAAATTTGAATCATAAGTGACGGGAGAGTATCAAGGAAGTCTGAGTTATCAGTACGATTTAATAATTATATATATATATATATATATATATACCAAACTGCTAAGTCACGAACAGGATGGGACGCAAAGTTAATGTTTTCAGCGTAAAGCTAGTATGAGCTTTCCATTTCTTAGTTTCCTAAACCGGTTACCGTACCAAAAGTTCAGTCTGCCCGACTATTCACGCATACGTATTGGGAGAAGATATCGATTTATAGCGTTCCGAAGGACATTAGCTCGATGAAAAATGCAACAGACTTCATCAAGATTTGAACTCGGACCGCCGGGTCTCTTTTCCTTTGTGGTTAACCATCATGCCTTTACGTGAGTGTATGTGTGTGTGTGTGCGTGTGTGTGTGTGTGTGTGATCTAAAATGTTAAAAATGCGCCCAATATTGCCTTCAATTGGGCGGTGGACATCTGGAGCATGTACTCTACGGCTCTTCTAGACATTTTTAGTTCATACTTGAAACTAAATCGTTGCAGATCCTAACAATTATCCTTTTACCTTTTGATAAATGTAATTTTTATTACTCTATCATTTGTAGTCCTTGATTTGTGCCCGATCATTTTGTTTCAAAAATTGTGAAACAACCTATATATATATATATATATATATACTTGCGCACACATTACAAGCCATGTAATATATATATATATATATATATATATATATATGTGTGTGTGTGTGTGTGTGTGTGTGTGTGTGTTGTTAATCAGGCCATCCATTTATTTGTGTATGTGTGTGTATGTATTTGTGAGCATCCAATTCTGAAGCTGTGGGGGAGTGCAAAGTATCACTTTACTGACATTTTTTCCAGGTTAACTGACCCGGAGTAAGAGGACTCGTTAAGATCCCATCTATTAGTCAAATAGATTGTTTTGGAAATAATTAGTATCCAATAGAAATGCGCCAAACCTTTCTACTATGTGAAAAGAAATGAAATAATCAAGATGGAATTGTTACTTTCAGTCAGATAATTGTGAGTGTATTTTTAGGTTTGGTTTAGTCTGGTGTCTGGTGTTTGGTCGATGGCATATCAACTTTCGTGGGTTATTCAATTCCAAAGCAAACCTTGTAGAAAAACAGTTGTGGTACCATTTAGTCAACAGATGAGGATGGATTAAGAGGTTCATCTCTTTCCCAAGGGTATTAATCCAAAAGTGAAGTGATTAACGCTCAAACTCCCTGCGATTTCGCTGCCCATCACGTTAACCACTACTCCACGGAGATTCCCCTGTATAAATTAATAATATTAGATAGGAATACTTGTGCTAACAAATAATTATAACTAAATAGGGATAGTTACCTTCATCATATAATTATATATAAATGATTATTTGATACCAAAACCGTACAAAGAAATTAATACGATATTCAAATAAAAAGTGAAAATTACAAAATTAAATGACAGCAATGGAACTGGTTATTATTCTAAACTAACCACAACTAACCTTAAATAAATCAAGATTAAGCTTTAAATAACTCCTAAGGATTTGATATGCCGGTAAGTTTCGGCTTTAAATAGCTCCTAAGGATTTGATATGACGGTAGACAAAAAACCCAAACCAAATCAAAACGAGGAAGAAGTTGAAGCTAATTAAAGCACGAGAAATATAACCTGTGATTGTGGAAAACATTCTGCTAAAGTAGTTCCCCTTTCCCTTCTCTATCATGTCAAAAACTTGGCAAAACACGGAAGACTCTTAAATGGGCGGTAGAGTTTTGAGTTGTGAGAAATTTACCTAAATCCAGACGCCCGTTTATTTGTTCCAACTCGCGTACAAGTTTATAAAAACATCCTTAGTTTAAAAGCTCCAATGCCTTCTCGAAACGTGGGTTACTTTTCACTTCCCTTCGCAGCATTTAATCTAAGCGGTTCGCGTCTACCATTCGAATCTGTATTATTCAGTACTTACGACAAAAAGGGTCACTTGTCTGTCCACTCACCCGTCTGTGTGAACACTCACCAGGCCCTCCAAATAGCCAGAGGTCACTTTTATCGCGACCGGCGGTGTCAAAGGTATGAGATTCAGCGCTACGGTTATTATCTTAAACTAAATGACGTTATGGTCGAGATTAGATAGTGAAAAGGTTGTACTAATGGATGAGGTCCGGCAAATCTTGACTGCTCAACGCCAACGCGGACACTTTGGCCGACTTAACTCGACTATTACCCACACGAGTAATTGAATCCGTCAGTGAGCTCGGCCCGCTCCACTCATGTTTACTGATGGTCAATGTCCCTACGTTCAGAGCACTCTTTCTGAAAATGTCGACTGGACAGACTTAAAATTAGTTTAGCCAAAGATGACCCCGATCTTTCCTTGCCTTTCTCTCTCTCTCTCACACACACACACACATACATACATACACATACATACATACACACTCACACACATGAACAAATAAACAAACAAACATATATATACATATAGACTGTTATTATCCGAACTAACTATAACAGCTTTTACAAGCATGCGAATGCACAGAATTCGAAGGTGGAAAGTATATTGTGGCTGCTATTACAATAGTCAAAGCACAAATTGATATGAACAGACTAGATAGATAGATAGATAGATAGATAGATAGATACGGATATAAATATTAGGGTATATTAAAAGTATATTTGTTATTTTCAAGCAATGCAAGTTTTTTACAATAGTTTTAATATATATTATAAAGTAATATTTGTTATCAGACTTTACAGAAATGATCATTTGTAACTCGATTCCACCTCACTAAACAATTGCAATACTTCAAGAAGTAAAAATAAAATTGCATAAACATTATATATATATATATATATATATATGTATATATTAGTTTTTATGTATATTTCATAGCATGGGTGCTTGTCTGCAACTAATGGTTTCATGCCGTCTTTACACGGCAATCATCAGGCTTTTTCTGCTTGATAGCATAAAATCATTAATCGCAGATAATCATCCATGCTATTAAATATACATCATCATCATCATCATCATGTCGTGCCGCCAGCATAGATATCCTTGACCCTCTCTCGCCACTTCTCCCTATCGTTCATCGCCTCTGGCATATCTTCAGGGCTACATCCCGTATCATCACACAGCTGCTGTATGTATGTTCGAGCTGGTCGTCCTACTTTTGCTCGGCCATATGTGGGGGTCCACAGGAGTACATCACTTATGAGATCGTCCTTGCTCCTCCAGCAGTGTCCTGCATGTCTGGTTCGTCTAACTTGGATAGTTTTCGTGATGGGAGGTAGGTGGCCGTATAGTTTGTACTTTGTGGAGTGTTGTCGCCAGGACTTGTTCAATATTGCTCGCAGCATTCTTGTGTAATTACCGTCTAGCTTTTTCTCTAGCCGTTTTGTTAGCGTCCAAGTAGTGCATCCATACAGCAGTATCGATACGACCACTGCTTGGAAGAAACTGCGTTTCATTTTATCGGTCAGGTCTGTCTTCCATATGATCGATAGCTTATCGATAGCTAATAGCTGTCCATGCCTTCGTTAGCTGCGTGTCGATGTCTTTTTCAGTTGATGAGACACTGCTTCCTAGGTAGGTGAATTTGTCTACCATTTTCAGAGAGCTTCCGTCTAGTGTGAAAATGTCGCCTGTTTGATTAAAACACACGTTTCAGTTTTGTGTGCGTTGACATGGAGGCCAATGCCTGTGGCGGCTTGTTCCAAACTATGCAGTAGTGTTTAGACTTGGTTGGGTGTATTTGCCAGAATTGCTATGTCATCGGCGTAGTCGGGGTACCTTCTGCTTCTTTTCTTTGTCAGCTCGAAGCCGTTTTCTTTGATTTTATCAATCGACGTTCTAAGCACGTAGTCTAGACAGATGATAAAGAGGTATGGGGCTAGTGTGTCCCTTTTTAGTACTCCTGCTACAATGTCTAAGTATTCTATGTCTCCATCCGGTGAACGTACTTTCACTTTGGTGTTTCTATAGAGAATCCTTATTGCTGCGACGGTCTCTTTTGATACGCCCTATGCTAGTATGATTTGTTCCATCTTCCCTCTGTGAATGGAATCGAAAGCCTTGGTCAAGTCGACAAATAGTATTGTCGCCTGTAGATTTTTTGCCCGTACGCCTTCAAGGATTCTACGGATGGTCAATATTTGGAAGGTCTTTGATCTATTTCTCTGGAAGCCATTTTGGTTTTTCCTAAGAAAGTTGTCAATTTTGGGTTCTATGCGGTTCCGTAGTAGGGCATTGTAGATTTTGGCTGCTATGGATGTGAGTGTTATACCTCGGTAGTTCTTGGCTAATCCGAGGTCACCCTTTTTAGGGAAGGGGAGGATGCATCCCTTCATCCATCTGTCTATCGGGTTTTGATTGTAGACTGCGTTGCAGTGTCCGAGCAGTATGTCGTCAAATTGTCTGGTCTTCTATACTTGCGGGGGAATCTCGTCAAGCCCTGCGGCTTTCCTATTTTTAATTTTTCTAAGGACTGAGTCAAGTTCTTCTTGAGTGAACGATCCTAGTTTATTGTCCAATTGCTTACTAATAATTCTGGTGATTGGTGCATGTTTAACTTTCGATGGGTTTCCTAGTAGATTTTTGAAATGCTGTTTCCACAGTTTTATTCTTTCTTATTGGTTTGTAGCTTTCAATTTAGCTTTGGTTGTGCTCTTCCTTCTACTCATTTCGTTTATCATTTGCTAGGCTATCCTAGATTGCCTATCTTCCACTGAGTCTCTAATCTTATCTATCTGATTTTGTATGTATTCTGTCTGTTCTTTTAGATATATGCTTGCTAATTCATTTTGTGCCTTTTTTAGTTTTAGGGCATTTGAGTTTGTTGGATTCTTCCTATAGCATTTGGAGGCAGTTTTCACGTCTGCACGTTTTTTTTCTAACCACTAACGTTTCCCATGGGACTCTATCTTTAGTTCTAGGTTTTGTTGGATTACAATTCGCTGCTGCCTCGAGGTGTGCGTTAACGAAATTCTCATATTCGTCATTTGGGGTATCTTTTTTCTGTCTTCTCCTGTAGGGTCTCGAATCTGTTTCTCAATTCTAATACATCTTTATCTCTAATATCTCTGTGGTTAAGAAGGGCCCAGTCATAGTTTTTGGTGGTCGCTGTTCGTGTGGCGTTTTTTCGTAGGCTTAGTCGTATTCTTACATTTTACAAAGAAAACAGCATACAATTTTGTAAAATTTTTTGGCATTTTAAGGTATTAGGACATAAGACAATATACTGACGAGTTTTGGACCCTTGGTTTCTGGTGGCACATGGTTAGTTCTTCATCTCTTGCGTTCTCCTCAAACGTTTAAAATTGTATGCTGTTTTATTCTTTGTAAAATGCCGCTTGTACAGTGTGTTTTTAAATGTAAAGACAATTTTACTGTAAATCCAAATTTGATATATGACCCTGGACAAAAGTGCTAGCATGCTCGGTACATGGAAGAGTCTCTTCTAAAAGAAGAACCACCCCCATAGTAGTTTAGAAAAAACAAAAAACAGAACCACCCCCATAGTAGTTTAGAAAAAACAAAAAACAGCCGAAGTAAAGAAAGTTCCAATGCCACAAAAAACAAAAACAAAAAAACAAAACAAAATAAAACCAACCCCAAAAAATAACGAAATGACACTTGTCCCCCTCCCCGAGTAGTAGACCTACCTAAATTTTATTAAAATCCATTTATGACCAAACGGTAGAGGAGAACGCCAGAGATAAAAATATATATATATATATATATATATATATATATATATATATAAATCATGTTAAATAATAGCTCTGTCACAGATATTGAGTACTCTCCAAATTATACCGCATTTGGACTGCCACTAATCCACCAAGTGAAGTAGTGACAACCATATTCTGTTGTAATAAATATATATATATATGTGGGTTGTTCCAAAAGATCCCTGCCTTAGCCATATTTTAGATTTGTCATACACCTCCTACCTTTGTATGTGTTTCACCTGCACGGAAATTAAGACAGAAATCTGAATTAGTTTTTCTTGATTTATAAGTGTTATGTAGTGCCACAAGAAAAGGTTCACCTATCGGTCTCCTTTATGCGTGAGGCTTAAAACATTTTGAACGACCTCCGTATATATATATATATATATATATTTGGAAAAGAAAATCATTTTTTCATTAAAAAATGTTTTTGATAATCCATCTCTTTTGCTATTTATTAAGCTTTCCACCCTTTTATACTCAGGATTTGGGCTACATACAGTACTTGTAATCAAATGCGTGTCCCTATGCAAAGTTGAAAAGTATAGCACTAAAACGGATATAATTAAGAATTATTTATTACCAAGCTTTACGGGATTGAAAATCTATGACCAAAAATATGAATAAAATAACAAAATCCTTGTATCTTAAATCTAGAAAAAAATTAATTTTTCCTTGAAAAATTTATAATAATTGTATTTATCTATTGGTGATGCTGTTCTTGATCCAATTCCAACGTTCACGTGTCCATTACAGACATTTTCAGTTATGGACATTGATTAGCGTGAGTATTCTGATTGGCCAATGGTTGCTCAGTTCTACATACAACAAGGATCGATGTACTGTATGTTGTGTTGCATTCTTTCATTGATTGCATTGAAAGATGTGCAATTCATGTCAGAGTGGCCTTTCTTTCTTAAGTATTTGCGACAAATTGTCAAAAAATTTCTTTCATTGAACAATTGCTAATGATTAAAATTACACATGATTATTCCACTGCATAAGCTTCAAAAACATGCAAAAAATATACTACCGTCATTATCCGTTTATATCCTGCACTCGTGTATAATACGCATCCTAAAATTTGTTCTATGCAATTCTGAAAAATAAATAATATATGTCTTGTATACAATACGGACAGACATTTTTTAATTATTGCATGCTAAATTTTGCATCTTCTCAACGTTTTATCTGTTTCGTATGAACTAAAAATAAATATTTACACAGTTTATTTATGTTTTGCAACAAAACTTTTACGCAGCATTAGAGCAAACTCACGGACATGTCCACACAAAATGCAACGAGCTTGTGGTAAAAATAAATTCGCACTAAGCGAAACAAAATTATAAACAAACACATATTCCAGTATCTATTTCTCTATTCCGACATAAAACAGAAATGTTTGTTGCACATTACTAATTTTGGATCAAAGATACAATTTACATTTGGTCATATTATCCTAAATATGGTGATGAACGAAGTCGAATAAAAAGATATTACTTAGTTCTTGTGTATAATACGCACCCCTCAATTTTTGGCTTAAAATTTGTTTTCACAAATATTTACTGTATACATCTGAAAAGTATTGATACTGTGATTTTATCGCTAACTTCTTCATTCAAAACTCTTTTTATTACTGTTTTCTGATAATTTACGGTGGGGATTTTTATTGGTGCAATCTTTTTTGATAATAATAAATTTCCAAAGATTCCCTATCAAACTATTATTTGGATGGTCATTCTTTGCAATTTCTTGTTTTCAACTCGCCAAGATCCGCTTTCAAAGTATGATTAACCGCAATTGATAAGATTGATGATGTAGAAAGTTGAACCTTGAATGAATTTGCAATGAGGAATGAGTTAATAAATATTTTTCTTCACATTGTTACATTTACTCGACACCCTGAAAATTACTTTATAGCAACATTTTATTAAGCTTTATATTGACAATAGAAATTTGAAGCAGCAGATTCTAATGTCTTCATTTGATTACATATTTTATTATGACGCTTGCGTTCAATTGACGTTTCCGTTCAATAATTGCTTCACTATGAACATTAAAGGATTTAAAATTGAGTAAAAAGCCGCTTAATTTTTAAATTTATAAACTATATGGAACTCTTCAATGAAGAAAACAAAAACAATGGAACAAGGAAAGATCACATCACCGTATAAGTCCACTTGTCTCCGCATCTTCACGAAAAATCTCCATGGTAAGATGTGTAAGACTGCTTCTTAGTTCTTGTGCCGAAAAATCACTAAATTTCATCAGGAGAATCCAGCCGAAAATTATGCCTGCTTAATTTAATGGCAACAATTGTCTCTTGCTACAGTCCCATCGATGCCAATGATAAAAAAGATATCATCAAGCTTCCCTTGTCCGACACATTCCCAAACACATCGTTCTAATCATCGGTTTAAATAAGAATGCTCATATAAGCAAAGACGGGAGCAAATATATCCGCTGAAACAGCTCGTCAATCGGAAGTAGAGATTATCTAGCGGAGACGCTTTATCTGTTTATCTGTTGGTGTTTTCTATTATCACCACTTTTATATTTTTTTGATTTTTTTGTTTTGTTTTTTGTTGTTGTTTTTTTTTGTTTTGTTTTTTTTTTTTTAATTAATTCTATAATGATGAATTTTACATCTCCGTTAAAGTCATTGCCGTTTGGGCGTAAATATTGTTCTACAAGAATTAGTTTGTTGTCATCCATGGATTTTATCTCGTGTCTATTGTCATTAGATATAAAATAAAATGGCCACTCTGACTTTACAATGTAGGCGTATTATCGTCGTAAGAAATGGACAGGGCGACACGAGTTCAAATCCTTGACGAGACTATTCACATTTTACATAGCACTTATACTCTTGGGAAAGGCATGAATCTAACAGTTCTCCCCCCAACTCTGGGTAATTCGTAGTGCAGACTGGACTCTCTAGCCTTGGTATGGTAACCGGTCTGAATTCAAACCTGGTAAACTCCGAAAAAATTGACCTTGCGCCGCATCCCACTCGTTGACAAATACATGCAATATATTATTTTTGACAGTGCGTACTGTCCAGTAAATGAATTACATTTTTACTTCTCGAATTATATATATATATATATATGAGGGTAATTTAAATGAGGTGAATTAGGCCTAAAAACTTGGCAATAGGAAGCTTTGTTTATAGTTGCATCATTCCTAAGAAATCAATTGTGGTTGGTCCTTTCATGTCCCAGAAAACAGCCAGCTTGACTTTCTTTACTGACAGCTGCTTCCGAAACCTTTTCTTTACCGGAGAGTCAGTGTGCTTCGACTCCATGGATTGTTTGGTTTCGGTTCTTGCTTTTTAGAAGCATGTCGCAGGTTATTTGTCGAAGAACGGGAGTGGTACTATTTAACCAATAGGTGCGGTGATAAAGAGGTTCGTAGCTTTCCCATGGGAGATGTTCATACCTTTCCCGAAAGTGATCGTAATGGTGTAACGGGTGTTCGAAATTGCTAACTCTCTCTCTCTCTCTCTCTCTCTCTCTCTCTCTCCACTGCTACAAAAAGAACCCAGTTAGAGATGCTACAAAGTCCCCTATATTTAAATATGACGTTTGGCTGACCTACCAGCACTGGATAACAAACAATGGGAGGTATTAGTTTCAGAACGTCACGAAGACTTTCGCAACCACCTGTGTATTGTTTTCTGACATTTTGAGCCGCGTGATAATATATACAACATAATCAATGCAGCACACACACACACACACACGCACGCAGACACACACACACACACACACACACACATATATATATATATATAAAGGAAAGTGAATAAATACTCTAATTTGGGTGACCCACTTTGTCAAATATAATAAAGCAGTTTGTCGTAACAAAGCGAATGGACATATTCAGTTAGCAACTGAAAACAATTTTCAAACGCGCGAGAGCGCCATGTCTGTCTGGTTAGAAAATACAATTGGCGAATAAATTCATCGCTTTTTATTTCTTTTTTATTTCATTTTATTTTTTCATTGCAATATTTTTCGTTTTTTTTTTCCTTTTTTTTTCGAGATGCAATTATTCATCTGGTTTTTATATATACAGTGCTGTACACGTGTATGCGGTTGTAAGTATGGACATTTGCATCAGCATTTACACACACACTCACACATATGTATATATACTTAAATCCTGATGTAAATATATATACATATACATTAGTATATATATATATATATATATATATATATATATATATAACATAAGAATCTGAGGAGATATACAAATTTAATATTCTTATATCTTAATATTTAAAGAATAATAATTTTCTTTTAAAATAAAAAGTTTTGACACTTTCCGAACTATTTAATATAAAAACACACACTCTCTCTCTCTCTCTCTCTCTCTCTCTCTCTCTCTCTCTCTCTCTCTCTTTCTCTGTGTGTGTATATATATATGTGTATATCTGTGTGCGTATGTGTCCATGTCTACTGTCCTGTCTCGACATATATATATATATATATATATATATGTATGTGTGTGTGTGTGTGTGTTGATAGATTGATGGAGGCAGTATTGCTCATAAGAATTTGAACGAACAGTTTGCTTCTAATGAAAAGTTAAAAGCAGGTTATGTCGAAAGTAACACCCAGGAGTATTCAGATTTTATTATGAAATGTCTTTCAGTATAATTTTTATTATATTGGATTAATATTCACAGATGAATTGTGTGCATATACAGAGGAAGAGGATTATATTGAAAATTAAGAATCTGTTGCATGAAATAAATGCTTATTTCATCATAAGATTCCAGTTATACATACACACACACATACACACACAGACACACACACACACACATATATATATACATATATATATATATGCGTGTGTGTGGAAGAAATGAATTGAATCTGATAGAATGTACGTATTAATCCGTTTTTTCAAATAGCAAAATCTACCAGCCCTGATGAAGACTTCTAATTGAATCAACATTTATCTAACATAATTATTTTCTATGCTAAAATAATTTTGATAAAATATTTTTTCATTCAAAAAAAGATTGAAGTCGAAAACTAAACAAGCCATCAAGCATATTTTTCTTCCGTTTTACATCTTCTACGTATATATATATATATATATACTAGCTCTAGCTTTATGATAATGAACCAATGTTGCCATCACAACAAAGTAGAATATTCAAAATCAAAAAGATAATGCCAGTTGTGGTACCCAAGGTGGTCTGACTACTAGTGACAGTACTTTTTGTAGCTGTTGTGTTCGTGACTACCATATTTACTTCTGATTGTTTGCTTTGTCAAGTCCTTCCGTGCCCATGTTGAGTTTGAAAGATCCACGAATTGGGGTTGACACATTTCAGCCGGATCTTCTTCTGACAGTCAGGTGATACAAGTGGCTAGATTGTCTAGCAACTCAAAGAAGGGAGATGGTTTTTATTGAAACACGTTTGTGAGATAATTAATATCAAGCAAACAATGTTTACTTTCCTGGTAAAAAGAAGATTAAAGAATATCGCGAGAAGAAGAGTGACGATGAGGTGCTGTTAGTATAATAGCAATATCTCTGAAGTCTGGGACTTTGAATTTTTATAAAGTCGGCTGGTTGTTTGAGCGGCTCGGGTCCAGAATAGAAGAGATGCTTCTTAGGCAATCTTGAGTTTACTCTTTGCCTCTTCCCTCACCCTCTCTCATGATTCGTTTTACCATCTTGTTTTTATAGATCAAAATCTAAACTAAAAAGGTTACTGATTGGTTCTTCAATAAGAGAATATTAGAAGTCATATTTCCATTGGTCAGCCAATCCTGGTTCAAGATTATATCTTACAGGTGTAGCCAAAACCATTTTCAGATCCTTTGACGAATGGGAACATGTTTAGAGTAAAAAGAATTTTCAGCCTCACCTGACTGGATGAGCCATTCCCAGCTCACCTTTATCTAGGGCGGAGTAAAATTAAATCTCCCTTTTGACATTGACCTTTAAGATAAGGACTAGAAAAATGTTTTACGAAATGACCTGTCTCGTCGTTATGATCGACAGAGTTAGATGACAACCGAAAAATTAAATTCGCAAACCTTAAAAATCAAAACAATTGTCTCTCACTTAACTGACCTTCAGGAACAATCGAACAGCATTTTAGGTTAATTCAAGCCTTAAACAAAAATATACTTATTTTAAGGATCTTTTTATTTTTTTAGATACATATATTTTAATTTTTTACATATGAATTAAGTATTTAACAGCACATTGTGTCACATCCCTCTCCCACCTACCAGCTGGATAATCGTCGATAAACCACGAAAATAAGAAAATACATATACATGGATTTGGTTACATGATTGAATAGATGAATTTGTCCATATTGAAAAAGAATTTTTTTATAGCTCAAGAGAAAGTGTGTATGTGATAAGAGTTCATTTCAATAACAGAAAGTCTATGCTCTGCTTCTCTCTCTCTCTCTCTCTCTCTCTCTCTCTTTCTCTCTCTCTCTCTCTCTCTCTCTCTCTCTCTCTTTAAATGTTCAAATAGAACTACCCATAACTGTCTTTTATTTCTAATTTCTTAAACAGGAAATATTTCCACTGACGGCAACTGCAATGGCTCTTTTGAGTTAGCCGTGGACTGTTATCTTGGCTCCTTGCTAATAGGTCCCATTTTTATTTGTTGCTCTGGTGTCACTTCCGGTTGGTCTGTGACAATTATCCCTGAGCTTCTCCCATTCCCGTGCAAATGTACTGGTTCATTTCTATTTAGCTTTTTCAACCAAGATCGTATTATTGTGACTAATATTAATGAAAGCTATCCAATTATTAAACCAATGGTTATAATTAAAATTGTATAAATTTATAATAGCCATCATTTAAAAGAAATCTTTTTTTACCTGAGCTAATGCTAACTGGTCCTTTTCGAAAACATTTAACTTACTTTTTACAACATTTAACCCTTCTTCAGAGACGGTACCGAAAAGTAAGTTCAGCGCTTTCCCCATTATGGGAAGTACCGACCTCTTTTCTCTATTCTGCAATAACTACAAACCTTTCAAATACCCTCCTATAATCTCTATGCTACTTTTCATTATATGAATGTCTTGCATAAGTGGACAACAAAGTTTTAAACATTTCCATTTTTCTGGACCTATGCAGTCTTTTCCCCTTTCCCATTAGGATGGTTCCAACTATTTCTTTTCCTCATTCGTGCTGTAAGGAACGATAAAGTTCTAGATTCATTGTAAAAACTATTAACCAGTTCGATCTGGTTATTATCATCTCGCTTGTTTTACGAAATATTATATTCTGACTGTGTAGCAGGAATAGGTACTTCAGGCCAGAAATTCTACAAGAAAATAGGGGTTCTATTTAGTCAAAGGAACTAATGGGTGTGAATTCGTCTTAATGTCGAGTTTCCCATATATTCCACTTGTATAAAAAAAAAAAAAAAAAACAGACGTTTATACGTATACATATCTACACACATATACGTATATGTATATTTCTGTAATCGAATGATTAGAGAAGACCGAACCTACCAACAACAGAATGTACTTATTAATCCGTTTTGTCAATTAGCAAAATCTACTAGCCCTGATGAAGACTTCTAATTGAAAGATAATTATTTCCTATGCGAAAATAATTTTGATAAAATATTTTTTTCATTCAAAATAAGGTTGAAGTCAAAAGGAGATGGAAGATAAACAAAGCATTAAACATATTTTTCTTCCGTTTCACATTTTCTCTCTCTCTCTCTCTCTATATATATATATATATATATATATAGCAAATTAAATTTACAAACTATCACATATTACCATAACTTCAATGTACTATAAAATTTTAGAAAAGTGATCAAATTGATCAATTTGCTCATCTGTCAAATTTACCATTTCTCGCCTGATTTTCTTTTAGATTCGTCTGTCATTGAGAAAGCCTTAAATTCCTCGAACTTTACATTCGCACCATTCGAGGAGTGCTGAAAAGTTCTCAGTCTTCGAAAGAATGAAATGACTGAACGTTTATGCAATTCTCCACGTTCACCCAAAACTCAACAGATTTGTTACATCATTTCTCAACTTTCTTTAACACTACAAAATCAATAACAATGGCTTTTCCTTTCCAGGTTAGACTAAGAACTTGAATCACTTTTACCACGAGTTACCACGAGGATGGGCTGAAAAGTTGATCGGCTGAAAAGTTTTTATGATGACCAAACTTTGGTAAAAAAGTCTGGTCATCATATATATATATATATATATATATATATATTTGCGACGGTTGTTCAAAAGGAGTTAGAGGAAAAAAGCTTTTCACTATTTTTCGATACAGTATCCATTGATATCAATGCACTTGGTCTAATAATTTTCAAGAATTGCAATGCCATCCTAGAAGAAGTTGGTTTCCTATTCCTATATATATATATATGTACATATATATGATGACCAGACTTTTTTAACCAAACGAATTCAAGCATTCCAACACCGATGAAAGAAGTGCGTGGACCACCTGGCGAGGAGGAAGAGTTCTCTGGAAATAGATGCAACGACAGTCAAAGAACACTGTGGGTCACTGAAGGCCAATTAAGAAAAAAGTCTTTGACCTTTTTAAAAGTACAAGGGTGGGCTGAAAAGTTCATATGATATTGTCATATCTGTTGATTATAACTTTTTTTGAACAATGTGATCCAAGCTCTGATACAACGATCGAAGAAGTGTGTGAACCGGAAGGGAACTAAGGTGAAATATAAGCCTCATTTTGTTTTATTCCAGGAGAATATGTTGGTCAGCCGATGAACTTTTCAGCTGACCCTCGTAGTTGCAAAAGCAAAAATGTTATTTATTTACTGGATTGAAAATACTGCCAAAATCAACACATTGGAAAATCAGAATGGACAATTTGGACTGTCAAAAATTCCACTTTTGCCTAAGTAGCTGGCCCTGATCTTTTTTCCTTTTTTTTTTTAACAACCAGAACCCTCTTTGCCATCGTTAAGTGACTTTAAACACTCCTTTCGTATCCACTTTAGATTTTTTTTCCTCGGATAGGATTCTTAATATGTACTCGCGTAATATTTTATTTATTCAGTAAAGCCAACTGTTCTTATGGAAAATTAAATTGTCTTTCCTTCATGTCAGCAGTTTAACGTTCTTCTTATGAAGGCTTCCATCTGATTAATCGACCATCTCACAAAGCCGGGTTTATCGGAACGGTTCTCGGAAAATGACAGAACGTTCAATTTCACGCAGTCAACTGAATATTATCTCATAAAACATCTTTAAGGAAAGCTTTGGAGTGGGTTGTTCGAAGCATGAAAAGCCTTTTAGCCAAGAAATAGCAACGGTGAGATGTCCTTGTACATCGTTCGTTTGGTATTTCTCTATTGTTCCCTAATAAAGTCGAATAACAAGAAGAGGTTGTTAAGAGGCATAGTCTTGTTCTCTCTCTGTCTCTGTATGTCAGTCTGTCTCTTTTTTTCTCTCTCTCTATATATATATAAATATATATCGTTATTATCATCATCATCATCATCTTCAAATCGTGCAATTAGTACGAAGTCCCATTACTATCTCTCTCTCTCAGTTCCTTTAGACGGCACACAGTGTCCATACAGAGTCAACCTATGTAAGTCTTTGCTAGTCGGCTATTATGAAGCTTTACAAAAAACACGAAAGCACTGACTCATTCACACGATGGTGACACCGATTTATTTGACATTGTCCCTAAATTCTCGCAAGAGATGCATTTGTAACATATCTATTTATATTCTGCCAAGATTGCATTTTACGAACGTCAATTGATATGATGAAAGAAAATAGTTTCATTTTAAAAAAGACAAGAAGCAAACGATATCCTGCTGAAACTACTTTTCGCAAATTCATCTACTCCTAGCCAAGCAGCAAGAGTCATTGGCCTCTACGTGAACGAAAATAAAAACAGCGTTCATGCTTTTTAAACAGAAAGCCATCTCCACTTTAAGTGGTAAGCCATTGAAATCAGTTGTCTAGTTCATATACCTCAGCAATAATATCTCATCGACTGAAAGTGATATCAACACAACTTCAGCCAATAACTGTTACTGACAGGTTGTTTATATATATATATATATATATATATATATATACCCATATTTACCAATCCCTCCGCTCAGGCAGGATATGACATGAGGCCAATTTTTTAAGCGGAGTTTAACAGGTTTGAATTCAGAGTTTTCTTTCTCCTAGACTAGTTGCCTCACCAAGGCTGAAGAAACCAGTCTGTCCTACTATTTACCCTTAGCTGGAAGGAGAATAATTGGATTCATACCTTTCCCAAGGGTATTAATGCTATGTGAAATGCAATTAGTTTGGTCCAGGATTTGAACTCGTTTCGCCGTGTCCATTTCCTATGACGATAACCATTACGCCACGGGCACATATCTATATATATATATATGTGTGTGTGTGTGTGTGTGTGTGTGTGTGGTGTCTCAATATACATGGGACCCATGTGACAGCTAATAACTATACTAATAATAATTTTGCGTTCTTCTATGTTTCAAATGTGAAAATAGTATACTACAACAACTATTAATCCTCGAGAAATTGTCTTAGACAAGAGAGGAAAAATATTTTACGTCACTACTTTTTTGGAGATATGATTTATAACTGAGACAAGAAACAAAAAAAAAGTTACATGGAAACTGATATAATAACAATTTTAAAAAAAAAAACATTAATTTGATGTCTCTAGCACAAAGGATGCATTTTTCTCTGGACATGTTCAAATGACCAGTGAAATACTAACTGCCTAGTCTTGGTTTTGAACTCTGGTCATCATGTCCATTTTCTAAGAAGATAACTGTTACACCAGGTTGACCTGCTCTATATTTCTATATTGTCAAACACACACATATATATATATATATATATATATATGTGTGTGTGTGTGTGTTAGGCTGTGTGTGTATCCATGTATATAGGTATGCATGTGTGTGGTCTCTCTAAAAGTGCTGCTAGTACCATGTAACCCATTACTACCTACCGCATGTTTGCATGGTCATAGTTTACCCCACAGTCATTCGGCAACGTGAAAAATATAACAAGTCAAAGGGCTGATAAACCCTTTTGTTGGGTTAAGGGTCATATGGCACACTTCTGTCGTAGTGGATACCAAAATTATAATAAATCATCTCAGAGAAAGACACACTGGGAGTGATGGAGCTATTTTTAAGCATCCATCGAGGAGAACGACACTATAATGTAAAACCTGCGGTTTCAGTAATTCCAATTGTGACTCTCTCTCATTCTCTCTCTCTCTCTCTCTCTCTATATATATATATATATATACACACATATCCATCTATCTATATATACATCTATATCTATATATATATATATATATATATATTATATATAGCTTAAATTGCTATTATGTTCTTATATATGTCGCCGTAACTCAAGCCCACAGCGATAATTTTGATTATGATAATTTTGACAAGAGGGAATTTCTACGGAACGTCATTTTTACTCAACCAAATTCTCAATATAGTAAATATAACCATTAATGCTATTTAAAATCTCATTTAGAATATATTTAAAATATCATCACGGACCGCTATTACCATGAGATCCTAACAGACAGTTAATCATCTAGTATATAGTAGTTTATTCTAAATCTTAGCCTAGCTATGGCACCAGGCCCGGCGTATGGAGCAACATTTCTGAATCGAACTCATCAACATTAATCTACCTTATAAACCATTAAACCGCGTGAAATGGCTATCTAGGATATATATATATATATATATATATATATATATATATATATATATATATATATATATATATATATATCAAACAATTGTTTGTATCTTTCTCGAAAAAGAAAAGTGGAATAAACTAATTTGGTCACGTACACACAAACACACACACACACACACACACACACATATATATATATATATATATATATATTAATTCTTTTCATTTTCCTTTTTCTCTTCTTTTTTCTTCTATTTTTCTTTTACAAATACTTTCTTGTCTGCGTCTCTCTGTATTAGTTTATCCTATTTACCAACCCCTCCGCTCGGGCAGGATATGACACAAGGTCAATTTTTAAGCGGAGTTTAACAGGTTTTACTTCAGAGTTTTCCTTCTCCTAGACTAGTTACCTCACCAAGGCTGAAGAACCCAGTCTGTCCTACTATTTACCCATAGTTAGAGGGAGAATAATTGGATTCATACCTTTCCCAAGGGTATTAGTGCTATGTGAAATGCAATCAGTCTCGTCCAGGATTTGAACACGTGTCGCCGTGTCCAATTCCTACGACGATAACAAGTACACCACGGGCACCTCCACTGTATTAGTTTATTCCATTTTCCTTTTTCTAGAAAGATACAAGTTATATATATATATATATATATACATATATATGTATATATATATAATCTTTCTTTTATTTTCTACTTTTCTTCCAACCTTTTTTGTCCTGTTACCAGACGTGCGGACAAAAGCAAAGCAAATCGGTTCTCTCTCTCTCTCTCTCTCTCTCTCTCTGGCGATGGTTGGAAGCGCTGGTCTAACCAGAGGATGAAATGTCTTCCTTCTGTGATTCTATCGCCGGAGATTGACTTTGACGGATGCCGAAAGAAACAGGATTTATGATTTAGACGGGTAGTGAATAGAAGAAACAATCTTGTTGAGGAGGGAAAAACAGGATGTGTGCGGTATGTCAGTAGATAAATGTCTGTGTCTGATCCAAACAACAAACAAACAAGCAAAGTAAACAGTATTTACATTGTGAAGCAGGTCAGAGATGCAAAAGAAAACGTATCTGCGTCACGTGACTGCAGTTGGCCGCTACGTTATAAAAAAAGTCGTAAAGAGAGAAAGACAGAAATAGCTTTTTGGTATATCAAGTATTGGTTGTTGAAAAAAAAAGTAGAAGGCTGTAGATTTGTCCAAGCGGTCGATGATACCGGCTGGATTGAGTTAAGCAAAACTGCCGGGAAGTATCTTTTTGGAATTGCTGTCGAGGGTTCCGTCAAAGGAAAGTGGAATAAACTAATTGGCTGAGACACAAGAAAGAGTTTTAGGGATAAATATAGAAGCAAAAAGAAGGAGGAACGTGAAAAGGAGAAAATGGAAGGATAAGAGGGACAAGTTCAAGGAGGAGATGATTGTAATCAAACATGGCGGATAAGAACAAAGGCAAGAATGGTATCGGGAGTTGAAAACGATAACAACACAGAGATATTAAGGACGATAATAACTTATAGCGATGCAAAACAGGCGCAGATATGATACATAAAATGAAAGGTAAAGATTTTAGTGGAAGACATAAAGATAAAGAATGAAAGAAAGATAAAGAGTGAAGCGGTGAAAATGAAGAAAAGTGAAAGAAAGAAAGAAAGAAAGAAAGAAAGAAAGAAAGATAAAAGGAGGCACAAGAGAAAGAAAGGTTAAAGGAGGTACAGGAGAAAAACTAAGAAAGAAAGAAAGAAAGAAAGAAAGAAAGAAAGAAAAAAAGAAAGAAACTTGCCAGGAAATATTAAAAATAACAAATAGAAAGAAAGAAGGAAGAAAAAATGTCGTACAGAAAAAGAATAAAACGAAGGCTAAAGAACGAAAACGAAAATAAAGAGATAAAATAATAGAAAAACAAAAACTGAAGTAAAAAGAAGAAAAGAAAGAGCAGTAAAAAAAAAAAGAGAGAAAGAATGAAAGAAAAGGTAATAAAAAGTAAGTAAAAGATTAGAAAGAAAATATTGTATATTCAAGGGGAAAAAGGAAGAAAGACAAAAGATGAAATATAGGGAGAATTTAATCAAAAGAACGAAAGAGTTTAAAATTTGTTTGGAATGAATCATCGGATGAGGTATGAAGAAAAATTGTTGCAGAATGAAAAGTAAACAAAGAAATAGGGAAAATACTATGATGAGTTTAACATACTCCGTACGATTGACTAAACAACAAACTGTTGTTCATTGAACACGCAAGATCAAGACTTGTAAAGTAATATACTTTACGAGTCTTGATCTCATGTCTTCAATGAATATTTGCCTTCAGAAGAATAAGGACGATAAACAAGGGCGATAAATCGTGTAAATATCAAACAGACTTTCAAGTCTTGATTTTGATTGGACACTTACTTTTCATGTGTCTACTTCTGGTCAGTGTCCATGGAACTAAAATTCTGGTCGTCAGAATTTTAAGAATATGTTTGGACTAAAGAAAAATACAGAAAAGTATGAAAATAAATAGACACGGGAAAGAGAGAAAAGAAACTAGCTATGGAAAAAAGGAAATTGTCATAAAAGTATGTAGAAAGAAAACGAAACAAACAGAAATGAAAAATATGGGGTATTTATGATATCTATTATAATTTGTGGGCATTTAATAGTCAACGTAGAGAGAATGAAGGGTTGGAAATAAGACGAAAGATCGAAAGTCAAGAAAATAAAATAAAGAAGTTGGAGATGAAGATAAAGTAAAACATTAAGTTGGGAACATTATGGACAAATTAAGCATTATATATATATATATATATATAAGGAGAGATTTATGATTTAGACGATTGTGAATAGAAGAAACAAACTTGTTGAGGAGGGAAAAACAGGATGAGTGCGGTATGTCAGTAGATAAATATCTGTCTGATCCAAACAACAAACAAACAAGCTAAGTAAACAGAATCTACATTGTAGAGCAGGTCAGAGATGCAAAAGAAAACGATTCTGCGTCATGTGACTGCAGTTGGCCGCTACGTTATAAAAATATCAACAAAGACATGTAGATAGATAGATAGATAGATAGATAGATAGATAGATATTGATATTGATAAGAGACTTGTAAAGTTACATATATACATACATACATAAATATTATTCACCCTCCAGCTAGATAGGGAAAATAGGTTCTTTAGTCTTGGTTAGGCAACAAATCAAAGAAAAGAAAAACTGAAGTGAAACCTCCACTTAAAAATTGACCTTGTGTCATATCTTGCTCATATAGAGGGGTTTGTGAATGCATATATACATGTGCACTGATTGAGATACAGGAGCAAAAAGAAAGAAAAAAGAAAGTTACTTGCATACACATGAATAGACTCTGATGAATATGTGCGTGTTTTTGCCTATATATATATTTTTTTCTTCTCTCTCCCATTTGTCTTGCTATCATTTTTATTTTCACCCGCTTTTTACTTAATCTTATCTACATTGTTTTTTAAACGACTTCTGAAATTTGTCGCTTGACAAATCTCAAATAAAAGAGCCCTTGCGATTTCAATAAAATTCCTTCATAGTGTAAATCTCCTATTTCGCATATGTCTCTAAGTATTTGTCTTTTTTTAATTTGCTTGTAACAAAAATTTATATATATATATATATATATATATATATATATATTATATATATATATATATATATATATATATATGGACTCCTACGCATGAATAGACCAGTAATGTCCGGCCAGGAAAGACTTATGTTTGTCAGCTCTGCGATGGTACTACATGTCCTCAAGAGGACTAGCCAATAGTGATGGCTAGGGAGAGAGAGAGTGAGAGAGAGAGAGAAAGAGAGAGAGAGAGACAGTCAGGGGAATCCGTGTTATCAGAATGTCTTGAACATGATGAGGATGTACTTATATCAACAGAGATAAATGTTAGCAGATTGACATAAAGATTAAAAAAAGAACGAAACATGCCAACGTGCATACGTACATACATATAATGTAAATAGACTGAGAGAGACAAAAAGAAAAAGAGAAAGTAAAAATTTAATAGAAAGACAATGAAACTAACTAAAAATCAAATTCTAAAAGAAGAACAAACAAAACGAATGACAACTGAAGAAGAAAAAAATAAACAATGTCTGAATGAAAAGAAAGTTTTCGATGCAGTCAATAAAAAATAGCTAAACAAAAATGAAAGGTAAATGATGAATAAATACGAAAGAAAATCAGACGGAAAAACCCTTAAGAATAGGAAATTTGTGCAGGAAGAAGACATAAAAACCTGGAAGTCATATGGGAAGTGAGGCACAAGTGAGGAAGAAGAAAGAAAAGCAAATAGCCGAATGATTGACTGAAACGAAAAATCCGATATACGTAGAGAAGAATAGCCGCCATTTTATAACCATCGGGAAAGAAACCTAACTTATAATTTAAATCAGATATAAACATTTTCTTTTCTTTTCTTTTTATAACTCTCAAACAACATACAGATTCTTTCTTCTTTAATTTGCCAGTTAATACTTCTCGTCTGCATCTTCCGAAGCCCACTTTCTTCTTTTTCTTTTTTTCTTTTTTTTTTTTTTCTTTTTTTAACAACGGATCTTATTGCTATAGTAGGGACCGGGAAAAATATTTGATCAAATGTCATCCATTGACATTTGGTGTCAAAAAGCCCAGTGACATTTTGTGAGGCCAAGAAAGTAAAGACCGGTCATACATCCGGGTCCCTAGCTAACGAGGGAATCTTCGATACTAAAGATCTACGAAAGCTGCAGATGGCATCTTGCTTGTTTAAGATAGCGGAAAACAAATGGGAAGTTAAGAAAAAAAACAAAGTAGACCGAAAACTATCAAGGAAATAAATATACGCATGCACAAACAAAACACAGACATGCTCACAAAGTCATAAATTCAAATATACAATTATCCTAAAGTGTCGAAATTAGAGACCGAATTTTTATATAAACATAAGTATTCAATTGCATGGGTATAGACAGATAGATAGATTTTGTTTCGTAATTTAGATTTTACATGCTTCATATCAGAAGTGGACGATAAATCGAGCAGCAAATAGATGATTCGACGAATCTCATCTGATGAATTGTGAATAATCTTTTTTCATTTTTTACCTTTTTAATTTGTAATATTGTTGCATATATATAAATATATATATATATATATATATATATATATATATATATATATATATATATATATATATATATATACTATCTCACTAAAATAAATTGCCAAGTCGGATAGGGCTCCAGAATACACCGACTACTTCTCTGCAGAAAGGAAATACCCCCTCACTACCGAGAGTCCTGGTAGAACATATGGCAGAGAGAGAGAGAGAGAGAGAGAGAGAGAGAGAGAGAGAGAGTCTATACCCATGCCCATGATTTAGCAGTGGGATCGAAATAAACTTTGTACATTATAAAAAGACTTTGAAGTGGAAATAATTTTTTTATTGGGAGAAGCTTAATAAAGTAAAATTTATTATAAACCTGCCCCAATATATTGCCTTGTACCAGATTTGATTAAATCGTAAAACTTATACAGTGAGATATTATTGTGATCGATCTATCTATCTCTCATTATGCTTTTATATATGTAAATATCATGTTATTCACGCACTTGAAACTTCAAGTAATGGAATTGCAGGACATTGTTTTTAATATATATATATATATATATATATATATATATATATATATATATATATATATATATATATATATATATATATATATTAAAAACAATGTCCTGCAATATATATATATATTTACACGTGTTTGTGTTTGTGTGTGTGTGTGTGTGATTTAAATATACACAGATCAATAAAGATTTTATATTTATTACATATATATATATGTGTGTGTGTGTTTGTGTGTGTGTGTGTGTCTGTGTGTGTATGTGATTTAAATATACACAGATAAATGATTATATATATATATATATATATATATATATATATATATATATATACTGTATTTCACAAAAAAAAAAGATTTGTTTCGTCGCATTGTGTTTAAGATTCAGTCTCTTCGTGTAATTCTTAGTTTTATTCATACTTTTCAATTTTGGAAATCACTTTGTCCTCTTTCGCTTTTAGATGAGTGCCGTAAAAAACAATTATCTTTATATATATATATATAGGTGTGTGTGTGTGTGTGTGTGTGTGTGTGTGTGTGTGTTCTAAGGTATTTGTCAGCAAACTCTAGCCAAGATAAAACCCGATAGAATAACGTCAAAGGGAAGTTTTGGAAGAAAACTTATCATTTACTTAATTTTTGCATTGGTAAAAAAGCGTCAGTTTTACGACTTTTTTTTTTTACAAACACTCTTCGTATTCATATTTTTCTCTTTCACTTTCTGTTTTTCTGTCTCTCTATCTGTCTTTCTTTGTTTTTCTCTCTCTATTTCAATGGTTGTCTTCGTGTCTTTCAGTCTCTAACACTATTTCTATCTCTGTCTCTGTGTCCTTCTCTGCTTGTCTTTGTCTCCGTCTCTATATATACATATTCAGGATGCGATTAGTGAAATGTCTGAATTACGCAAAAACGAAAATAAAACTGGCATCTCAGTTTATCAGATATACTTACCAAAATTGCATTAAAATATATTGAAATACTATAAATTAAATTTATTAAATTTATTTGGCTTCACCCACGGTCTACCGATGACTTCAAAATTTCTTGCAAGCCTTTCCGACGATCTCCTTATTTAAAATGGTAAATGCTTCCGTTATCTTTGTCACCAGTTCATCTTTGGTGTCGCATAGAGTTTTGTTGTTCGAGACTAAACTGCGCCCTATACATCCTAATCAAGCAGATTGCGACCTGGGGAGTTTGCAGTCAGATGTTAGGGATGATGTAGTCGCAGATGTTTTCTCACTGCCAACACTAGCTTCTCCAGTTTGAGTGCCAAGGCGCAGAGTCCTTTAACCAGACGTAGACTCATCTAACGGCCACACAATCGATCCAGGGAATCACAACCTCCTCCAAGCACCTGATGAAGACCATGTGGGAAGTCATAACGTCACCATCGCTAGAAAACACCTAAAATATCATGATTTAGACTGGGTGTTTCATTTTCATCAACATCCGTACATCTTGATAGAGCCAACCAACGGTTTTTCTGTGAAATCACCATCTGATCCTGGCAAAAATTGCTTCCATCTAAAAAAGCATGTTCGGTTGGAGGTAATGCGTGAGTTTGTTGAAAAGCGTTGCAGGGTGTTCTTTCCTTTTGTCCTTCATGGCCTGTGATAAAAATTAGCCTTTCCTTATATGAGAAATACCGAATGTCTTCATGCACTATCAACCTCAGACGCTCCGATGTCCCTGTCTTTGTCTATAATTTGCTGGGATTGTTGTCAATTATCGTCTAGATCTTACAAAGAAATTCAGTTGTCCTTTTTTTATCAGAACAGAGTCAGACTTCCATGTAGCTGTACCTTCGTAATCCCCAATGAACTCATCCAACTCTTATCGAATCCTGTATACTGTCGAGTGGGAAAGACAACGTCACCCTCGCTTGTAACCCGCCTTGTGACTGGGTGTTTGGTTTTCATCAATATGAATATAAATCTGTTCTCAGAGTGACACCCAAACCCCGGGAAATCTTAGTATCGGGATTTCCGGTCTGAATGGTACGCAGTAAAGCATACTGTTTCCAAATTTATGGGGGAGAGAATTGCGTCATGGTCCTGCTTTTCTAACAGGCAGTAGCCAATTGACTCTTATTTGATGCAGAGTAGACGAAAACTGAAACAAAGTGCAAGCGTGAAATCAATAATTTTAAATGGCGACAATTTACTCATTTCATAATACAAGCAGCAGTTGTGTCAATATTACTGTACGGATGCACCACATGGACGCAGACAAAACGTATAGAGAAAAAGCTAGATGGGAACTGCACAAGAATGCCACGAACTATATTGATTAAATCCGGGAAACAACAAGTACGGTCATTTACCTCCTATCCCTAAAACTATCCAAATAAGATAGATAGATAGAGAGAGAGAGAGAGAGAAAGGGAGAGGAAGAGAGAGAGAGAGAGAGAGGGAAATCTGTGTTAGCAGCGTGGGTTGATGATTATAATCTATATATATGAGAGTCATTAAACCAATTAGGAGTGAGTTTTTGAAAAAGCAAATTTTTTTTGATAATTTTTTTTCATAAATTTAAATACTGCAATGTATGGAAGTAGTTTGAAGAAAAAATAATGAAAATCCGCAAAAAATATTGAAATTCCGCAAAAATATGTGATTTGAGATTATTCAAAATGGCATCTATACTACCCTTTGCAAAAAATTCTCTTTTCATTTTTCTTTGGTTGGAGCCATGTTCAACCATTTCTTTTCTGGTTTCTTTGTTTTTAATGCCATATTTTTGGAGCTATGCTCAACCTCTTCTTTCTTAGTTTCTTTGTTTTTAATGCAATATTAACCTTCGTGGGTTATTTACAGCCAAAGACATCTTTTAGAAGAACAGCAGTGATACTATTTAACACATAGCTCGAGGGATAAGAGGCTTTTTACCTTTTCCTACGGTTATTAGTCCGAAAGTAAACGTAATAGAAAGAATAGATTTTGAACTCGCTTACTACGAAGTTACAGTCAAGTAAGTTAGCCACTACGCCACAGAGACTTCCCTCCTTCTCCTCTTAATCAGCAACAACTACCTTGTAACTGTACACTGGTTCGTATCAAGGTTTCTAGTTTTAGGAATGAAAATTACATGATCATTCCTGCGTTTTTTCCTCAAAACAGTTTATCCATATCGTCCTCCCATGGCCTGGGAAGAATATTAAACCAATGATTTAAATAGATTAATCTAGTTTGTTTAAGGGAATATTCAGCTAATAAATAAACATGTTTTGCATCTTATCAGCAATTAGTTTATTTACGGCTACGTAAAAAACAAAGGGACCATCCTTTAAGTGTGCTAATTACATAATTTTTGCCAGTGGTAGTATATATATATATATATATATATATATATATGTATATTGTACTAAAAAGAGAATCCTAAAGCCATTCATTAAAACGTGTACAAAATTTATGAAAATGTCAGATTCCTCTTGTCTCTTGGAAGTTATATTGTTTCACGCCATGAGCGTCATGTATTCTTTTTCATAGGTACCGTAATCTGGTTTGGTCGTGGGGAACACTACTTTTGTTGATTGTCTTAGGTAGGAATAATCTGGCGGAGCCCATCCCTCTCCAGGTCTACAACTGGTTTAAATTAAGGGTTTTCCTTTTCTTAGGCCGGTTAGCATGCCAAGGTTAAAGAGCCCAGTTTTCATAACAATTTACCTATAGTTGGAGGGAGAATAGATCGATTCAGACAATTTATAAGGGAATTAGCACTATGGGAAGTGTAAAATGTACCAATTACAAAAAAAAAAAAATGATGAAACAACTGCATAAAAAATGAATACAATTCCGTAACATCTAGGCATGAATTAAGGCAAGAAGGATTGACATGCCGTTAAAATCAATCAACCAATCAATCAATAATAACTGCTGCACCATCAAAGCGTTTTAACAGTCCGTGCTTTTTCATTTGTCTCTGTATTTCTTCCTACATTTCAGTGTCTCCAAACGT
The DNA here is from genome assembly GCA_963585895.1 of Sepioteuthis lessoniana. Taxonomy (NCBI): domain Eukaryota; kingdom Metazoa; phylum Mollusca; class Cephalopoda; order Myopsida; family Loliginidae; genus Sepioteuthis; species Sepioteuthis lessoniana. The sequence goes on along the minus strand of OY757918.1, from coordinate 64,199,162 downwards.
GCAATGTAATTTATCTTGCATTATACTGATCACCATTTTGTTGGCTTTTTAGGGGAAGCATGTTCTAATTAGCTTCTAGATGAGTGATCGGTCATGATTCCTTAATGAAGGAAGAATGTTCGAAACTAGAAAAAAAAATGTTGCTGAAGAGGTTCTCTTCTCCTCCTGCTCCCTCGTTTCTCTGATCCTATCTATTTATTTATTCATCTGCGCATGTCTGTACGAAGTTTCCGATTCATACTGGCATGCAGAGATAAATTATTAAATTTCACATTTGATATCCATCCTTTCATAATTAGGAATAAAAAATATTCTGGACTTTCTATTCATTCATTCTATCTATCTATCTCAGTCCGTTCATATCTAGCATTCTATATATCATACTAGATTTTTTTAATACCGATCAGTCAATCTTAATTGCACTTTCTCAAACCAAAATACATTTTTAAAAAATCATGTATTAGTCGGATATATATATATATATATATAAAGAGAGAGAGAGAGAGAGAGAGAGAGAGAGAGAGAGAGAGAGAAAATTGATGACAAAGTAATCCAAGTAGGAGAGATTTATTGAGAAACAAATTCAAAACTATTAAGTTTCGGTTCTAACGAACCATCACCAGGACTGTGAGGGATGATATTAGTGATGTTAAATAAATGATCGATGTTTAAAAATACAAAAATACAAAAATCCAGGGAAAATCTCAAGAAAGAGTTGGCCATTTAATTAGTGAATCAGCTTTTGTTTTTCCAAAGCTGGCGCTATTTCATTTTGTAATTCCTTAAATACTCACCCGGGTTTTTGTAATATTTCTCTGTACTTGAGCAAATACATTTTAAATAGCCATATTATATTCCATCTTTAGTTAATATATTCCACGCATATCATATTTTTTCACTTTTTTCTTTTTCTTTTTCTTTTTGATTCTAAATCGTTCTCGATAAACAAACGGAACATAAATTCTATACGATATTCCTAATAAGTTAAATGACGTCATTTATAAACAAACAAACACTGATTCGCTGATTATACTGCCAACTCTTTCTTGAGATACAGATTTTCCCTAGGTTTTTGTATTTTTGTATTTTAAAACCTCCATCGCTGATTTAACATCACTAATATCATCCCTTATAGCCCTGATGATGGTTCGTTAGAACCAAAACTCTATAGTGTCGACTTGGTTTCTCAATAAATCTCTCCTTCTACTTGGATTACCTCGTTATCAATTTTTCTCTATATATTGTCGGTTACACTCCATTATTTACTTCCTTTAAATATATATATATATATATATATATATATATATATATATATATATATTATGAACACGAAATCACTTACTTTAATTTACTTTAAGATGATGTATACGTCATATGAAGCATAAAGTAATGGATTTCGTGTTCATGATATGATGTCTTTTGAGGTTTCATGCCTTCTCTACTGTCGTGTCATCGAATAATTTTTCTCGCAAACTTTTCTCATTTGCATGTATCCTTATATATGTAGCAGATAAGTGTGTAAATGATTGAACAAAGAACAGATCAACTGATGAATAAACTTATTTCTGAAAATTGAGTAAAATGTTTTTCGATAAAAAGATGTTACCAAGTTTTATTCCTGGTAAGAAAAACTAATACCCCCAGAGCATGAATATTTTAAGAGAGAAAGTAAAGTTTCATGGATGAAGATATTTATCCATGCCTCCACCTGGCAAGATTTGACACTAGGTCTTTCTTATAGTGGGAATTGAGGGGAGGGAGGGAGGTGTCGCGCACGAGTCTCGGCTGATCAATGTTGGTCATAGGTTCACTTGGTGCAATGTGAATCTATGTTGGTCATTGATACCTCATCGTTTCTCGGCTTTTTGGCTGGGCCATCTAAGGAGGATCCGTCATTAACAAGCATCATGTAGCACTGAACCTCTTGGTCCAGTTTTAGTTTAAGCTATTATCAGGCATCCGTGTCTGGACTCACGTTTGAGTCCACGTCTAGCTAGGTTCATCAGGCTCACATTGCAATAAGTGAGCCGATGACCAGCATAGTCCAGCAGGGTTCGAGCCTCGGCTTGTGTCCGACCTTCTCTTCCCCTAACCCTCACTTTAAATCGATCTTCGGATCATTGACTTTTTGTCGAGTCCTGTCTGGTGTGTGTCAGAAACAAATATCGCTTGTCATTGATATCACATCTAAATATAGTTGATAAATTTTGTGTGTAAGATATTTGTGTGAGTATGCCACTCTGTAAGAGAGAACGGATGTTGCAAGAAATTTCATCAGCAAGTAGAAGATTATAAGTATGGGCATGTCTAAGTAAACAAAACAAATTTTGAGTACAAGCATGTCTACGTAAAACAGTTTTGTTCAATTTCGACATTGTAGCAGGAATACTACAAGGGGACACACTAGCCCCATACCTCTTTATCATTTGTCTAGACTACGTACTTAGAACATAGATTGACAAAATCAGAGAGAACGGCTTCGAGCTGATAAAGAAAAGAAGCAGAAGGTACCCCGCAAAAACAATTACTGACGCCGACTACGCCGACGACATAGCGATTCTGGCAAATACACCCAACCAAGCCGAAACACTACTGCATAGTTTGGAACGAGCAGCCGCAGGCATAGGCCTCTATGTCAATGCACACAAAACGGAATATATGTGCTAAAATCAAACGGGTGACATCTCCACTCTAGACAGAACCACTCTTAAACTAGTAGACAAATTCACTTACCTAGGAAGCAGCGTCGCATCAACCGAAAAGGACATCGACACGAGGTTAACGAAGGCATGGACAGCTATCAATAGGCTATCGTTTATATGGAAATCAGACCTAACCGATAAAATGAAATGCAGTTTCTTCCAGGCAGCGGTCGCATCGATACTGGTATATGGATGCACTACATGGACTCTAACAAAACGGCTGGAGAAGAAGCTAGACGGCAATTACACAAGAATGCTGCGAGCAATCTTGAACAAGTCCTGGCAGCAACACCCTACAAGACACCAACTGTACGGCCACCTGCCTCCTATCACGAAAACCATTAAAGTTAGACGAACCAGACATGCAGGACACTGCTGGAGAAGCAGGGACGAACTCATAAGTGATGCACTCCTATGGACCCCCACACATGGCCGAGCAAAGGCAGGACAACCAGCACGAACATACATTCAGCAACTATGTGAGGATACGGAATGTAGTCCAGAAGACCTGCCGGAGGTGATGAACGATAGGGAAAAGTGGCGTGAGAGGGTCAGGGATATCCGTGCTACCAGCACGACATGATGATGATGATGATGATGAAGAGCACTCATATATACACACATAATTAGACACTCCATACATATATATATATATATTCATAAATACTCACATATATATTTACGTTTATATACTTGCATTCATATTAAGTACACTGAATGCACATACTTAAAGGAAAAGAATGTTAGATTTTTCACTGGATAGAAATAAAATTCCAAAGGTTTTGAGTAGGTTGCAGAATAAATCTATAAAACCCACTGACTGCTGTATCATTTTTATTTCTTGTTAGACTGACGTTGGCTCGAAATTAGATAAATGAGTAGAGGATTTATTTATGATTTTAAATGATTAAAACAATCTATTTTTAACAATTTAGAAGGGAAAAGATTTCAGAAATTATTCTGGATTTTGATCCCTTCAGTTTTTCGTGGTCAATAAATATTGTCGTCAAAGAATCTCAAAGAAGTTTTAAAAAGGGTCCCTTCGTAAATAAATGCAAAGATATAGATACACAATTTAGAGCTTCTCGGTCGAGTCTATTTTAACACAAAATTAACCCTTTTTTTAGTTTGGAAATCAGTTCACACACACACACACACAAACACACACACACACACACACACACACACATATATATATATATATATATATATATATATATATATATAGAGAGAGAGAGAGAGAGAGAGAAAGAAAGACAAGGAGAAAGAGGTATTACCAAAAACTTGGGGAGTGTAACGCATGAAATGATTACTCAGTGAAAGAAAGTACTGATAAAAATCAAAAAACCCGTTATTCATATAATCTGTTAAAATTTGCTCAAATTTCCGGAGATAATTTCACTTTACAATATATATATATATATATATATATATATATATATATATATATATAAGCAAGCGATACATCAAATATACGTCTTTTGTGTATATTGTATGCCATTTTTATTTGTACATTAAGAGATTCAATCGAACAAATATGTTCGTTTCTTTGTGTGTACAATTTTATTGTTATGTTCTTTTTTGTATCATTATATCTATCAAATACACATTCACATAGTTGCACACACACACACACACACACACACACACACATATATATATATATATATATATATATATATATACAATCATAATTAAACAATGCATACGTATATATATACATGAATACACACACATACATATATTTACTTGCATTCATATTAGTCCACTGAATGCATGTATGCATGCATGTATATATACATATACACTGCATACATAAACCCACATACGCACACATATATTCATATTTGCACACTGCATACATACATATATATACACATAATTACACATTGCATACATGCACGTATGTATATGTGTGCAGTTTTGTGTGCATATGTATATATTTGTGTATATATATATATATATATATTTATATACTCATGAATATATGTATACGCATGTACACATAATTGCACGCACACACACACACACACACACACACACTCATATATATATATATGCATATGAGCACACACACAGACATATATATATATATATATATATATATATATATATATATATATATATATATATATATATCTTTCTGTTGTTTTCTTTACGTTGTTCTTTCATTACCATTTCTTTCTGTTAAGTACACGTATTAGTATAATTAAGTACTTTTTGTCTCTTTCCCGATTCATTACTCTCACTTCTCCCCAGGCTTCTATATTCTCCCACGTCCTGATCTTTTTTCTATTCGTTCCTCAAACCTTCCTCTATTTCCTTTGTCCCTTTTCTCTGTCTTTTTTCTGTATCGACAGTTACGATTCAAGATGGCTACTTCAATGACAAGTACATAATGACCAACTCCGTGAATAAGATAAAAAAAAAGAAAAAAGAAAGATAAAGATATATGAAGAAATTAAAAATAAATGAAAGATAACTGAACAGCAAGTGAATAGCTGCGTTTTGAAATAAAAGTCTTATTCACAAGACAAGCATGTACTAAACTGCAGCTAAGCCAGACAAGGCAGAATGAAAATGAGAGACAAGAGACGGCTTATTATGACGGCTCTCTCTGTATCACGTTAACAGATCTTAGGGCTTTTCGTTCTTCTTTTCATTCAGTTCCTTCTCGAATGTGAATTGAAGCCTAACGAACCAATTCTTCGCCTACAAAGGACAGTCAATGGATATACGATAACCATTTACTTTGTAAAAAAACCGAACAAACAAAAACAAAACTTATCAATCTCATGTGCGAAGCTATGTTCTGGTTGTTGTCAATTGGTATTTCTGTATGAGGGACAAATATTGAAAATCTCTCTGGGTGTTATGATCTCTCTGTCTTGTAATCAAATACGAGGTCTGTCTAAAAAATAATCAGGTTTGATTTTTTTTATTTCTCAGGTTGGCAACTCTGATCGAAAATAATTGCTTAATTTTTGTATTCATCCAACCTCTCCGCCACGAACAGGATGTAGCACAAGATCAATATCTTAAGCGTATCGCCAATGGTCCAGGAGACCTGGGTTCAATACTGAATACTTTAATAATGGTACTTGATACCTCTTTGCTTAGCACTCAGCAATATAAGGTACGTATCAAGGGTAAAGTGGAGCAATGTAGGGAAAGGAGTAGCGCCCTCCCCTACACCTTGGTGTAGAAACTATTGAAAAGGGAGCCTTCTGGTCTACCTCGACTACGGTCGCCAACTTTACTTTTTACTTTCCTAGATTGTCTCAACAAGGCTAAAGCGCACAGTCTTTCCTACTAGTTGTCCATAGTTGAGGAGGGGGGATGCTGATGGATTAATATTTTTCCCAATGGCATTAACGCGAAGTGAAACGCAAACAGCCTCGTCTAGGATTTGAACTCGTGTTTCTGATTCTTTTTCCAACGACGTAAGCCGTTACACTAAGCGCATCTCCTTATATATAATACACACACAATGGCCTTGATTGGTTTGGTTTGGTTTCTTTGCTTCTAGGCATATCAACCTTCGTAGGTTATTTCATGACAAAGCCATTCTTCTAGAAGTGGTTATATTTAACCCATAGCTAGGAGGATAAGGGGGTCCATACCTTTTCCAAAGGTATTTGTCCGAAAGTGAATCTAATAGCGTAACTGGAGTTCGAACTCGCTTACTACGATTCCGCAGTCTATCGCTAGATTACGAATCCAAACTTCAGACGTTCGGATTAACACTCTTAGGAAAGATATGAACTTCTTTACCCCCTCCCAGCTATCGCTTAAATAGTACTGTTATATTCTTTAACAAGGATACCTTTGGCATAAAATAACCCACGAAGGTTGATATGCAATTAAACAAAGAAATCTAACCAAACAAAACTGTACTTGAAACCAAAAAAATGAAATGCTCCCTGTCACACCAGTCTCTGTGAACGGTTTTTTGGTCCCTAACCTGTGTTCTTCTCTCCGAATCTGAGTGCTTGAGACTTTTCTGCCCCTAAAAATCAAGACCTGAATCCGTGGTCACGACTTGTGAACAGTTGAGAACATGCAACAACGTTCTGATGAATCAGTTGAAGACAGTATCAAGAGAAGATTTTTAACGCTATTTCCAGGCGTGCAAACAACATTTGTATCGGTGGTTGGTTTGTCAACGGAACTATTTTTTAGGAAATACAAAAGATTTGTAATTAAGTTGATATTTTTTTAAAACTCGATAATAATTGTTTTCTTTATTCCGTTCTAGAAAAACCTGGTGTAGTTATAATTAAGAAAATCAGAGAAACAAGGGGGAAAAGAACAGAATAGATGGTTATTTATTTTCTGATGGATTAAGTGGTTTGTGCTGCATTGGATGGAACACGGGAAAGTAACTAAAAAGATTAAAAAATTGTTAAGTCTATTCAGATTTACTCAAATTCTGGAAGATATCAATCAATTTATCTGTCTATCCAATGCTTGGCTGTCTCTCATTGACCTTATCAGCCACAGGGGTGTCCTCGTGGTGTAATGTTTAAAGCGATGAACTGCGGAATCGTAATAAGCGAGTTCGAACACCATTCACACTATTACGTTCACTTTCGGAATAATGACATCGGGGAAGGACCCCATTATCCTCCCAGCAATGGGTTAAATAGTACCACCATTGTGCTTCGAGAAGGATGGATTTGGTATTGAATAACCTACCATTAAACAAATAAACCAAACCAATTTATCCACTACAAACGTGCCTGTTGATGGCCCCGTTCTTGATTTTGTTTAACGAAGCCAAGCTATGATATTTATTCATGTATGTATGCGTGAGTGAGGTGTGTGATGGTTGGTTTGGTGGGTTTTATGGCATATCAACCTTTGTAGGTTATTTAAGGCCAAATCCATTTTTATGTAAATAATCTGTTCTATATAAAACAATTCAGTTTAGCATAAGTACACAGTTTGTCAAAAACATTTATTTCAAACTATTCAAGAAGTTATATGTAACAATTCAGTTAAGTGTAAATACAATTTTAATGTCGAAAAACAGTTCTATTTCAAATAATTCAGTTAAGCATAAGCACGTAGTTTAAATGTAAGTACGTGAGGTGTGTGAGTATATATATATATATATATATATATGTGTGTGTGTGTGTGTGTGTGTGTGTGTGTGTGTGTGCGTGTGTACGTAAAGAATTGAGGAGATTTGCTGTCAACTGATCCTCGGATATTGCCTGCAAGTGTATTATGATAATATACTGCTGCTGATATCATCATCAGCAGCAGCAGCAACATCATCAGCAAAAGATAAACAGATAAAAATCTATACACTTTCATAATCCGATTTTTGCATCTTTATAACACAGAATAAAAAGCTCATTGCTGCTCTGTTTTCTAAGCACAATAAATGCTTTTAGGGAATAAAGCAAATCACAATCCAACCTTCAGCGCAATATTAATGGTATTGGTCTTGAGTTGTGCTCAGCTTGATCGTTCCAATTCCACACAGAAGATAACTTTTACTCCTAATGAAATAGCTCTTCCCTTCTGCAGAATTATGACACTAAACTGCCCCCAAGAGTGAGGATCCATTTCTGTTCTTTGGAGAATGTGGAATACCCCTTCACTGCTGTTACTTTCAGATTCACTCTGACACAGATTGGTTTTATGGTTGCACTCTGACCCTTGACAGACGGATGTGCCAGCTGTGTAAACAATTAGATTGTTGGACGCACCTGTATAAACAACCGGAAAATAAGCGGAAGCAGTCACGTGGTTGAGCGGAAATGTGTGGGCATTGTGAAACGATATATGCAGATCCCCACGTGAGAGTCCTCAGTCTTGCTACGGTCAGTCGTCAGACTCAATCCTACAGCCAGAAGAGATTCGGTCAATCATGGAGACTGGCCGCCTGGAGCCTAGTGGGGTAACGTCTCCTGGCTGGAAAGCAAAAGAGGCAAAGATGTACGGCCCTGAATATGAATATGGCTCAATGCGCCTAAGAAGTTATGGGTCAATATAACAATATAACAATAAGTTATGGGTCAATATACCAGTGTGTAAGTTTTCCGTGTACCTTCGTCTCCCAGTCTCTTCAACGAATGCACCAGCTACGACCCCTTTCGAGAAATAAAGCCTGAGAGTTTTATCTTTATGACTATTCTTTCATCATTCATCTATAGGTCAAATGGATTTATTAAAATATTTACAAATGATTATTATCATTGGTTATTTGAACCAATACATCTGTGTGCGAATTATTTATGTTACATTGGAATATTAGATAAACAAAATACTTATGCTAAATAGCAATACTTGAAACCATTTCACCGTGTGCAAAGAAATGATAGATATCAAAGAATTATTAGTATTTGATAGCAATACTTGAAACCATTTCATTGTATGCTATGAGCTCAAACTATTCGTTTAAGAATAAAGTTAACTATAAACTATTCACTTAAAAATCATAGACATATAAAAATAGGATTTAGTATTGAATAACTCACAAAGATTGATATGCTGTAAAACACCAACCAGTTGAGCAACAAATAATAAAGTAATGAAATCTAGACATCTGTCTGTATGTCTTTCCATCCTTGTTCCTTTGAATCTATCTATCTATCTATCTCATCTTCCGATTTTTACTCATCGCCAGTTTTTTAATCATTTTTTAAATTCATTTTTTAAAAGCTTATTGCCAGGTCCCTCTTACCTTAAACCGAGTGGGGATGTCCCAGTAGCGTTGTGGTTAATGTGTTGGACTGTAAGCTCTGTTCGTGCTATTACGTTCCCTCTCGAACTAATACCAATAAAGACATGCACTCCCTTATCTCCCCATTTATGTGTAAAGTAGTAACACTAATGTATTTCAAAAAGAGTGACTATGGTGCTAAATAACCCACGAATGTTGACATGCCATCAAACAAAGAAACCAAACCCTAACGAAGTAATAGTCAATGATCAAGGGATGAATTAGAATAATTATGACACCATACTATAACCGGGCCATTGGTCTTACGGGTAGAATGTTCTCGAATGGTTCTCTAGGGGTTCAATCTCAGGTCGAGTCATACCAAAGACTCAAAAAATGGTACTTAATGCCGCCTTGCTTAAACTCAGCATTATAAGGTACATATCAAGAGTAGAGTGGAGCAGTCAAGAGAAAGGAGTAGCACCGTCCCCTATATACCGCGGTGTAGTAGCTATTGAAAAAGGAGCCTTTAGTTTGCCCTCGACTACGGTCATCAGCTTTACTCACTGTAAAAAAAAAAACTCTCTTTCTTTCAATGTGAGTGTTGATAGAAAAAATTTTTCATCAAAAATCACCCCCCACCAAATAATGGATTATTTATGCCTCTAATAATGTATTTAATTGTGTTTGTATGCATTTTATAAGCGTTTCACTGTCAAATCATTCTCTGCCTGCAAGAGACGACGAATGTGAAGTTGTATTCGAAGCTTTTAATGGTTGTTAAAAGATTCTTACAAAAACGAACCTTATCTATTACAAAACAGGTAGATAAAGAGCTGACATCCTTATCATAGAAGCAATGACAATAGCCAGAGGTAATGTCTCTCACCAAGGCGCTCACGCCAACATACATACATACATATATATATATATATTGTGCTTATACCTTATATTATTTAAACAGACAAACAGACGAACCGACAGATACACACACACACACACACACACACACACACACACTTTGCATATATATATATGTATATGCAAAATATGTTTAAAAATATCAAAAGTAATGTAACATGGACCGAGACAAATGAACAATGATTAAAACAATATTGTTATTTAAAATATTTCCTCAGAATTTGACAAAATTATTCCTGAGTGTTTTTCATTGGCCGAAGTACCTTTGAAGCTTCTCTTTTGATTTGATGAAAAGATAGCGGCATGTCGGTAGAGCCTCAAATGCGACGACCGCATCTTCTGCTGACTGGTACCCCAACTATAAAAAAAAGAAATGAATTGAAAGGTTGTCTTGAGCATGATGTTATACTGTATCGTGTGGTGATGCACTAGTTCTGGAGCTCGATGGCCAAATGGATCACCTCTTCGTTTTTATTACTCTCAGGGGCACCCTGACCCGGAGTAGTTGTCCCAAAAGAAACATACTGAGACATGACTAGACAAATGAAAAATGAATGAAACATTACAATTCTTCAAAATAATCCAACTAGCATTCAATAAATTACTACAGGTTTTCAATTAGTCGAAACAACTTTGACATTCTTCTTTTGATGTACAAGATGGAACGATAAAATTGTCGCCCCAAAGAAAACAACACTACAGCTTTTTTGAAAAACTTTTATTGAAAAAATCAATCAGGTAACTTGATTATGTAGTAGAGTTGGCATCTATTCAATGTAGCTACCTTCAGCCTCAATCACCGCCTCGATACGGATCCGGAACTGGGAGCATGCCTTTTCCACAATCGCCGCGGGAAGCTCGGCGAATACTCGGCGGATGGCGGCGATCAGGCTGGCTTTGGTGTTATGGGAGGTCATGTTGGTGATGTTCTCGACGTATGACCAAACGAAGTAGTCCAGCGGGTTCAGGTCGGAGGAGGAGGGGGGCCAGTGAGAGAAGGGTACAAAGTCGTAGCACTCCTTCTGAAGCAAAGCCTGGGTATCTTTGGACTTGTGGGCCGGCGCCGAGTCCTGCTGCCACACCCAGGGTCTGCCACCGGCCACCTGATTGCACCAGCTGATCACCACACTCTTCAGCACATCCAGGTACACTTTGGTGTTGACTTTCAAGCCGACTTCGAAGATGTGAGGTGGCATGATGTGGCCCTCACTTGAAACCACACCAAAGACCATAATCGTAGCCGGAAACTTTGTTTTCATCACCCTGGGCACGTCCCTGTTATTCGTGGCAATCCAGATTTGCATTTTGAGGGTGCTGGCAATGGTCCTATTGTCATAACTTGGATCGGTAGAGAGCATGAGTTGTACAGAGGCGCATCTCCGATCTCGCTCGTTGAACATTGTGTCACTTTCAGACATGATAGAAGGCTCCTATCGCTCTTGGGATTTGTACACAACTGGCCATCTAGTAGATGGTCTGCAACAAAAAAAGAAAACCGGTTTTCATTAAACGGAAATGGAATCATGTCGTCTTTTCTAGGGTGACAATTTTATCGTTCCACCCTGTAGTGTGATACAGCAGCGTCATAATTCTTTTAATGCTCTCCCTGTTCACAATATTATCCTTGAAATGAATTTTCCGTTTAGGAAACAAGAAAATGAGTATGGAGACCGTTGTAGAATCTTGTATTTTGACAAAATATTTCCTTCAGAAATTATCAAGACTAGTTTCATATTTAATTTTTCAATTTGTCAATGATTCGTCTGTATGTCTAGAACGAAACATTTTATTTTATAAGTTGTTCAGGTCTCGGTAATTTTTATGATACCTTTTTAATATATATACACAATGGCTATTGCCTGTTTATCACACACACACACACACACACGCATATATATATATATATATATATATATATATATATGTGTGTGTGTGTGTGTGTGTGTGTATGTGTACATGGGTGTGTATTAAACAACCAATAGCCATTGCCACTTTAAGTTACAAGCCTCTGAAATTAGTGGAACAATTCGATATCTCGGTGGGAATATCTCATCTACTGAAAGTCATGTCAATAGAGTGAAGGTTTGAACTCCTGTTGACATATAATTGTTCCTCTGAAAATCTGATCTCTCCTATAAAATAAAACGGATTTCTTCCAATTTGTGACTTTCTTAGAACTATTATATTGATGCACCTCCTGGACTCAGATAAAACGCATCAAGATAAAGCCAGATGGTAACTATATAAGAACGCTACGTGCTTTTTGAACGAATCTTGCAAGCAGCACTCCATTAACAGCAGCTGTGCAGGCTCTTACCTCCCATCTCACAAGCCATTCTAATAGGATGAAAACATGCGGGGTACTGATGGAGAAGTAAAGACGAATTCATGTGCGACTTTCTTTTTTCCTACTCAAAGACGCGTCAGTGTGAGCCGATCAGCAAAGATTTTTATACATCACTTTTTGTGTACACTGGATGCAGTGTAGAGGACCTGCTAGAAGCAATGTACAATAGGGCCGGTTAGCGAGAGTGAGAGTGAGTCAAGAAACTCCGTACTCTCATCAAGAAGTGATTATATATATATATATATATATATATTATCAAGGCCTTGTGCCATACATGTTCTTTGATGAAAGCATCAAGCTGTAAACATACACGTATGTAAGAACAAAATGAATAAATACATTTTGAAAAATACAAATCTCTTCGTGGACCTACTGATTTTAATGTATATATATATATATATATATGTGTGTGTGTGTGTGTGTGTGTGTGTGTGTGCGTTTGGCTTATTCGTTTAACGAAGGATCAAGTCTTTCGACTAATGTTAATTTGATTCATTAGTAAATGTTTAATTATAATCATAACCATTTATATTTTTAATATTTCATGGCCGTTAGTTCTTAAAATCTCATTTTCATTTTTCTTGAATCATCATTTGTCTGCATACAGTTACCTGTTATTACGTATTTCTGTTTAATAAAAGTGATTTGCGATGGATTTACATGGTTTCAAGTATTTCTATCATATAATATTTAAACGAATCTCTTAGATGAGACCATTACAGATAGTCTCACTCCAGGTAAGAATGGGGTCTGGATTCAGAGTTTTTTTTCTGATGCCTAACAAAAGAAGAAAGATCCCAGTCTGCCCTACAATGTACCCATAACTGGGGAGAGAACAGTTAGTGCCATGCCTTTTCCAAGGGCGTTCTCCCAAAATCAGGCATAAACTAGTGGATTTATGCCCTTTCCAAAGGGTATTATCTCTACGTGAGACATAAACAGCTTCGTTCAAGAATTGAAGTTTGTTGCCGATTCTGTTTCCAATAATATAAAAAAAATGCACCTTCAATTTTGTAGAGTTCGGTCATCAATAATACCTGTAATATGCATTTTAATTGTAAGTTCTAAAAAAAGTAAGTAAAGTAAAGTTAGTGACCGTAGTCGAGGTTGACCGGAAGGGTCTCTTTTTAATAGCTACTACACCTAGGTGTAGGAGAGGGCGCTACTCCATTCTCTGGATTCCTCCACTTTACTCTTGATCTACACCTTATAATACTGAGTATTAAGCAAGGCGTATCAAGTACCATTTTTTGAGTTCTAGAAAACTTAAATTCCTGACATTTTTTACAAAACATGTCTTAAAAATATTGGTATTTTTATCTTTGGTTTGATTTGGTTTAATGCCATTGTAGGTTATTTAATGCCAAATCCATATTTATACAAATAAAGAGGTCTATTTCAAACAATTCAGTTTAACATAAGTATAGTTTTTTGTTTACACACATTTTAAAAGTCAAAACAGTTCTATTTCAAATAATTCAGCTTAGCTTTAGTCCACAGGTTCAATTTCAAAAACAGTTCTACTTCAAACAATTCAGTTTAGCATAAGTTCACAGTTTCAAAGTCAAAACAGTTCTATTTCAAACAATTCAGTTTTGTATGAGTACATTGTTTCAATGTCAAGAGACATTTCTGTTTTTTTTTAATTCAGCTTAGTATATGTACGACAGTAAACCGGCCCATTGGCCCAGGGGGTAGAGTGTTCGCCAATGGTCCGGGAGACCTGGGTTCAATCCCAGGTCGCGTCATACCAAAGACTTTTAAAATGGTACTTGATACCTCCTTGCTGAACACACAGCAATATAAGGTACGTATCAAGGGTAAAGTGGAGCAATCCAGGGAAAGAAGTAGCACCCACTTCTACACCTCAGTGTAGTAACTCTGCCATATGTTCAAACCAAATGAATTGTTGGTTCTTCAAAGAAAAAATAATTATATCAATTTTTTTGTTTTTGTTCTTTGGTGGTTTTTTTTTGTTTTTGTTTTGTTTTTTTACCTCAAGCAACGTTAGCTGTCAGGGATAGCAAATTAGCTACCGATATCTCTGACAACGCATGCCCCAGCCTATTTGTATATGTTGCTGAAGGGTGACAACCAGGTGAGAGCACGAACTGTGGGCCATATTGATTCCGTCCCTGGCGTGATAATTTGCTCTAAGACAAAAAGGAGAAACAGAGAGAAAAAGGTGCGGGGAAGATATGACTTTCACTATATTCTCGAGATGCCTCATTCTTTGTTCCTGTCTGCATCGCTATCTATTTTTCCTTCAACCAATATCTCTCTCTCTCTCTCTCTCTCTCTCTCTCTCTCTCTCTCTCTCTCTCTCATATATACACTTACACAACTTTTAATTTAAACTTTATTCGTTATATATACTAGTAAACAAATACGTCCTCCGGGCGCTAATATTTGAGTTTTAATCGAATAAATATCATATTAGAAACGGAATAAATATCATATCATATCTGAAATGGAATACATAACATATCATATTAGAAATGGAATAAATTTCATATCATATTAGAAGTGGAATGAATATTATATCATATAAGAAATGGAATAAATATATTATCGTATTAGAAATGGAATAAATATATTATGATATTTGAAATAGAATAAATATCCTATCATATTAGAAATGGAATAAATATCATATTATATTAGAAATGGAATAAATATCATATTATATTAGAAATGGAATAAATATCATATTATATTTTAAATGGAATAAATATCATATTTTAAAAATGGAATAAATATCATATCGTATCAGAAAAACTAACAAAACTAAATTAGTTACAAGTACCCAATCTTCGTTAATGAAATCTGCATTAAATCGAGTTTTGATTTTATTAGATAAATAAATAAAACACGGAAATAGTATGAAGACCTGGAATCTACCTGACCACTCGAAACAATGTAATCGTTAGGGTTTACTGTTAATTTGTGTCCATAATAAAAAGAAAATTTTAAAATTCAAGTTTCAGCAAAATAAAAAGAAAAGTAAAGAAGGTTAATTCAGCAGTGTACAAAGAAAAATATCTATAAAAGTATTATACAAAAGCACCAGGCCAATTGTAAAATACAATTAGACAGTTTTGAATAAGATCACCTTTTTGAATAAAATCATAATTGAACATCCAAATCTCTGCTTTTATTTGGGAAAAGGAAACTTTCCCTTTACTTTTTAATACTGAAAAATGTCTAAATAGATTTTGATTTTGATTAATCAATTTTATTCAATAATGCTTACATTGATAAATCTAAATGAAGGATCTAATAAATAAATAAAATAATTTTTCATTAATTATTTTATAAATTTAAAAACAACTGAAGGATGATAGATTACTTTTAAATTACTTGAATTTACTTATTTCTTTTTTTAAATCTATTAAGTGTGTGTGTGTGTGTGTGTGTGTGTGTGTGTGTGTGTGTGTGTGTGTGTGTGTGTGTGTGTGTGAAATAAATACTAATTTTATTAATCAATGTAAAATCCCTTCGAAAAAAAAACTTCTGCTTAGTATAAATAAAAATCAATATCGTTGTTCATCTTTTTAATTGATTGATTTATGAATATTTTTTTAAATACATTCGTTTATTTTCTTATTCTTTTTGTGTGTAAATATTATTTTTTAATCTAATAATCTAAGGATAAATAGAATGATTGGCTGGATGGTTAAAAATCTTAATTCGAGGGAGGCAGATATTGTTTTAAAAAATATAAAAGCCTAATAAGACCTCATATATAATATTGTACTCAGGCTTATTCTCCAATGTCAAGACATGGAAATTGGAATGTCATATTGAAATTGGAGGGCATATAAAGAAGAGTCACAAAAATAATAAAAATAGAAAAATTTATAGTTAAGACAGATTTTAAAAACTATGTCTACTAATGAATTAAATTTTCTTTCGATTTTTCAAACAAATTGCCAAATCAAATCAAAAACAGCAATAAGGAGAAAAAATTAATTGAGTGATTTCAGAAAAAAATGATTAAAAACAATATAAGAGGGCATTTTTGGGGACGATTGGGTGAATTACTATACGGAATATAGATATTGTATTAATAGGGCATCTATTCGGAGCAAAGTTTTTAGGGTCGATGTGAGAAGTTACCAAAAGGCGAAGATTCCCAAGGAGCCATAGCAAACATGAATATGAACAAATAGATAAATATTATCATTATTATTATCATTAAAATGAAATTTTAAGAGGAGTATGCTAATTAGCCTTCCCATTCACACTATAAACCATTATTTGTTTTTATATATATATATATATATATATATATATATATATATATATATATATTAAAATACGAATTGCATATCATTAGCATTTACGTAAAGCCAACAGTATTAATAGTATAAAAAATTTCTAAATAAGTGAGATTTAGATAAGAATAGAAACATGGAGACTGTGATGTAGATAACTAAGGGATCATGACGTCAGTGGTGACGTAGTCTCGGTTATAGACAGACAGATAATATCCATTATAAAATTATATATATATATATATATATATATATATATATATATATATATATATATATATATATACTAATCTAATATCTACCAGCATTCACGGTACCAGAAAAAAAGAAAAAAAAACCGCCAGGAACAAGAGATAATAATATCTCGAATCACCGCCCGGGGGAAAAAGAAAAAATATTATAGGTCAAAAAGAAAGAAAAGGCCAACCTCGTCAGACCCCTTGAAAAAATCAAGGGATATGCAGTCAGTTGGTCAAAAGAAAACTAAAACCTTCCGCGAACACTGCAATGCTACAATTACAAGAGTGCTCAACACGAGTGGAGCCAATTATATCGTTCCAGGTATTTCGCATACATTCTCGTTTTGTCTCTTTCTCTCTCAACCACCATTTTTTTTTTCTTTATCCCTCCCTCATGCCCCTTCTCTTTATCTATTTCTGTAGGGATTCTATTACCTCTTCCAAAAACAAGAATCACTCGCCCTTGACACTCAAACGCTAAAAGTTGTAATTTACTAAGCTTTTTGCTTAGATGTGGCACAAAGCCAAAGGATTTGGGCACCCAGTGAGACTCGAACTCACTCGTGTAGGTTTGCTAGTCTACACCACCTAGGGCGCCCTACACCACCTAAGGCGCCCTAAAACGCTAGAAGTTATTCGTTCTTGTGTTTTAGTTTTTACTTTTTGGGGTTTTTTTTTGTGGGGAAGAGGGTTCTTTTTTTATTTTATTTTGTTTTTTCGTATGATGTTAATGAATGTTTTTTCACTCTCTTTTCATTATATCCACTGATCAGAAGAAGAAAAAAACTCGTAAAATTTTATCAGTTATTTAAAGATTTGAATGTTCTTCCTCATCTTTATCTAAGGACGATTCAGAAAATATCTGATCTAATTATGTCCCCATGTCATGATGACTGAACTGCTGACTTGAAGTAAGTGAGTTCGAATTCCAGTCGTTCTATAGCGTTCACATTCAGACAAATACTCTATGAAAAGTTAATAAACCCTCTTTTCCCTCAAGCTATATTATAAATAATATCTCCTTGTTGTACAAGAATGGCTTTGGTATTGAATAGCCCACGATGGTTGATACACCATTAAAAGAAACTAGTCATTAAATGTAGATTTTTTCCTTCCTGTAACTGTTTTCATCTTTCATTATTTGGATTAAATCTTTCTTTCAATGTCTCAGTTTAGTTATCTCTCTCTCTCTCTCTCTCTCTCTCTCTCTCTCTCTCTCTCTTTCTCTCTCTCTCTCTCTCTCTCTCTCTCTCATTCAGTTTTCTATCTTTATCACTCGGTCAAGGATCTTACCTCTCTCTGTTGCTAGTTCTCTTTTTCCCTGTCTTTCTCTCGCTCTCTTTTCTCTTCATTTCCGGCACACACTCTTGCTCTCAGAATTCCTCTACAACTCTCTCTATCTCACTCTTTCTCTCTCTCTCTCTCTCTCTCTCTCTCACACACACACACACACACACACACACACACGCACATACATACATACACACATACACACGCACACTTTTTTCTCTCTTCCTAGCTTTTTATCTTGTGCTTATTTCTTCTCTTTATATTTTTTCACCTATATATTTTCCAGTTGGCTGGGGCTGTAGAATATACCAAGTGCATCCCTGCAAAGAGGTAAGACCACACACACCAACGAGTGTCCCGCATATGACACTAAAATGCATCCAGTGGTGAGGCTCCAGTCCTGGAGTTCTGAGAAATGTGGAGTACCCCTTCACTGTCATTACTCCCAGGTCTACTCTGATCCGGAGTGGTAGTACCTGTTTGGGTCAAATCTATTGATTAAATAGAACTTTTTAACCCTATAACTGTGTAAAATAAACGACTGATGTTAAATTGAATTATTAGTGTTACGTAGCAATACATGGTAACCATTTAACTGTGTGCAAACAAAACTATTAGTGTGAACAAAACATGAAACCACTTCACCGAGCAAAAAAAAAATGATGAATGTCAAATAGAATTATCAGTGTGAGATATCAATACTTGAAACCATGTAACTGCGCAAACAACAGTAATACTTAATAGTGTACAACAAATTAGCTCTTACCCATTTAAAAATAAAATTACCTCCAAACATTTATTGACAAATCATGCATTTAACTGAGAGCAAATAAATGATTGATGTTAAATTGAATTGTATGTGCTACATAGAAATACTTGAGACCACTTAACCTTGTGAAAATAAATGATTAATATTAAATAGAATTATTCGTGTTAGATAAGAATACTTTAAACTATTTAATTGTGTGCAAACAAATGAGCTCTGATTTGTTTAAAATGTTACCTCGAAACAATTCGTTTACAAATCGTATATATTTGATATATATGCATGAACAGGATTTGACTTTAAATAACCTGTAAGGATTGATACGTCGTAAACCAACTAACCAACCAACCAACCTTATCTCTCCCTCTCTCTCTCTCTCTCTCTCTCTCTCTTTCTAACTCATCTCCCACTCCCTCTCCTTCTCTCTCTTGTATTCATTTGTTCTTTCTCCTTTTTCTCTCCTCTATCGTTCTCTCTCTCTCTATCTATCTATCTATCTATCTCTTTCCATCTCTCTCTCTCTCTCTCTCTCTCTCTCTCTCTCTCGCTCGCTCGCTCGCTCGTCTCTCCATTCATAAACTCAAACATTGATCTCATTCCAATCGATCTCTGCTAGTGAAGAGCCAACCGTGGCATTTTTTCCCGCCTTTACCTAACTCTGATCAATCGACGTTTTTGGCTTTGTAGTGACAAAATGTGCAGGTGAGCGAAAAAATGACACAGACGCCCGTTTTGCTTGACCTGAGATGTTAATATTCGTGAACTGCCGACCTACCCCATCTACGCTTCTATGTTTCATCGCGCCTCCAACCCCCACCCCAACCACACTCTTACGACTGCGTCAACACCTTACATCTACATGTACACTACCTGTTTGATTCTTTCTATCGCAACACCCTTCGTGAAAAACTAGACGCCTTCAGACGTTATCCTATCAACAAACACACGATTACATTGGGCGCTATCGACCACCCATAACAGGCAGTGGTTGGTACACCCGTTACCGACTTTTTCAAAGGTTAATCAAGAAGATCTGAATTTATGGACAGAGTCGATCCCATCTGTTACCGACTATTCATTTGGAAGGAAAGCTTGAAACAAAAATGGCGCGCATTCTGGAAATTCACAAACCTATCTCTAGATATAATTGACAATACCTCTAGAGTAGGTCAAAGCGAAGTTAAAATTGATACATGGTATGCAATTAAATATTATCTTATCTTGGCACACATTAATAATATAAATCTAGTCACACTTAATTAAATATACAAAGGACAGAGAAAGATTTTTCTTGGTCCTTTCGAAAACACATGCATTTTCTTGCTTTCTCTCATTAAAAGTCCTTATTTCAAGCGGAGATACAAGCATCGAGAAAAATGAACAGTGCGAACCGATTTCAAATTCTGGACGGAATTGTTTGCATTTTACTTTATGTTAATGACCTTGAGAAGGCGCAAATCCATCTTTTCTGCCTTTCACTCACCCAACATTAGGTGAAATAGGAGGACCAACTGAGTTGTCTAAAATTGATAGGGTAACCGGTTGAATAAAAGGGGAAAAAACCCTGAACACAAAACTCTAAGGCGGTGTGGAATGGTTTTCAACCTTTTTCTGGCAACGAATACCAGGTTGTATAGCACCTTGCTCTCCCTTAAACAACACCAGAGTCAAGAAGAAGGGAGACCTGTCGCCTATGCAGCGGAAAGTCTTCCATAAAACCTTTCCCAGACATGTGCCGAGATCATAATGACGACCCTGTGTCACAAAAGAGATGCCACCAGTGGTTTTAATAAGTTAATTTTTTTTTCCAAATTCAAATAAAGTCATTTTGATAAATGGACATGTGAGTGACTTGACGTGTAGCACAAGGGAAAATGGACATTTATGTGACAAGACAAGTAGCACAAGGGAAAATGGACATTTATGTGACAAGACAAGTAGCACAAGGGAAAATAGACATTTATGTGACAAGACAAGTAGCACAAGGGAAAATAGACATTTATGTGACGTGACAAGTAGCACAAGGGAAAATAGACATTTATGTGACAAGACAAGTAGCAGAAGGGAAAATGGACATTTATGTGACATGACAAGTAGCACAAAGGAAAATGGACATTTATGTGATAAGACAAGTAGCACAAGGGAAAATGGACATTTATGTGACAAGACAAGTAGCACAAGAGAAAATGGACATTTATGTGACAAGACAAGTAGCACAAGAGAAAATGGACATTTATGTGACAATACAAGTAGCACAAGGGAAAATGGACATTTATGTGACAAGACAAGTAGCACAAGGGAAAATGGACATTTATGTGATAAGACAAGTAGCACAAGGGAAAATGGACATTTATGTGATAAGACAAGTAAGTAGCACAAGGGAAAATGGACATTTATGTGACAAGACAAGTAGCACAAGGGAAAATGGATATTTATGTGACAAGACAAGTAGCACAAGGGAAAATGGACATTTATGTGTCGTGACAAGTAGCACAAGGGAAAATGGACATTTATGTGACATGACAAGTAGCACAAGGGAAAATAGACATTTATGTGACAAGACAAGTAGCACAAGGGAAAATGGACATTTATTTGAAAAGACAAGTAGCACAAAGGCAAATGGACATTTATGTGACAAGACAAGTAGCACAAGGGAAAGCAAAAACTTGGTAAATTACAACATGTGGGTGACGTGACGGGTAACAGAAGAGAAAATCGGCATGTGGGGTAAGTGACGGGTAGCAGAAAGGGAAAATAGACATATGGGTGAAATGACATGTAGCAGAAGGGAAATAGACATGTGGGGGGCTTGAGTGGTAGAAGGGAAAATGTACATGTGGGCGACGTGACAAGTAACAGATGGGAAATTGACATGTGGATGACGTAACGAGTAGTAGAAGGTAAAATGGATATGTGGGTGACGTGACGAGTTGCAGAATGGGAAAATCGACATGTAGGTGAGGTGCCGGTTAACAGAAAGGAAAAGAACCGGTGAATGAATTAAGGTTAAATTAGTATGTGTTCACTTCAGACAAGTTCCCATTGAAAAAACATGAACCCATTACTTTTCATCTCCTTGATAGGTTATATTGGAGCTCAGATTAGGCTCTGCACTCTTATTTAGTAATCAGTCTAAAAAGACGACTCGGAATTCAAAGCCACGTGACCTAGAGGAAATTAGTTTGCGTATAAACTCTCTTGAGAAAATATCGACCTGAAATCCCCAAAGCAATTTTTAACCTCGTTCTGACAACTGTTTTAATATATTTTCTAAATTTTTTCATTAGATATTAGTGCTTTCTATCGATAAGCCCTGCGTATCCACAGATAATTTGATTCTTTTCAAAAATGTTAACATATTTTAAAGATTTTAGGGGGTTCAGTTCATAAGCAACGAAACTAATTAGAGTTCTATTTCTCCCGCCGCTCGTAAGAGTTAATGATTAAGTGATTTTGATTCTCACTGACATTTTTCCAAACTACGCTAAGCTAATAAAAGGCCCTTTATTATTATTTACTCTTTTGAGAGTTTTTAATACGATCTGATAGTTTCTCACTGGAGTTTGAGTGCCAGAAAGTCTCTTTAAGTCATATGGCCTCTTCCCAATATTCTGGCCGGTCCTAATAATGCTGTGGTCTGGATGGTCTCAACTTGACCTCTTATTTCCAAATCTTCCAGTTTTTTACCAATCCTTTAGGGATTGTTCTGAGTGCACGAACCACAATTGGTATCACCGTCACCTTGATTTTCCATACTTCTTCTAGTTCTCTAGCAAGGTCTGCGTACTTATCCTTCTTTTCACTTTCTTTTATTTAACTCTGCGGTTTGCCGGGATGGCAAAGTCCACGATTCGGCAGGTTCTCTTTTTTTTTTTTTTGTTGACTCTCATTAGGTCTGGTTGTCTGACCGTGACTGGGTGATCCGTTTGTATCTCAAAATGACAGAGAAGTTTGTGCATCTCATTCTCCTGGATGGATTCAGGGTTTTGCATGTACCACAGCTCAGATTTAAAATATTTTGTACGACTTCACCACCCACCCAGTCATGTCTAGTCTTATACTCTTTTTGAGCTAATTTACTGTAATCAGCGTTTCTTTGCTCTTTTTTGCGTTGTCTTCGAGACGTCTTATCGATGTATCGACGCTATCTTGAATGCTGGCGAGTCCTCCTCCTCATTCTTTTTCGTCTGTCTGTATTATATCTGGAATGTAAGGCCTTATGCATAGTCAGAAGTTTTCTTTTTCTCTAGTACATTTGTTGAAGTTCTTCTCTGGTCCACTTTAAGAATGGCCCCGAGTATCTTCCGAAGGGGATAACCCAGGTGTTTATCCCTTTGATGTGATTGGTTTAGTTTCTAGTAGTTTTCTCGATCTCCTGAAGTATCCTTTTATATTTTCTTTTCTTTTATCTCCGCTTCTTTGATGTTGTCAGCTTCCAATATTCACAAGTACTTGTAAATTTCTTTTTCTCAGTGCGTTCCGATTTTTTGTTGATTTCGTAGTTCTGTTCCCTCCGTCATTTGTCGTTTTCCGCTTTTCATTATTAGCATGGCACATTTTTCTATGCCAAATTGCATCCCTACATCGTTACTGTAAATCCTCACTGACTGTATTAGGGTTTTCAATTCTTTTTCACTTTTGCCAAATAGTTTGATGTCGTCCATGTACATTAGGTGATTAATTTTATCTTTATTATAATTATACCGCGTGTGTTTTTCACGGAAGTCTGAATGACAGCAAGTTTCGTCAGGTCCCCAAGCCTCACTTCTAAGTGCTGTGATCTGGATAGCCTGTATAGTCTCGATTTTCCTCGATTTTCCACTTCCTACAGTCTCTTTTCTAGATCATTCGGAATCGTTTCAGAAAATCTAATTATTATTATTTTACTCTTTTGATAGTTTTTCACGTTAGCGTTGTTTGATGGTTTTTTAAGTGAATTTTGAGTGACAGCAAGTCTCCTCAAATTTCCAGGACTCTTCTGAGTATTTTAACCGATCTTAACAATACTGTGGTCTTGTAGGGTCTCGATTCTTCTATGATTTTCCAATTCTTCCAGTCTCTTACCTAATATCTTGAGAACTATTCCGAGCCCACCAACTACAATTGGTATTACTGTTACCTTCACGTTCCTCAGCTTTTTCAATTTTGGGGGAAGATCCAAGTATTTCTCTATCTTTTCATTTTCTTTCATTTTCACCCTGTGGTCTGCTTGAACAAAGGTGATTTTTTTGTGTGGCTTAACTCTAGGTTTGGTCTTCAAGTCGAGATTGTATAGTCTGTTTGTATCTCATAATCCCAGTACATTTTATGCGTCTCATTTTCTTGGACAAATTGTGGTTTATGCATATACCATTTCTAAAAAGGGACAAATTTTAATCGCTTGTGTTATTCCCAGTAGATCACAGTCCCTTCTTGTCATGCCTAGATTTGTATTCCTTTTTCGCCAATTTGCTGCATTCGCTTATTATGTGATTAATTGTCTAATATTTGTCACCACATAAGCGACACTTGCTATTCTGTTGTGTATAATCATTAATCGCCTTGATATAATTAGTCTTTATGACATTATTGTGCGCTGCTGTTAAAAGAGTTTCAGTTTCTCTCTTTAGGTCACTTCTTCTTAGCCATATCCAGATTATCTTGTATGCAATCTCGGCAATTTATCGTTTGCAGTATCCATACAGACGTTTTTCTTTCCATCTTTGTTTTCTGGATTTTGTGGTTCTACTGCTTGTCCTTATGTTGACATTGCTGTTATTGGCGGCTGTAATCAGTTTTTCTTTACACTTTTTATTTCATTCTTTGAACCCTTTAATTGTTACATCTACACGATCTTTGATACTAACCAATCCTCTTCCTATTTCTTTTCTTAACATATAGAATTTATATCATGTCTTATGTATACCATTGATTTCCTAGTCTATTGGTCGGATTTCCGTTTTTGTCAATTTTAAGAATGGTGCAGAGTATCTTACCAGGAGGACAACTCAGTTGTTTCTATTATTATTTACTCCTTTACAGTTTTTCACATCAGCGTTAGCTGATGGTTTTTCACTGGACTTTGAGTGACAGCAAGTCTCCTCAAGCCTCCAGGATTCTTCTCGGTATTCTGGCCGTTCCCAATAATGCTGTCGTTTGGATGGTCTCCACTCGTCTGCCAACTTCCAAGTCATCCAGGCGCTTTAATAATCCTTTAGGTACTGTGCCAAAAGCCCCAATCACAATTGGTATAATCGTCACCTTCATGTTCCATAGTTTTTTCAATTCTCAAGCAAGGTTGAGGTATTTACCCCTCTTTTCTCATTCTTTCAATTTTATTCTGTGGTCAGCCGGGACAGCAAAGTCGACAATTTTGCAAATTCTCTTCATTATTATTATTATTATTTAATTTTAATTTTTTTTTTTTCAATTTTTTACGATCCTTTACCCGGTCTTTACCCAAGACCAAGGGTGAGAGAGAGAGAATAGTGATTATATGCATTCTATGTATTTATATTTTTTGCTGCCTTTTTTGGAACATATTTTTTTAGTCACATTGTTATTACTCTCCAAAGGATTCGACCTGTTCCGCTAAGTGAATTCTTTTATATTTAATATATACGCTAGGACTGTCAGGTATCTTGTTAATGAGTTAATCTGTACCTTTCTTGATCTTATTCAGGGATTCCACTATTAGTTTTTAGGTGCCACATTTTCTTAATTTCTTGGTCTTTTTATTTCCTTATTTTATTATTTTATTCAACTGAGATGTTATTATCTGTTTGCCCTGCCATGTAAATTAGAAGGTATATATTTCTTCTTTTATATCCCTTAACCTTTGTCTATTGCTCTTTCTTTTTTTTATTAGTTTGGCTTAATGTGTGGAGTGTTCGCCAATGGTCCGGGATACCGGGGTTCTATCCCATACCAAAGATTTAAAAAATGGTACTTGATGCCGCCTTGCTTGACACTCGGCATTATAAGGTCCGGATCAAGGGTAAAGTAGAGCAATGCAGGGAATTGAGTAGCGCCCTCCCCTATACATCGGTGTGGTAGCTATTGAAAAGAGGACCTTCAGGTCACCATCGACTAAGGTCGCCAAATTTACTTTACTTACTTATTCTTATAAGTGTATTTTATATCTTCAATCCACCATGTTTTTTTTTAATTATGATTTCTTATGGGTCCGTATTATACTCCAAAATCTTGCTGTATTCATTTTCAATAGATGAAGTTTTAATACAATTATTATTTGATTGTTTTAATATATTATATATTTCATTGTTAATTGTGTTCATTGCAAATGTAACAGTTTTGTTTTGTTGGATATCAGAAATTACTTGTTCTTTGAAATCATCTTTTCCAGCATCGGTAAAGCATGTCGGCTAGTTTATTAGGATCTATTCGTGTAGCTGTTTTTTTTTTCTCACCAAATTTATGGGTTCCTTGAGTTGTCACTTTCTTTATGGTTTTTTGATTAAATAAAAGAAAGCATATAATATTTTTTTATAATCCTCTTTTGACCATTTGTTCCTTGTGTTTTTATTTTTATTGGTTGTTGTAAAGATCTTAGCAGGTTTGAATTGGAATTATCTTGGTTCTGATGACTACCGTATGGAGTAGAGAATTTGATTCCAGTTGCTGATTTTTTGATCCCGACCTGGTTCATCATTACGAGATATGGTTCTTTTTTATTTTTTAAAGAAAGAAACTATTAAAGAGAATATGATAATGAGACGAAGAAGTATATACAGTGAAAGAAAAAAGATATTAAGTAAATAAACAGTTCATGATTATGATGATAATAAACCCTATTAAGAAAAGATAGAATTAATTCATAAAAATGCATAAAGAGATGATGATGATGATGATGATGATGATGATGATGATGATAAAATTGAAAGAAAAAAGGAAAACCGATGTGGAGTCTTATAAAGAGTGGTTTTCATATATGTTTTTGGCGCATTGTATTTTTACTGCCGAGAGATCTTTTGGTTTTGCTGACACCATCAAAAGAAAAATGTTCTATCATCATATTTATTAGGAAATTATAAAGAAAGAATTGATGTCATGATATAAATTATATTATAAATTTTTGCCTTTCAAATTCAAAAAGAGTACGATTCGCCTGCTCGAAGTTCTAAAAAAAGTTTACCTATCCTAATGGACTCCAACATAACTATATTTCACACCGGATATAAGGAGGGGAAGAACATCCAAAATAAGCTTAACGTAATAACCTAAACTTAGATAATATTAAATAGCATTTCTTATTTTATTCTTCTTTCTTGCTCGGTGCAGGACTAAAAACAAAAAACAAAATTATATATATATTTTTTCGATCCCAGATTGGAGTGTCTCGCGTGTCTAGCCACACTGTAGAGTTGTGGTACAGAATAATATTATTATTATTATTATTATTATTTTACAGAATAATATTATTATTATTATTATTATTATTATTATTTTATGCAAGTTTTTATTATTTAATTATTTAATTATTATTATTATTATTATTATTATTATTATTTTATGCAAGTTTTTCACCCCAGTTTTTACTCAAGTCTGAATGACTGCAGGTTTCCTTAGGTCTCCTGAACTCTTTTAGATATCCTAGCTATAGTGCTATACTCTCGTCTCAATTCTTCTTCTGGGCACTTTCTCTAGCTTTTGCGGACTGTACCAAAGGCACCAACTATAATTGATATCGCCGTCAACTTCATGTTCCACAGCTTTTTTTCTTTTTTCTTGATGGTATCTGCTTCTATTATTCGGCCTTTCATACTAGCAGTAATAGGTGGCCTTTGCTGATATCCCAGTGGCAACAATTCTCAGCCATACCGGACTTTTCTCGGTATTCTAGCCGATCTTAACAGTGCTGTGATCTGGAAGGTCTCAATCTTTTCTTTGTGGACCACCACACTTGCTACCCTGGATAGCGTATGAATCAAACATTAGAGAAGGCATGATTTACAGATGCCAGGACAAATGTCACAACTACCGAAGCAAAGTTTGGGAAAAGATTAAGTGTTCGTTCCGTGACTAGAGGTGGTCACGTGGGATTCGAAAGATTCGAATTCTAGGCAGTTGACAACTACATCTTAAGAGGCATATTTAGGGTTCGGCTTATGGTTGAACTTTGCGTTATAAGTAAAGTTAGCGACTTTAGTCGACGGTGATCCGAAGGCTTCCTTTTCAATAGCTGCTGCACCGAGGTGTAGGAGAGGGCGCTACTCCATTCCCAGGATTGCTCCACTTTACCTTATAATGCTGAGTGCTAGGCAAGGCGACATTAAGTACCATTTTTTCAGTCTTTGGTATGACTCGACCGGGGATTGACCCCGGTATCCCGGACCATTGGCGAACACTCTACTTATTAGGCCAATATAACCTTAACATAAATGGTTAGTATATTTTGTTTAATTTTTCACCCATTTAAATAACCGAAAAAATATTTACGGCCAAAAATTCTAAATATCACAAAAACGTGAAAAAAAAGAAAAAAAAAAGAATATACCTTAAGAATTTGTGAACATTAAACATGTAAAACGCCGAATCTTGGCAATCAATAAAAATATTAAGGAAGAGAGGTAAAATTATAGACCATTTTTAATAATTTTGATATTCATAAAAAATCTCCGCAATAACACTGAAATTATAATCATAAAGGAAGATAGAATTAACACATTTGTCATTTTCAATCAGTCATTTTTGATGATCTCACTAAATTCAAGAAACTTACGTAGAACACTACTGATATCTTAAAGAAACAAGCCACCAAGCCACCAAGGTTATTATCGCTAATAATTCCGAAAAAGGAAAGGAAAAGAGGAAAAAGGATAAGAAAGAAAAAAGAAAAAAGAAAACAATATTTTTATGAAAATAACGAAATTGCTTAAACTGATATTGACTAATATAAGATGGCCGAAAATTTCTCTATATCTCTTTTAATAAACTTATTTGATTTAAATTTCTTGGTAGTAAAATCATTTAATAAGTCCAAGTAGAATGCAACAGTTTTTAATATAGAAAAAAAAATCTCTGAATGCGATACGTAATGCGCTTGAAATAATTCAATACTTCCGTCAGAATTTTTTTTTCTTTATTCTGAACCGAAATGGTTAAAAGCTTTTTCCTTTTTAAACTTTCCTTTTTTAATTTCTTTCAATTTAACACGTGGTTGCTGCCATTTCGGTTGCAGCTGCCACTGTGGTCGTTGCAAAACAAACTCCTTTTTGTTCATCTGATTAATCTATTTGCTTTTTCGTATCGATCAACTTGATTAAAATAATATTTTTCATCTAAGATTACATTCAAACCTTTTCGTCCAACACAGCCATATGTTTTCCCTCTTTGCATGATTTCGGCCTCTTAGCAATTCAAATATTAAGGAATGAAAAACCTATTAGAATGATGATGAGGAAGAGGAGGAGGTGATATCCTTAAAGAAAGAAGGAATAATAAACAAGTAAAAAGGATAAGAAAGAAAGAAAGAAAGAAAGAAAGAAAGAAAGAAAGAAAGAAAGAAAGAAAGAAAGGTAATGAAGAAAAGAATGTAAAATCGAAGATCATAAAGGAAGAAGTGTGAAAGAAGGAAAATGTATAGATGGGAAAGAAAGAAAGAAAGAAAGAAAGAAAGAATATTATGATGCGAGGAAGAAGTACATACAGAGAAAGCAAAAAGATATTAAGCAAATAAACAGTTCATGATTATGATGATGATAAACTCAAAGAAGGAAAGATAGAATTAATTTATAAAAATGCATATAAGATTATAAGGAGGACGAGGACGAGGACGAGGACGAGGAAACTGAAAGAAAAAAAGGAAGGAAGAAGTATTTGAAGCAAATGAAAAGAAAATGATAATCATGATACAAATAGAGAAAGAAAAAGAAAAAAAAGTACTTATGAGAAAGATAAAAAAAGCAAATTGAAGAGGAAAGATGAAGAAAGGGATAAACACACACACACACATAGAAGAAGAAGAAGAAGAAGAAGAAGAAGAAGAAGAAGAAGAAGAAGAAGAAGAAGAAGAAGAACGATGATATACACAGATACAAAACAAAAAAATTATGATGTTGATGATAGCGCCGATTGTTTTGGTAATATAAAGAATGTAAGAAAAAAGAAACAATCGAATCATTTTTACCTTCTTTTTATAAAGATGATGATGGTGATAATGATAGACATATGAACCAAAAATCATCACCATCCTTTTATAAAATGATGAAGAGAAAAATAATGCTGCTACTGCTAATGATGATGATGAGGAGGAGGAGGAGGAGGAGGAGGAGGAAGAGGAGAAGGAGGCGTATGACTAAGATAGCGATGAGGATGATGGTGATGAAGATTAGAAGAGTGGGAAAAATAAAACTATGTTGATGATGGTAACAACGTTGAAGATTTTAATATATATATATATATATATATATATATATATATATATATGTGAGGAAAAGCCAAGAAACAAATTGGATGCTGCTGCTGCTAATGATGAAGATGGTGATGATGATAGCGGTGATGTTTATGATGATATAAAGAATCTAAGACATAAAACGAAAAAACATGATCGTGAAGGCAATGATAAACACAAAATAGGAAAGAAGGTTTTAGAAACAAGATGTGATGATGATCATAATTGTGGTGATGGTGATGATGATCTTGGTGCTGGTTGTGGTGGTGGTGCTAGTGATCATAGTGGTCACGGTGGCGATGATTATCATGGTGGTGGTGGGGATGATGATGATTAAGTATTGTGACAACAGGAGCTGTGCATCGTGCGAAAAACAAAATGTTGAAAGCTGGGAGGGTTGAACGCCATGAGAAAAGAAGGAAATTAAAGAAAGAGGAGGATAGGGTCGAGATTCCAAGATACGGACATGTGGGGATGGGGGTTGAGGGTATCGGCATCCGAAGGAGAAAATCCGAGAAAGGGATTAAAATAGGTGCTTGTGCGTTTCAGCCAACCCAGAAAATCGTCTGTTCGTTAAGGAATCCAGTGTTTGTCTTGTTTTATTTCTGTTTGTTTGGTTTGCTTTTGTTTTTATTTATTTATTTATTTATTCATCTATTTTTTCTAAAAATCAATTGCCCCTCGCCAGCGACAAATAAAAATGGCGACAAAAACATACAAAAGCAAGATTTCAACTCGAACATTCAAACAATATCAAAAAATAAAAAGATAAAATTAAATACATGGACTAAACAAGACAATAAGCAATAAAAATATCCATATACAAACATATACACAACAATACTACGAGTCGATATTTCTTTCAACGTCTTCGCCATATGTGACCATGAGAACGCGGGTCTATCGATCGGTGAATTTGAGTGGGTTATCTGAATATGGTCGCCTTTAGCAAGGGAAATGCTGGTTGGTCAATCGAGGGGGGATAGAAGTTTGGGGGATGGTGTGCGATTTTTTTTCTAGGTAATCCTGGAGGAGTGGTGTGATGATGATGATGATGACGATGATGATTTAATGGAAAAGAAAGAAAGAAAGAGAGTTCACTTTGAAATAAAGGGGAACAGAGAATTGGAAAAGAAGATAGTCTAAAAGAATAAAAGAAAACTAAAGAAGTGAAAATGAGCTTGAAGAAGTGAAATGCAAACAAAGAAACGTAACGTAGAAGAAAGAAAGAAAGAATGGGAGGAGAATAAGAAGGAAAGAAAGAAAGAAAAACTCCACTGAAAGAACAGAAGGGAAAGATGAAAACTACAAAGAAAGAAAGAAAGAATGATTCTTTGAAACTTAATAAAGTAAAAAAAGGTTGGAACTAAAATTCTCAAAGACTATCTTACTCTATATCGCACAACAGTAGGTACCCTCTGTGTGCGTGTGTGTGTGTGCGTGCGTTTGCAACAATAAAGACAGGAAGAAATCAGGTATTGTAGATTTATCGATAAATTAGATAACAAGAGTCGGTGTTTGTGATGTTGACGTTGGCGTTTGTGGCCGTGAAAACAGCTGTGATAATCAGTGTGGCTGGAGGAAAGTTCCAACAAGTGGATGATGTTTGTATGTGGAGGTAATCTGTGAAAGAATTAAAGATATCCATAAGGGAAACAGGCGGGTTGCGATTTGGAAGTGTTGGGTGGGGACAAACACAAAACGATAACGTCAAGAGGATAAAATTTAGAAGGTCAGTGAAGGATAGAAATACAAGATAAGACTAAAAGAAACAAAAAAAAATGAATGGCGCAGGCAAATAGAGAAATTTAGCGGGAAAAGCACCTAACGGAGGGAAAATAAAAATTCCAATGAAGAAAATCAATTGGTTAGACGAAAGAAGAAGAAGAAGAAGAAGAAGAAGAAGAAGAAGAAGAAGAAGAAGAAGAAGAAGAAGAAGAAGAAAGGATAAATAATGAAGGAGAATGTTATCTAAATTATGAAGAAAAAGAGATGATTTCTTTAAAAAAAAATAACCAGAATAAATAAGGAAAGAAGACAACAAACAATTATCTAATCCTCTTAAGAATAATCAGAATGCTCTCGCTCTCACTCTCTCTTTCTCTCTCCCTATCTCTCTCTCTCTCTATATATATATATATATATATATATATCCCTTAATTCTGACCGTGGCCAGGAAACCGATTTATAATATTTACTAAGGTTTGGCTTATTATAGTACAATAACAAATGTTAGGATTCTGAGTTAAGATTATGTATTGCCGATCTTCCAAACAAGGAAATTCTATTTGCAAACTTCTAAAATCAGCAATTACAAAAGTTATTCAATGGTAAATATAATATTTTGCTAAACTAATGAGAGAAAAATTTAATATTTTCAGATATGATTGTTGAAAGAAAGAAAGAAAGAAAGAAAGAAAGAAAGAAATTTGCCCAAGAAGAAGCAAAAACCAAAAGGGAACAGTGACAAAGAATGAAAATTGAAAGAAAACAGAAAAGTGAAGAAAAGGAAGTACATTTTGTTTTTCTTCCATAATTCAACTGATTTCACGAGACTGTTGATAAACTTCAAATGTCCACTACGCAACATCTGGATGATGAATAACTCTAAACTTTCGTCCTCTTTTTATTGTATTTAACTCTAATCACTTTTCTGAATAATTTCTGCTTGTTTCTTCAATTCTCAATAAAAAGAAACCTCTCTCTCTCTCTCTCTCTCTCTCTCTCTCTCTCTCTCTATCTATCTATCTATCTATCTATCTCTCTCTCTCTCTCTCTCTCTCTCGTTTATTTACTCTTTTCTCTTTCCACATCGTTTATAGATCTCTCTTATCCAAATGCGAGTGTCTTTCTATAGAAATTGTTCAACATAAGATAATTTACAGAACTTTATACAGTTCAGTCAAGTAACCAAACCACAAAGCAATAAAGGAAATTTAGTTTTTAAACAAAATGTTACATTTGAGAAGAAGTGTACTTTGGAGTAATTTTGAAATATGGATCGTGTTATATCCCCTCTCTATCATTAAATTGGCCTTGTCCCAGACGAAACAACCCGTGGTGGATATCTATATAAAAAACGATGATGGTTGGTTGGTTGGTTGGTTGGGTTTTATAGCATATCAACCCTTGTAGTTTATTCAATGTCAAATCCATTTTTATATATTAAAACTGTTCTATTTAAAACAATTCAGTTTAGCATAAGTACAGTTTAATTGTCAAAACATTTCTGTTTCAAGCTATACAGTTTTGTCAAACAGTTCTATTTCAAACAATTTACTTTAGTATAAGTAAAGTTTTTGTTTACACACAGTTAAATGTCAAAACAGTTCTATTTCAAACAATTCAGTTTAGCATAAGTTCGCAGTTTATATGTGAAAACAGTTCTAATCCAAGCAATTCAGTTTAGCAAAAGTACGCAGTTTAGTTATATTTCACCCATAGATATGACCCTATCAGGTGCTACCACTCTGTGCCAGAGTGTACCTGGGAGCAATGGCAATGAAGAGGTGTTCCACATTCCCCAAACTCCAGCATTACTGGTACCTCACTATCAGATTGTTTAGGGTCATATCCAAGACACTCTACAGCTCCACCCAGCTGGACAACAAAACGACGAATTACTTTAGCTACTTGTTAAAAAGTAAATAAATCAACTAAACTGATAATATATATGTATATATATATATATATATATATAGTTATATACTGATTGAGGATAGTTTGCATTTCTCATAGAGCTAATACCCTTGGGAAAGGTTTGAATCCAACTATTATCCCTCAAGGTATTGGTAAATAGCAGAGTTGACTGAGCTCTGTAACCTTGATAAGGCAACCGGCTTAGGAAAAGGAAAACTCTGAATTCAATCCTCTAAAATTTCGCCATAAAAATTCACCTTGTGTCACAACCTGCTCTGCCAGAGAGATTGGATATATATATATATATATATATATATATTGAAGCTTTGGGGTAAAAGTTTGTCCCAAATTATGTAAGAACATTTTTAGAAATGGTTTGACGTTGGCGTTTGTAGCCGTGAAAACAGCTGTGATAATCAGTGTGGCTGGAGGGAAGTTCCAACAAGTGAATGATGTCTGTATGTGGAGTAATCTGCGAAAGAATTAAAGACATCCATAAGGGAAACGGGCGGGTTACGATTTGGAAATGTTGGGTGGGAACGAAGACAAGAGGATTGAATTTAGAAGGTCAGTGAAGGATAGAAATACAAGATAAGACTAAAAGAAACAAAAAAACGAATGGCACAAGAAGAAGAAGAAGAAGAAGAAGAAGAAGAAGAAGAAGAAGAAGAAGAAGAAGAAACCGATCTAAAAGGAAAACTCAGGAAAAATCTTCGAAATGCATGTTCATTACTCAGAGTTTCAATTGGACCAAATGATTATCAGTTAAGCAAGTATTCGAAAAACAGAAGATAAATAAACAGTTGAAAATCGGTTAAGATTGTTTTCTATTCAGATTTCATTTATTCCAGTGAAAAAATGGTGATGAACAAGATAGACGTTCAATATTGCGTATTGTTCCTTTTTCTGTTGGGTAAAACGGCTGCAGAAGCAAATAAGACGATTGATGAAACCTTTGGAAATGTTTGTACTTTAGTGTTAGTATGTGTCATAAATGATTTTTAATACTTAGGAAGGACAAACCGCGCCACAATAAGCAGCAAAAATTTGAAAATGATAACACAAAATCTCTTTTTGATGATGCCTCGTTGGTAACCGAATATCGGATGTCGATCACTCGACAGTTGTTCTACGTTTGCAAAATATAGCGTTGATATAAGAGGTAAAACTGCATTTCTCTGAATTATCTGAGCAAAGCATTTAATCTCTTGCCAGACATTCGGAAACTTTTTTATCTCTCGAGATGAAAAGCATTTTCACTATGGCAATCCGAAATGTCATGGATACTGAATAGCCTGAGAAGTCAACGGAGCGGAAATGTTTTTTCAAAAAAAAAAAACTCTGTATTTGTTGATGGTGTATGTATTCACCCAAAGCTGTACATCTTATTGAAGGTGTACACATTCACCCAAAGCCGTATACCATGTCAGAAGTCTACGTATTAACCCAAATCCGCACACTTTGAAACACAAGGTCAATTTTCAAGCGGTCTGAATTCAGGTTTTCCTTCTCCTAAAAAATTTGCCATACCAAAGTTAAAAAAAAAAATCTTCACTACTACCAATGCATTGGGAGAGAATAGTTGGATTCAAACATCTCCCAATAGTATAATCGCTAAGTGAACAGCCTTGACCAGGATTTGAAATCAGGTGGCCCGATCCATTTTCTACGGCGAATATTGTTACTTCACGAGCACCTCATAGATCTAGGAGGTATAGTGTATTACGAATTGCCAAAGACCGGTGAAAATTCACTACAGAATTTTGAAGTCGTAAATGAAGGAAAATACATTCAAAGGACAAAAGGCTGGAAATCCCGACAGATGCATGACAACACTTTTCTAGATTTGGCGTTGACGACCAAAAAAATAAATATATAAACAAGTTACGATAGAAAATTCTTCCTAACACGCCATATTCACCAGACCATATTATTATTTGCTTCCATTAACGCTTCGTTCCTTTTCTGCTCATAAATATAATGCTATCTTCGATGTTCAAAATGACATTGATAGCATCGGAGATAGAGTTGCTTTATGAAGATGGGATTCGTAAGTGTCCGGAGATTTGGCGTGAAATAATGAAAAGTAAACTTACGAGCTCTTTTCAAAGAGTACCAAGACTAAATCTATGTTTACTAAGATAAGAATCAACAATGAATGAAAATAGTCCGTTCATATTCAACACACTAATTGCAGCAAGTTTTCCATTGGTCGAAGCACTTCCAAAAATCCTACTTTTATATGTTCCAAAACTTTGCAGTTAAACTTTGTTTTCAACATCCTAAAATCTCTCACCTTTGAGATGAATTTTCAATTTAAGAAACGAGAAAAAGTCGCGTGTAGCTAAGTTTGGTGAGTATAAATGATGCTGTACTTACACAATCCTTTTTATTACGAAAACTTGCTTAACAATTTCAGTATCGTACACATGGTCATTGTCATGGCGAATCTGTCATAAACCCGTGAGCATCGTATCTAGCACTTTACGATGCACATCTTTACAGAGATGATGCAAGACTTCTAAGTTTATTGTTTGGTGACAGTTTGACCACAAGGAACATATTCATAGATGAAAAATATCTTCCTTGTCAAAAACAGACCATGAACAGCACTTTGGTCTGGTCCCGATCTTAGCGAGCCTTCTTTAGTCTTGGAGATGACGCAGACTTTTAAGCTGATGACTATATCTTTGTGTCAGAATCAAACATCTCCCTCTTTTAACGGTCAATCTTTGGGGCCTATTAGTTCAAAACAATTTATTTTCGCTAAATGTCCTATCGCCTTTAAAAACATTACACGGGAAATTGGAATTGCCGACTACAGTGAATAATATTTTTTTCTTAACCAAGAAGTCCATGTTTTCCGTTATCCGGGGGGGTTGAAAACGAAGTGGCTTGGTGGGTGTGTGTAACCTGAAATTTGGAAACCCCCTTGCCAGTGGCGGTCAGTCTAGCCCCAAATTAGCCCCTGCATTATCTGCCAGTTCCCATGTGCCCGAAAAAGGAATCTTAACTAGGACTTATTTTGCGAGGGGTCAAGTGCCAGACTGCCCCAACGTCACACGTGCATAAAATAAACTCCCGTCCTGGGATAAATATTCAGTTTAGCAAAAGGTCACAGTTTAGTTCTATTCGACCCATAGATAGGACCCTATCAGGTGCAACCACTTCAGGCCAGAGTGGACCTGAGAGTGATGGCGATGAAGAGTTACTCTGCATTCCACAAAGCTCTAGCATTACTGGAACCTCACCATCAGATTGTTTAGGGTCATATCCAGGAAACTCTTATCCTTCTGAAAAGATGTAGTCAGTGTATTCTACAACCCCAGCCGACTGGACAACTATTTTGAGGTCCTAAGCAGATTTCTGGTGAAATTCTGACCCATGAACTGGTGCCCATCGTATGATTTATTATATCTTTCAACAACGTGCACAGGTGAGCATCTTCTTGATGATAATAAAACGATAATATCTAGACCAGTGTTCCTCAACCTTTTCTTCCTTGTGGCCCATTTTTAGTGTCAACAAATCTCAGTACTATATAAGCTCATATAGAAATTCAATTTAACAGAAAATATATTTTATCTACAAAAGCAAAATGTTGCATGAAATATTAATCCTAACTTATGACTCCTCTGTTCCTAGTGTCTTTTTATGAGCTTGTTGAGTTGAACTTGGTTCAGCTTCAGGCATAAGTCTCATCTCTTTTCAATTTGCAATAAATTACGTTTCTTTGTAAGTACATCATTGGTTGCAGAACATCCTACCTCAACCAATAAAATAAATTAAACAAGAATGATGCAATCTTTTTAAAGAATAGCAAGATTTTACTTTCATCCATCCAATTAACCCTCCCTTCTAATTCTTCTCATCACTACTTCGTTCTCTTTCAGTTCAAGAAGTTCTACAATGATAATGGGATCAATGTCGTCCTCACTTGAAGCATCAAAATCTATTATGTCCATAATCAATTTAGACCGGGTCATTTCCATAATATCTTTAAATCTTCTTTTGATATATCCCCCTAAATTTTGCAAGTGGTCAGGCCCGTTTTAAGAATTTCTCAGGCCCAAAGAGCACTCGTCAAGAATCATTGGTCTAGACGTTGAGACAATGATCTTAAGTCTGAGCCAATTTTAAAGAAAAATGTGAAGCCCGGCTCGTTGATTTTAATTGGCCTCATCCAATAAAACAATCAAGTAGAATTTAAACCAAAAATACAAGAAACATTTTGATGATGGTTGATGGCTTTTAACGGCATGTCAACCTGTCTAGGGTTATTTTATGCCTTGAGTTTAGGCGATGATATACGCTGTATATGTTTGGAGGTGCCCGTGGTGTAATGGTTATCGTCGTAGGAAATGAACACGGCGACACGAGTTCAAATCCTGGACGAGACTGATTGCATTTCACATTGGACTAATACCCTTGGGAAAGTTATGAATTCAATTATTTTCCCTCCAGCTATGGGTAAATAGTAGGGCAGACTAGGTTCTTCAGCCTTGGTGAGGCAACTAGTCTCGGAGAAGGAAAACTCTAAATTCAAACCTGTTAAACTCCGCTTAAAAAATTGACCTTGTGTCATATCCTGCCCGAGCGGAGGGGTTGGTAAATATGGATGATATACGCTGTATGTGTATATTTGGACTTTTGTTTGTTTAGGTTTATTTTACTGCACATCAACCTCAGTGGACCATTTAATGAAACAGAGATATAAAATGAACATTCTTTGTAGAGAAAGAGTTTAATTGATTTGGTTGAGTTTTATGATATTTCAACCCATAAAGATTATTTAATTCCAAATCCTGTTTATGCATATAGTCTTTGTTTTTTAAATTAGTTGGAGCTCGTTTGTTTGCTCACAGTTTAATAATTTCCTTTATTGTGATTTAACGCAAATAATTATATTTATTTTTTCTTTGCACACAGTTTAACAGGATCAAGTATTACTATCTAACAATAATCGTTCTATTCATTGTTGATAGTAAATCATAATAAGAGATTGAAGAAAGGGGACCCGAACAGGTACCACCACCCCGAGTCATAATGGACCTGGGAGCAATGCTAATGAAAGGGTATTGCACTTTCCCCATATTTTAAGATTGAACACCACCATCAGATGTTGTTTTATATTATATCTGGGACACTAAATAGTTTCAAGTATTGAATAATTCTATTCAAAATTATTCATTCGTAGGCACACAGTTAAATGGTTTCAAGAATAGTAAATGATTAAATAGTTCTATTTGACACGAAGATGGGACCCTAACAAATACTGTCACTCCGAACCAGAGTGGGCTTGGGAGTAATGGCAATGAAGGGGTACTCCATATTCTCCAAAGCTCCAAGATTGGAGCCTCATCATCAGATTCAGTTAAGTGTCATATCCAGGACACTCGTAGTGGGGGGGTATTTCTCCTCTGCAGAGATGCAGTTGGCGTATTCTTCAACCCCAGCCGACTCGGCTCCAGAAATATTTTCCCACGCCTAATCTAATTTATATATATAACAAAAAATACGAATGTCGGATGCAACTAGAGAGATAGAGAAAAATACCTTTGAAAAGCAATTGTTTGATTGATAATGCTATATATATGGAAATCGTCACAAAGAAAGAAGTTAATAACGATGAAAGGATATACATCGGCGCCACTAAATTGGATAGGCAAAAAAGAATCTCTAACCATAACCTCAGATTTACCAACAGTAAGTACGCCAAAATTAATACATTATCTAAACACATATAGCAGATAAAAGATGACACAGGTGAATCTCCAGTGATAAGATGGAATCCGGTGAAAAAAGTTCAAGCGTATAAAGCGGATAATAAAAAGTTTAAGTGTATACAGCAGATAATAATAATACCCGGCGGACCGCAGGATAAATCTGAAAGAATGTGCAAAGAAGGATAAGTACCTCAACCTTGCTAGAGAATTGAAAAAGCTGTGGAACATGGAAGTGACGATTGTACCAATTGTGATTGGTGCTTTTGGCCCGATAACTAAAGGATTATTAAAAGGCCTGGAGGACTTGGAAGTTGGGAGACGGGTAGAGACTATCCAAAAGACAGCATTGCTGAAACTTGCTGTCACTCAAACTTCAGTGAAAAACCATCAGCTGACACTGATGTGAAAAACTCTATAATACTAATAGAAAGTACAGGCGAAGGAAGGGAGATTAAAGAGATTACGACAAAGGGTAAAACAATAAAGACAAAACAGAACTTTCCAAAACAACGAAAGAAAATTCTACCAACAATTGGGAGGGAATGACATGAAAACATACCAACCACCAGATGCCAAAGAAACCGAACGATTTTGGTCTAAAATATGGCAACCAAAAAACATAACGAAAGGGCTGAATGGGTAAACAATATTACAAGAGAACTAGAAGGACTTGAAGAAGGTCCCAAAGTGGAAATACACATTGATTTACTCAAAACGACACTAAAAAGAATACCAAACTGGAAAAGGCCAGGCTATGATGGAATACATGGTTTCTGGTTCATGAAATTCACCTCCAATCACGACAGACTACACTAGAAATGAACAGATGCTTACAAGGTGCACATGTACCAGACTGGATGACCAAAGGAAAGACCACATTGATCCAAAAGGACCCAAACAAAGGAACAGCTCCAAACAGAAAGGATACCGTAAACAGGAAAGGATACCGCAAAGGATCCAGAGGCACAGTAGAATTACTTTACATAGATTAGCACATCCTGAATGAGAGCAAGACCAGACGGAAAAATATAGCTATGGCCAGAATTTACTACAAAAGGGTACATGACATGGTTCCACTAAGCTGGATAATAAACTGCCTTAAAATGTACAAAATATCACATGAAGTCATAAACTTTATCGAAAAAAACATGAAAACCTGACAGCAGGTGGAAGAAGCTTAGCAGAAATAAAGATCCAAAGAGGTATTTTCCAAGGAGATGTATTATCACCCTTACTATTCATAATAGCCATGATGCCACTTAACCGCACGCACAGGAAATGCACAGCTGGATACAAACTTAGCAGATCGCAAGAAAAGATCAATCACCTAATGTACATGGATGACATCAAACTATTTGCAAAAAATGAAAAAGAACTGGAAACCCTCATACACGCAGTTAGAATATACAGTCAGGACATAGGAATGGAATTTGGCATTGAAAAATGTGCCATGCTTGTCATGAAAAGTGGCAAACGACATATGACTGAAGGAATGGAACTTACCAAATAAGGACAAAATTAGGACGCTCGGAGAAAATGAAACTTACAAATACTTAGGTATCTTAGAGGCTGACACCATTAAATAAGTGGAAATGAAAGACAAAATCTAAAAAGAATATCTCAGGAGAACTAGAAAACTACTTGATAAAAATCTCTCTAGCAGAAATATCGTCAAAGGAATAAATACTTGGGCTGTGCCCCTAGTCAGATATTCGGGGCCCTTTCTCAAGTGGACTAGAGATAAATTTAAACAAATGGATCTAAGAACAAGAAAACTAATGACTATGCATAAGGCATTACATCCCAGAGACGACGTTGACAGACTATATGTATCTAGAAGGGAGGGATGAAGAGGACTTGTCAGCATCAAAGACAGCGCTGACGCATCGATAAAACGGCTCGAAGACTACATAGAAAAACACGAACGAGGACTGATAACAGCCATCAAAAAAGATTCCAATAACATGACAGACGATAAAATGACAATTACAAGAAAACAAAAATGGGAAAAAAACCAACTCTATGACCGCTTTAAATGACTAATAAACACCATCTCATTTGAGAAAATCTGGACCTGGCTAAGAAAAGGTATCCTTAAAAGAGAAATGGAATCTCTCCTAATAGCAGCACAGGACAACGCAATGAGAACTTATCATATCAAAGCGAGAATAGACAAGACTCAACAAAATAGCAAATGTAGACTATGCAGTGACAGAGACGAAACGATCAATCACATAATAAGCGAATGCAGCAAATTAGCACAGAGGGAGTATAGGGCGAGACACGACTGGGTCGGCAAGGTGATCCACTGGGAAATGTGCAAGAAATTTAAATTTGACCACACTAACAAATAGTAAATACACAACCCAGTTTTTGTCCTAGAAAATGACACACATAAACTCCTATGGGACTTTGACATACACACGGATCCCCTAATCTCGGCCAGAAGACCAGACCTTATAATAATTAACAAAAAAAGAGAATTTGCAAAATTGTCGACTTTGCTATCCCAGCTGACCACAGAATAAAACTGAAAGAAAGTGAAAAGAAGGATAAGTACCTCAACCTTGCTAGTGAATTGAAAAAGCTGTGGAACATGAAAGTGACGATTGTACCAATTGTGATTGGTGCTTTTGGCACAAAAATTAAAGTATTATTAAAAGGCCAAGAGGACTTGGAAGTTGGCGGACGGGTAAAGACTATCCAAAATACAGCATTGCTGAGAACGGCCAGAATACTGAGAAGAGTCCTAGAGACTTGAGGAGACTTGCTGTCATTCAAACTCCTGTGAAAGACCATCAGTTATCGCTGATATGAAAAACTCTAATGAGGAAAAAATAATAATGATAGATTATGCGTAGAAGAAAAATTATTCATTCTGATGAATGCCGAAAATGATAAATTGCGGAACAAAAAAATGAATTGATTTCAAAGTTTGAACAAGTTTTTCTGCGTCACTTACTTCATGACTAAATTCAAAATGTATTTCTCTGTTTCGACTGTTGATATTTCTAAAATCAATAAATTATATTTCTTTTCTTTTTCGTGAGTATGTCATGGGAACAAAAACCATGCAACTTGATAAATTCCTTATAAATACAATTGACTGCCCACTTTTTCTCATATTTCCCCCTGACATTTATGGGATCCAAATGAAACTTTAGTAACGGACTTAAGTACAAAATTTACTTAGTTCAGATTTTAGACGTGTGATGGAATTGTAGATTCGAACACATTTCTATATACTTTTTTTATTTTCAGTTTATCTTGTTATATATATATATATATATATATATATATATATATATATATATATATATATATATTTATAATCCTTTTATATGAAAACAAAAAGAAAAAATTCACATTCTTTGAGTCATTATAAATTTATTTCCGGTTGTTAAAACCTCCATCAGATGAATTTTTTTTTTTTTATTTGGGTGTTTTCATATTGCTTCCGGCGAGAATGAGATTTGAAAAAAATTCTAATTTTTATTTTTTAAATCAAAATAATCTTTTCATTAAAAAAGATTTTAATATATTCTATCATATTTCTTTAATCAAGAAAAAACATTTAAATGTTGAAGATATTATATCTATTATTATTTTGCAGTTGTATAATGTCTACTAAATCCTATAAATAAAAACAAAAAAAAACGTTACACCTAATTTACATACAACTGAAAACTAAAAACACTAATCCCAGAAAAAGTAATAGCCGTTGGCATTGAGCGCTCAAATTGGATACCCCTACCTCTCGGATTTCCTCCTCAGATTATATATATATATATATATATATATATATATATATATATATATATATATATATATATATATATATATATATATATAAAGCTTCTGTGTTTACATGTTTGTTTGTGTCACCAAAGGAGCTACACACGGTGCAATGATTAC
Source organism: Sepioteuthis lessoniana (assembly GCA_963585895.1). Lineage (NCBI taxonomy): Eukaryota > Metazoa > Mollusca > Cephalopoda > Myopsida > Loliginidae > Sepioteuthis > Sepioteuthis lessoniana. The sequence goes on along the minus strand of OY757918.1, from coordinate 64,155,272 downwards.
CTTCTTAGGCACTGGTCACGGTAATCTAAGATCAATTCCTGGATAAGACTGTTAGCATTTCACATATCTTTAATCCAATTATTCCCCCTCCAGCTATGAAGCAGGGCAGACTGGGCTCTTTAACTTTGCTAAGCCGACCGGTCTAGGAGAAGGGAAACTCTAAATTCAAACCTGCTAAACTCAACTTGAAAATAACCTTCTGTCGCATCCTGCTAATGCGGAGGGTTTCATGAAATAAATTAATTAAATTGTGTCACATCACAAAAACTACAATTTCTTCAAACTTCTTTCTAGTTTGTTTAGTTAAATATATTACTTGACAAAAGTTGCGATTTTTTTCCAAATAGAGTTAACTAATTTTCATAGGTTTCTTTAAAAACTGCGAATAAAAAACAGGTTATTAAAAATGTTCGACTTGAAATTATTAACTATTTATTTGACAAAAAAAAAGAAAACAAATGATTAAAAAATAAGATATTGAGTAAATAACTATTTATTCTCTATCTTATTTTATTATCCACAAAAATTGTTGACATATAAAGATTAAAACAATCAAATCAGAACAATGAACATTATCGGCTTTTTTTTTCTTTTTTCTTTCTTTTTCTTTTTTTTTTTTTTCAGTCTTTAATTTTATTTCAAAGTGAACTTTCGTAATTTTGTAGTTCCTAAATTGCAGTCAAGATATAAAATTAAATATTTCTTAAAATGAAGTAATATATTTGATTTTACAATAATAATGTTAACTACACATCGAAAGTAAAATTAAATGTTATAGTTTTAAATTAGTAAAATCACTTGATATTTTTAGATAAAAATAAAAATGAATCTATAACCAGCCACATAAAGTAAATGTCCAAAAACTAAATTTTCCTTTTTGTCCCAATAATGTTATGATAAATGTAAACAGAGCAAGAGTTTTATCTTGTTGCTAAGTTATAGCTAAATGAACAAATAAGAAGGAAAAGTTACCATTATTTCTTTTTATGCTTAAACAACAATAAATTTATTATAAAGGTTATCCGCAAAAATTGGAAATATAAAAAAGTCAAATTAAAAATACTTAACACAACACATTTATTGAAAGCAGCTTTGAAAATTCTTTATGCAAATTCCGTATCACCATTATTTTTATAAGCTCTGTTTCCCAGTAAAAAAAATGCATGTTCAAAAATTAATAAATAACATGGAAGTGCCATTGCGCAATTAAAAAAGAATGCTATTTTACTCTAAATGAGAGAAAGAAGAAACGCGCAGAAAAATGTACATAATAAATACATTATTGGTAAATAAAGTAGAAAGCCAGCCAAAAAAGAATGAGAATGTTTGATGAATTTGTATTCCAAGGGAAATAACTTAGGATTGACAATGTAAGGGATATAACTCGTATATCAAGTGGCTTTTTTAGAGCATTCATTATATATTTTTTACTTCGTTTTGATTGATGATTTTAAATATAAGATGACATTGAAAGAAAAGCTTTTTCGATTAACTAATAAGCCTCGCAATGTGACATAGTCAAATGCATCTGATCTAATGCATTTCACTGGGCGGATTCAACAAAATTTCAATCGGCAGGAAAATGCTTAAAAAGAAAGATACTTTTTTTTTGTTCCTTAATCAAATATTGATTTGCTAAGTGATATTTTTTAAGACAAAAATGCGACAACTTTTCGATAATTAAGTCAGGAACTGAATTAATATATGCTTTTCGTAAGGATTTAAGATAGATCAAAGCTCTATTCCAACCTATCTATTCAAAATAGCTAAATATATAGAAGGAAAAGTAGAAATTAACTGAAATTGTTCATTATCTCTATGATATTATCACTGTATGTGTTTTTGCGTGTGTGGATGTGTACTTGCGTATTACTTCTACTATGTAGTTTATTTATTTCTTATTTGACACCTTTTATATGTAGCTTTTTTTTTACGAAAACTACCTACACATCATAAATAACAACGTTTTATTTGACAGGTTTGGTTTCTTGGTCAAATGGCATACCAATCGCCTTGTGTTATTTAATGCCAATAGTGGCACTATTTAACCCATACCTAGTTAGTAAGGAGGTTCATACCTTTCCCAAGGGTATTTGGCTGTAATAGCACGACTCGAGTTCGAACTCGCTAACTACGATGTGGCGGTCCAGCAAGTTAGCCAATACGCCACCATAGACCCCCAGCTTTATTTGAGCATGAAAGATAATATAAAAATGATAATTACTATCACAAAAGTAATATGAGTTGTGCTTGTTTTGTTTTGTTTTTTGGTTTTCTTGTTTTCTTTCTTTTTTTCTTTTTTCTTTTCTTTATTTTTTGCGAGCTTTGCAAATTTTAATATTTTTTAAAGATAAAATAATATCTCTTTTTAGCATGCTTAAAATGAAAAGTGTGTGTGTGTGTGTGTGTGTGTGTGTGTGTGTGTGTGTGTGTGTGTGTGTGTGTGTGTGTGTGTGTGTGTGTGTGTGTCCAAACCTAAGTAGATTTTGCTTGAATTATTTTAAGTAGGTGACATTTTTCAAAAAGACGTTACTGCATTTTCTTTAACTATATTGAATCTATTCCCTAATTACGAGATTGTCAATAAAAGTCTATGCAATGATAAGATATTTTTAAAAAACAGATGAGAGGATTTTTTTTAATTTCCTTTACCTATTTTTATCAGTCAAATTATCCATATATTAAAAAATTTCAAATTATATATATATATATATATATATGGGGGTTATGTGTCCACGCACGTAGCATTTTTCCTTTTAAACATGTTTGAATAGGACCTACACTTCGTGTCTGCCGATCTGTCTTTGATCCGTTCACGTCTCTATATGAGTCATTTGACTTTTAGATGGAATGGGTTCAGGAAGGCTCCTTATGTTTCTCAAGTATTTTCGATCCCAGCAGGAGCCAACAATGGAAGGGGTCTTAACGGAATTTAAGAATTTTTACTTGAGGTAAGAGAAAGAATTTGCAGGAAATGTGCGATAGGCATTTTAGAATGTGGCTGCTATACTCGAAGTTGATCTTGGTTAAGGAAGAGTTGTTGTTGTTGTTGTTGTTGTTGTTGTTGTTGTTGATCGTCTGGTTACGAAAAAATAGTTTAAGGTTGTTTGATTTTTCCATTACAAGTAGAGTTGATATTTTTAATGGCGCGTTTGATTTGTTCGTCAACAATGCGATTTGGGATATTGTTGTTAATTAGTGCTTGTTTAATGTTTTTAAGTTGAGTAGAAGATTATTTAGGAGGAGGATATAAGTTTGGCATGATATATTAGATTTAATCATTGCTTTTTTATATTGTTCGGGGCATTTACTTTTATAATTGAGAGTGTAGGAATTAGTACTAGGGGGGGGTTTGCATCGGATGGTAGTAAAAAAAGGTCTGTTTCGATCAAGATATCAAGAAATGAGAGTTTATTATTGGTTCTGAGTTCATAAGTAAAATTAAGTACCGAATTATTTTATAAGACCAGTTGCAGATTGTATAGTTCATTTGTGACATTAACTAGAAGGAGAATATCGTCGAAATAACGTTAAAAAAATTGTTGAAAACTTTATTTTCTCGATGAGCCACGTAGAAATTGCTAAAAGTGGGCCCAAGAGTAGGCTCCATCCCAAGAGTAGGCTCCATCCCAATACCCACGTGCTGTATATATATATATATATATATATATATTTCCGTGATGGTCGTAGAATGGGACTTCAATTATAGGACGATCTTCCTGAGAATACTGGGGTTAACGTTTTGTGGAGGATTTGTGGGGTTATTGTAAATGCTATGTATAATGATGACAATAGTTACTTTCACGTGAACATTGGTGAAAAATAAGAATATTTGTTAGGTTTTAAAGTTTGCAAAATTTGAATGATTTTATGACTGTATTTGAGGGCGTATGTAGGTTGTTATGAGCTGGTTAATGTTTAGTTAACTCATATATGAAAGTGGTTGCTTGAGAGATATTGGGTCGGAGAAGAGAGTGTTCTTTCTGGATTTTGACGGTTCCATATATTCATCCCGGTTTCTTGTCTCCAGTGATTTGGGTGAGGTGTAGGCTTTTTTGTACATTATGACTGGGATGAGTTTATTTCAGATTTCTGTTAATTAGTTCAGGTTTGTGGACTGAACAAAAATTGTATGCGGTCTACTTGTATTTTTTACAGTTTGGATATGTACCCAGATTTGTTGAGAACGACGAAAATATTAGTTTTGTCGACTTTTTTTTTTTTTTTTGTGAGGATATCAATATGATTACATAATTGTTTTGCGGCGACTTTTAACTGTTTGGTAAGCAATGTTGCGGTGTTTTTGCTTTTATTGAATTTGCTTTTTTTAGGCTTCAGCTTAAAAGAGGTGACTGAGTTCTGGATATCTAGAAATAGCAGTGCAATTCCAGTTTTTTATTCTAGTAATAGTAGTAATTATATGGGTGGCAGTTATGTCCGAGATTTAGAATTTCTTTTTGATTGGGGCGGAAAGGTTGATGAATATTTCAGTGTTGTTTGGTAAATATATGGAGCTATGATGGAAGGAATTGTTTTTTTTTCTTTTCTTTTCTTTTTGTTCTTTTTTTTTTTCTTTTCATTTGCCGCCGGTGTTGGAGCTTATTTTTGTTGTAAATCTGTGAGAGTTGAAATAGGATGTCTTGGTGTTGTTTATCAGTAGACGAGGTTTCGATCGGGTTAAAAATATCTTTTCTTGTTGAATTAAGGTTACAGATGGTGTCATTGGCCCTTTTAATTTGCCTTTTTACAATGATACGGCGATATTGTTAAGTATTGGTAATGTAGTGAGCTGCTGGATCGTGAAGTTTGAAATACCAAGGCAGCATTTTCTCTTTTAAAAATGAATATGAAGAAGTCCAAAAATAAACGAAAGCCAACGGAAAATTCAACATAGTAAGTATGTTTTCAAACCAAACTTTTAATTTTTTTCTTGTTTTCAGATTTTCAATTCTGTAGAATTTGGTAATAAATGATAATATATAATTCCTAATACCCGTTAGTATTAATAAAAACTCTATTACTTTTGGTTTACAAGAAAAAAAAATTTTTTTTTCAGAAAGTGTTATGAACGAATTTATTTAAACAATATATGTCGTTTTTGTTAATGTTGTTTAATTATATATACTAGCAAAAATATGTACCCTCTGGTAGTATTTCGGATTTGATGCAATAAAATATTATATTAGATCAGTGAACACCAAAATATGGTCACACCAGTGTTGGCCGACCAGAAAAATTTAATATATATCGGTTCTGTAAGGACACTGGATGGATTCTAGAAGACCTACCAAGACAGATGACCGAAAGGGATGGACGCAGAGAAAAAGTCAAGGAAATCCGAGCTATCAACATGACTTAATGATGATGATGATGATTAATTGATTTCCATATAAATTATTAATTATTATGTTAAACTTATTTTGAAACAGAAGGGGTATAATGGAAGAATGAATCAGCTTGGACGGTAGCTATTCTCATCACTCCCGGCTTTCATGGCTAAATTTTCTTAATCTATTTAATTAAATTAGACAAAAATGATTTTCGCTCATATTAATGAAGAATAAAACCAAACAATTAGAAACCAATAAAACCAAATAAATATTCATTAAAAGCAAATGTTTATGATCAATATGCAAATTAGCCATCTCGCTGTAAACTGCAATTTGGCTAATATGTAAATACAATTGAATGTTATAAGTATGTAGATAAGGTGAATAGTATCAATGATATAAAAGAGTTTTCTTAGTTGTTGAGAAATAAGGGAATTATGACGTCAATATATAATAAAGATTTAGAAATATTCTAATAATTATAATAATAGAGACGCATAAAATTCTCTGGGATTTTGAGATACAAACAAACCACCTAATCCCGGACAGAAGACCAAACCTAATGATAATTAACAAAAAAAAAAGAGAACTTGCAATAGAGAGGAATTAGCAGTCCCTGCGAACCACTGAGTGAAAATAAAAGACGAAGAAAAGAGAGACAAGTAGTTGGACTTTGCCAGAGAATTTAGAAAGCTGTGTAACATGAGGGTAAGTGATTGTAATTAGCCTGCTAATAACAGTTACCAAAGGCTTTTGAGGGGTATTAGAAGAATTAGAAATCGGAGGATGAATCGAGACCATCCAAACTACGGCATTGTTTGGATCGGCCAGAATACTCAGAAGAGTTCTGGGGATTTGCTGTCACTCAGTCTACAATGTAAGAACTTCAGCTAACGCAGTGTGCATTTCCTAATTTTGGCCAGACGACCAGATCTTATTTTAATCAACAACACCAAAAAAGCGAAATTGCAAAATTGTGGACCCTGCTGTCCCGGCAGACCACAGAATAAAATTGGCAAAATACGAAAAGGAGAAGTACCTGGACTTAGCTAGGGAATTGAAAAAACTGTGGAACATGAAAGTGACGTTTACACCAATTGTAATTGGTGCTCTTAATACAGTCATCAGAGGATTAATAAAGGGACAGAAGGACTTGGACATAAGAGGACGAGTAGAGACCGTCCAAACTATTACACTGTTGAGATCGGCCAGAATACTGAAAAGAGTCCCAGAAACTTGAGGAGACTTGCTGTCACTCAAACTTCAGTGAAAGACCATCAGCAAACGCTGATATAAAAAAAAAAATCTCAAGGAGTAAAAAAATAATAATAATAATAATAATAATAATAATAATAATAACTTGGACATGGCTGAGAAAGAGAAACTTTGAAAGTGAAACCGAATCTCTTCTGATATCAACGCAAAACAATGCCATAAGGACTAACTATGTCAAAGCAAGAATAGACAAGACACAATAAAATAGCAGACGTAGACGGTGATGATGGGGACGAAACGAACGATCAATCACATAATAAGCGAATGTAGTCAATTAGCTCAGAGAGAGAATAAGACTAGACACGATTGGGTGGACAAGGTGATCCACAGAGAATTGTGCCAGAAGCTTAAATTTGACCATACGAACAAATGGTATATTCACAACCAAGAATCAATCCTAGAAAATAAGACGCACAAAATTCTCTGGGATTTTGAGATACAAACGGATCATCTAATCTCAGCCAGACAACTAGACCTAGTCATTATCAATAACAACAAAAAATTAATCGGCCAAAAAGTGAATTTTGCCGTTCCGGTTGACTAAAGGGCAAAACTGAAAGAAAGCGAAAACAGAGATAAGTACCTAAAACTTGCTAAAGAACTAAAAAATATGGAACATGAAAGTGACAGTGATACCAATTGTAATTGGTGTACTCGGTACAGTCACCAAAGGATTGGTACAGGGACTGGAGGACTTGGAAATGAGAGGACGAGTGAAGACTATCCAAATTACAGCGGTGTAGAGATCTGCCAGAATACTAAGAGTCATGGAGACTTGGAGAAACTTGCTGTCACTCAGATTCCAGTGGAAAACCATCAGCTAACGCCGAGGAGAAGTACTCTCAAATGATTAAAGTAATAATGATAATAATAAAAGAATGAATAAATCAAAACCCGAAAAAACAATAAATTAAACATAATAGATTAAATGAATTAACAAATCACGAAATTAATATAGCCACACAAGATTGTTCTTCCCAGAACCCCCCAAATCTAGATTACCTTTCCCATCATGCACCATACAACAGTATATGAGGGGATACCACCACGTAGGAGCCTCTTAATCTGATGATAACATAAGCAAGAGATAGACAGTTACCATGTATCGTTGATCCTGTGAAAATCCTGTGAATATAATTATTACTGTATCGTTACGTAAAGTTATTGAATAAAGTTAATTTTCTAATTTAGTATTAAATCTGTAGTTTTAAGTCGAAGAGTAATTAGAATTTTAAAAAATAAAAAATAAAAATTTTTAAATTAATTTACTATAATTCTAACCTACAATAAAATAAAAAACGGAAGTGGGCTATTCCCCTTCTATCCCCCTCCTACTCTTCTTTCCTGTGTCTATTCTGATTTATTTTATCCATAAGATCTGAAGAAGTCCTGTTAATTTTTTTCGTGTATTTTGATTTTATCAAAAACTCATAACAGGATGGAAATGAATTTATGATCCTAATGTGACCGGTTTGTGTTTTTTCTTAATGAAATTATTGCTCTGTAATGTCTGTTACATTGAGCTCTTTACCAGGAAAATTTAAATGTTCACTTTTGAATAGTTTTCTTGTCCTGATGGAATTACTCCCAACTCCGGTTTAACTGGACCAAATAATACTTATATATATATATATATATATATATATATATATATATATATATATATATATATAAGGTTTTGTGTTTCGTTAATTGTTAGAAGGGTACTTATTAATGCGCGACACTTTAGGCTAATTTATTGCATTCACATATTACATGATTGACAGTTTCCATGAGGCAAAAAGATGAAGCTCTTTCTTTATGTTTGGCTTCTCTAAATTGCTTAATGCATAAACAAGCATTTAAAACTGTAAATGATATTATTAATTTTAATATTTTTTAATTTTAATTTACATTAATTTTTTCTCTATTCGAATATCTTCGTGTACTCTATGTAAACCGCAATGCTGATTCGTAAAAACTCGTGGTACTTTTATATTTTAATTTTGTTTTACGTTATTTTCCAACCAAGAGTGAGAAAGAAATCGTTCTTTGCATTTTTAGGGGGGATTTAGATAAAAGGTTGCATCTTTTTTAACTCATGACGATGATTTTGTGAAAAAGGATGCTTATCGTAGCGAGGACGAGGCAAGAAGGTGGGGGTTATCATGATGCTGTAGTTGACAATAAAGATGCGACTGTTTGGCTGACATTATTAAGGACAAACATGATGCTGTGCTTAAAAATCAAGTTGAATTACTCTAATTAGGCTTATTCAAGTCAGATGTAGAAAGGTACCGAGATGCAATGGTATCAGTTTTAATGACAAGCCTGTCATCATTATCTAAACAGAGAAAGATCGCGATTGATAGATGGATAGGAACTGAGCAGAATCTATTCTCTCTCTCTCTCTCTCTCTCTCTCACGCACACACACACACACACACATATACACACTCTCTCACACACACACTCTCTCTCTCTCTCCCGCTCTCTCTCTCTCTCTCTCTCGCTCACTCCCCCCTCTCTCTCTCTTTACATGCGCCTCTTCACTCCCTTTTCTTCCCTCATTCACTTGCTTTATCTCCATTCATATCTATACCTATCTCTATCGATCTATTCAAACCTATATCTGAACGCCCTCTCTCTCTCTCTCTCTCTCTCTCTCTCTCTCTCTCTCTCTCTCTCTCTCTCTGGTGGTATATGTTCATACCGATCTCATCCATCTTCTCAATCTTCCTTTCTCACCCACGCACCGCCCCGTGTGTATTCATGTCTATTTGTCGTGGTCATTATAGTTTGGAATATATATATATATATATATATATATATATATATAATCAATAGTTTTATTTGCACACAGTTAAATCGTTTCAAGTATTCCTATCAAACATTAATATTTTTTTGCCACTGTTAAATGGTTTCCTGTAAAATAAATGATTAAATAGTTTTAGATGTCTCATAACAGTTACTACCACCCCGAGGCAGAGTGGACCTGGGAGTAATAGTAACAAATGTATACTTCACATTCCCCAAAGCTTCAGGACTTGAGCTTCACCATCAGACGATTTAATGTCATATCAAATATACTAGTTGATGAGGGTATCTTACCCCACACCAGAGATGCAGTCGGCTTATTTTACAGCCCCAGCAACTCTTTGTAAGAGTAGCATGAACAAATATAGTATATAAAGTTTGACTAAATATAAACTAAATACGAGGATCGACTAAAAAGTGCATTGGCTGATCAAGATACTCTCATGGAATGTGACTAAATGGGGTTTATTAGCGGTCCACTTACTCCTTCCATTGATGATGCTGTGATTGGATCCCATTGGTAAAAAAAGTCATCAACAGCAGATATGACGTCATCATATGAAGTTTTCAGCCAATGAACTTTTTACCACACCCTCATATCTAGAAGATATATAGGAATAAATACAACATACGTATATTTATTACTTTTTTATTTCAAAATTTATTTTGAAATGTAATTGTCAAATTTTGATAAATTTATTGTACTTTTTCGTGCGTATTCATCACATTGACACAATCTCTATAATAAATGGAGACGTCTTTGACTAAGTGCATTGTCCCGGAAAGAGATCATGTCGAAAAAGTACCTGGACTGAAAAGGTACATGGTGGTTAATAAGAAAGTTATAGAAAATCCAGATTAAATCAGCCCTGTTAAAGCAAAAGGCATCTGTCATAAATTATTGATCCCTATGAAATCAAATATTGGTCTCAAGAGTCATCTCAGACGCCATGGTCATCGCAATGAAATAGAAAAATCTACTAGATGATAATTTTTTTTTCTTCTTGTTAATACTAATTCTATTTTTCTTGATCGGGACTGTGTGGTTTGTTTATATTTCTAGATCACAGAATGATATGCGTCTCATTTTATTGAACAGATGCTGGTTTTTGCATAGAACTTTACTCGGCATTTGTCAGTATATCCAAACTTTAGTCACTTGCACAATTTCCAGTGGATCGTCTTCCCCACCCAGTCATGCCTACTCTTGTACTCTTTATGAGTCAGTTTGTTGTATTTGCTTATTATGTGATTAACCGCTCCATCTCTATCATTACATGAACTACTCTTGCTCTTCTATTTATTATCAATTTCGTTCCTATTGTATTACATTGTACTGCTGTCAAAAGAGATTCAATTTCCCTCTTCAGGTTTACTCTTCTTAGCCATATGTAGATCATTCCGCCGTTAATTTTCTTATTTTGACGCTTAAATTATCAATACAGTTATTTTTCTTATTATTTTTGATTTTAGAATATTTTATTATCATTTTTCTGTTTGTCTTTTATGTTGATGTTGCTGTTAATGGCTGCTGTGATTCTTCTTTCTTTGCTGTCTATTGTATATTCTTCGTGTCTCTGAATTGTTTCATCCACATTATCCTCAACGCTGATAAGTTTTCTTTCTCCTTCTTTTCTTCACATAGAGTATGCGTCATCTATCGGATGCAAAGCTTTGTGCATTGTCATCAATTTCCTTGTACTTTGGTCTGAATTCTTCCTTTGTCTATTTTAGGAAGAGTTCCGGGTATCTTACAAGAGGGATTAACCAGATATTTATTCCTTTGATTGTATTTATGCCGCAGAGTTTAGTTTCAAGAAAAGTTTGGTTCTTCTAAGACAATCTTTTTACTTTTTCTTTCATCTCCGTTTCATTGATGGTATCCGCTTCTAATATTCTCAGGTATTTGTAGTTTTCTTTTCCTTAAATCTGCTGATTTCGCCAGCAACTTATTAGAGCCTGACTGAGCAGTTCTACTGCTTCCGTCATTTCTATTTTCATTATAAGCCAGATATATTTTTCAATCTCAAATTCCTTTCCTATATCTTGACTGTAGATTCACATAGTTTGTAAAAGGGCTTCTGATTCTTTTTCATTCTTGACCAATATTAATTTACTCTTTACGAGTTTTTCTCACCGGCGTAAGCTAATGTTCTTTCACCGGAGTCTGAGTGAAAGCAAGTCTCTTCAGGTCTACAGGACTCTTCTCAGAATTCTGGCCGATCGTATCAATGTTCTAGGTTTTTATTATTATTATTTTTTCAATTTTCAGTTTTTCTTTTGGTTTGTTAAAGTCCTTCACGGAGTCTTTACCCAAAATCTAAGATGAGGAAAATAGTGATTATATGGTTAATATGTATTGATATTTTTCTGCCTGTTTTGGGTGTTATATTTCCAGTCACACTGGTAGTTTTGTCCTAAAGACATGAATAGTTCCGCAAAGTGAAACCTTCTGTATTTTATATAGTCTGAGGCCACTAGGTATCTTTTTGATGTGTTTATCTGTCTCTTTGTTGACCACGCACAGATCTCCCACCATTACTGACTCGGTGTTAGTCTTAAGGTGCCACATCTTTTCTATTTCTATGTCAGGTCTTTGTATTTACTTATTTTATCATATTCTGTGACTGATATACCTCTATCTGTTGGCATGTTTTCATAGTCCTTAACAACCATATCCGGTCTATCGCTCTTTATTTTAGTCAGTATGGAGGACAAGGTCCCTGTGGATATCATTACTTTACTCTTTCCAAATTTTCCCACCAGCATTAACTGATATTTTTTTTACTGGAGTCTGAGTGACAACAAGTACCCTAAAGTCTCCAGGACTCTTTTTTAATATTCTGGTTGATCTCAACGATGCTGTAGATTTGATGGTCTCGATTCGTCCTCCGATTTCCAACTCTTCAAGAACCCTTTCCCAGCCTTTGGGAACCGTTCAAATTGAGCCAAATACAAGTGGTATCACCGCCCCCTTATGTTTCACAGCTTTCTTAGTTCTCTGGCAAAGTCCAAAACTTGTCTCTCTTTTGACTTTCTTTGATTATCATTTTGTGGTCCGCCAGGACGTCAAACTCAACTCTACTCCAAGTTCTCTATATTTGCTAATCATCACAAGGTCTGGTCTTTATGTATCTCAAAATCCCAGTGAATTTTATGTGTCTCAGGACAGATTCTGGTTTGTGCATTTAGTAGGATGGTCAAATTACATTGTCTTGCACAATTCCAAGTGAATCCTCTTCCTAACCTTGTTGTGTCTAGTCTTATACTCCTTTTGTGCTAGTTTACTACATTCGCTTATTATATGAATAATGGATTATTATTATTATTATTATTTCAGTTTCTTTTTGTAAAAAAATATTTGCTTATACACCGGAGAGTTTATCGCCCAGGATTCAGGATTTGAGCTGTAAGAATTTTTGCGCGAATCATTTGGACTGAGTTTGACTCCACCACCGGCCTGACGCTTAGACATTTCCAGAAGATTCCAGAAAAAATTAAAATCAAAGGAATCACTCTGGCTGCTTTCACCATGTCCTGATAGATGATGGGATTTTCTTGTACTCCTCTTTATCCTTACTTCCAGCTTTGTGTTTGGATTCTTTTTTCTTCGCCTAAATGTGGTACTTTCCGGACCCAGAGGCACTTTGCTAGTTAACCCCGAATTATAACGAACCCCAAGTCGCTGTAGATGGTTGCAATTTCGTTTGGCCGATTCAAGTTTATCGTCCTTTTTCCCATGGTTATCTGGCAAAGAAAAGACATTATCATTTGTAGCATTTGGAGGTGAAACTGCTGTCACTTTACATGGCCAGAAGTCAGGTTTCTCGTCCACACTCGTTTTGTCTCTGTCTCGTTTGTAATCGGATGATTTGTTTAATATCTCCCTCAACTCTTTCTGCCACTGTACACGTACTTTGTGAGAAAAATCAACTATCGACTTTTCGTTATTTTTATCTTGACAGTCGGATGATTCTTCTTCAGAACTGTAGCAACGTTGTTCATCTTTAGCTTCCGTAGCAGCAATAGCTTTTCTCGCAAGAACACGCATGCGCTGAGCAGACATCCGATTCTCAGTTGCTATGCTTGATTTAGATGACTGCCGAAGAACTTGAGATTGTTTGTTACAGATCGTTTTGTCAGAGTTTTTGTTCCTCCCTTGGACAAGTCTTTTATTTTTACTCTTCTTCTGGTGACACAAATTGTTTTCATTAATTTTGAAAGTGTCATCGCCTTCTTCATCAACACTCTCCTCACTTTCTTCAATATTTGAATCGTACTGAATATAGGGAATGAAAACTACCAATTCCTTTCGCTTTATTTCAGGGAGGTTGTTCTTTACTTCTGGTTCTACAATATCTGGATTAGCAATCTTCTTATTGATTTTTGATTTGATTTTTCCTCTTGATTCTCCGGAGATGATATTCGATGGAATATATCGGATAGATTCGGAACGAAGGCTTCCTGCTTTTGTGTCGCATTCTAAAACCGAATCTGAGTATCCGATGTTGACTGGCTCAGTTTTATCAGTTGTTACAGAAAGGGGAGGTAACCGTGCTTGTGGTCGTTTCCATCCGCGTCTTCGCACGTTCCGTGGCCAACTCCATTGAAAGAGTGGAACGCCTTTTGACGGAAAGTCGTTTCTCGACACGCTAGGTTCTTGCAGGTTCTTTGCCAAGGTTCTTGTCCTTGTGGACTCAAATCGAGGAAACTTCAGCTCAGAATATCCGCACTTTGGTAGCTTGTGTCCCAAAAATAAGAAGAAGAAAAAAAAAAGAAAAAGAAAAACATATTATACGTTACATACTTATATGCATGTCAAAAAGTACGAAGGATACGACGGAAGTAATGTCCTTAATTTATTTTCACTGAAATTACAAAACATAAAAAGAGAATAAAAAATCTGTTGGATAGAACAATTTTCCATCCACAAATCATGATTTTTATACATAATCACCATAATACGGTAATGTATTTTCAACAGCAGTGGATAAGAGCCTTAATGCTATGTCGATTGATTGATTCATTGATTTTAACGGCATGTCAACCCGTCTAAGTTTAAATTATAATTAGAGAGTTGGGGATCGCGTTCATTATACGTTCATTTCTTTTGTCGTTATTTCTTAAGAGTTCTTTTTTCTTCCTTTTTTTTTGGCACACAGTCCAATAAAATAGGAATCCTTTTTCAACAGATAGATTTGACTTATCGATGAGACCCTAATTGGTACTACCCCTCCGGGCCAGCGTAGCCCTGAAAGTAATGATGATTAAAGTGTACTCCAAACTCCTCAGATATCCAAAACTGGAGCCTCTTATTCCTGAACGTATTCCAAGCCCCACCTACAAAGTGATTGCATTCGGGTCAATCCGAAGGTAATGCCATATATTTTATTATATTAGCATATAAGGTCAGAGACAAATGTTGGTAGTATGGCGTTAGAATTGGAACTTTCACAACAATATTTGAACTCGTATTTCAACTCATACTTGATTACTTATTAAAGTAATTTTTGATTATGTATTTGAAAAAATATTTGATTAAAATTATACCCATAGAGTGAAGTCTGCATTTGTGCTTTCCCAACTATTATTCTTTCTCAAGAGAGATTATATTAAATGCTATTTACAGAGTATTTCTCCTTATGTAATGAATTACTTACAATTACTATGTAAATTCTATAAATAAGATTAGTGACATCACGCATTTACGCACCGAAACCTGGTTGAGTTTTTTAGAGAAGGTTGAATAAAAATCGATATTGAGGCAGAGTCATTGGTTCAATTTTGTCATACCCCGTCGATTAGATGTTCAATGTTAATAAGACAATGTTTATTTTGGATTGATCAACACATCGATTTTATCACCATAACACAAAGAACATTGACCAAATTAGTGTGATTAATGTCGTTTCTCAGAATCACGTGACAAATGACATTTCACAAAATCACATGATCATGTTGTGAAAGTAACGGATCGTCGTGATGGATTTAAACCACTAAAAGATGTCAATGCCCTTTTCTTTCAAAGTTTGTTCCAAAAATATTTGAACTTATGTTTAATAACATATTGAACCAATATTTGATCACATATTTGAACTCATATTTGATTATATATTCAAGCCATATTCGATTAGATATTTGAACCTATATTTGATTATCTAATTTAACCAACAATTTATTACATATTGATCCCATGTGTGATTATATATTCAAACCTATATTTGATTAAATGTTTGTACTCATATTTGATAACCTATTTGAACCCATCTTTGATTGCCTATTTTAATCATTATTTGATCACGGATTTGAACCTATATTTAATTAGATATTTGAACCTATTTGTGATTACTTATTTGAACCAAAATTTGATTACAAATTTGAACCCAGATTAGATTAAATATTAGAATCCATATTTAGTTACCTATGACCGATTTGAATCATATTGATTATGTTTTTTATTTGATTACTTATTGAACCAATATTTGATTAAATATTTAAACCCGAGTATCTCGATAAAACTGTGCATCGCGAGTGACAATATTTCTAATCTTTTTGACCGATAAATTTTTTAAACTCTCTGGTTCTTTTGCCATCAGCCTGTACTTATCTAGTGACCAAAATACTCGTGCAGTTTTTATATATTGTCTTTTTATCAGATTTAAAAAGAACAACACATATATATGTGTGTGTGTGTGTGTGTGTGTGTGTGGTGTCATTTTTCAAGGACAAACGAATTTTGCGTGTGAGAGGGGAATTTAATGTGAAATTTCTTCCAGTCTTCACTTGCCAACAAGTCGACAATATTGCGTTTTGGTTGATCAATTTCGTGATACTGGGAGTGTACAGAATTGAAATTAATTGGCGAAGTTCTCAATGATGTGTTCGAGCATTCAACTCGCTCACCTAGAAAAACTCTTTAAAAAAACTACTCCGCAGATTGGATGGGCTACAACTACTATTTCTAGGGTTACAAAGAAGTGAAAATGACTTAAAATACAACTTGTCAAAAAATGGCTTCATACTTTTTAAAACACTCTGTAAAGCATTAGGACAGAGATTTTAAATGATGCATAAGCTTCCTAATAACAAAACATGATGATTTCTGCTTGAATGGAATAAATTATCGAGGTCATAACACCCTTGAATACAAAGTAGTTGTCTTCCTCATTCAAAATGGAAAAAATACACTCAAAATATATAGAGATAAAACTCACGAGAACAATCGATATTTTTCCGTTCACTGATTACTCTCGGAAGTGATGTAATGGCTAACGAGCTTGTCTTTCATATTAGCTACAATTGAGCAGTGATGTCAATTCTCACAAAGTGCCTCATATTTCTAGCCTTGTGTTAAAGTAAACTAAGCTTGATTATTCTTGTGAGTTATAATTGGTTTATCTTAAATGACAGTGGAAGAAAAAAAAACGAAATCTAATCACAAGTGAGTTTTGAATGCATCTATAGTCATTAACTAAGCTTAACAAAGTTAAGCACAAGTATGGGGCTTAGTGAGAATCAAATTCACTAACAATAGTCTACTCGTTTAGCATGAAAACCATCACACCACGCGAAATAGACTTTGTTAGATTTGTTGCGACACGATTTTGTAAATGAAGAAAAATATCTAAACTGCATCCAATCTGGGAGTTCTAAGGTGCGTGCAGTCAACCCCTTTGGCATCATTACTTGTTGTTCCACTAAGTCATGGACTGGCAGCAACTGTTCCCTTCTTAACTATGAGTTAAACAGATCTGTTTAAGATAATGGACTGTTTCACAGTTTAAAATGATTGTGAAGATACTTTTTGTACTGTAAATAAATGGAAACTATAATATAACTATAATTCGGCTCAAAATGAAAACAGTAAGCAAACAAATTATTGTTATTTTTTACTCCTCGAGAGTTTTTCACATCAGTTTTAGCAGATGGTCTTTCACTGGAGTTTGAGAGACAGCAAGTTTCCTTTAGTCTCTAAGACTCTCCTCAGTATTCTGAACGCTCTCAATAATGTTGTAGTTTGGATGCCTTTAATAATCCTTTGGTGACTGTACCAGGAGCCCCAATCACAATTGGTATAATTGTCACCTTCATGTTCCACAGTTGTTTAAATTCCCTTGCAAGGTCGAGGTATTTAACCTTCTTTTCACTTTCTTTCAGTTTTCTGTGGTCAGCCGGGACAGCAAAGTCCACAGTTTTGCAAGTTCTCTTTTTCTTTCTTTTTTCTTTCTTTTTTGTTGATTATTATAAGGTCTGGTTTTCTGGCCGAGATTTGGTGATCTGTTTGTATGTCAAAATCCCATAGGAGTTGATGTGTCATTCTCTAGGACAGATGGTGGGTTATGCATATACCATTTGTTCGTATGACCAAATTTAAATTTCTTGCACATCTCCAAGTTTGTCTCAGTTGTGTCTAGCCTTATACTCCTTCTGTGCTAATTTGCTGCATTTGCTTATTATGTGATTGCTCGATTCGTCTCTATCACCACATAACCTACATTTGCTATTTTGCTGCGTCTTATCTATTCTCGCTTTGATATGATTGGTTCTTATGGCGTTGTTTTGTGCTATTAGGAGAGATTCTGTTTCTCCCTTAAATTTTCTCTTTTTTAGCCACGTCCAGGTTTTCTCGCGTGAGATGTTGTTTAAAATGCCCATGGAATTATTTTTCTTCCCATTTTTGTTTCC
Organism: Sepioteuthis lessoniana; assembly: GCA_963585895.1. Lineage (NCBI taxonomy): Eukaryota > Metazoa > Mollusca > Cephalopoda > Myopsida > Loliginidae > Sepioteuthis > Sepioteuthis lessoniana. The sequence goes on along the minus strand of OY757918.1, from coordinate 64,137,187 downwards.
TCGTCATTGTCATTCTGTTGTCCATCGTGTTGTCAGTATCGTTTCTGATGACTGTAATCAGTCCTCCTTTGTGCTTTTCTATTCAGTCCTCGCATCGTTGTATCGATGCATCAACGCTGTCTTCAATTCTGGCAAATCCTCTTCCTTCCTCCTTTCTTGATACATATAGTCTACCAATGTCGTCTCTAGGATGTAATGCCTTGTGCATGGTCATTAGTTTTCTTGTCCTTTGGTCCATTTGCTTAAGTTCTTCTCTGGTCCACTTCAAAAAGGGTCCCGAATATCTAACGAGGGGTACAGCCCAAGTATTTATTCCTTTGATAAGGTTGCAGCTAGATAGTTTTGTCCTTAACTCTTTTTTTTATCACCACTTGTTTGATGGAGTCAAATTCCAAGATGCCCAAGTATTTGTACGTTTCCTTTTCTCCGGCCGTTCTAATCTTTTCCTGATAAGGTAGTTCCATTCTGTCCATCAGGTGTCGTTTGCCACTTTTCATTACTAGCAGGGCACATTTTTCTATGGCAAATTCCATTCCTATGTCCTGACTGTATATTCTAATTACGTGTATTAGATTTTCTAATTTTTATCAATTTTTGCAAATAGTTTGATGTCATCCATGTACATTATGTGATTTATCTTTTCCTGGGATCTACTAAGTTTCTGGTTAAGTGGCATCATGGCAATTATGAATTGTAACGGGGATTGTGCATCTCCTGGAAATATACCTCTTTAGTCCTTCGCTTTAACTAAGCTTCTCCCTCCTGCTGTCAATTCCACTCTCCAGGTTTTCATGGTTTTCTCGATAAGGTTTATGACTTCATTTGATATTTTGTACATTTTAAGCCAGTTTATTATCCAGCTTTGAGGGACATTATTATTATCATTATTATTATTATTATTATTATTTAATAGGAATAGTTACTTGAAACCTTATAGATATGTATAAATCATTTGTATAAGAAAAGAATACTTGATATCTTATATCTATGTTCCGTTCCAATAGATGATTATTATCGTTACTAAATAGGAACAGATACTTGAAATCACATAATCCTGAGCAAATTATTTTTAATACATTTTTTTACACCAGATCGCTAGCCGATTTCAACAATTCTGTAGTTTGTATTGGCTCGATTTGTCCTGTAATTTTCAACCCTTCCAAACCTTTTCCCGCGCCCTTGGGGACCATGCTCTTGGGGACCAATCCAAGCACGCCAAATACAAGCAGTATCACTATCATTCTCATGTTCCATAAATTTCTTAGTTTCTAGTAAAGTTCAAGTAATTGTCCCCTCTTTTCACTTATTTTAATTTTCCCTGTCGGGTCCGCCGGGACGGCAATTTTCACTAGACAGCAAGTTCCCCTCCTTTTTTTTATTTAATTGACTCTAGGTCTTGTGATCCTTTTGTGAATCGAAATTCCGGAGAATTTTGTCTGCTTTTCCAGGACAGATTTTGGTTTGCGCTTGTATCATTAGGTAGTACAGTCAAATTTCAATTTCTTAGACAATTCCTTGTGAACCCTCTTCTCCACCCAGTTGTGTCAAGTCTCATGCTTCTTTTTACGCTAGTTTGCTACAATCACTTATTATTAGATAAATCATTTTGCCTCTCTCACCACATTTGCTATTTTGTTGTGTATTATCGATTTTCGCTTTAATATAATCGGTCCTTATGGCGTTGTTTTGTGCTGCTATTAGAAGAAATTGTTGTTTTTTTTCTTAAGGTTTCTCTTTCGCTGCCATGTCCAGGTCTTCTTGTGTGAGATATCGCCAGTTTGTTGTTTTTATGTTTGCCTTTATGTCGCCTATGCTGTTTCTGGCTGTTGTAATAACACAATCTTCAATGCTGCCGAGTTCTCTTTTTCCTTTTTTTTTTCTTTACACATACAATATGTCTATGTCATCTTTTAGATGTAAGGCCTTGTCAATAATCATCAGATTTTTTTGTCTTCTGGTCCATTTGTTTGGGATCATCCCTATCCATTTTAAGAATAGTCCTGAGGATCTTACAAGGGGGATTTCCTATGTGTTATCCATTTGATGAGATTTCAGCTCAGACTTTGATTTTCAGAAGTTTTCCCGTTCTTCTAAGGTATTTAAAAGTTTTTTCTTTCATATCAGCATGTTTGACGGTGTCCGCTTCCAGTACTTCTAAATACTTGTAAATTTTCTTTCTCTTAATGTGCCTTGATTGTTTCCTGATTCAGCAGTTCTACGCATTCTGCTCTCTCTCTCTCTCTCTCTCTCTCTCTCTCTCTCTCTCTCTCTCTCTCTCTCTCTCTCTCTCTCTCATTATCAGCATGGCACTTTTTTCTATGTCAAATTCCATTCCTATATTCTTGCTGTATATTCTTTTTCTTTGTATCAAACTATCCTATTCTCTTTCCTTTTTGGCAAATAGTCTGGTATTATCCATGAACATCATGGGATTAATCTTTCTTGTGATTTTTTCTTCATGCATTTTTAAGTATATAATTGAGTGGCATCACTAATATTACAAATAGTATTGGCGACAGCACATCTCCCTGGAAGGTACCACTCTGTATTTTCGCCTTCGTTAGGTTTTTGTCCCAGCTTTTCATGGCTTCCGAAATTACTTTTATGACTTTGTCGGATATCTTGTACATTTTCAGAAAGTCTATAATCCAAGTTTGCGAGACTACATCATAGGCCTTTTTGTAGTCAATCCATGCCATGGCTAAATTTCTCCACCTTACTTTGCAGTCATTGAGGATGTGCTGATAAATGTACAGTAAATCACCTGTTCCTGTTGTTCTTCGGTGGTATCATTTCTGTTCTTCTGGAAATACTCCTCGGCATAGAAGCGAGTAATAGATCTCCTCCCTAATGATAGGTAGACACGATATCAGTCTATAAGTTTTTGATAATGTTTCTTTCTCAGTGATCTTTCTGGATCAGGTTAGTTTTCTCTTTCATCATCTATCCATATATTCTTGTTTCTTCTAGGCATCTACTCAGTTGAAGAACCAGACTATCATGACTGAACTTGAATTTCTAAAATAAGAATCCATGTATGCCATCATGGCCACATCATCCAATTCGGTACGTTTTTGATTGTTGATCATAGCAATTCCAGATGTATCTTGTCCTCTGGGCCTTCTTCGAGTCCTTGTAATTTTTAAAAGTTATTTATCAATTCGGCTTTTTTATGTTATTTCCGTTCCCGTATTTTACACCGGTTGTCGGTTTATACTCGTACATTCTCCACCGACTTGTTGGCTGAATTTTCTTTCGTTATTTTGGAAGGTCTTGTTTTGTTTGCATTACTTTCAAATCTCCCCCTTTTCCCCAATATCTTTTGATTTGTTTATTCCAGTTGGATAGTCAGATTTTTCTGTTGTTTTGTTTTGGTATTTTCATTCCAATATACCTTTATGTTTTTCTTTAGTTTGTATTTTTGTTTTCAAAGTTTATTCATTTTTATTTCTTGCCTAATTCCCCGTCCAGTTTTTATATTTCGGTTCGTGTTTTTTGAAGGGATACCTATTTAATTGATGGCTAGTTTTCCTCCTCCAACGGAGGATACCAATTTTATCAATGGCTAGTTTTTCCCCTCCTTAAGGGGATACCTATTTTATCAATGGCTAGTTTTGCCCCTCCTTCGGGGGATATCAATCTTATCAGTAGCTAGTTTTGCTCCTCCTTAGAGGGATACCAATTTCTATTATTGACTGCCATAAAAGTCCTTGTTAATCATTAGAATTAAATTAGAATTCTTGAAAACTTAATCGTGTCAAATTTATTGGCATTAAGAATAATTCCTTGAAGCTTTCCTTAAAAATGATTATTAGTAACTTGGAATAACATAATTTCTTGTAAAAATACATGTTTTGACATTAAATAACCCAATAATAGTTGTCATACCGTAAAACCAACCAACCAACCCAAATGTTAATAAATTCATCACTCATTTCCGTCTATCAAGCGTTCAGCGGTTGAACTAAAAATGTTGAAGCTTGAAAAATGACTTCCTAGTTGACTTCCTATGCTTTAGCTATATAAGACTCGAGTTTCGTTTCAATAGCGAACTTCCTTAAAATTGAAGATTATTTCGACTGCATTGTCAAGTTTCTAAAGATCATATTCTACTGGCTGTTGGCAAGCATGAATTATGTTTTTATTGTCTTAGGCCAAAAGGTTTAGATGTTACCCGAAATGGGAGGTGGGACGTATTCAACGGTAATAGAAAGAATAACTCACAAATGATTAGTACGAATTCCTGAGTCAGTAACGAATACTCAATCCATTTCAGCAGTTGATTCAGAAAGGTGATTCTCACTTGCAGGAAAATTGCAAATTGAATGGCCTTCGAGTCAGGTTTTCTTTTTTTTATCGCAATTAGAAGATTTAACGATGCAACATCGATGGTTATTTATTTCAGACAGTGGGTTGTCTTTGACTTATTCTTAGGAGTTAATTCAATAGCCAGTATTAAAGAGCATTTTGTAAAGCTGAGCATTATATAAAAAAAGTTGTAGGTTATGGATTAGACTTGAAGTAGACAGCAAAAAGCGGGAAAACTTTACAGACCCGACAAATGTCCCGTGAAAAGCAAAGGACTTTTTTCTAATATTTTGATGCGCTTAACGTGTGCAGAAAATAACATGTATGGAGGCGTTGCTGAATGAATGAAACGCGCCATTAAAAACTGGCACACGGTTAAAGTTATGAATTCAAAATCCGAAAGAGATGTAATAATTGTTTTCTCAAATCTCGTAGCTTTTTGAAAAGATCAAGATTACAAGGTTCGAACATTGTTTGAACAAAAACGTTAATGTCTGATATACCTCAGTCTCTTCTTTATTGAAAGATCTAAGGCCATCACGGTATAAATGTCGACAGACCGCGGTCTTTTTCATAAAAGTATATTTTCATGTGTATTTTCGAGGGGAGTCCTCTTAACGGAGTAGCTAACGTTCTGGTCTACAGTATCGTGGTAAACGAGTTCGAACTCCAGTCACACTATAGTGTTCACTTTCGGATAAAAAAAAAAAAACTTTGAGAAAGGCATTAAGCCTTTTATATCCTCAACTATGGATTAAAGAGTACCACTAATGTTGTTCTACAAGGATGGTTTTGGCATTAAATGCCTCACCTTGGTTGACATTCTAATTGCTTCATACTTTTCTCACGGCTATTTGTCCGAAAGTGAGCGCTATTTGTTCACGGCTATTTGTTCACGGCTATTTGTCCGAAAGTGAGCGCAACTCGTTTTACTACGATGTTTCATTCCAGCACGTCAGCCACTACACCACGAGGACGCCTCCTTTCAGTCACGTTTCTTAACTATATATATATATATATATATATATATAAACGGCTGGAGAAGAAACTAGATGGCAATTACACAAGAATGCTGCGTGCAATCCTGAACAAGTCCTGGCAGCAACACCCCACAAGACACCAACTGTACGGCCACCTGCCCCCTATCACGAAAACTATTCAAGTTAGGCGAACCAGACATGCAGGACACTGCTGGAGAAGCAGAGATGAACTCATAAGAGATGTACTCTTATGGATCCCCACACATGGCCGCGCAAAAGCAGGACGACCAGCTCGAACGTACATTCAGCAACTATGTGAGGATACAGGTTGTTGTCCTGAAGACTTGCCTAGGGCGATGAACGATAGGGAGGAGTGGCGAGAGAGGGTCAGGGATATCCGTGCTGCCAGCACGATATGATGATGATATATATATATATATGTGTGTGTGTGTGTGTGTGTGTGTGTGTGTGTGTGTGTGTTGCTGAAAAACAGCTGTGCTTTCAACACACCTTTCATCAGATTATGGCTTTTGGTTCGGACTTGGTTTTGAAGCTAATATTTCATTACCACAAACCTTTCATCAGGTCATGACTTTTGGTTCAGGCATGGTTTCGATGCCAAATTATCATTACCACAGACCCAGGGCACACCAGCTGTATGATACATCTGATTATTCTCCTGTCAGCTACGTCTGAAGAGTAGGGCAGGCCTGGTTCTTTAACCTTGGCATGGCAACCGGTCAAGAAGGAAAACTGAATTCAAACCTACTAAATTCCACTTAAAAATTGACCTTTTGTCACATTCTGCTTGTGCAGAGGGGTTGATAAATACATACAATACCACCAGGCATTGTTTGTCTTTCTGTCACATTGTGTGAATGCCAGATCAAAATGCAACATCGTCGTATAATCCTTTGTTGTATTCACAACTCCTCAGTCAATGTAAACGATCTCTGCAGTATTAATTCAGCGATGTACGATTTGAATTAACTGATAGATGATATGACAGGACATTGAACAACCAATGGAATTTCGGTGTCAGTGTACATAAGTTCATTAATGCCAATTAATTCAATGATGTTGACTTGAAATATATGACGAAGTGACAACGTCAAATTCGACTAGCAAGTCGAGACAACGTTCGACGTAGCTCAAAAGACCATTTTTTACTTGGTATTCCGTACCGATAAACAAATGAATCCAATGTATAATGATAAAATTCTGACATCGGATCCTTTCATGAAATTTACGTCATTATTGACATGTCGTTTTATAGAATACTATTTGCTTTTTTTATTATTAGATATCTAATGGTCTACATTTTAAGATAAAATAGAGCTTAAATATATTTATTATATCTATTTTATACATTGACTAGCATTAACTTGAGAAATACTTTCAGAGTTATCTAGTTTCCCATAACTTTCGCTTGAAAAGATGAAATACAAGGTGGAACGATAAAATTGTCGTCCTAAAGAAAACAACACTACAGCTTTATTTTAAAACTTTTATTGAAAAAATCAATTCAGGTAACTTGATTATGTAGTAGAGCTGACATCTATTCAATGTAGCCGCCTTCAGCCTCAATCACCGCCTCGATATGGATCCGGAACTGGGGGCATGCCTTTTTCACAAGCGCCAGCGGGAGCTCGGCGGATGGCGGCGATCAGGCTGGCTTTGGTGTTGTGGGAGGTCATGTTGGTGATGTTCTCGACGTATGACCAAACGAAGTAGTCCAGCGGGTTCAGGTCGGGAGAGGAAGGGGCAGTGAGAGAAGGATACAAAGTCGTAGCACACCTTCTGAAGCCAAGCCTGGGTCTCTTTGGACTTTTGGGCTGGCGCCGAGTCCTGCTGCCACACCCAGGGTCTGCCACCGGCCATCTGATTGCACCAGGGGATCAGCACACTCTTCAGCACATCCAGGTACACTTTGGTGTTGACTTTCAAGCCGACTTCGAAGATGTTAGGTGGCTTGATAACCGTAGCCGAATATTTTGTTTTCATCACCCTGGGCACATCCCTGTTGTTCGGGGCAATCCAGATTTGCATTTTGAGAGTGCTGGCAATGGTCCTGTTGTCATAACTTGGATCGGTAGAGAGCATGAGTTGTACAGCGGCGCATCTCCGATTTCGCTCGTTGAACATTGTGTCACTTTCAGACTTGATAGAAGGCTCCTATCGCTCTTGGGATTTGTACACAACTGGCCAACTAGTAGATGGTCTGCAACAAACAAAGAAAACCGGTTTTCATTTAACTGAAATGGAATCATGTCGTCTTTTCTAGGGCGACAATTTCATCGTTCCACCCGGTACTTGTAACATTGAAACATTTTGGCAAATTGTCGCGAGTCTATATCTTTTATGTGTCGTAGGGGTATAACGTTAAACAGCATGCAATGATGACACTCCAGTTCTGGAGTTTTGTGGAGTGTGGAGTGTCGGGTCATTTCTTTATGACCATTACTGCCTGTATCATTTACGGGACAAATTGATCTGCTTGAAAATTATTTATATTATTAATACTATATAACTATCTGCAAATTAGTTGTATCAAAAATATTTACTTGAAGCTGACTCAAAATGGTAAAAGGGCGAAATAGGTCTGTTTGAGATAGTGAAGATGATTGATGGAATTATTGATTTTAACGGCATGTCAACGCACCAAGGGTCATTTTATGCTAAGAAGTTAGGGAATTGCGTTCATTGTTCGTTCATATTTATATTGTTTATATAGCTGTTTCTAAAGAGTTTTTTTTTTTTTTTTGTTGTTGTTTGGTTTTTGTTTTGTTTTTTTTTGTTTCTTTATTTTCGCGTACGATCCTATCGAATACTACAATCTTTCACAGGTACTACCACTCCGGGACAGAGTGGACCAGGGAGTAATAGCAAAATCTTTACCTGCTTAAGATATCTTATTAGATATATTTTTGTATCGTATATACTTTAAGACCTGTCAAGGGTTAACATGTCTTAAAAAACAACCAACAAACCAGCGTATCTTATATTTAAAAAAAAAAACAGACAGAGATTTGGAGAGGTGAATAAAAGATCAAGACAACCTACCAAGTCTGCGTTGGAACTTTGCTCCAGCACGTGGCTGAGCTGAAATAAGCGACGACAGGTCCGTACTTGCTTCTCCTGCTGTTGCACATTAAGTAAATTCAATATATCCGGCATTTTCTAGTCATTTCCAATCGATATATATATAAAAGATAAAAATTAAAAATTATATATATATATATATATATCGATCAACAATTTTGGGAATTAGAACATCACACAATACAAACGGACAAGTTTATTGTCAATATTGAATGACATAAAGCGGAGCATGAGTTCACGAATCGTGTTCTCACGAATTCCAATCAATGCGTTTATATACAGAGCTCAGCCAAAAATCCTTTTCCAATATTTTTTCTCTTCATATCTGTTTACGCAACCCCTCCGCTAAGGTCAGTTTTTAAGCGGAATAAAGCTGAGTTTTCCTTCTCTTAGTCTGGTTGCCTTAACAAGACCTATTTACCTACAACTGAGGTGAGGAAGACGTTAGCGTGAAATGAAATGAAATGCAACCAGCTTGGTCTAAGATTTGAACTCGATTTGCTGATACCATTTCCTACGACGATAACCGTAACATTAAACCCACCTTTTTTTTTTTCCTTTTAGTTTAAACTCGCAAAAATATGGGCCCCTCGTTTTGTTAAAACCAATATGTAAATTATCTACACTATATAGTATTCAAACCTTTCTTTCTTAGTGATATATAACACATACTGCAGGATTTTAAAGACATTTATAACATGGATATTAGGCTCGTGTTTAATGGTTACCGTTGTGGGAAGTAAACACGGTGACTCGAGTTCAAATTCTGGGGGAGGCTGTTTTATTTCACATAGCGCGAGTATCCTTGGAAAAGATAGAGATGTAACTATTCTCTTTCAAGCGACAGACGAATAGAAAGAAAGACTGGATTCTCAAACTTTGGGATGGCAACCAGTGTAGGAGTAGTTCAAACCTGTTAAACTCCGCTTAAAAATTGACTTCATGTGGAATTCTTCACACGCAAAGGGGCTCGTAATGCAAAAAAGAATTAAAGAATAAAAAACAGTATTTAATATTTTATAAATCTGAATTATTACGCTAACCAGAGAGGGTATAATTAAAGAATAGAATGGCTTGGAAGCTAGCTCTTCCCATTACCTTCGGCTGTCATTTCTTTTTGTTAATGGATTTCTTTAAGGATTCATTCAGGAGATTTTTGCTCATATTAATCGAAATAAAACCAAACTATTTGAAATCAATTATACCAAGCAAATATTTATTTGAATCAAATTTTAAGATCAATATGTAATTAGCCTTCTCGTTCACACAGTATTATTTGGTAGTATATCATAATACAATCGCATATTAATAGTATGTAGATAAGGTCAGCAGTATGGATAATATGAAAGAATTTTCTAACTAATTGAGATTCAAGTATAAAATAAAACCATGAAGAATAGGTTGGTTGGTTGGTTGGTTGGTTGGTTATGGTATATCAACCTTTGTAGGTTATTTAATGCCAAGTCCATTTTTATACAAATAATCAGTTCTATTTCAAACAATTCAGTTTAGAATCAGTACACAGTTTAATTGTCAAAAGCATTTCTATTTTTAGGTATTCAGTTTAGTTAAACAGTTTTAATTCAAACAATTCACTTTAGTATAAGTATAGATTTTGTTTACCCGCAGTTAAATGTCAAAACAGTTCTATATTGAACAATTCAGTTTACCATAAGTACAGTTTCAATGTAAAAAAAAATTCCATTTCAAACAATTCAGTTTAGCAGTTTAATTCTGTTTAACCCATAGATAGGGCCCTCTCAATGGGAATGATTGCAATTAAGGGGTGCTCGGCATTCCCCAAAGCCCCAGCATTACTGGAACTTCTCTATCAGATTGTCTAATGTTATATCCAGGACACTCTTTAGAGGTGCAGTCGGTGTATTCTACAGCCCTAGGCGACTAGGCAAACGAAGAATAAGATGCAAATTACTTAAGGAATTATCACATAGGTGGTGACATAGTTTATTTTACGGAAAGAAGGACACATAACCTCTATTATACTAATATAATGATTTTCATCACAGTGTCCCATTTTCAAAGCGTACAGTACACCACCTGCATTTGACAATGAAATGTACTCGATGAAGAGGCTCGAGTTCTAGAACCATCTTATCCTCCTAGCTATGCGTTAAATAGTACCACTACTGTTCTTCTAGGGGAATGGTTTTGGCATTAAATAACCTACAAAGGTTATGCCATTGAACAAAGACACCGAACTGAGTTCTAGAACCCGGTGGAGTCTTAATTCATCTGTAGTCTTGTACCCGCTTCCCACAACCAGATTCCGATGCTAAATTACCTTGCTTTGTGATTAACAACAAAATATCAATCATGATAACTCTCGTTGTAGATGCGAGAAGCTTACACGAGACTTGGGGATTTTTAAAAAAGAGTCAGTCAGTTAGTTGCTAGGAAAGCGACAAGAAAATCTTTTTCTTTTTTCTTGCTTTCTTTCTTTTTTTCTTACTTTCTTTTTCTCTCACTCTTTTCCTTTTTTTTCTTCTGTCTTTCTTTCTGTATTTGCCTCATATTGCTTCATTATTTCCGACTTTCGTTCTTTCTTTCTTTCTTTCTTTCTTTCCGTAATTCATATTCCTTTATTTCTATCTTTTTTCTTCACTTCCTACTTCCTTCCATTCTTTCTTTCTTTTTTCTTCCTTACTTTATATACTTTCTTTCTTTCTTTCTTTTACCGTTGATCTTTCTTTCTTTCTTTTAGAAAGAAGTTGTAACATTGGTAATAAAGTGAGTGGAATTTTTTGTGACCACATGTCTAACTTTACTCCCAAATTTACCCCAACCTGCAGTAGAAGTACCTGTTAGGGGGCCCTTGTATTTGCTTAAGATAATAAATTGTTTACCAGGATAACTTATACTCTTTTGTGTGGTATATCATTGGAGATCATCATTGTTAAAACTACTTCGGCATAAAATAACCCAGCAAGGGATGACATCCCGTAAAACCAACCAACCAACCAAACAGACTTTCTACATCTTTTAATAGAATTATGCACCAACCCTTCATTTGAAAGTAATTTTCAGAATATGAATAATCGATAATCTTGAGAGCTTATAAATAAATATTGATAATTATTGACAGCCTGCGTTCCACAATCTGGCCTAGTCGGCTGGGGCTGTAGAATACATCAACTGCATCTCTGAAGAGGGGTAAGACTCCCCCAACGAGTATCCTGGATATGAGACTAAACAATTTAATGGTGAGGCTCCAGTAATGATGGAGCTTTGGGTAATGCGGAGTACTCCCTTTTTTGCCATCGCGTCCAGGTCCACTCTGGCTCGAAGTGGTAGCACCCGATAGGGTTTAATCTATGGGTCAAACAGAATTAAACTATGTACGTATACTAAACTGAATGGTTTGAAATATAACTACTTTTGAAATTAAAACTGCGTACTTATGGTAAGCTGAACTATTTGGTCCAGAGGGGTAGCACCAGGACTTCTCTTTGAAATATAACTACTTTTGAAATTAAAACTGCGTACTTATGGTAAGCTGAACTATTTGGTCCAGAGGGGTAGCACCAGGACTTCTCTGGTCCAGAGTGGTAGAATCTGATCAATGGGTCGAATAGAAATGTTTGACGTTTGAACTGTATTTATGCTAAACAAAGTTCTTTGAAATGGAACTGATTTGACATTTAAATGTGTATAAACAAAAAAATGTACTTATATTAAACTGAATTGTTTGAAATAAAATTGTTTTGATATTTAAACGGCGTACTTATGCAAAATTGAATTCTTTGAAATTGAGCAGGTTTTATATTTAACTGTTTGTAAACAAAAAATTCTACTTATGCTAAACTGCATTGTTCTTAATAGAACTGCTTTTGACATTTATACTGTGTACTTACATTAAACTGAATTGCTTGAGATAGAACTGGTTTTACATTTAACTATGTGTAAACAAAATAACTGTACTCACACAAAAGAAAATTGTTTGAATTATAACTGTTTATATAGATAAAAATGGATTTGGCATTTTATAACCTAATGGTTGATATACCAATAAAAGACCAAACCCAACCAACCAATCATTCCACTATCTGGAACTGCAACTATATGTCTGCTCGTAGAAATTTGATGAATGCATGACAGCTTAAGTAGAGTTTAATGCTATCGAAGTTTTGAAAAAAAAGGTAATTGTTTGCTTTAATTCAATATCGCTGTCATAATTCGGCAATAAAGAGTTTGAAACAAGTGTGGTGACAAAGTCGTCACAGGGAGAGCTAATGTGTTAATGATTCATTTCAGAACTCGGTTCACCTGCTGAAATATGAAGTATGTGTATGAAGAGCTTAGGTTTCACTTAGTCGAGTAAGGAAATGAAAGGATGAACTGGGGTCATGAAACATACATGCTTATTCACATGTTCATCCTTTAGCACACTTGACACATTGTTTGTCATGTTTTTTAAACCATTCCAAAAGTCATTCAATAAAAATGTTTAAAGTTTAAAAAAAAAAAAAGAACCCCATTTCCTTCTTGATTGGTACGAGAACTTTTCATACCCCTCATTTATATATATAAAAAGTAAAGTTAGCGACCATTGTCGAGGGCAACCCGAAGGTTCCTTTTTCAATAGTTCCAATATCGAGCTGTAGAGAAGGGCACTACTTCATTCCCTGGATTGCTTCAATTTAACCTTGATCCGTACCTTATAATGCTGAGTGTTAAACAAAGCGGCATAAACAAACGAAAGCTATAATTCCCGAGCTGACGTAGGTTCGTCTGATGGCTGAGCGGTAAGATACTGAATCTAACGTAAAGTTGGGCAGGTTTCGATATTAGCTTCAAGCGTCCTACGTGTCTAGCCACACTGAAGAGTTATGATACAACGAAACAGTCTGTCTGTGGATGACAACATATGTATATATACATATATATATATTTAGACAGCAATCTTCCTTTGATCCCTGTTTCGTCGAAGATAACTTATAAGAAGTATGATGTGAGTTGTTTATTTAGTTTTTCTTTTTTTCTTTTTTTTTTTTCTTTTTTTGTTCACCTGCAAGTTAAGTTCTTTCAGGACAGAGCGTATGAAGGAATCGTCTGAAGGATCGTTGGTTACTAGCGCTTTTAGTTAATTCATTAACCCTTTTCAAACATAGTAGGTGGAATTTCTCAAATCAACATATTGTTTCATGTATTAAAATGTATATTAATGTGGGAGAAGTGTGCTTTTTCACTAGTTATAAACAAGTTTTAATAGACAGAGAAAGAGAGTGTAAGACAGACAGACAGACAGACGCAGAATAAGATAGATAGATAGATAGATAGATAGATAGATAGATAGATAGATAGGTCTGCAATAGATAGAGAGTTTGTTTCTTTGCATATTGTTCTTTTAAAGTTTAGGTATTTGTCTAAAAGTGAACAAAATAGCGCTACTGGAGTTCGAACTTGCTTACTTCGAGGCCGCAGTCCAGTATGTTAGCCACTACGCCAAAATAAGTAGATAGATGGATAGAGAGATATGAAAAGTCTGAGATAGATAGATAGATAGATAGATAATGAGCAAATCAGCCTATTTGAATGTGCCTAGTATTAATCTTTCATAGGAAATACGGAGCTTTTAGACGATCCGATTAGCTTTTACACAAGTAACGGAATTACCAAGGTACAAAACAAGAATTTCCGTTTCCTTTGACCCGGCCTCTTGACACATGACCAAATTACACTTCCGGGGTCGGGGTGCTGAGTCATTCATGAGATCCTTAATCGGAGAGAAATGATTACCAAACAAGAAATAAGAGCCAATCTCAATGACTAGCATACAGACACACACACGAGACATATACCGAGTATGGAGTTAATAGAAAAATGTATATGCATGCCGGCATACGCGTATGCATGCCGGCATACGCGTATGCATGCAATCATACTCATGTATGTTTATTCAAAGATAGTCTTTAAGGGTCCATAAAAAAAGGAATTACATTCAGTGAGGCTCCACTTCTAGAGCTTAGGAATTGGGGAGTCATCGTTTCGTTGCCTTTACTTCTAGTTTCGCTCAAATCAGATGTGGTAATACCTGTGAGCATCTCATCTACAGATCAAATAGATCCGTTTTTAAATTATTTGTATTAGTAAGGAATACTTGAAACCATATGTGTATAAACAAATGTTTATTAACTATGAATAGTTACTGTAAGTCATAAAATTACTTATAGGTTATTAGTATTAGATAAGAATACTTGATACATATAACTGTGAGCAAATTATTTTTAAGAGTATTTACTTGAAGCTATATGTTTTACACAGGATTATCTTTATTACTTGAAACCAAATGATTGTATATTGATAAGCCTAAGGTACTTGAAACGATATAACTCAATTATTCGTATTAAGAATAATGTACTTACCTAGTTAGCTAGGGGTTTGTGGCATATCAGCCATTGTAGGTAACTTAATGCCAAATTATTTTTATACATATATATTAAATACATATGAATTGTAAACAAATTTTGTAGATAACATTCGGAAGCGAGTCTGAGCTTTTTTGCACACAGTAAAATGGTATAAAATCTTTCCGTCACAAATTAACACCAGTCATTTGTTTGCGCAGTTTGTTCTATTTGACCCATAGATAGGACCCTATAAGGTGCTACCACTCTGGATCAGAGTGGACCTGGGAGCAATGGCAATGAAAGGGTACTCCACATTCCCAAAATTTCCAGGCTGGAGACTCGCCATCAGATTGTTAAATGTCATATCTAGGATACTCGTTGGAGAGTATTACCCCTAGGCAGAGCTACAGTCGGTGTATTCTACAGACCCAGCCGAGTGGATTGAAGAATACTTACTTGAAGCAATAATTGTTTACGATAATTCTCATTAGTTACGTGAAACTATACAAAAGACTGATTTGCCATTATATAATCTAACTAGAGTTGATATGACGTATAACCAACCATGCCAACTATTCAATTATTTATAATTTACGTTATAAAAGCAAACAGTTTTTCACAATACGGTAGAGTGTTGAAAGGTTCTCGGCCCAACCAACGTGCATGTTTGTCGGCAGGGTAAAAAATGCAACGACTGCATCATCTGCAGGGGGATACCCCCACTAAAGAAAGAGTTTTTTCTGAATATGACACGAAACTGCATCCGGTATTGACGTTCCAGTTTTTGTAGCTCTGGACAGTGTGAAGTCACTTCTAATCCGATTAGAATTCTAGTTCCATCTATGGGTCATATTCATCTATTTTAAAATTATTAGTTGGTTGGAGAGTTGGTTGGTTTGTTTGTTGGTATATCAACCTTTATAGGTTATTTAACGCTAAATCCATTTTTATGCAAATAGTTTGCTCTATTTCAAACAATTCAGTTTAGATGAGTAGACTGTTTAATTGTCAAACTTCAACTAATTCAGTTTAGTATGAATACAGATTTTTACACACAGTTACGAGGTGTCTTCAATAAGTTTCCAGACATTTTTGTACGGGTATTTAAAATTGTCATAGACTCTTGAAAATTCAGTATATTATTGCTATACATCATATGAGATGACTGACCAATTTTTATGATTTCAGCTTCAAATGAACACCTACAGCAGCAATTGGAATACTCCCTACTAAAGCCTGATTGTCACAGCTGGTGAATTTCAAAAATGCAATCTGGACGTGAGGACACTTTAGAAGAACGATATGCAATAAAATTCTGTTTTAAACTTGGAAAAAATGATGCCACAGAAACGTATGGAATGCTTCAGACTGCTTTTGGAGCATCTCGCATGAATCGAGCATCAGTTTTTGAGTGGCATAAGAGATTCAAGGAAGTCAGGGAGTCTGTGAGGGATGATGAGAGATGTGGGAGGAGGAAGAAAGTCAGAACACCAGGGTTTATTGGCCAAATAAAGAATTCCATGGATAAGGACCATCGTGTGTCTATAGAGACAATAAGTGCTCAGTTTGATGTCAGTGTGGGAACTGTACACACAATTATTCGCAAGGAACTGAAGATGCGGAAGATTTGCGAAAAGTTTGTCCCAAGGGTGCTCAGTGAAGATCAGAAAGAAAGAGGTTGTCATGACTGCAGGGAGATGGTTGGGCTGATCATTTCAGATCCCACAGTTCTTGATGCTCAGGTGACCTGTGATAAAAGCTGGATCTACTGCTATGACCCAGAGACCAAGAGACAGAGTTCCCAGTGGAAGCATGCTAGTTCTCCCAGACCCAAGAAGGCCAGACAGAGCAAATCCACCCACAAACTTTTAATGATCCCTTTTTTTGACAGCACTGGCATGATCTACATGCACTGAGTTCCCACTGGACAGACAGTCAACAAGGAATACTATGTTGAGGTTTTAAGGGAGTTTAGGAAAAGATTCCATTGGAAGGGGCCAGCAATCTTCAAATCGGGTCAGTGGCATTTCCACCAGGACAATGCACCAGTCCACAACTCCATCCTTGTCACAGACTATTTGACCTAGATGGGCATCAAGACAGTTCCTCACCCTCCCTATAGTCCAGACCTTGCTCCCTGTGACTTTTGCTCATTCCTTAAGCTCAAGGAAAAACTTAGAGGCTGTCGTTATGAGACAATTGAGGAGATTAAAGAGGCTGTGACAAAGGTCATTAACACGCTCACACAAGAGGACTTCCATGAGGCCTTCCAGAAGTTGTTGGAACGGTACAAGTGCATTGCAGCCAGAGGAGATTACTTCGAAGGAGACTAGAGTTTCATGTGTGTGCTATCAATAAAAGTGCCCATACGAAAAAAAAGTCTGGAAACTTATTGAAGGTACCTCGTAAATCTCAAAAGCAGTTCCATTTCAAACAATTCATTTTTTACCCTGCCGACAAGTACGCTGTTTAAATGTAAGTACACGGTTTAATTGTCAAAAACTTTTCTATTTAAGTCATTCAGCTTAGTCAAACAATTCTAATTCAAACAATTCAGTTTAGCCTAAGTATGCAGTTAGTTCTATTTAACCCATAGATAGGGCCCTATCATGTGTTACCATTCCTGGCCTGAGTGGACCTGGGAGCAATGGCAATAAAGGGATGCTCCGCATTCCCCAAAGCTCCAGCATCACTGGAACCTCATTATAGGATTGTTTAGTGTCATATTCAGGACACACTACAGAGAAGCAGTCGGCGTATTCCACAGCCCTAGCTGACTGGGCAAAGATTTATTAGTGTTTGAAAGGAATACTTCAAAGGATATAACTGTACGTAAACAAATGATTATCATTAATAATTAAAAATAGTTAATTGAAATTACTAAGGTACTATTTACCAACCCCTCCGCTCGGGCAGGATATGACACAAGGTCAATTTTTAAGCGGAGTTTAACAGGTTTTGAATTCAGAGTTTTCCTTCTCCTAGACTAGTTGCCTCACCAAGGCTGAAGAACCTAGTCCGTCCTACTATTTACCCATAGCTGGAGGGAGAATAAGGGGGTTCATACCTTTCCCAAGGGTATTTGCCCGAAAGTGAACGTAATAGCGCGACTGGAGTACGAACTCGCGTACTACGATTCCGCAGTTCATCGCTTTAACCATTACACCACGAGGAAACCACAAAATTACTAAGGTAAAACATACTTTAAGCCATAAAATTATGTACAAATTATTAGTTTTAAAAATTGTAATTTAAAGCTATTATAGTTTGGAAATGGTTACTAGTAACTCTATAATTGCTTGCAAAAAAAGCTGATTTGAACCCACAAGGGGCGACGTACCGTAAAAACAATCAACTGATCAAAAAGAAGAGAATAACCTGAACTAGATAAATATGTTACATATTGACCTTTAACAGAGCCGTCAATCTTAGATTTTTGGACCAGGATGTTCCAGCAGGGTAAACGAAGTGATTACTGGAAAACAAGCGATGCATGGGTGTAAGCAGATCACATGGGTTGACAGCTGTAAGTTGGTCACATGGGTTGATAACTGGAACTCATGGGCGTTGGGAAATTATATATACACAGGTAATAAGGGTTAGTCACGGTCAGTCACAGTGTAGATTTTTTTCGCTAAATAAAAAAAGGGGTGGAAACAATATGGGGGGGTCTTTTTCTTTTTTTATACGTGATGAAAAGACTTGAAATAAAAAAACGCCCACGTTTCAACAGAAAGAAAATAAAACAAACTGTGAGGTGGCAGGCAAAAAAATATTAGGTTGTTGGTTGTTGTTTCTGACTCCATTTGTTCTTTCCTTTCTTACCTCATCTAACTTGTTGGCGTCTTCTTTATCAGTAGAAGGCTGCAAAGAAATTACGGAAGAAAGAAAAAAATCGAAGATACCTTTTAACTCAAAATTTATTTTGGGTTTAATACGGCTATTCTGTTGCGGGGAAATGCTTTCTTTAACTATAAGAAAACGGTCGCATCGCCCAAGGCGTTGAAATTTTGTGGTTATGTCAAGTGGGAGTTTTTAGTTATACATATTCTGGCAGCGTTGACGTGCTAGCAGCAGACATGGCTAAGTGTTAGGCCACGAGAACCTGTTAGCATATGTGTTCGCTGCTAGCAGCCGCATAGAAAAGAATCCTTTCACTCTGAGGTGCACCAATGAAGTGAGGTAGAGTTTCTTTTTAGCGCAGAGAAGGTGCTTTCTTAGGCATAAGCCGCTCCCACTTCCTGTCAGGGGCTTCTGGGAACCCCTACCTTTTTTAATTTATTCTATTTTATCTTTAATTTTTATTTTTATCAATCACCACGTATCAAGTGAAATACAATAAACTATCGCATGGCATGTGTAGTTATACTAAACAGGGTTCAGTGTCTGAACTGACTATATGTATGTTGGTCTTAAGTTAACTTTACCAACTTAGTAAAATGTTGGAGTCATTCACTGCTGAATGCGTCGCTATGTGAGTTGGTGTTGTCCTCTCGGCAGACAGCTATAATTGCATGTATGATTTGCCTCTCTTATATGAATCGATTCGTTTTCTCCGCAGTCCAGACGCCAACTGAACTCATAACGACAAACCCTATCGTTATATGTACGTTTCGCCATTATTCAAATCTATTTACACACTGAAAACACATCCCGAATCATCTATTGTCCAAATTTAGTTCAAGGGTCATTTCCTCTGCATTACCAACCCAAAACAATATTCCCACATCGTCAGCCCATAACTTCAAAATCTATTACACGGTTTCGACCACTTGCTATTCGGGGTTTCTCCCGGTCTTCTTAACAATCAACCTGTTCTCTGTGAACAACTCAAAAACCTGATTTTTTTTTACATTAAGCCAACCCAAACAGTTGTGATGAATATTACCACAATGATATTCTCAAAAGCAAGTTAACCTTGTTACATTACAATCACTTAATTTTGTTACATCAGACAGAAATTCTCCTTATTTAATAATACTGTTTAAAGTTTATAATGATAATATAACACAAATTTTGTTCCTGCATACGATATGCCATTTACTATTTTCCCCCTTTTAAAGTGACGCACGCTAAATCCGAAAGACGAAGATAAAGAGATAGCTACAAAAGTATCAATACATACCAGTTGTTTTGCCTAATTTTAGATTAAAAGAATTGTTGAAAGTACTAATTATTGACATCACAAATTGTTCTCTTTCTTATATCTTGCTTTTTGATTGGAAACTGGTAAAATGTAATTCGTGTAAAACGCTCCGTAGATTTTTTGCTAACAGTACATGAAAATGTATTTCGTCGACTGCAATGAGCAAAATATGGCCGACTTGATTAAAACCACCTCTATTTTAAATAAAAACTTGAGAAAACAGAAAAGTAGAAAATAAAGAACATCGCACTGAGATTTCGTGTTTTATATATTACAATTCTCACATTTTGAATTTTTTCTTTTTTAAATAGCAAAACTTTGCAGTCAAATTATTTTTCTTTAATAAGCACGGTTTTGATATTTGTTGGTGTTAGTGTTTTGGGGATGTCTTTTTTTTTTTCGTTTCTTTGTTTGTTCGTTTAGTATATATGTGTGTGTGTGTGTGTGTGTGTGTGTGTGTGTGTGTGTGTGTGTGTGTGTGTGTGCATACATACACACACACACACACACACACACACACACACGCGTAAATATATATATATGTATATATTATTTCAAGTTGGATCCAATTTATTCAAAAACTTCTTATTCGTTTGGAAATTTAATTCATTGCTTTTTTTTCTTGAAATAATAATTCTCCAACAAAATATCATTAAAATAACGGGTACGTGCGGATACTGCCTTGATTTTTCTAACTTTTGTCGTATCTGTTACCTCTCTCGCTTGCTCTCTCTCTCGCTATATATATATATATATATATATATATATATATATATATATAGAGAGAGAGAGAGAGAGAGAGAGAGAGAGAGAGAAAGAAGGAGACAAAGAAAGAGAGTGATGGCTACAATGCTTCGTTGGCATTTCAAACATTTATGAAAAAATAAAATTGCGGAAAACCTACAAAAGCCGTAAAGCACATTGACAAGAAAGATGGAGAATAAGAATAAAGAAAGTAAAGAAAATAAAAATTATTCTTTATATAAACTTTCATGTCGTTTGCAATATACATTTACATTTTTCGGATGTGGGAATTCGACAAAGATAATCAAATATAAAAACGTGACCTGAACGTCAGTTTTTAAAATCATGATACTTTGAATATAATAAATATATTATTATTTTTTTTAAATATCTACTATAATAATAGATGAAATTAAAATAAAAATGTACTTTTTTTAGCATAGCGATAAATAACTGTTTTGTGTTGCTTATAACAGAGCAAGCATTTTAATAACTTATAAAATGCTTTTAAAAAGTTTAACGTTGTTTAAAAAAGGTGAGAGAAAATAAAATAAATATACAATTAATTTTGTTGAAAGTTAATGAGATCTAATAATTAGCTAATTAGCAACTATGACTAACTTGGAGCCAATTATTATTTCTTATTGATCAAAAAGTTGCTATAATCTCTCTGTGTAAATTAATCAGGAAGTGATTTCAACTTTTACAAAAATACAAAATAATTCTTTTTTTTTTCTAAAAGTATGAAAATATTTTAGAAAAAAAATCATAAACCTCAGAAAAAGGTTTGGTTGATTTTATTTGGCTTTTAATGGAATAACAACCTTCATGGGTTATTTAGAGCCAAAGCCATTCTTCAAGAAGGGCAGTTGTGGTACTACTTAATCTGTAGCTGGGAGGGATCGGGGGGTTCATTCCGTTCCCAAAGGTATTGGTCCAAAAATAAACGTAATACCGTGAATGGAGTTCGAACTCACTTACTACAACATCACAGTCCAGCACGTTGGCCACTATTCCCCCAAATAGTATGCAGCTAAATGGCACAAGACGATTCTTGGGCACAATTTTTCGTGCAAGACTAAAAAATTGCAGAAGACTATAAGAATCGAACTCGCAAACAATGCCTTACAAGACGTGTTTTTCAAATATTTCTATCCTCCAGATGCTCTATACCATTAGTATTTACTGACCATCATCTAGTTTGACTCAAGACCACAGTTTTGGGATTTTAAGTCAGACTCGAACTCAGGTAAAATCTATGATATAATTAGTTTCGTCTGAAACGGGGATACAAAGGTCAGGATCGAACTCACTATTCAGATTATGGTTGTAATTTAGTAATCTTTCTGCTTAGATGTGTCACAAGGCCGCATGAATGGGGCACCCAATTAGACTCGAACTCACTCATGAAGATTAGTTAGTCTAGCTTGCTAACCATGACACTACCCCAGGCGTCCCATAATTTAGATTGAGTTTAAGTCATTAAAGTTGTCTTAGATAATGGAGTCACTGAGCCGAGTTCAAAACCTACACGTGGCTGTTTGTGCTTCACTTTGCGCTAATAGCCTTGGGAAAGGCATGAATATATTTCTTCTACCCCAGCTATAGTAAAATAGTTGGTCACACTGAGGCTTTTTAACCTTCGTACGGCATCCGGTCTAGGAGAAGGAAAACTTCGAATTCAAAGCAGTGGTACTCCACTAACAAATTTATCTCTTGGAGTGTCTATAATTTGAACTGTCCCAAAGCTCAGTTTCATTCGTGGATCGTTTAGCTTGATATTCAAAACAAGTTGTAATTCTAATAGACCAAGGAAACAGATGTTTCCTAAACCGATAATCCATGCTTATCTCCTCTAGTGACGAATGTTCTGAACTGGATAATTCAATCCCTTTTTCAAAAGTGCGAAATTTACCCCTAAGCAATACCCGCTTGCAAAGCTAAGTCTATTGCTTGGCGTCTGAGGGATTTCAAAATGGAAATACCTCCAGGAACAAGCATTTTCTGCCCCTGTTATGCATTGGTTTTAATATATGCGTGATTTCTCACATTAAAATGACCTTGTATCAAATCCTATTTGGTGGGAGGTGCGGAAGAATATCTCCTTCTTTGGAAGAACAACGATATAGCAGAAAGCTTGGGTATATAAAGTAAGTTGGTGGCCTTAGTCGAGGGTGACCCGATGGTTCCCTTTTCAATAGTTACTACACCGAGGTGTAGGGAAAGGCGCTACTCCATTCCCTGGATTGCTCCACTTTAACCTTGATCCTTACCTTATAATGCTGACTGTTAAGCAAGGCGGCATCAAGTACCATTTTTTTAGTCTTTGGTATGATTGGACCATTGGCAAATACCCTACTCATCAGGCCAATATGAATAATAAATGTGTTCATTGTCACCAACAATAACCAATTTTATTCATTCAGACAGAATATCATTCTAGTCTTGAAATTCTTCGAATATATTTTGATCAACTGCTTGATCGCTAAAGACCATCTCTTCTAGGAAGTTATTGAGATGCTTGAAAAAGTGGTAACCATTGCAGAGGTGGACGTAGTAGTTTCGTAGACCAGTTCATTCAATATCTTCAGTCCTTTGCAAAACATGGGTGTTCAATGTTTGGTTGATATTGCCAACATTTTTTGCTACTTTACGTCCCACTGAGAACTCACTCAATAAAGTCGCGCTCAGACCCAAGTTTTTGGTTTTTGCTGTTTTGAGGGGAAGGTGAGGGAGAGTCGTTTTTTTTTTGTTTGTTTGTTTGTTTGGTTGGTTGGTTGGTTGGTTAGTTGTTTTTTGTTTTTGTTTGTTTATGGGGGGTACACATTTATATTGACGGCTTAGAATAAATCACATTAAACAGTGAAAACAAAACAATTGAACTAAATCAATAAAGGGAGATTCGTGATTCCAAATTACAAGAGCAAAGTTAAGCTATAATTCATTTAAAAAAAATAGTTCCCGTAGCGTAATTGTTGAACTGCGATATCGCAATAAGTGAATTCGAACTCCAGTCGTGCTAATATGTTCCCTTGCAGATTAATACCCTAGGTAAAGACTTGAATCCCTTTCCCTCTATCCCAGCTATGGATTAAATAATACTTCTATTGTTTTTCTATTCGGAATGCTTTGGTATTTAATTACCCACGAAGGTTTATATGCCTTTAAACAAAGAAACCAAACCAAAGAAACAAAATCAAAAATAGATATGCAAGTTTAAAATGACGAAAAATGCAATTATCTTTGGACCAAACTCATATATTATAAGCCATAAGGTGATCGTATGTGTGTTTCTAATGATCACCTTTGAATTATTAGCAGTGCTAATCATGTTATACAGCCTCTCATCAGAACACGTTTGCTTTAAATAACCAGTTAAACGAGTAACCTCGGAGTCGAACAACTAACATTAATTTTCTTCCTTTTCTTTCATCAAGTTACAATGAGAATAGATCTAAGACATTTAAATTGCTATAAATTATTAATATTAATCGTGCCTGGGCAAGATGGCGTTCCAGGGAGAGTCTCAGTTATCAGAAAGGTTTGGTTTCCAAAATAAATAACATAAAAATAAAAACACACTCCGACGTCACTCAAAATAATACTTGACCGGATTGAATTCTTCCACATCGTTATATTTTATCAGCCTTCGTCAAAATATGCTGTGAGGCATCTATTTTCTTGCAGTGGCGGGCTGAGTGGTGGAAAAAATGGACAGTGCCCGAGGGTCCAAACCACTGAATAGCAAAAGTCTCATTTTAAATGGTCTCCGATGAATCAATGTGTTATAGCTAAAAAGTTGTAGCATTCTGAATCCCTGCTGTTCTATAGCTTCAATCTTTATCGATTTCTAGTGATGACAGAGAGGTTCTTAGTGCAGCTAGGAAGAGAGAGAACGATCAACCTTTCGTAACAAATACCAAGAGAATGGGTAAGCGAAAAGACGGACGTCTTTTTAAGCAAGGGGGACCGTAAGATATAAAAGGGGAAAGACCACCTATAAATCAGTCTTACTTGAAGCTCCTACAAAAGTTTAAAACTTTTCCAGTCATGATTTTTACAATCCCAGAAAGTTTAATTGAAATCTAACAAAAATGGCGAAGCTTTTGTGATACGGAAGGATGGACAATTGGTTAATGATAAGTAAGAGTAAGTTGGTGAGCGTAGTCGAGGGTGACCCGAAGGCTCCCTTTTCGATAGCTACTACACCAAGATGTAGGGAAGGGCGCTATTCCTTTCCCTGTTTTGCCCCACTTTATCCTTGATTCGCACCTTATAGTGCTGAGTGTTAAGCAAGGAGGGATCAAGTACCATTTTTTAAGTCTTTGGTATGATTCGGCTTGGGATTGAACCCAGGTTTCCTGGGCCACTCTAACAATTATGCCAATGGGATTATAATAATCTTGTTTCTGTATGTATATTACTGTAGCACAGTAAAAATGGCACATAATAGCATGACTTTTTTTTGTGCAATACTGTTAAATGCTCTTTGATGATAAAACAATTTGTAAACCAACAAAAAATGTGGAATTGGAATAATGTGGAATTATTCGTTCATGATAATTTCTAAAAGACGAGATTTATCAAATCGTGATTAAAGATTACTTACGCTTATTCATTATGTACAAGTATTTATATTTTTTTCAACTGTTACATCACATCGAACTTACTGATCACTGGAGGTGACCTTTAAGTACATATATTTGAGCTGCTGCAGGCATTGGACTCCATGTCAATGCACACAAAACGGAATTTATGTGCTTTAATCAGAAAGATGACATCTCCACACTAGACGGAACCTCACTGAAATTGGTTGACAAATTCACCTACCTAGGAAGCAGCGTCACATCAACCGAAAAAGACATCGACACACGGTTAACGAAGGCATGGACAGCTATCGATAGGCTTTCGATCATATGGAAATCAAACCTGACCGATAAAATGAAACGCAGTTTCTTCCAGGCTGCGGTCGTGTCGATACTGCTGTATGGATGCACTACTTGGACGCTGACTAAACGGTTGGAGAAGAAGCTTGACGGCAATTATACAAGAATGTTGCGAGCAATATTGAACAGGTCCTGGCAGCAACACCCCACAAGGCGCCAACTGTACGGCCACCTACCTCCTATCACGAAAACTATACAAGCTAGACGAACCAGGCATGCCGGACACTGCTGGAGAAGCAAAGAGGAGATCGTAAGTGATGTGCTCCTGTGGACCCCCGCATATAGCCAATCAAAAGCAGGACGACCAGCTCGAACATTCATACAGCAGCTATGTGATGATACGAGATGTAATCCCGAAGACCTGCCGAAGGCGATGAATGATAGGGAGACGTGAAGAGAGAGGGTCAGGGATATCCGTGCTAGCCGCACGTCATGATGATGATGATTTTACTGAAAAAATATTATACATAAATACATGTCCCCAACATAAAGCAACGAACGTCTGAGATTTATCATATATTCTAAAAAAACAGTCAACCTATTCGTCGCCAACAATAAGTAAAGTTAGCGACCGTAGTCGAGAGTGACCCGAAGGCTTTCTTTCCAATAGCCACTACATTCCCTTGATCCTGACCTTATAATGCTGAGTATTAAGAAAGGCAGCATCAAGTACCATATTTTGAGTCTTTGGTATGACTTGACCTGGAATTGAACCCTGGTCTTCCAGACCATTGGCGAACACTCTACTCATTAGACCAATGGCCCGGTTTAAAAACAATATCATGTAAAATTAATGTCCTATGTCAATTCTCATGCCCATTTAGAGACTGCATCTCTATGAAAAAACAACACTTAATTCAAACATTAAAGGGGGTGTTCTCGTGGTGTAATGGTTAAGGCGATGGATTGCGGAATCGTAGTAAGCGAGTTCGTACTCCAGTTGCGCTATTACGTTCACTTTCGGGAAAATACCCTTGGGAAAGGTATGAACCCCCTTATCCTCCCAGCTATGGGTTAAATAGCACCACTACTGTTCTTCTTGGAGAATGGCTTTGGCATTAAATATCCTACAAAGGTTGATATGCAATTAAACCAAGAAACCAAACCAAACCACCAAGCATTAAACTAGCATGAATGGTCTATGCGTTCCTTCATAACCTCACCCGCACATGATGAACATACTCAATGGGCACAGAATTAACCCAGCATTTCAAAATACAAGAGTACTATCGTCCTCGACAATGACCAAAGATGGTCGAAAGAACGTGTATTTGGACTACCCTAACAGACTCTTCGGGGGATTTTTAAACTGTCCACAACAACAGTTTGCCGACAATAAAAGTTGCATAAAAAGTTATGCACTGAATCCTTGTCAGTCATTTTCAATAAGATAAACCTACAAGAGAATCTGCAACCGAAATAGACATTGTGTATATATATATATATATATATATATATATTAGAAAATCAAGGATTACATACAGACGTGAACTCCATAAATTTGCAGATATCAAAAAGTATGCTCGATATTTCTGAAATTGTCTAAAAGCTTAAAATACTCATGATTAGGTAGAAGCAGGAACTAAAAGTTTCTCGTGAATGGTCATTAGAGAGTAAATGACCGGGATTAGATTCGGCCTCTAGAACTACGATCAGTTAGGTCACCATAATTCGGTTATTTTATTGATCTTTTTCACTGCTCCTTTCTTCGGTTTTGTATGGGGGAAATCCTAACAGAAATAAAACCGGGGTCACCGATGTGAAATTTCTGAGTTCACCAATGTGTTTGTTGTTATATGAAAAGTAACGTAGTCGGTAAAAGAAATTATGAGAATAATGAATAATTGTATTGCTGCAATTTAGTGAACAGTCTTTCAATGTCTGCATTGCTTTGATAACTCTACGAGAAATACTGATAAAGTTAAGTTATATATATATATACATATATATATATATATATATATATATATATTTATGTGTGTGTGTGTGTGTGTGTGCTTTGTCACAAGAAATTGATGTCTTCACTTTATTGCACGCTGAAAGAAAGAAAACTCTATTCGTGGCGTTTTATCAGTATCATCATAGCAACCATTTATCTCACCGCGTAGCAATGACTAATAAATTCATTTTGTAGTAAGGGCAGATAATCTAACAGTTTTATGTGGGATCAATGTTTTCTCTGTAATTGTCCATATTTTTGTTGAGTTCTGTCTTGAGTTGTTTTTCTTTGTAGAAGAAGGAAGTCGTTTTTTTTTTGTTTTGTGTTTTATTTTTTGCTCTCTCTCTCTCTCTCTCTCTCTCTCTCTCTCTCTCTCTCTCTCTCTCTCTCTCTCTCTCTCACACACACACACACACACACACACATACTTTTAGAATTATTACACTAAATGAGAAGTGAAGAATGAGTCAGCTAAAACGTTGTGTCAACACGTCAAGGAAACTCAAAAAAGAAGTTCTGTCTGAAGAATTTTTGATATGTTAATGACACTTCTCATAATGATCGAGATTACAGAACAATTGTATTTTCATATTTTGTTACATAGGTTCAATGGTGCAGTGTTTGGCTATTGATAATGACTAATAATTTATTAATTATCTTCGGCTACAGAAAACTGGTTGAAGGATAAGGCATCTCTGTACCGGGTCAGCATTATATAACACTGACTTCTTCGACATTGTCGCTAGATTCTTGCAAGAAAATACATTAGCACCACAAACGTCAATAATCTGTCTAGATTGAGTACTTTGAACGTCAATAGATCTAATAAAAGAAAAAAGGTTTCACATTGACAAACAAGAATCAGACAACATCCCATTGAAATAATTACAGACGCAGACTACGCAGAATAATCTAGCGCTTCTCGCAAATATACCTGCCAAGCCGAATCTCTACCGCATAGCCGAGAACAAGCAGCAGGAGGCACGAGTCTCTGTGCAAAGGCAAATAAAACGGAATTCATGCGTTTTTAACAAGAAGGAGCAACCTCCACTTTAGGTGGCAAGATTCTGAAATTAGTTGACGAGTTTACATACCTTGACAGCCATATCTCATCAACTGAAAGCTATGTCAACATACTCGTAGGTAAGGCCTCAACTGCTATGGACTGGTCATTTATATGGGAATCTGATCTCTAAGAAAATAAAACGGGATTTCTTTCAACTTGTGGCTGTGTCAGTATTATTGTAGTGATTCACCACCTGGTCGCTAACGATGATGATGATATCATTTGCGTAAATTCAATATATCTTTATCTCCAACTCTTCCACCACAGGTAGGATGTGACGCCATGTGAATTTTTAAGAGAGGTAAAGCTGGTTTGAATTGATAGTAATCTGCCCTACTATTTACTCATAGCAGAAGGGAGAAGAACACATAGACTTGTACGTTTCCCTCGGGTATTTGCGCTAAGTGGAACGCAAACGGCATCGTCCATTATGGACAGGATATGATACAAGGTCAATTTCAAAGCAAAATTACAGCGGGTTTGAATTCGACTTTTTCCTTTTCGTATGCTGGTTGCCATACCAAAGATAAAGATCCCAGTTTTTTCCAACTGTTTACCCATATTTAGGCGGAGAAGAAATGGATTAAGACATTTTCGAAGGGCATTAGCGCGAAGAAAAACGCAAACGGTCTCGTCCAGGATTTGAACTCAGATCTTCGCCTCCATATACTATGATAGTAACTGCTTTTAGATTTTTACTCCATCATATATATATATATATAGTGCAAGTGTTAGTGAAAACATGAAACAAAAATTTTTTATCCATTCGGTGGAATGTTCATATTTGATATAGAAATATTTGCTGTACGGCTGCTTACCTCCCATCTCAAAAACCATCCAAGTAATACGAACAAGACATGCGGGACACTGCAGGAGAAGCAAAGATTAATTCACATATGACGATCTTCAATGGGCCCCTACACGTGTGACTTGTTGATGATGATACAAACAGTTTTACCTTGGAAAAGTGTTATGAATAAAACTAACAAACATGAGTTGTCACTTATATTTTCAAAGATTATAAGCTTAAAGTTTAAAATACTCATAATCTTTCAGAAGCCGTAATTTTAAAGTTTCGCCTAATACAAACCACGATTACTACACGGGAAATGATGACTTCACCTCCGATAACGAGAAGAGAAAATTTAATAGACTTAACGTCGTTGGCCTAATGAGTAGA
Source organism: Sepioteuthis lessoniana (assembly GCA_963585895.1). NCBI lineage: Eukaryota > Metazoa > Mollusca > Cephalopoda > Myopsida > Loliginidae > Sepioteuthis > Sepioteuthis lessoniana. Next base: position 64,107,408 of record OY757918.1, on the reverse strand, counting down.
GTGTTCACCAATTGTCTGGGAGACCGGTGTTAAATCCCAGGTCGAGTCATACCAAAGATTTAAAACATGGTACTTGATGCTGCCTTGCTTAGCACTCAGCATTATAAGGTAAGGATAAAGGTAAAGTGGAGCAATCCAGGGAATAGAGTAGTACCCACCCCTACACCTCGGTGTAGTAAATATTGAAAAGGGAGCGTTCGGGTTACCCTCGAATAAGGTTGCCAACTTTGCTTACGTCAGTGTGCAATTATTACAAGGTTTTTCTTGTTTATTTTTCTTACACGGGAACAAAATAATCCTGATCATTTATCTCCTAATGATTGTGGTTTTATATCATGAGAAATGTTTAGTTAAGGTTTCTGTGTGATAGTGAGTATTTTAAAGTTTTAGGTTTTATTCCAGCTCTATTTCAGTTTGAAAATATTCAAAACATTCCGGGCCTACAACCGCTTTATTTTTTCTTGATTAAAAAATATAAAATATATTTTTAAAAAACTATTTTAAATTTTCAAAGAATTATTTTAATTAATTTTTTTTTTAATTGTTTTCAAATCCCATTCTTAAGAACACCCAAATAAAAGTTGTCTTTCTTCTACATCTGATGATGGTATCACGATCAGAAATAAATTTATAATGTCACCAAGGAAGTGAATTTTTTCTTTTTATCTTTATATAAAAATACTGCTTAGCTCTGCACGTTGACTGTTGATGTATTTTTAATCCCAAATTAATTATACATCAATAGCCGTTGACATTGAGCACTCAAATTGGATACTCCTAAACCTTGGATTTCCTCCTCGGATTATTTAAAATATATATATATTTATATATATTCAGAGAGAGAGAGAGGCAAACAGACAGATATACAGATAGACAGAGAGTTGTTCTGATTTGTGTTATGAAATATAAAGAGTTTCTTATTTTGAAGTAAAATAGAGCTTAGATATAATTTTATTTATAGACTCACGACTATTTGACAAATCAATTCAATGTTACCACATTTCTTTAGGCGAGTAATCTTTCAATGTATTGAATTTCAATTTAGCTATTCTAACTTGATTACGTTGCTGATCAAATCATTAAAAGAAGGAACAAACAAACAGTTGTTTGCTGGAACATAATTTCAAAAGTTCACCCATACAATAAAACCTCCAGAAATGTACATTAAGTTTTAAAACAATAATTACCTACCAGAGAAAGAGAACTAGAAAAACTTCTCAATAAATGACGTGAACTAATATTCAAATGTAGTCATTTAAACAAATACTGGGTGTAATAGGTAAATTGTCGCCATTTAGAATAAACAATTTTGTGCGTGTGCTTTATTTGGTTCAAGTTTTGTCTACTGTGCAGCAAACTAGAATCAGTCGGGCCCTGTCAGTAAGGAAAGCATCACAATCTCACATTTTACGCCTCTAGAAATTTAGAAACAGCATACTGTATTGCTTAGAATTCACGTTGGAAATTCCAATACAAACATTTCCGAAGTTTGGGGGTCAGTCTAAGAATAGATTCATATTCATATTGATAAAATCCAAACAGCAATCTCCATCATGTTGTTTGGGGTGGTTACTGTTGGGTATCACCCACCTTTTTCTACACAATGAACTAGTCCATCTGCCATATATAGCAGTAGCTACCAATACCAGGGCAGACTCGAATGTGAATTTTTTTGTCTGAGTTCTTTTTCACTTGAAAAAAGTAAGTTCTTTATTGTTAAAAATTGTTATTGTTATTGCTTTGGAAAAAATATTGTTATTTGTTGGACCTTTTGAAACTTGTTTGTTATTGTTTTGAACTATTATTGTTGACTGCCCCTCCCCCAAACAATTGTTATTTTGTTTGTTGAGGGGGGTCAACGCTTGTTATCCTCGGATCATTTTTGAAAAAACATAACGACTTATATCATCATCATCCAACGTATTTTCACCTACACAGAACATTCGACGGTCATCCTCTCCTAGCTGCCTCATAAGCAGCTATGGCAGAGGCACCAACTTCACCAGGGTCATCATCACCCGACATTTTTAAAGACACAAGTCCCCCCTCAAAGCCGGAAGAAAGATGGCCTGCACTTTCGCAGCCATCTTCGTCGGCCAGTTCAATCCAACCGGCGCAAAAGGTACCTTCACTGCCAGCCTCTTGGACAACAAAAGTAATTCAAAAAACACCAAAAGACTACAACAAAATAAGACAGAAATACGAGAAGTACTTCCAAGGGAATAGGATCCTCCCTATTCCCGAACTTGTACAGGAAGTACAGCCAAAAATAATCTCGTTTGTAGTCACAGACTTGAAAACAAAGAGGCTGGCAGGTATTAAAAAGGATACATTTGAAGGCTTATTAAAAGCAGCAGACATCCCCGCGAAGTACTACTGTAGACGTAGCTTCGCAACATGGGATGTTCTGTTACCATCAGAAGACCTTGCAGCCAAACTGGCCGGCGAAAATGTCATCTCCAAGTACTTCCGGCTTCAGCCAGAGTACATGGGAAGACGTAAAATCCGAATCACCGTGTGTAATGTCCCGATACAGCTGAATGAGGAGGTCCTGGCTGCCTACCTCGTAAAACACGGAGAAATAGAAGATATTACCAAAGCTAAGTCAGTTAACGGGACAGCGCACGGTGATTATATCTTCACCATGTGCCTGGACAGAGGGGGGTTCACATCCATACCTCACATAATAGAGTACGAACACCAAATCATGACAGTCGTTGTTGAGGGCAGGAAGCCCCAGTGCTGGAATTGCAAGCAGCTGGGGCACTTTTCAAAATCCTGCCCTCAAAAAACAACCAAAACAACTCCGGCCACAATAACAACAACAGAAACGACAACGAACACAACGAACACGACAACTATAGCAGCAACAGCGACAACAGCTGAAGTAAACAAAAACGAAACCCCTAAAACTAAAACCGGGGACAGCCCCAACAAAGAAGAGGGCTGGACCCAAGTAGTGAAAGGGGGAAAAAAGAAAAAAACTCCCATCAAAGAACCAGCAAAACAAACCCCCATCAAAGAACCAGCAACAGCAACAGTTTCAAAAAAACCAAACATCACCACGACTGCTAAAATTGATTCTAGTAGTACTCCTACCACAAGCACAGCCAAACCATCATCATCATCGACATCTGCAAGATCATCATCATCATCGTCATTAACAAAAAAGAAAAACAAAGAAAATAACATTGAAAAAGAAGACGAAGCTATGGATTATTCAATTAACCTAAAACGACGAAGGGATAGTGATGACTCGGTAGCTGGGGAGGGGGAGAAAAAACACATTAAGGGACCAGCAAAAGAAACACAAACACAGTCCCAAACACCCTCCCAACCTCAACAAAAGGGCGAAAAAACTGAAAGACCAGCCCAAATTATTCCTCCCCCACAAAAACATCCAAATACCCCAGCACACCTCTCTGACTTCCCACTTTCCCCAAAATCACCTTCACTCTCACCCATCACAACCCCTAAGCTCCTTACACGGGCACAATCGGTGACTAGGGAGTCACCAACAGCAGCAGCATCACCATCATCAACAGAACTCAAGCCAAGGTCACGGTCGGCTTCAAACGAAGTCCGACGTGCCTTCACCGCATTTCATTTCTGCGAGGACATCCTCGAGCCCCAAAACATGGACCACATTTTAAAAAAAACTTTAAAACCTTTATCATCACTTAAAAAAATTGACGGCAAGGACATCACCAACCCGTATCTTTTTAAGAGTGCCGCAATGGTGACCACATTCGTCCGTTCGGCTGGACCCCGAACCAAAGAGCTTTGGCACTTTCTTGAGGGGGCCAGTCGAGCGGACGCAATGTTGGCGGATTTGCGCCACCAAAGTTTAAAAAAATTGCTTCCTTTTTGTTCGGGCAGGGTCCCGATTTTAGTTCACCCTACCTTCTATAGGTCCCTAAAATTGCGGTACCCCGTGGATGTCGGTGGAATTACCAGGGACGACCGAGTAAGTACTGAGCTCGGCACCGGATCCCTGCGTCAGGCCGTCGGCATCCTTACTCCGAAGGATTTCCGGCCCGTAGTCGACACTGAGTAAGGTAAGTGGGATTGATGGCTCTAAACCTTGCTACTTTGAATGTGAGGGGATTGAGGGATCCGGGCAAGTGTACGCGCTTGCTTGGTGAACTTAAAACTCTCGGCGTAGATGTTGCTGCAGTGCAGGAAACCCACTTCACTTGCGGTGCCGACTGTCGTGTGCTGGAAAGCGATTTTAACGTTTTCTCAGCATACGGCAGCCGTACCAGCGTTGGGGTTTCTTTGCTAGTTGGACGCAGCCTTGATGCTGATGTTGACGTTGTTTTTGCAGGTGACGGGGGCCGACTGGTTGTGGCCGATGTTGCCGTGAAAAGTTTCAAGTTTCGTCTGGTTGCGGTTTATGCGCCCAATATCGTTGTGGAGAGGGTTTCCTTTTTTCGTCGGTTGGCGCCGTTCCTGGACGATACGAAGCGGCTAGTTTTAATGGGTGATTGGAATGCGATCCTTGATCCCAAGATAGATAAGGTCGGGCGGGGAGCTAGGCGTGTGGGAAGGTGTGAAAGCAGCCTTGCCGGCCTCATGACTCGTCATGACCTCGTCGACAGGTTTCGTCTGGATCACCCAGGGCGGGAGATGTGGACGTGGCTAGATAGTTCGCCCTCTGCCAAAGTAGGCTCCTACTTGGACAGAGTGTTAGTGAGACGAGCTGACATTGATTTTGTTAGTTGTCCCACGTTCCACTTGATAGCGTGGACTGACCATAAACTTGTTAGAGTCAGTCTACGGTTAGCAAATAGGCCTAGTCTGGCCGGCTACTGGAAGTTCAATACCTCCTTACTGGAGATACGGGACTTCCGGGACCGGTTGGAATCCCTAATTCAGCGGGCGTTAGTGGGGGCGGTTACCGGGAATAGGTGGTGGGGATCTCTTAAACATAGGATTAGAGATTTCGCTACCAAGTACGGTCAACAGCTCAACCTAGATAGGACCAAGGAAGCGAAATCTATAGACGATAGACTTTCCCGGGCGGTGGCTGGGGGGGACTCCCTAAACGTAGAGCTAGCTAGGGGGGACCTTGAGCGCGAGAGTAGCGAGCGCTACAAGGGATACGTAGTTAGATCTAGGTTAAAGAGAGTTCTCAACGAAGCTGTGAAAACGAACGCGACTGCGCGTGAAGAAGAAGTGCGAAGGTTCCCCGATCGGTATATCGGTTCTGTCAAGGCCCCGGATGGGCGACTGCTGCGATCGACTCGTGAGATTCGTGACGCCTTTCGGGCGCACTTTCGGGATCGCTTTGCCCGCTGTACTGATCTCCCGCTCCGGGAGTTTCGTAGCTATCTTGCCGACTTCCCCCGCCTTGGGGTGGCTGAAGCGGCTAGCTGCGAGGGTGTGGTTACTGAATGCGAAGTCCGTGACGCGTTGAAGCAGGTCGGCCTGAACAAGTCGCCGGGACTAGATGGTTTGCCCTACGAAGTGTACTTGAGGATGTCGCACATGTTTGTGCCTATTCTGACGGATATGTTCAACCATTGGTTCGCCCAGGGAGCCATCCCTGGTAGCGTTGCCAAGGGCGTGATCACATTGCTGAAGAAAGGTGGCAGGCATGTTTGGGAGGGTTTAGACGATTACAGGCCCATAACTCTGCTTAACACAGAGTTAAAGATTTTGGCCCGGGTCTTAGCGAATCGTTTACAGCTTGTCATTAGCGATCTGATCGGCTCTGAGCAGACCTTTGCTGTGAAGGGAAGATCGATCCAGGACAACCTGCACTTGATTCGCGAGGTCCTAGAGGGTATAGAAGACGGCACCGAGGCCGCGCTGATCAGTTTAGATCAGTCCAAGGCCTTCGATAGGGTTGACCATCGGTTTTTGGCGACTGTTTTGGAGACTGCCGGATTCAAACCGGAGTTCCGCAGATGGATTAGCATGATGTACCACAACCCTCAGGCAGTGGTGCAGGTGAACGGAAGGCGTTCGGCGGTGTTCGCGGTCGAGCGGTCGGTCCGGCAGGGCTGCCCGTTGTCTCCTCTTCTCTATGTCCTAGCTTTGGAGCCCCTGCTCCGTAGGCTTAGGGATAGGACGGCAAATCCGGCCCTGCGCGGTGTCCCTTTTGCTGGCCCTCTTACGGCAAGGGTTTCCGCGTTCGCCGATGATATCACAGTGTTTGTATCCCGCCGTCTGGATATAAAGGCTGTGAAGAAGGCGGTTAGCGAGTACGAGCGGATTGCAGGAGCCAAGGTCAATTTTGACAAAAGCGAAGGTTTGCGGCTCGGTGCTTGGAGGGGTAGCAATACTCTTCCGGGGCCGTTCCGCTGGAGTGACGGACCCGTCCGCATCCTCGGGGTGTGGTTCGGGCCCGGCCTCCAACTGGAGCGAAATTGGTCGGAAATACAAGCCAAGGTGAATGCTCAGGTGGGAATCTGGCTTTCAAGGAGGTTGTCCTTAAAGGGCAGGGCGGAGGCGTGCGCCGTGTACGTCTTCCCCTTGATCCTTTACCGATTGGCTGTACTTCCTCTGCCTGAGGTAAATCGGTTGGCGCTGCAACGATCCCTTTCCAGATTGCTCTGGGGAGGTGCAAGGCCGATGGTCCGTAGGCAGGTCTGTATCCAACGTACACGCAACGGGGGTCTAGGTATGCCTGATCTGGAGAGCCACTGGCTTGCTGAAAGACTTGCATACCTGGGCAGAGCCTTGACGGGGGACGCAGTGTGGAGACTGAAGGCGAGTCGGACTTTTCCTCGCCTAAAGTCAGACCCAAAGGCTGAAGGTCGACGTAGGCCTTTGGGCGAAACACTGTTTGTCCGCGAGTGCCGAACGGCCCTTCGTAACCTTCTTGGGTCCAGTGACCTTTCACGGCCTCGAAAAGAACTATATCGGGAGCTAGTGGTGGGTTCCGCTTCTGATCCTCTCAGCGAGCGGCACGGCTGGACGACGGAGGAGATTCGCTCTCATTGGAATTGGGCGCCAGGATCGAGCTTCTTGAACAACTCCGAGTTCTCGCTCACCTGGCGACTTGTGCGAAATGCGTTACCCCTTGTCGGCTTGAACTACAAAGCGGGCCTGGCAGACATGCCCGATTGCGCTCGCTGCGGCAGTGGCTTGGAAGAAACGGCTGAGCACGCCTTCTACTACTGCGAGCGAGTTCGCCCGTTTTGGGATCACGTCGGCGAGTGGACGGCTCGCATCGAACCCAAACAGCTCGTGCTGCTCGACGTTGGTTACGTCGTGGACAACGTTCTTCCTCCGTATCAGGGTGAGAAGCGTGTGGTGTTTCTCGCGATCCTAGCTGTAGCTAGAATGGTGATTTGGACGACGCGAAACAAGGGATTGTATGACGATGCAAACTTTTCTCATCGTGATCTGATTTTGTATTTTCGGCATCAGCTGAGGGTCAAAATCAGATGCGATAGAAAACGCTTGGATCGCATAACATTCAGCAAAAGGTGGGTGAATGCAGCGAGCCTGGTCGTGCGAAAGGGAGCAACGTTGGAGTCATCCTTCCCTCCTCTGCCGGCTCATGGCGTCTACGGTACGGGTCCTTAGGGACCCCACCCCTGGTGAGTAAAACTGTTCCCTTTTTCTTTTGGTACCCAGGTACCTAGTTAGCAGTATGTTTGTGAGTCATTGTCCCCGTCATCTAGTTGTTAGTTCTCAAGATCTTCCCCATCCCCATTATTTTTGTACCTCAATCCGTATCCCAGTCCACGTTTACTGAAGATCTTGAACATTCATATGTATAAAAATCATATCACCTACTTGTACCGCGCCCGACCCCTAAATTCTTTTCACCCCTGTAGATTAGGATCCCTGCCCCACCTAGGGTAGGTCCGACTTGTTTCCGGTTCTTTCGCCCCGGAAAACAGTCGGCCTCCAATTTTATAGACGGGGGGATGGGAGGGCAACCAAACGGGGGATTTTTCCTTGTTTTTATATATATTTCGGGGTTTTTCTCCCATTCCCATCACATTCATTGTAAATAAATCATACTTGTAAATAAAATCATTCACGAATCTCGGGATTTTAAGTAGGACTTCTTCATAGAGCAAATGTGGTATTGTGGTGATCGTAGCGCAAAAGGCGATGGATGAATGGATATTTATTGTATTGTTGAATGGGTCGGCGAATGTGGCTAGCTAGGTCTCCTTAGTTTATATAGAAAAGTATGACCGCTCCATTCCCCTCCCCCAAAACTTCAAGGCCTTGTGCCTTCTGTGTACACTACACAGAAATAAAGCAGACTCGAATGTGAATTTTTTTGTCTGAGTTCTTTTTCACTTGAAAAAAGTAAGTTCTTTATTGTTAAAAATTGTTATTGTTATTGCTTTGGAAAAAATATTGTTATTTGTTGGACCTTTTGAAACTTGTTTGTTATTGTTTTGAACTATTATTGTTGACTGCCCCTCCCCCAAACAATTGTTATTTTGTTTGTTGAGGGGGGTCAACGCTTGTTATCCTCGGATCATTTTTGAAAAAACATAACGACTTATATCATCATCATCCAACGTATTTTCACCTACACAGAACATTCGACGGTCATCCTCTCCTAGCTGCCTCATAAGCAGCTATGGCAGAGGCACCAACTTCACCAGGGTCATCATCACCCGACATTTTTAAAGACACAAGTCCCCCCTCAAAGCCGGAAGAAAGATGGCCTGCACTTTCGCAGCCATCTTCGTCGGCCAGTTCAATCCAACCGGCGCAAAAGGTACCTTCACTGCCAGCCTCTTGGACAACAAAAGTAATTCAAAAAACACCAAAAGACTACAACAAAATAAGACAGAAATACGAGAAGTACTTCCAAGGGAATAGGATCCTCCCTATTCCCGAACTTGTACAGGAAGTACAGCCAAAAATAATCTCGTTTGTAGTCACAGACTTGAAAACAAAGAGGCTGGCAGGTATTAAAAAGGATACATTTGAAGGCTTATTAAAAGCAGCAGACATCCCCGCGAAGTACTACTGTAGACGTAGCTTCGCAACATGGGATGTTCTGTTACCATCAGAAGACCTTGCAGCCAAACTGGCCGGCGAAAATGTCATCTCCAAGTACTTCCGGCTTCAGCCAGAGTACATGGGAAGACGTAAAATCCGAATCACCGTGTGTAATGTCCCGATACAGCTGAATGAGGAGGTCCTGGCTGCCTACCTCGTAAAACACGGAGAAATAGAAGATATTACCAAAGCTAAGTCAGTTAACGGGACAGCGCACGGTGATTATATCTTCACCATGTGCCTGGACAGAGGGGGGTTCACATCCATACCTCACATAATAGAGTACGAACACCAAATCATGACAGTCGTTGTTGAGGGCAGGAAGCCCCAGTGCTGGAATTGCAAGCAGCTGGGGCACTTTTCAAAATCCTGCCCTCAAAAAACAACCAAAACAACTCCGGCCACAATAACAACAACAGAAACGACAACGAACACAACGAACACGACAACTATAGCAGCAACAGCGACAACAGCTGAAGTAAACAAAAACGAAACCCCTAAAACTAAAACCGGGGACAGCCCCAACAAAGAAGAGGGCTGGACCCAAGTAGTGAAAGGGGGAAAAAAGAAAAAAACTCCCATCAAAGAACCAGCAAAACAAACCCCCATCAAAGAACCAGCAACAGCAACAGTTTCAAAAAAACCAAACATCACCACGACTGCTAAAATTGATTCTAGTAGTACTCCTACCACAAGCACAGCCAAACCATCATCATCATCGACATCTGCAAGATCATCATCATCATCGTCATTAACAAAAAAGAAAAACAAAGAAAATAACATTGAAAAAGAAGACGAAGCTATGGATTATTCAATTAACCTAAAACGACGAAGGGATAGTGATGACTCGGTAGCTGGGGAGGGGGAGAAAAAACACATTAAGGGACCAGCAAAAGAAACACAAACACAGTCCCAAACACCCTCCCAACCTCAACAAAAGGGCGAAAAAACTGAAAGACCAGCCCAAATTATTCCTCCCCCACAAAAACATCCAAATACCCCAGCACACCTCTCTGACTTCCCACTTTCCCCAAAATCACCTTCACTCTCACCCATCACAACCCCTAAGCTCCTTACACGGGCACAATCGGTGACTAGGGAGTCACCAACAGCAGCAGCATCACCATCATCAACAGAACTCAAGCCAAGGTCACGGTCGGCTTCAAACGAAGTCCGACGGGCCTTCACCGCATTTCATTTCTGCGAGGACATCCTCGAGCCCCAAAACATGGACCACATTTTAAAAAAAACTTTAAAACCTTTATCATCACTTAAAAAAATTGACGGCAAGGACATCACCAACCCGTATCTTTTTAAGAGTGCCGCAATGGTGACCACATTCGTCCGTTCGGCTGGACCCCGAACCAAAGAGCTTTGGCACTTTCTTGAGGGGGCCAGTCGAGCGGACGCAATGTTGGCGGATTTGCGCCACCAAAGTTTAAAAAAATTGCTTCCTTTTTGTTCGGGCAGGGTCCCGATTTTAGTTCACCCTACCTTCTATAGGTCCCTAAAATTGCGGTACCCCGTGGATGTCGGTGGAATTACCAGGGACGACCGAGTAAGTACTGAGCTCGGCACCGGATCCCTGCGTCAGGCCGTCGGCATCCTTACTCCGAAGGATTTCCGGCCCGTAGTCGACACTGAGTAAGGTAAGTGGGATTGATGGCTCTAAACCTTGCTACTTTGAATGTGAGGGGATTGAGGGATCCGGGCAAGTGTACGCGCTTGCTTGGTGAACTTAAAACTCTCGGCGTAGATGTTGCTGCAGTGCAGGAAACCCACTTCACTTGCGGTGCCGACTGTCGTGTGCTGGAAAGCGATTTTAACGTTTTCTCAGCATACGGCAGCCGTACCAGCGTTGGGGTTTCTTTGCTAGTTGGACGCAGCCTTGATGCTGATGTTGACGTTGTTTTTGCAGGTGACGGGGGCCGACTGGTTGTGGCCGATGTTGCCGTGAAAAGTTTCAAGTTTCGTCTGGTTGCGGTTTATGCGCCCAATATCGTTGTGGAGAGGGTTTCCTTTTTTCGTCGGTTGGCGCCGTTCCTGGACGATACGAAGCGGCTAGTTTTAATGGGTGATTGGAATGCGATCCTTGATCCCAAGATAGATAAGGTCGGGCGGGGAGCTAGGCGTGTGGGAAGGTGTGAAAGCAGCCTTGCCGGCCTCATGACTCGTCATGACCTCGTCGACAGGTTTCGTCTGGATCACCCAGGGCGGGAGATGTGGACGTGGCTAGATAGTTCGCCCTCTGCCAAAGTAGGCTCCTACTTGGACAGAGTGTTAGTGAGACGAGCTGACATTGATTTTGTTAGTTGTCCCACGTTCCACTTGATAGCGTGGACTGACCATAAACTTGTTAGAGTCAGTCTACGGTTAGCAAATAGGCCTAGTCTGGCCGGCTACTGGAAGTTCAATACCTCCTTACTGGAGATACGGGACTTCCGGGACCGGTTGGAATCCCTAATTCAGCGGGCGTTAGTGGGGGCGGTTACCGGGAATAGGTGGTGGGGATCTCTTAAACATAGGATTAGAGATTTCGCTACCAAGTACGGTCAACAGCTCAACCTAGATAGGACCAAGGAAGCGAAATCTATAGACGATAGACTTTCCCGGGCGGTGGCTGGGGGGGACTCCCTAAACGTAGAGCTAGCTAGGGGGGACCTTGAGCGCGAGAGTAGCGAGCGCTACAAGGGATACGTAGTTAGATCTAGGTTAAAGAGAGTTCTCAACGAAGCTGTGAAAACGAACGCGACTGCGCGTGAAGAAGAAGTGCGAAGGTTCCCCGATCGGTATATCGGTTCTGTCAAGGCCCCGGATGGGCGACTGCTGCGATCGACTCGTGAGATTCGTGACGCCTTTCGGGCGCACTTTCGGGATCGCTTTGCCCGCTGTACTGATCTCCCGCTCCGGGAGTTTCGTAGCTATCTTGCCGACTTCCCCCGCCTTGGGGTGGCTGAAGCGGCTAGCTGCGAGGGTGTGGTTACTGAATGCGAAGTCCGTGACGCGTTGAAGCAGGTCGGCCTGAACAAGTCGCCGGGACTAGATGGTTTGCCCTACGAAGTGTACTTGAGGATGTCGCACATGTTTGTGCCTATTCTGACGGATATGTTCAACCATTGGTTCGCCCAGGGAGCCATCCCTGGTAGCGTTGCCAAGGGCGTGATCACATTGCTGAAGAAAGGTGGCAGGCATGTTTGGGAGGGTTTAGACGATTACAGGCCCATAACTCTGCTTAACACAGAGTTAAAGATTTTGGCCCGGGTCTTAGCGAATCGTTTACAGCTTGTCATTAGCGATCTGATCGGCTCTGAGCAGACCTTTGCTGTGAAGGGAAGATCGATCCAGGACAACCTGCACTTGATTCGCGAGGTCCTAGAGGGTATAGAAGACGGCACCGAGGCCGCGCTGATCAGTTTAGATCAGTCCAAGGCCTTCGATAGGGTTGACCATCGGTTTTTGGCGACTGTTTTGGAGACTGCCGGATTCAAACCGGAGTTCCGCAGATGGATTAGCATGATGTACCACAACCCTCAGGCAGTGGTGCAGGTGAACGGAAGGCGTTCGGCGGTGTTCGCGGTCGAGCGGTCGGTCCGGCAGGGCTGCCCGTTGTCTCCTCTTCTCTATGTCCTAGCTTTGGAGCCCCTGCTCCGTAGGCTTAGGGATAGGACGGCAAATCCGGCCCTGCGCGGTGTCCCTTTTGCTGGCCCTCTTACGGCAAGGGTTTCCGCGTTCGCCGATGATATCACAGTGTTTGTATCCCGCCGTCTGGATATAAAGGCTGTGAAGAAGGCGGTTAGCGAGTACGAGCGGATTGCAGGAGCCAAGGTCAATTTTGACAAAAGCGAAGGTTTGCGGCTCGGTGCTTGGAGGGGTAGCAATACTCTTCCGGGGCCGTTCCGCTGGAGTGACGGACCCGTCCGCATCCTCGGGGTGTGGTTCGGGCCCGGCCTCCAACTGGAGCGAAATTGGTCGGAAATACAAGCCAAGGTGAATGCTCAGGTGGGAATCTGGCTTTCAAGGAGGTTGTCCTTAAAGGGCAGGGCGGAGGCGTGCGCCGTGTACGTCTTCCCCTTGATCCTTTACCGATTGGCTGTACTTCCTCTGCCTGAGGTAAATCGGTTGGCGCTGCAACGATCCCTTTCCAGATTGCTCTGGGGAGGTGCAAGGCCGATGGTCCGTAGGCAGGTCTGTATCCAACGTACACGCAACGGGGGTCTAGGTATGCCTGATCTGGAGAGCCACTGGCTTGCTGAAAGACTTGCATACCTGGGCAGAGCCTTGACGGGGGACGCAGTGTGGAGACTGAAGGCGAGTCGGACTTTTCCTCGCCTAAAGTCAGACCCAAAGGCTGAAGGTCGACGTAGGCCTTTGGGCGAAACACTGTTTGTCCGCGAGTGCCGAACGGCCCTTCGTAACCTTCTTGGGTCCAGTGACCTTTCACGGCCTCGAAAAGAACTATATCGGGAGCTAGTGGTGGGTTCCGCTTCTGATCCTCTCAGCGAGCGGCACGGCTGGACGACGGAGGAGATTCGCTCTCATTGGAATTGGGCGCCAGGATCGAGCTTCTTGAACAACTCCGAGTTCTCGCTCACCTGGCGACTTGTGCGAAATGCGTTACCCCTTGTCGGCTTGAACTACAAAGCGGGCCTGGCAGACATGCCCGATTGCGCTCGCTGCGGCAGTGGCTTGGAAGAAACGGCTGAGCACGCCTTCTACTACTGCGAGCGAGTTCGCCCGTTTTGGGATCACGTCGGCGAGTGGACGGCTCGCATCGAACCCAAACAGCTCGTGCTGCTCGACGTTGGTTACGTCGTGGACAACGTTCTTCCTCCGTATCAGGGTGAGAAGCGTGTGGTGTTTCTCGCGATCCTAGCTGTAGCTAGAATGGTGATTTGGACGACGCGAAACAAGGGATTGTATGACGATGCAAACTTTTCTCATCGTGATCTGATTTTGTATTTTCGGCATCAGCTGAGGGTCAAAATCAGATGCGATAGAAAACGCTTGGATCGCATAACATTCAGCAAAAGGTGGGTGAATGCAGCGAGCCTGGTCGTGCGAAAGGGAGCAACGTTGGAGTCATCCTTCCCTCCTCTGCCGGCTCATGGCGTCTACGGTACGGGTCCTTAGGGACCCCACCCCTGGTGAGTAAAACTGTTCCCTTTTTCTTTTGGTACCCAGGTACCTAGTTAGCAGTATGTTTGTGAGTCATTGTCCCCGTCATCTAGTTGTTAGTTCTCAAGATCTTCCCCATCCCCATTATTTTTGTACCTCAATCCGTATCCCAGTCCACGTTTACTGAAGATCTTGAACATTCATATGTATAAAAATCATATCACCTACTTGTACCGCGCCCGACCCCTAAATTCTTTTCACCCCTGTAGATTAGGATCCCTGCCCCACCTAGGGTAGGTCCGACTTGTTTCCGGTTCTTTCGCCCCGGAAAACAGTCGGCCTCCAATTTTATAGACGGGGGGATGGGAGGGCAACCAAACGGGGGATTTTTCCTTGTTTTTATATATATTTCGGGGTTTTTCTCCCATTCCCATCACATTCATTGTAAATAAATCATACTTGTAAATAAAATCATTCACGAATCTCGGGATTTTAAGTAGGACTTCTTCATAGAGCAAATGTGGTATTGTGGTGATCGTAGCGCAAAAGGCGATGGATGAATGGATATTTATTGTATTGTTGAATGGGTCGGCGAATGTGGCTAGCTAGGTCTCCTTAGTTTATATAGAAAAGTATGACCGCTCCATTCCCCTCCCCCAAAACTTCAAGGCCTTGTGCCTTCTGTGTACACTACACAGAAATAAAGCAGACTCGAATGTGAATTTTTTTGTCTGAGTTCTTTTTCACTTGAAAAAAGTAAGTTCTTTATTGTTAAAAATTGTTATTGTTATTGCTTTGGAAAAAATATTGTTATTTGTTGGACCTTTTGAAACTTGTTTGTTATTGTTTTGAACTATTATTGTTGACTGCCCCTCCCCCAAACAATTGTTATTTTGTTTGTTGAGGGGGGTCAACGCTTGTTATCCTCGGATCATTTTTGAAAAAACATAACGACTTATATCATCATCATCCAACGTATTTTCACCTACACAGAACATTCGACGGTCATCCTCTCCTAGCTGCCTCATAAGCAGCTATGGCAGAGGCACCAACTTCACCAGGGTCATCATCACCCGACATTTTTAAAGACACAAGTCCCCCCTCAAAGCCGGAAGAAAGATGGCCTGCACTTTCGCAGCCATCTTCGTCGGCCAGTTCAATCCAACCGGCGCAAAAGGTACCTTCACTGCCAGCCTCTTGGACAACAAAAGTAATTCAAAAAACACCAAAAGACTACAACAAAATAAGACAGAAATACGAGAAGTACTTCCAAGGGAATAGGATCCTCCCTATTCCCGAACTTGTACAGGAAGTACAGCCAAAAATAATCTCGTTTGTAGTCACAGACTTGAAAACAAAGAGGCTGGCAGGTATTAAAAAGGATACATTTGAAGGCTTATTAAAAGCAGCAGACATCCCCGCGAAGTACTACTGTAGACGTAGCTTCGCAACATGGGATGTTCTGTTACCATCAGAAGACCTTGCAGCCAAACTGGCCGGCGAAAATGTCATCTCCAAGTACTTCCGGCTTCAGCCAGAGTACATGGGAAGACGTAAAATCCGAATCACCGTGTGTAATGTCCCGATACAGCTGAATGAGGAGGTCCTGGCTGCCTACCTCGTAAAACACGGAGAAATAGAAGATATTACCAAAGCTAAGTCAGTTAACGGGACAGCGCACGGTGATTATATCTTCACCATGTGCCTGGACAGAGGGGGGTTCACATCCATACCTCACATAATAGAGTACGAACACCAAATCATGACAGTCGTTGTTGAGGGCAGGAAGCCCCAGTGCTGGAATTGCAAGCAGCTGGGGCACTTTTCAAAATCCTGCCCTCAAAAAACAACCAAAACAACTCCGGCCACAATAACAACAACAGAAACGACAACGAACACAACGAACACGACAACTATAGCAGCAACAGCGACAACAGCTGAAGTAAACAAAAACGAAACCCCTAAAACTAAAACCGGGGACAGCCCCAACAAAGAAGAGGGCTGGACCCAAGTAGTGAAAGGGGGAAAAAAGAAAAAAACTCCCATCAAAGAACCAGCAAAACAAACCCCCATCAAAGAACCAGCAACAGCAACAGTTTCAAAAAAACCAAACATCACCACGACTGCTAAAATTGATTCTAGTAGTACTCCTACCACAAGCACAGCCAAACCATCATCATCATCGACATCTGCAAGATCATCATCATCATCGTCATTAACAAAAAAGAAAAACAAAGAAAATAACATTGAAAAAGAAGACGAAGCTATGGATTATTCAATTAACCTAAAACGACGAAGGGATAGTGATGACTCGGTAGCTGGGGAGGGGGAGAAAAAACACATTAAGGGACCAGCAAAAGAAACACAAACACAGTCCCAAACACCCTCCCAACCTCAACAAAAGGGCGAAAAAACTGAAAGACCAGCCCAAATTATTCCTCCCCCACAAAAACATCCAAATACCCCAGCACACCTCTCTGACTTCCCACTTTCCCCAAAATCACCTTCACTCTCACCCATCACAACCCCTAAGCTCCTTACACGGGCACAATCGGTGACTAGGGAGTCACCAACAGCAGCAGCATCACCATCATCAACAGAACTCAAGCCAAGGTCACGGTCGGCTTCAAACGAAGTCCGACGTGCCTTCACCGCATTTCATTTCTGCGAGGACATCCTCGAGCCCCAAAACATGGACCACATTTTAAAAAAAACTTTAAAACCTTTATCATCACTTAAAAAAATTGACGGCAAGGACATCACCAACCCGTATCTTTTTAAGAGTGCCGCAATGGTGACCACATTCGTCCGTTCGGCTGGACCCCGAACCAAAGAGCTTTGGCACTTTCTTGAGGGGGCCAGTCGAGCGGACGCAATGTTGGCGGATTTGCGCCACCAAAGTTTAAAAAAATTGCTTCCTTTTTGTTCGGGCAGGGTCCCGATTTTAGTTCACCCTACCTTCTATAGGTCCCTAAAATTGCGGTACCCCGTGGATGTCGGTGGAATTACCAGGGACGACCGAGTAAGTACTGAGCTCGGCACCGGATCCCTGCGTCAGGCCGTCGGCATCCTTACTCCCAAGGATTTCCGGCCCGTAGTCGACACTGAGTAAGGTAAGTGGGATTGATGGCTCTAAACCTTGCTACTTTGAATGTGAGGGGATTGAGGGATCCGGGCAAGTGTACGCGCTTGCTTGGTGAACTTAAAACTCTCGGCGTAGATGTTGCTGCAGTGCAGGAAACCCACTTCACTTGCGGTGCCGACTGTCGTGTGCTGGAAAGCGATTTTAACGTTTTCTCAGCATACGGCAGCCGTACCAGCGTTGGGGTTTCTTTGCTAGTTGGACGCAGCCTTGATGCTGATGTTGACGTTGTTTTTGCAGGTGACGGGGGCCGACTGGTTGTGGCCGATGTTGCCGTGAAAAGTTTCAAGTTTCGTCTGGTTGCGGTTTATGCGCCCAATATCGTTGTGGAGAGGGTTTCCTTTTTTCGTCGGTTGGCGCCGTTCCTGGACGATACGAAGCGGCTAGTTTTAATGGGTGATTGGAATGCGATCCTTGATCCCAAGATAGATAAGGTCGGGCGGGGAGCTAGGCGTGTGGGAAGGTGTGAAAGCAGCCTTGCCGGCCTCATGACTCGTCATGACCTCGTCGACAGGTTTCGTCTGGATCACCCAGGGCGGGAGATGTGGACGTGGCTAGATAGTTAGCCCTCTGCCAAAGTAGGCTCCTACTTGGACAGAGTGTTAGTGAGACGAGCTGACATTGATTTTGTTAGTTGTCCCACGTTCCACTTGATAGCGTGGACTGACCATAAACTTGTTAGAGTCAGTCTACGGTTAGCAAATAGGCCTAGTCTGGCCGGCTACTGGAAGTTCAATACCTCCTTACTGGAGATACGGGACTTCCGGGACCGGTTGGAATCCCTAATTCAGCGGGCGTTAGTGGGGGCGGTTACCG
The DNA here is from genome assembly GCA_963585895.1 of Sepioteuthis lessoniana. Taxonomy (NCBI): domain Eukaryota; kingdom Metazoa; phylum Mollusca; class Cephalopoda; order Myopsida; family Loliginidae; genus Sepioteuthis; species Sepioteuthis lessoniana. The sequence goes on along the minus strand of OY757918.1, from coordinate 64,089,347 downwards.
GGAATAGGTGGTGGGGATCTCTTAAACATAGGATTAGAGATTTCGCTACCAAGTACGGTCAACAGCTCAACCTAGATAGGACCAAGGAAGCGAAATCTATAGACGATAGACTTTCCCGGGCGGTGGCGGGGGGGGACTCCCTAAACGTAGAGCTGGCTAGAGGGGACCTTGAGCGCGAGAGTAGCGAGCGCTACAAGGGATACGTAGTTAGATCTAGGTTAAAGAGAGTTCTCAACGAAGCTGTGAAAACGAACGCGACTGCGCGTGAAGAAGAAGTGCGAAGGTTCCCCGATCGGTATATCGGTTCTGTCAAGGCCCCGGATGGGCGACTGCTGCGATCGACTCGCGAGATTCGTGACGCCTTTCGGGCGCACTTTCGGGATCGCTTTGCCCGCTGTACTGATCTCCCGCTCCGGGAGTTTCGTAGCTATCTTGCCGACTTTCCCCGCCTTGGGGTGGCTGAAGCGGCTAGCTGCGAGGGTGTGGTTACTGAATGCGAAGTCCGTGACGCGTTGAAGCAGGTCGGCCTGAACAAGTCGCCGGGACTAGATGGTTTGCCCTACGAAGTGTACTTGAGGATGTCGCACATGTTTGTGCCTATTCTGACGGATATGTTCAACCATTGGTTCGCCCAGGGAGCCATCCCTGGTAGCGTTACCAAGGGCGTGATCACATTGCTGAAGAAAGGTGGCAGGCATGTTTGGGAGGGTTTAGACGATTACAGGCCCATAACTCTGCTTAACACAGAGTTAAAGATTTTGGCCCGGGTCTTAGCGAATCGTTTACAGCTTGTCATTAGCGATCTGATCGGCTCTGAGCAGACCTTTGCTGTGAAGGGAAGATCGATCCAGGACAACCTGCACTTGATTCGCGAGGTCCTAGAGGGTATAGAAGACGACACCGAGGCCGCGCTGATCAGTTTAGATCAGTCCAAGGCCTTCGATAGGGTTGACCATCGGTTTTTGGCGACTGTTTTGGAGACTGCCGGATTCAAACCGGAGTTCCGCAGATGGATTAGCATGATGTACCACAACCCTCAGGCAGTGGTGCAGGTGAACGGAAGGCGTTCGACGGTGTTCGCGGTCGAGCGGTCGGTCCGGCAGGGCTGCCCGTTGTCTCCTCTTCTCTATGTCCTAGCTTTGGAGCCCCTGCTCCGTAGGCTTAGGGATAGGACGGCAAATCCGGCCCTGCGCGGTGTCCCTTTTGCTGGCCCTCTTACGGCAAGGGTTTCCGCGTTCGCCGATGATATCACAGTGTTTGTATCCCGCCGTCTGGATATAAAGGCTGTGAAGAAGGCGGTTAGCGAGTACGAGCGGATTGCAGGAGCCAAGGTCAATTTTGACAAAAGCGAAGGTTTGCGGCTCGGTGCTTGGAGGGGTAGCAATACTCTTCCGGGGCCGTTCCGCTGGAGTGACGGACCCGTCCGCATCCTCGGGGTGTGGTTCGGGCCCGGCCTCCAACTGGAGCGAAATTGGTCGGAAGTACAAGCCAAGGTGAATGCTCAGGTGGGAATCTGGCTTTCAAGGAGGTTGTCCTTAAAGGGCAGGGCGGAGGCGTGCGCCGTGTACGTCTTCCCCTTGATCCTTTACCGATTGGCTGTACTTCCTCTGCCTAAGGTAAATCGGTTGGCGCTGCAACGATCCCTTTCCAGATTGCTCTGGGGAGGTGCAAGGCCGATGGTCCGTAGGCAGGTCTGTATCCAACGTACACGCAACGGGGGTCTAGGTATGCCTGATCTGGAGAGCCACTGGCTTGCTGAAAGACTTGCATACCTGGGCAGAGCCTTGACGGGGGACGCAGTGTGGAGACTGAAGGCGAGTCGGACTTTTCCTCGCCTAAAGTCAGACCCAAAGGCTGAAGGTCGACGTAGGCCTTTGGGCGAAACACTGTTTGTCCGCGAGTGCCGAACGGCCCTTCGTAACCTTCTTGGGTCCAGTGACCTTTCACGGCCTCGAAAAGAACTATATCGGGAGCTAGTGGTGGGTTCCGCTTCTGATCCTCTCAGCGAGCGGCACGGCTGGACGACGGAGGAGATTCGCTCTCATTGGAATTGGGCGCCAGGATCGAGCTTCTTGAACAACTCCGAGTTCTCGCTCACCTGGCGACTTGTGCGAAATGCGTTACCCCTTGTCGGCTTGAACTACAAGGCGGGCCTGGCAGACATGCCCGATTGCGCTCGCTGCGGCAGTGGCTTGGAAGAAACGGCTGAGCACGCCTTCTACTACTGCGAGCGAGTTCGCCCGTTTTGGGATCACGTCGGCGAGTGGACGGCTCGCATCGAACCCAAACAGCTCGTGCTGCTCGACGTTGGTTACGTCGTGGACAACGTTCTTCCTCCGTATCAGGGTGAGAAGCGTGTGGTGTTTCTCGCGATCCTAGCTGTAGCTAGAATGGTGATTTGGACGACGCGAAACAAGGGATTGTATGACGATGCAAACTTTTCTCATCGTGATCTGATTTTGTATTTTCGGCATCAGCTGAGGGTCAAAATCAGATGCGATAGAAAACGCTTGGATCGCATAACATTCAGCAAAAGGTGGGTGAATGCAGCGAGCCTGGTCGTGCGAAAGGGAGCAACGTTGGAGTCATCCTTCCCTCCTCTGCCGGCTCATGGCGTCTACGGTACGGGTCCTTAGGGACCCCACCCCTGGTGAGTAAAACTGTTCCCTTTTTCTTTTTTGGTACCCAGGTACCTAGTTAGCAGTATGTTTGTGAGTCATTGTCCCCGTCATCTAGTTGTTAGTTCTCAAGATCTTCCCCATCCCCATTATTTGTGTACCTCAATCCGTATCCCAGTCCACGTTTACTGAAGATCTTGAACATTCATATGTATAAAAATCATATCACCTGCTTGTATTAACCCATACCGCGCCCAACCCCTTATTTCTTTTCACCCCTGTAGATTAGGATCCCTGCCCCACCTAGGGTAGGTCCGACTTGTTTCCGGTTCTTTCGCCCCGGAAAACAGTCGGCCTCCAATTTTATAGACGGGGGGATGGGAGGGCAACCAAACGGGGGATTTTTCCTTGTTTTTGTATATATTTCGGGGTTTTTCTCCCATTCCCATCACATTCATTGTAAAAAATCATACCTGTAAATAAAATCATTCATGAATCTCGGGATTTTAAGTAGGACTTCTTCATAGAGCAAATGTGGTATTTTGGTGATCGCAGCGCAAAAGGCGATGGACGAATGACTTTATATTGTATTGTTGAATGGGTCGGCGAATGTGGCTAGCTAGGTCTCCTTAGTTTATATAGAAAAGTATGACCGCTCCCTTCCCCTCCCCAAAAAACTTCAAGGCCTTGTGCCTTCTATGTACTATACATAGAAATAAAGCAGACTCGAATGTGAATTTTTTTGTCTGAGTTCTTTTTCACTTGAAAAAAGTAAGTTCTTTATTGTTAAAAATTGTTATTGTTATTGCTTTGGAAAAAATATTGTTATTTGTTGGACCTTTTGAAACTTGTTTGTTATTGTTTTTGAACTATTATTGTTGACTGCCCCTCCCCCAAACAATTGTTATTTTGTTTGTTGAGGGGGGTCAACGCTTGTTATCCTCGGATCATTTTTGAAAAAACATAACGACTTATATCATCATCATCCAACGTATTTTCACCTACACAGAACATTCGACGGTCATCCTCTCCTAGCTGCCTCATAAGCAGCTATGGCAGAGGCACCAACTTCACCAGGGTCATCATCACCCGACATTTTTAAAGACACAAGTCCCCCCTCAAAGCCGGAAGAAAGATGGCCTGCACTTTCGCAGCCATCTTCGTCGGCCAGTTCAATCCAACCGGCGCAAAAGGTACCTTCACTGCCAGCCTCATGGACCAAAAAAATAAAACCAAGCCCGAAAGACTTTTCAAAATTAAGAGAAAAGTACGAGAAGTACTTCCAAGGGAATAGGATACTTCCTATTCCCGAACTTGTACAGGAAGTACAGCCAAAAATAATCTCGTTCGTTGTCACAGATTTAAAAACAAAGAGGCTGGCAGGTATCAAAAAAGATACTTTTGAAGGATTACTAAAAGCAGCAGACATCCCCGCGAAGTACTACTGTAGACGTAGCTTCGCAACATGGGATGTTCTGTTACCATCAGAAGACCTTGCAGCCAAACTGGCCGGCGAAAATGTCATCTCCAAGTACTTCCGGCTTCAGCCAGAGTACATGGGAAGACGTAAAATCCGAATCACCGTGTGTAATGTCCCGATACAGCTGAATGAGGAGGTCCTGGCTGCCTACCTCGTAAAACACGGAGAAATAGAGGACATCACAAAAGCTAAGTCGGTTAACGGGACAGCGCACGGTGATTATATCTTCACCATGTGCCTGGACAGAGGGGGGTTCACAGCCATACCTCACGTAATCGAGTACGAACATCAGATCATGACAGTCGTTGTTGAGGGCAGGAAGCCCCAGTGCTGGAATTGCAAGCAGCTGGGGCACTTCTCAAAATCCTGCCCTCAAAAAACAACCAAATCAACTCCGGCCACAACAACAACAACAGAAACGACAACGAACACAACGAACACAACGACAACTATAGCAGCAACAGCGACAACAACTGAAGTAAACAAAAACGAAACCCCTAAAACTAAAACCGGGGACAGCCCCAACAAAGAAGAGGGCTGGACCCAAGTAGTAAAAGGGGGAAAAAAGAGAAAAACTCCCATCAAAGAACCAGCAAAACAAACCCCCATCAAAGAACCAGCAACAGCAACAGTTTCAAACAAACCAAACATCACCACGACTGCTAAAATTGACTCTAATAGTACTCCTACCACAAGCACAGCCAAATCATCATCATCATCGACATCTGCAAGATCATCATCATCATCGTCATTAACAAAAAAGAAAAACAAAGAAAATAACATTGAAAAAGAAGACGAAGCCATGGATTATTCAATTAACCTAAAACGGAGAAGGGATAGTGATGACTCGGTAGCTGGGGAGGGGGAGAAAAAACACATTAAGGGACCAGCAAAAGAAACACCAACACAGTCCCAAACACCCTCCCAACCTCAACAAAAGGGCGAAAAAATTGAAAGACCAGCCCAAATTATTCCTCCCCCACAAAAACATCAAAATACCCCAGCACACCTCTCTGACTTCCCACTTTCCCCAAAATCACCTTCACTCTCACCAATCAGAACCCCTAAGCTCCTTACACGGGCACAATCGGTGACCAGGGAGTCACCAACAGCAGCAGCATCACCATCATCAACAGAACTCAAGCCAAGGTCACGGTCGGCTTCAAACGAAGTCCGACGTGCCTTCACCGCTTTTCATTTCTGCGAGGACATCCTCGAGCCCCAAAACATGGACCACATTTTAAAAAAAACTTTAAAACCCCTATCATCACTTAAAAAAATAGACGGCAAGGACATCACCAACCCGTATCTTTTTAAGAGTGCCGCAATGGTGACCACATTCGTCCGTTCGGCTGGACCCCGAACCAAAGAGCTTTGGCACTTTCTTGAGGGGGCCAGTCGAGCGGACGCAATGTTGGCGGATTTGCGCCACCAAAGTTTAAAAAAATTGCTTCCTTTTTGTTCGGGCAGGGTCCCGATTTTAGTTCACCCTACCTTCTATAGGTCCCTAAAATTGCGGTACCCCGTGGATGTCGGTGGAATTACCAGGGACGACCGAGTAAGTACTGAGCTCGGCACCGGATCCCTGCGTCAGGCCGTCGGCATCCTTACTCCCAAGGATTTCCGGCCCGTAGTCGACACTGAGTAAGGTAAGTGGGATTGATGGCTCTAAACCTTGCTACTTTGAATGTGAGGGGATTGAGGGATCCGGGCAAGTGTACGCGCTTGCTTGGTGAACTTAAAACTCTCGGCGTAGATGTTGCTGCAGTGCAGGAAACCCACTTCACTTGCGGTGCCGACTGTCGTGTGCTGGAAAGCGATTTTAACGTTTTCTCAGCATACGGCAGCCGTACCAGCGTTGGGGTTTCTTTGCTAGTTGGACACAGCCTTGATGCTGATGTTGACGTTGTTTTTGCAGGTGACGGGGGCCGACTGGTTGTGGCCGATGTTGCCGTGAAAAGTTTCAAGTTTCGTCTGGTTGCGGTTTATGCGCCCAATATCGTTGTGGAGAGGGTTTCCTTTTTTCGTCGGTTGGCGCCGTTCCTGGACGATACGAAGCGGCTAGTTTTAATGGGTGATTGGAATGCGATCCTTGATCCCAAGATAGATAAGGTCGGGCGGGGAGCTAGGCGTGTGGGAAGGTGTGAAAGCAGCCTTGCCGGCCTCATGACTCGTCATGACCTCGTCGACAGGTTTCGTCTGGATCACCCAGGGCGGGAGATGTGGACGTGGCTAGATAGTTCGCCCTCTGCCAAAGTAGGTTCCTACTTGGACAGAGTGTTAGTGAGACGAGCTGACATTGATTTTGTTAGTTGTCCCACGTTCCACTTGATAGCGTGGACTGACCATAAACTTGTTAGACTCAGTCTACGGTTAGCAAATAGGCCTAGTCTGGCCGGCTACTGGAAGTTCAATACCTCCTTACTGGAGATACGGGACTTCCGGGACCGGCTGGAATCCCTAATTCAGCGGGCGTTAGTGGGGGCGGTTACCGGGAATAGGTGGTGGGGATCTCTTAAACATAGGATTAGAGATTTCGCTACCAAGTACGGTCAACAGCTCAACCTAGATAGGACCAAGGAAGCGAAATCTATAGACGATAGACTTTCCCGGGCGGTGGCTGGGGGGGACTCCCTAAACGTAGAGCTAGCTAGGGGGGACCTTGAGCGCGAGAGTAGCGAGCGCTACAAGGGATACGTAGTTAGATCTAGGTTAAAGAGAGTTCTCAACGAAGCTGTGAAAACGAACGCGACTGCGCGTGAAGAAGAAGTGCGAAGGTTCCCCGATCGGTATATCGGTTCTGTCAAGGCCCCGGATGGGCGACTGCTGCGATCGGCTCGCGAGATTCGTGACGCCTTTCGGGCGCACTTTCGGGATCGCTTTGCCCGCTGTACTGATCTCCCGCTCCGGGAGTTTCGTAGCTATCTTGCCGACTTTCCCCGCCTTGGGGTGGCTGAAGCGGCTAGCTGCGAGGGTGTGGTTACTGAATGCGAAGTCCGTGACGCGTTGAAGCAGGTCGGCCTGAACAAGTCGCCGGGACTAGATGGTTTGCCCTACGAAGTGTACTTGAGGATGTCGCACATGTTTGTGCCTATTCTGACGGATATGTTCAACCATTGGTTCGCCCAGGGAGCCATCCCTGGTAGCGTTACCAAGGGCGTGATCACATTGCTGAAGAAAGGTGGCAGGCATGTTTGGGAGGGTTTAGACGATTACAGGCCCATAACTCTGCTTAACACAGAGTTAAAGATTTTGGCCCGGGTCTTAGCGAATCGTTTACAGCTTGTCATTAGCGATCTGATCGGCTCTGAGCAGACCTTTGCTGTGAAGGGAAGATCGATCCAGGACAACCTGCACTTGATTCGCGAGGTCCTAGAGGGTATAGAAGACGACACCGAGGCCGCGCTGATCAGTTTAGATCAGTCCAAGGCCTTCGATAGGGTTGACCATCGGTTTTTGGCGACTGTTTTGGAGACTGCCGGATTCAAACCGGAGTTCCGCAGATGGATTAGCATGATGTACCACAACCCTCAGGCAGTGGTGCAGGTGAACGGAAGGCGTTCGACGGTGTTCGCGGTCGAGCGGTCGGTCCGGCAGGGCTGCCCGTTGTCTCCTCTTCTCTATGTCCTAGCTTTGGAGCCCCTGCTCCGTAGGCTTAGGGATAGGACGGCAAATCCGGCCCTGCGCGGTGTCCCTTTTGCTGGCCCTCTTACGGCAAGGGTTTCCGCGTTCGCCGATGATATCACAGTGTTTGTATCCCGCCGTCTGGATATAAAGGCTGTGAAGAAGGCGGTTAGCGAGTACGAGCGGATTGCAGGAGCCAAGGTCAATTTTGACAAAAGCGAAGGTTTGCGGCTCGGTGCTTGGAGGGGTAGCAATACTCTTCCGGGGCCGTTCCGCTGGAGTGACGGACCCGTCCGCATCCTCGGGGTGTGGTTCGGGCCCGGCCTCCAACTGGAGCGAAATTGGTCGGAAGTACAAGCCAAGGTGAATGCTCAGGTGGGAATCTGGCTTTCAAGGAGGTTGTCCTTAAAGGGCAGGGCGGAGGCGTGCGCCGTGTACGTCTTCCCCTTGATCCTTTACCGATTGGCTGTACTTCCTCTGCCTAAGGTAAATCGGTTGGCGCTGCAACGATCCCTTTCCAGATTGCTCTGGGGAGGTGCAAGGCCGATGGTCCGTAGGCAGGTCTGTATCCAACGTACACGCAACGGGGGTCTAGGTATGCCTGATCTGGAGAGCCACTGGCTTGCTGAAAGACTTGCATACCTGGGCAGAGCTTTGACTGGGGACGCAGTGTGGAGACTGAAGGCGAGTCGGACTTTTCCTCGCCTAAAGTCAGACCCAAAGGCTGAAGGTCGACGTAGGCCTTTGGGCGAAACACTGTTTGTCCGCGAGTGCCGAACGGCCCTTCGTAACCTTCTTGGGTCCAGTGACCTTTCACGGCCTCGAAAAGAACTATATCGGGAGCTAGTGGTGGGTTCCGCTTCTGATCCTCTCAGCGAGCGGCACGGCTGGACGACGGAGGAGATTCGCTCTCATTGGAATTGGGCGCCAGGATCGAGCTTCTTGAACAACTCCGAGTTCTCGCTCACCTGGCGACTTGTGCGAAATGCGTTACCCCTTGTCGGCTTGAACTACAAGGCGGGCCTGGCAGACATGCCCGATTGCGCTCGCTGCGGCAGTGGCTTGGAAGAAACGGCTGAGCACGCCTTCTACTACTGCGAGCGAGTTCGCCCGTTTTGGGATCACGTCGGCGAGTGGACGGCTCGCATCGAACCCAAACAGCTCGTGCTGCTCGACGTTGGTTACGTCGTGGACAACGTTCTTCCTCCGTATCAGGGTGAGAAGCGTGTGGTGTTTCTCGCGATCCTAGCTGTAGCTAGAATGGTGATTTGGACGACGCGAAACAAGGGATTGTATGACGATGCAAACTTTTCTCATCGTGATCTGATTTTGTATTTTCGGCATCAGCTGAGGGTCAAAATCAGATGCGATAGAAAACGCTTGGATCGCATAACATTCAGCAAAAGGTGGGTGAATGCAGCGAGCCTGGTCGTGCGAAAGGGAGCAACGTTGGAGTCATCCTTCCCTCCTCTGCCGGCTCATGGCGTCTACGGTACGGGTCCTTAGGGACCCCACCCCTGGTGAGTAAAACTGTTCCCTTTTTCTTTTGGTACCCAGGTACCTAGTTAGCAGTATGTTTGTGAGTCATTGTCCCCGTCATCTAGTTGGTAGTTCTCAAGATCTTCCCCATCCCCATTATTTTTGTACCTCAATCCGTATCCCAGTCCACGTTTACTGAAGATCTTGAACATTCATATGTATAAAAATCATATCACCTACTTGTATTAACCCATACCACGCCCGACCCCTAAATTCTTTTCACCCCTGTAGATTAGGATCCCTGCCCCACCTAGGGTAGGTCCGACTTGTTTCCGGTTCTTTCGCCCCGGAAAACAGTCGGCCTCCAATTTTATAGACGGGGGGATGGGAGGGCAACCAAACGGGGGATTTTTCCTTGTTTTTATATATATTTCGGGGTTTTTCTCCCATTCCCATCACATTCATTGTAAATAAATCATAAAATCATTCATGAATCTCGGGATTTTAAGTAGGACTTCTTCATAGAGCAAATGTGGTATTGTGGTGATTGTAGCGCAAAAGGCGATGGATGAATGGATATTTATTGTATTGTTGAATGGGTCGGCGAATGTGGCTAGCTAGGTCTCCTTAGTTTATATAGAAAAGTATGACCGCTCCCTTCCCCTCCCCAAAAACTTCAAGGCCTTGTGCCTTCTGTGTACACTACACAGAAATAAAGCAGACTAGAAGGTGAAGAGCAGCTTCTTATAGGAATAGTATTAGAGCATTGGAGACTGGAGATCGCACTAGATCACCTTACTTGCTAATAACGGAAGCCAATACTATCGTTGGACTATATCTTTATTCTGTATTCACTAATCCTATGTTCTTGTCGACTAATAGTCTTTCTATTGTATATACTTTTTCCTGAGAATATATATCTATTTCCTCTCATGTAGTGGTTTGTCCTTTATTTAATATTACAAGCGTTCACTAACTAGAACGCAACAGTTACCAGTAATGGTGACGTTATGCCTCAACTCGCCTTCCAACATGACCTCAGACTTAACACGGATACGAACATTTTGTGGCTGAAGTAGGGAGATTCTATGTCTGGCAACAGGACTCAGCACCATGTCACTTAAATAGGTGAACCTAGTCTTCGTTGTCAGAAAATTTTTGCGACCACATCACTCCTAACATCTGGCAGAGTAACACTCCAGATTGCAATCTCTTTGATTATTAAGTGTAAGGCGTGGAGACTAACGAGCCCTAAATATGAACTGAAGGCAAGAATAACCAATTTAAATAAGGAGACCGTTGGAAAGGCTTTCAAGGGGTTCTGAAGTCTTCTGGGGGCCATGGTTAAAGCCAATGGGGATTTCTTTGAATAAATTTAAGCTTTTGTATTTCAAGATATTTTCATGCAGTTTTAGTTAATATATCTGATAAAGTGAGATGTCATAATTATTTTCCTTTGATGTAATTTAGACAATTCACCCACATACCGCCTACATATATTCATTTACGAAACCCTCCGCTCGGGCAGGATATGGCACAAGGTCAATTTTTAAGCAGAGTTTAACAGGTTTCAATTCAGAGTTTTCCTTTTCCTAGACTAGTTGCCTCACCAAGGCTGAAGAACCTAGTCTTCTCTACTATTTACCCATAGCTGGAGGGAGAATAATTGGATTCATACCTTTCCCAAGGGTATTAGTGCTACGTGAAATGCAATCAGTGTCATTCAGGATTTGAACTCGCGACGTCGTGTCCATTTCTTACGACGATAACCATTACACCACGGACACCTTCTTATAATTAGTATCACCGTCACTTTCATGATCCATATCTTTCTCAGTTCTCTAGCAAGGTCCACATATAAAAACACACAAAAATGAGAGTAATTTTAAAATCTAAAAATAAATATCAACACCACTGAAGAAATAAAGCTAGATAGAAAGTGTTATGTTAAGCTAAATATTCATTCGATCATAAGTTTAAAACATAGAAAGTATGAGACACACAAAATTCTCTGGGATTTTGAGATACAAACAGATCACCTAATCCCGTCCAGAAGACAAAACCTCCTAATAATCAACAAGAAAAAGAGAACCTGCTGAAATAGTGTTTTGCCCTCCCGACGGACCACAGGGTGAAAATCAAAGAAAGCGAAAAGAGAGAAAAGATCTTTGACCTTGCTAGAGAACTGAGAAAGTTATGGGTCATGAAAGTGACGGTGATACTAATTATAACTGATGCATACGGAACGGTCTCCAAAGGCCAGATAAGGAAATTGGAAGAGCTGGAAACCGGAAACCGTGGTGAAATCATCCAAACTTCAGCATTGTGGAAATCAGACAGAATACTGAGAAGAGTCCTAAAAACTGATGTGAAAAACTGGCAAAGAATATTATAACAATAAAGAATATAATAATCTAATCTCGATCAGACGATCAGACCGAGAGATAGTCAACAACCAAAAAGAAATAGAACCAACTGAATAGTGGACTTTGCCGTTCCGGCTGACCACAGGGTAAAACTGAAAGAAAGCAAAAAGAGAGATAAATACCTAGACCTTGCTAGAGAGCTGAAAAAACTTTTTTCTTTTGCTTAGATAGGAAAATGGCTATCCTTCCATTTCCAAATCGACAAAACCTTATAATTAAAAGATCAGACTCCACCCCACTCAGTGAAAATTAAAAGGATACCAAAAAGAAATTTACATCAGAGTGATACTAGACGCAAAAATTACTATTTCAACTAACTGTCGATCAGCAATAGAAAATACACTCTCAGTTCAGCAATTTCTAAAAAGGTATATGACCCAAGAACAAAGTCTCAGCTCGTCCACTCTTTACTACTGATCGTAGAGTAATATTGAGAGAGAGAGAGAGAGAGAGAGAGAGAGAGAGAGAGAGAAACTTCCTTCTAGAAAAAAAAACTATACAAGATAAAATAAAAAATACATACATTAACCCAGAAAAAAAATTGATCCTAATTATACGTGTTAGATTATCTTCCCATGCAACAAAATGATTTTTTGTTAATGATTGCTTGGAGGGGGCAGGGTTAGTGAAGACATCAATTTCGGGTGATAAAACACACACACACACCCATACACACATGCATGCACGCACATGCACACACACACTCAAACAAAAAATAAGTAAAGTTGGCGATCGTAGTCGAGGATCACCCGAAGGCTCTCTTTTCAATTGCTGCTACACCAAGTTGGAGGGAAGGTCGCCACTCCTTTCCCTGGATTGCCCCAATTTACCCTTGATAGTAACTTATATTGCTAAGCAAGGCGGTATCAAGTACCATTTTTAAAGTCTTTGATATGACGCAACTTTGGATTGAATCCAGGTCTCCTGGACCATTGGCTAAATTCATGCATTCATCCAACACCTCCGCTACGGGCAGGATGTGACAAAAAGGTTTTTTTTTCCCAGGTGGGTTGCCTTACGAATACAAAATGGCTGTCATCACATTTACAAATCTACAGAAACTTTTTAAATTAAAGATCGGAACTTATATCCAAACGCCAACATGAAAATAAATTTTTACTTCTGTATACCTTGGAAAAAGTATGAATCCCCTTATTCTCCCGGCTGATATTATTCTTCTAAAAGAACAGCTTTGGTATAAAATAACAAACAAAATTTGACATGCCGTTAAAGAAAGAAACCAAACAAACTTCCTACGGCAAAAATCGCACTCAAATGGTTAGAAACTTCACAACAATTAAAAAATTCAAAAAATTCAAAAATTCTAAAGTTTAATAATTGAAAATTTAGAATTTAGCTTCAAGGATTTTCAAGCGTTTTCAAACGCCGACGAATGAAACTAAACGAAATTTTGACGTGCAGAAAAAAAGTTTCATTAAAACTCGTTAAAATTATCAAAAATTGAATGATAAAAAAAGGATAAACAAAAAAAAAATCACATAAAATAGAAATTAAAATTAAAATTGATGTATGGAAATAAATAGATAAATAAATTGAATGAAAATAAAATAAATAAGATAAACATAAAAATTAAATAAATGAAAATAAATATCAACTTATTATGATAAATGTAAATAAAAGTAAATAAAAAAATTGATATAAATATAATAAGTAAATAAAAATGAATAAATAAATAAGAAGGAATAAATGAATATAAATAAAAATATAATTAAACAAAACATAAATAAAAATAAATAAACGAATTGAAATAAAGGTAATTAAATATAAAGGTAGTTATAAATAGATATAAAAATTTAAACATAAGTAAATAGAATAAAAATAAATAAATGAAAATAGAAATAAATGAATTTAGATGATTAAAGATAAATAGATATATATAAATATAAATAAATGAGTAGAAAATCAATACAAACAAAATAAGTAAATAAAAATAGATGAAAAATGAATATAAATGAGTAAATAAAGAAAGAAAGAAAAATGAAAATGAATTCGAATAAATAAATAAAGTTGGTGACCGTAGTCGTGGGTGACCCGAAGGCTCCTTTTCCATAGCTACTACACTACTTCCTCCCTGGGAGGCGCTGGGCGTTGGTCGGTACACGGATCTGGTCGGGTGTGGCCTGGTTCCAGTGGTTGTCGGTCGAGCCTCAGAGGGCCGTCCCCCCAGGCTTTAAACCTCCTTGGAGGGCCTAGGTTTATTGCCTGGCTCCTGAGGAGCTCCTTTTTAGGGGAATGCTGACAGGGCCTAAGGCATTTTTGGAACCGACGAGCGCGTCTGGGCTTCGGCCCTGCCTTCGGACCCACCAAAAATTAGCCCTGTGACACACTTGTCCGGTTGGTGGGATCTACGACAAAGGCAAATACCGACTACACCGAGATGAAGGGGAGGGCGCTATTCCATTTCCTGGATTGCTCCACTTTACCCTTGATCCTTACCTTATAGTGCTAAGCAAGGTGGCATCAAGTACCATTTTTTGAGTCTTTGGTATGGCTCGACCTGGGATTGAACCCCGGTCTCCTGGACTATTGGCGAACAATCTACTCATTAGGCCAATGGCCGAAAAAAATAAATGAATGAATGAATGAGAATAAATAAATAAAAATAAATGAATACGTGATTCACTGACCGATAGACATAAAATAACCCTAGACTGGATAATATACCGTTAAAATCAACCAATCAATCTTCAATTACTGACAGGCTTTTTGGTCTCGAGCAAGCCAAAGATTGGTTTGACTTGAAAAATGTTGGATCCATGCCTTTTTCAAGGTTATTAGTGTGAACAGTCTTAAGTGAAGTTTGAATTCGGCTCGCCGATCCCATTTCCGTGATAGTAACCGTCATTCCACTGGTCCCTCCATAGAACGCTAACTACGCAGTCGTAATTCTCTGTTGAGACAGATCGCTAACCATTATTCCACAGCAAGGAGCCCAGACTGCATATTTATGAAGAAGTGCCAGAGGTGACAAATATAAAATTGATATCACAAAAATGGTGGAAGTCAGAATGAATCTGTCTGGTGTGATATGAACCACTTGAAGAGACTTGAATGAAGAGAATAACAAAAGAACAACCAGATACCAGCTAGTGGTCAGTTAGCCGGGGGTTCAATCGGTCAATTAAACGAAGGAACAAAAGAGTACAAAAGAGTAAGAAAAGTCATGAGAATTATATATATATATATATATATATATATATATATATATATATATATATATATATATATATATATATCAAATAGACCGATTAACCTAGATTCTTGGCTTGGCTTGAAATCAATAAAACGATTTACCTTTTAACGCATTGTAATAACGCAGTCTTCCTGTGACTAAACCAGAGCTTCTTAAACCTTTTGACATGATGCAGCCCTTGAAACCAAATTTCATTTCCGAGCACAACCCCCCCCCCAATTAATTGAATATTAGATTACTAAACATAATTACTGACCATGATTAATAAAAATTGAAATTAAATTATCATTAACGAAAAATCCCGCTCTGATCGGATCTTCACAGTTTCAATATTGATAGGTATTTGTTGGTGTGGATGTTATTATATTACGTATAAAATTAATGAGGGACTAAAAAATAAACGACATGATCTGAACATAGAACTAAAATTGTTTATTCCCTGAATTTGGCCAATGATACATGACAATGATATGATTCTTTAAAGTTTGAATGTCAGAGACATTTCTCTTTAGCAGAAAAGTTTTTTTTTAAATCCTAGACCGACCGTATGATTTGAAAGAATCAGATGTAAAATGGTCATCATCCCTTATCAAACATTCTACAAGTTCTAGGATATTTATTCTTCTTATCAAATAATCCGAAGGCAGGTTACACCACCCCCATTCTTAAAAAAGGGGCGTCCTAAGTATGAATCTAAACTGCTTTTAGAGATCTGGGGAGTGTGAAATATCCTTTCATTGTTATTACTCTCAGGTCTACTCTGCCCCGGAGTGGTAATATATGTTACGATCCCATATATAGGTAAAATAAGTCTGTGTGAAAGGAATACTTGATATCACAAAATACTTGATATCACATAATGCTTGATATCACTCAATACTTATCACTTAACCATATGGAAAAAATCTTAAGAAACAATTACTCTTAAAATGTACACATGAACGTACAATGAATGCAATTCTCGAACCACTTGGCATAAACTGTTACCATGCCGTTAGAATCAATCACTCAATGAACAAAACAAAACTAACCCTGTCTCACTCGATGACATAATGAGAGGGAGTTGATATTTTATGCTTTCGGTTCAAAATTAAATTTTTTGCAAAACAACAAAAAAGTTATTATAAATAGAATATTGAGTCATATAACACTCACCCCACTATAGAATAGCGGTGTCGGTGCGGCTTTAAATATGTTGGCTGTATCCCCATCAGAAGGATGTGACTAACCACCAAAAAAGGGAATGTCCTAGTTATGACAATAAACAACATTTAAAGATGGGGCTCCTGTTCTGGAACACGAGAATTGCAATTAATGACAGTCCCACTTTGATCCCGAGTCATAGAACCTAAGATCACACCAATGATTCAATTAAGTCTATGACATAGGAATACTTGATATCACATAACCGTATGAAAAAAGAAATAACAACACAGCAAATGTACAATGAATGCGATTCCTTAACGGCTTGGCATGAAATAACCCAAGACGGGTTGACATGCCCTTAAAATCAACCAATCAACAAAATATAACTAACTTTCGAGGCTATAATGAGAGTGTAGCAATTAAAGGAGAAAATGAAAGAATAAAAATCTGATCTACAAATTTGCAATTTTTATTTCTTTAAATTGAGTGAAACGTTTGCAGAAAAACGAAGTTACATTTTTTCTTATAGGCAAAAATAATATTTGTCAGAGCATAAATATTTTGACAAATATAGTTAAGATTCGTCCAATGAAGTATAACAGTATTTGTTAGCTTAAAATAAAGGGACATATTTTGTGTATGTAAAATGATCTTGGTATAAGAGAAATGTATTTGCGCCTTAAAAAATTTGAATTACTGCTGATATTATATTTAGCAAGAGACGGGTGAAAATTTTTATGCAAATATAATTTCAGAAAAATTAAACGAGAAGAAATAAAAAAATGCATTCTTGAAAGAAAATTAGGTAGATTTTCACTCAAAAGAAATAAACCGAAAGATATTTGAGTAAGTGATAATTCATTATTTCTGCTTGTTAAGTAAGTATAGACAATTCCATACTTACTTTTAGTTGAGTAAGCATAGATACTTACAGAAGAAATATTTTATTCTTCGCTTATTTATACCGTTTAGGTAGAGGGAAAAGATTTCAGAAATTATTTTGAGTTGTGGTTCTTCAAATCTTTCGCGGCATAAATCAAGATATTCCATATCTTAAATGAAATATTGAATCATGATATTGTTTTTTTACAAATTATCTCGAAATTTAAAAACTATCACAAATTCACCAACTGGTTAATACATGAAAAAAAATACAGACACAAAAATTACAGCTTCTTTGCAAAAAAAATCATCACTTTCTTTTGCAAAAAATTATCACTTTTTTTTTAGTTTAGAAATTAGTTGCGTTCCCATAGAGAGAGATTTTTTTTAATGTTTGGGTTTCAAGTTTGAAATTTTTACGAAATCCCGAAAAGTTATAGTAAATGGAATATTGAAACATGATATTGTGACGTGTTATACTATAAGAGAGAGAGTGAAGGGGAGGTCAATACCCTTACCCCTTTATTTGAATCAACAGGCATTAGGACTGACCGTTAAAATGGTAGGGGAAAGAAGGGGCAAGCTATCTGCACTCTGTACCCTGTAGTCTGTTGAACGAAAGAAGTCTAGATCAATCAAGAGGCGTGACCTGAAGAGGTGGGGGAAGAGGAAAAGTTGGGTGATTGGACCACAGGCTCTTCGCGCCAAAAAGGCCAGCACGCGTTAGAGAAATTTCAAGGAGGATTTTAGTTTGGATAAAGCCAGCGTTAGAATCAGATCGCTGAGGTCAACAAGCCCCGGGAAGGTCACTCACCAGTAAAAAAGAGAGAAAGAAATCTGAAAAATCGAAAACCCGTCAACGATAAGTACAACTCAAACCGTTTTCTTTCTACAATTCTAAAGTATCGGAAAGTTATATGTATTCAAAAAAAGGTTCTGTTTCATCAGTTGTTAAATTTATTGAATGAACATTGCTACATGCTTCAGTCCAGCGACTTAGGCACTTTTACTCAAGCAAGAGAAAAAGAAAGAAAAGGGAGAAAGTAGAAAAAGGACTGTTGAGAGACATTTTTGTTTGATGTTTTCCTGTTGGCCTAACATTTTGTAATTTAGAAAAAAAAAAAAGAGAAAAGAAAAAAAGAACTGTTTCTTAAATCTCATTATTATTTGTTTGGTCGTCGCATATTCAAATTTTGTTATATTTTAAATGCACCCTTGTGTTGAAATCTTTTGGTTGTGTTTTTCCTCTGTCTATATGACTTCTTTTGCATGTATCCTGTCGCAGCATCGTAACGCTTTCATTAATTCTCGTTAAACGTCTTATTGCCTCCTTAAAACATTACAAGAGAATTTTGGAAATCTGTCTACTGTTAATATTATCTAACCTAGAAGTTCGTTCTTCTGTGATATGAGCGGGTAGGAAAAACAAAGGACTAGGTGGTGTATGTGAAACATCTGAGGCCCCGAATTAACCTCCACATTATTTGTCTGTTTATTCAATCTTACTAATTTGAAGACAATTTTTTCTAAATGAGTTTGCTTGGTTAAAAAAAATATTGTTGCAGAACAATAGCCACCATACTCCTTTGGTATGAGTCCTTTAATTCGTTTCCTCTTCCCACAACTTAAATTACAGCCCCCTTTTCACCATTTGGGAAATGTTAAAACATGCAACGAGTCGTAATGAAACAATAGGAAGTGGTTTTAGTTGAAGACTTCCTGTGCTGTTTTCGCTTGCCAAGGGAATTATTTCCAAGGATATGAAGTTGATTAAATTGACAATACATTTTTTTTTACAATCTCACACTTTAAATGCTGGCAAAGATTATGGAATCAGCACACTTAGAGGATGTTCACTTTGTTTTGTCTTTTTGTTTTTTTTTTGTTTTTTTTTAACGGTATATAGACAACGATTCAAAGCGATTCAAGAAATACAAGTCTTCAATTAAAGATACCCTTTACGCTAATAAGCAATGCTATTTAAATATAAGAATAAAGATCATCATCATGATCATCATCAAAGCGTGCCGACAGCATGGATTTCTTTGACTCTCTCTCTCTCTCTCTATATATATATATATATATATATATCTGTTCCTATCGGCCATCGTACTTGCTAAGTCCTCTAGACGGTACCCAGTGTCCACACAAAGCGAATAAATATGTCTTTTCTGGTCGGTCAATTGTATAAAAGTTTATAAGAAAACGTCGCTCATGAGTTCTTTAGGACTTCTCTAGCAGTGTCCAGCATATCTTACTTTTATTGTTTCCGCAGTACGGTTTCATATCTTATCATAATAATAATCCCGAGTGAATGATTGAATAATTCTATTTGATCCATTGATGGAACCATAACAGGTACTACCACTCCGGATCAGTGTGGACCTGGGAGTAATGGCAATGAAGAGGTTCTCCATACTTCCCTAATCTCCAGAATTGGAGCCTCACAAGCAGATCCGAGTTAGTGTCATATCCAGGAAACCTTTTAGGAAGAGAAATTTTTATTCAAGGTTTGTATACATTCTGTATTAGTTTCCTTACAATCTGTACATTCAGTAATATAGACAACATTTTTAATTACATGTTACGTTTTTTACTTCTCTTTATTTCGAAAGTATCACTAATTGATTGATTGATTTGTTGTATTGCAGTTTTATAAGAAGTATTTGCACACGGTTATATGATATCAATTATTACTTTTTACTTTTTTTAATGCAGTGATTCAAAAAAATTTAACCAAGAACAAATCCTGCCAGCAGATTCTCAACTTTTTTCAGTGAAGATATGAACAATCTCCCCTTTACACAAATTATAATGATAACTTGAAAAGGTCACAAGGTATATTTTGCAAACCAAAAATAAAAACTATCTATTTTACGGTTCTAAGACGTTTCAGCCATGGACAGTTTGGCCATGGACGATTGGGCTAAAGATGAAATTCAGTTTGGCCGTACTATATGTTTAAAAGGGAAAATCGCCTACAATGTATAATTTAGATTGATTGATTGATTTTAAAGGCTTGTCAAGTCGTCTAGGGTTATTTTATGCATAGAGGTTAGAAAATCGCGTTCATTGAACGTTTATATTTACATTTTTTTATGTAGATGCTTCTTTGGAGGATTTTTGTTGCACTTGGTCTTATGGAAGACGAATAATTTTTAATAGATCTATTTGGCTTATCGAGAGGATCGGCTGGGGCTGAAAAATACCGCGACTGCATCTCTGCAGAAGAGTAAGATTACCCCGACGAGTGTCCTGGATATGACAATAAACAACCTGATGGTGAGAATCCAGTAATGCTTTTACTTCGTGGAATGCAGAGTACCCCTTCATTGCCATCGCTCCCAAGTCAAATCTGCTCCGGAGAGGTAGCACCTGCTAGAGTCCTATCAATGGGTCAAATAGAACTGCTTGACATTTAAACTATACTTATGCTCAACTGGGTTGTTTGGAATAGTTACCGAAACTGTGTTATCACCGCTGTTTGGTGGCTAATGAGGGCAGGGTATCGCATGTGCTTTCACACGTTGTATTATGGAAAAAAAACAACAGTTAACTGAGTTGTTTGGGATAGAACTGTTTTTACATTTAACCATGTGTAACCAAAACTGTGTACATATGCTAAACTAAATTGTTTGAAATATAACTTTTTGATCAATAAACTGTGAGTACACAAATGGCTGATGTTTAATTGAATTGTTAACTTGCTGACATGCCAAACTGAATAGTTTGAAATAGAAATGTTTTTACATTTAACTTTATGGAAGAAAAAAACTGCTTGCCCAGGGAATTATTTCCAAGGATATGAAGGAAAAAACTGTTTTTAAACAAATGACTGAGTGTAAACAAGAAACTGTGTACTTACGCTAAACTGAATTGTTTGAAATAGAACTGTTTGATCATCTAACTGTGAATTCGTATACGATAGAAATAAGTGAAACCATTTAAATGTGTGCAAAAAATGAGTTCAGGCTCTATTAAAAATGTTATATACAAAATGTGTTTAGAAATCATATATTTGATAAATATGTATTAAAACGATTTGGCATTAAATAACCTAATATACCATAAAACCAAACCCAAACCAAACCTTAGATAGGACACTAACGAGTACTATTACTCCAGGCCAAAGTGAACCTGGGAGTAATGGCAATTAATACTCCACATTCTTCAGATCGTCAGAACTGTAGCCTCATCATTAGATGCAGTTGAGTGTAACCCCCCTTTTGGCATAGGTATTACGTACTTAAAACCCCACTGACAGGGCTTTATATCTGTGTGTGTGTGTGTGTGTGTGTGTGTGTGTGTGTGTGTGTGTGTGTGTGTGTGTGTGTGTGTGTGTGTGCTGAATCTGAATTTTCTTTCAAATAGAAAGTGTGATGTGCAGGAAAAGGTTATTTATTTTTCTTCCAATTTTATAATCAATAAACAAAAATACGTCATTTTTTTCGAAATTTTTTTTAATGCGCCTTAATATGACAGCTGTCGCGGCACAATCAAAATCGATCATTTTGAGTGATGTTACTTGAAAGGAAACACTCTGAAAGCCATTCTAATGACAAATACTGAACGAACTCGGTAACTACATATCTGCGCCGTGAACGCGTGTGCGTTTGTGTTCGTATTTGTGGGAATGGACTTATTAATACTTCATGCTATGGTAGAAAATGTCCTTATGCACAGTGAACGCCACTTCAGTCGTCAAAGAATAAAGGTTCATTTTCAAACAAATTCTTGTTTGTATGTTTTCTGTCCTTCTTATAAGCTCTATCTATATATCAATAAATTCTCATCACACACACACACACACACACACATGTATATATATGAAAATTTACAAATATGAAATAACACAAAGTCTTCAGAGGATGATTCTATTTATAATCTGAATCATTTGCCTACGCTAAACATTTCAGTTTTCATTTTATTTATTTATTAATTCATTAATTTATTTTTATTTTCATTTTATTCTATCTCTATTTATTATCATTTTATTTAGTTTTTGTTTATTTATTTGAATTATTTTATTCATAATTTATATTTTATTGATAGTTTGAACTATTTGGTAGCGTTAAACGTTTCGGTTTTTTAGCATGAAAACATTAAACCTCCATCAGAGCGTTTGAATTGTCATGATACAACGAAAGAGGCTGTCTGTAGATGACTATATATGTCCTCCTCCCCCCACACAACAGGGTGTTGAGCACACTCGCAAGAAATTACCGGTTGTCATTCGAGTAATGTTAAGTCCTTGTAACGAATTGAACACTTCGGTAGTCGTTAAGCGCATTTGTAAACAAAGAAAAATAATAAATATTCGTTAAATTCCTGCGGATGGCTGTGCAGTAAAATATCCCAACTGGCATAAAGTTAACCTGGTTTTTCTCACAGCTTGAAGCATGTCGCGTGTCTAGCCCCACTAATGAGTTTTGATACAACGAAACAGTATGTCTATGGATGAAATGACTATATATATATATTAAAATTCCAAGTTTGTACACGAAACAAAAAACATTTATTGTTGAATCTATCAATCAATTATCTATCGAATTTCTCAATAAGATAGAAATAACAATGAAATGTAAATTAGAATCTTTCACTTCTTCAGAAATCAAAGTATTATTATTATCGTGCATAAATACACAAATATAAATATATATATATATATATATATATATATATATATATATATATATATATATATGTATCCCTATATTATCCAACACCAAGTCACCCGATGGTGGGAATGATTTTATTTTCTATCAACAATATCCATGTAATTCAAAATCCGAAAGAGAGCTCATTGTAAAATAAAAATAAAATAAATTACAGAGCAAATAATTCCATATAAAAGAAAAAATTTTAATATATATATATATATATATATATATATATATATATATATATATGTATATATATATATATATATATATATATATATATATATATATATATATGCGAGTTCGTACTCCAGTCGCGCTTTCGGGCAAAATACTCTTGGGAAAGGTATGAACCCCCTTATCCTATTCTCACTCCAGCTATGGGTAAATAGTAGGGCAAACTGGATTTTTCAGTCTTGGTGGGGCAGCTAGTCTTGGAGAAGGAAAACTCTGAATTCAAACCTGTTAAACTCCGCTTAAAAATGATCTTGTGTCATATCCTGCCTGAGCGGAGGGGTTGGTATATATATATATATATATATATATATATATATATATATATATATATATATATCATCATCATCATCATCATCAAGTCGTGAGGCATCAGAGAGTTCCCTGAGTCTCTCCCTCCCTCCATCCCTATCATCCATCGGTTCTCGCTGACCTTCTAGGTTGCATCCTGTGTCCGAACAAAGCAGCTCTACGACCATCTACCTCACATCTCAGAAACCATTCAAATAAGACAAATATATATATATATATATATATATATATATATATATATATATATATATAATATATATATAAAATGAAATATGAAATGCATTTTTAAAAAGACCATATCCATGACATTGGATGAATATAATGTATTTATTTATGAATTAGAAGAAATAGATGTACAAGCTATAACACCAGATGGTTGAAATGTCCTTTAAGTTTATATATATATATATATATATATATATATATATATATATATATATATATATATATATATATATATATAAACTTAAAGGACATTTCAACCATCTGGTGATCTATGGTGGTACGTGCTTATCCTAATACTTTTCTATAGATCCCAACATTTATAAACCAAGTGCTAATCCTAGATTTTTTAAAAATCGTAACTTTCTTCCAATAAAACCATTTTCTCCTCCCCTTCCTTTTCCAGCTACTGATCACAATTTTTGTGGCAGATGGACCTGACAATCGACCCAAACAGCAGGTTTGCACGACAAATAAGCCTGTCACCTTACAAAACGATTCCAGCCATTAGTACTGGTCAGTCTATACCACATATCTAGACTTGACTCTCATATCTTCAAACAGTCCGTTTCAACAACTGATCATCCGAGAGTAATGGAAAGCCATTAATATGCAAATAGACAAGTGACAGGTGTGTTATTGGGTGACTCCACTTATCTTAGCCCTTGTGATTAGATTGATCTTTCCGTGGATATTTACGCCACGAGGAGAACCACATTGATAGAAGAAAGATCTTAAGTGCTGATTGGTTGCTAGTCGTGTTCGATACTATCAATGCGTATTTTAAACCCATTGCACCCACAAAGCGATTCAAAACGCTCATTTGGTTTAAACTGTAATAGCAGCGGTGATAGGCCCGACTACATCCCGACCCCATTGCAAATTGTTAAATTTACACCTGTCTCTTAAGTACACGAGCCTCCACGGAGTTTCTGAAAATAAAATGAGTAAATCAAAGAGACACGAGTAGATAAAAACATCCTATCTGTTATTCGTAAAAAGAATATTAAGTTCTTGGTGAAGGGGAAAAAAGGGCTAACGAAGAAGTAACGACCGAGGTTGTCCTTTGATCCAGGTAATGAAAGAAATCGATAAACACGTTTATTCTGGATTTTACAAGTTCTTTTTGTACCAGTCTCATAAACAGGAAGATCACCGATGTTTTCTGTTCAGTTGATCCAGGAAAGATTCATCCTCATAAAAAAATGTTGCTCGAAAATATACGCATGTTTCCTTTGGCGCCAAAAATTCAACTCTCTACTTCTCTGGATCAAATGAACGCCATTGATTCGATGTGACTGTTTATAGCCAATGAAACGAGTGCCTATGCGTATCTCTCTGTTGGAATTGTTGGGGACTGAACTCTGACCCGCCATCTATCAACCAATCCCACAGACTGTTCAAAACATCCATTAGGTTGCAAGGGGAAGTAATTACATAACGAGAATGACCGAAGAAAAATCTTACTAAAATATTGTGTTAATACAGATATCAAATAAATATATATCGGAGAATGTTATATTCGAAAAGTTGTAAAATTATGTAATAATTTGCATAAAGAAAGATATGTTGGCGAATTACTCTTCGAGTTTAAAAATCTACCAAAAATTAACAACTGTATTAATCTGAATAAAAATTTCACCATTTATGAATAAATTTATTTACGAATTTAATATTTCAAGTCCGATAGATCATTACCAGTTCTTTCCAACACCCACCGATTTCAGCAATTCTAAATAATGTATCCCAATTAAAAAGTAGGACCGCAACCTGTAGATTCAACTTAATCTGAAGAATCTCCAGGATCTAGCTATGTTTTTTCCCCTTTTTTAGAAGTATTCTGGTAATAAATTTATTTTTCATTTTTAAAGAATATTTTCTTCAAAAATATATTTTTTCTATCAAGTAAGTTTTTTTTAATGACATATCAAACTTTGAGGGTTATTTAATTCCAAAGTAATTATTGCAGAAGAACAGTAATGCTACAATTTAATCCATAGCATGTTTCTTTGTTTAATGGCATATCAGTCTTCGTGAGTTATTTAATGCTGAAGCCATCATTGTAATAGAACCGTGATGGTTGTATTTAACCCATAGCTTGGGGAACATGAGGTTCTAACCTTTCCCAAAAGTATGTCCGAAAGTGAATATTATAGTGCGACTAGAGTTCAAACTCCCTCACTACGTTATTGCAGTCCAGTATGTTAACTTCTACGCCACAAGGACTCCTCTTATTTTAAAAAAGACAAGTGCTAACTTTGTGTTTAGTTTCCTGTAGTATCATGAAAGAAGAGATACACAGAGAAATACAGAGTTAAATTCTTTTATTGGTTGAACAGTACAATCCAGAGTATATACAATATTCACAGTCTCTCGCCGTACGAGTGTTACGCCAGATGTCGATATTCGACGACTGCCGACCCCTACGCGTGAGACGCCTTTTATAAATCCGGGCTACCGGATGTCAGGTAGTACGAGCCACGTCACAACAATTCCTTAAGTCATATGAAATCCCTTTTTTTTTTTTACACAATCCTATTTTTAAATCTAATTAACGTTCTTAATTTGCACGCGACTATTCACAGCCAATGAAAGGGTACACTACATTTGACTGCAGGCATAAACAATAAAGAGATAATTTTAAACTTTTTTAATGGAGAGTCAGTGTGTTTCCACTCCATGGAATTTCTTTTCAATTTAAGCTGTTAGCAAACCACGTTTAGCCCATTTGTCAATATTTTTTTACTAAAACATAAATATCTGTACACATCAGACTCTTAGGTAAATTTTACATGATTTGCACTTCTCAACCGCCAAAAATTTGATGACATATCTCTGTTCAAGCCTGGAGCACTGTGTTTGATTTGCCACCATTTTGAATTACCTCAAAACATATTTTCGCAAGATTAAAATAATTTTTGTTATAAAAAATTCCGACCAATGCAGAGTTTACATTTATGGAAAAAATGTCTGAAAAAATTATTTTGCTTTTTTCAAAACAATTGCCCAAATATATCCAATGACCCTTGTATATCCGAGGTGTGATCAAAAAGTATCAAGATTAAAGATTGAAAAATTTGAAATTTAAATAAAGATATGAGCGCAACTGAGCAAATTATAATAAAAGGGATGATATCTAGACGTCTAGACAACTGTCTAGACCATTCAGTGTTATTAGTAATACTTTTTGATCATCAGACTTAAAACATTCTGATCAGCAGTTTTTAACGAAATTCAGGATTGGAGTATCCTTCATATTCACCAGACCATGCAACTGTTTCCTTTTTCCAAAATTCATCTCAAGAGTAACATTCGATGACAAGAAATACAATGAATGAAATGTTAATTTTCTTCAAAATGGTCCTTATTTTTTTCCATGAAGGTTTTCATCGGTCAAAGCATCAATATTTTGATAAGGTGTGGAGCTATGCGTTCGTTTTGTTTTTAATGTTATACACCTCCGCAAATCTTTCCTTATGGATAAATTTTCAGTTTAGGAAAGGAACAAAAGTCAGAATGGGGTTTGATAATTATGGAGAGTCTATATAATCTATTGTGTTTTATATTGGAACGGAAAATGTGGATATCTTCTGACGATGAACCCTTTTGAAACCCGGACACAAATGACCGGAAGGTGTTCGAAGTTAAGTTGTTTTAACTTTGAAAAAAGGCATGATGTAATTTTGGAAGAAACAAGAGCGGATTGGGAAAATGATTCGATGATACAAAGCGTATAAAAAGACTCATGGAAGATACAAAGAGTAGAGCGCTGTTGATGTGTGGAGCTTTGCTTTCCGCTGTTAACACGAAATTCTCGTAAGTTGTTCGATACACCTGCAGATCTGGTTGCCATGTGGTATTGTTGCAGTTATGCGCCAACAAGTTTTCCATATGTGAAAGAGTTTGAGTTTGATAATTACAGCCAATAACAATTTGACTATGCCAATTGCAAAATGTTGAAATTGTGAAACTTCACAAACCAAAAAGCATCAACATTAAAGTTTTAAACTTTTATTTTAAAATTTTTAATTTGAATGAAGATGTGTACACAACTAGGCAACTTATATGATGAAGGGATGATGCCTAGACGTCTAGATTACTATTTAAATGTGTGCACAACTGAGCAAAATATGATAAAGTGTTGATGTGTATACGTCTAGATTACTGTCTAGGTGTTAGCTCAACTGACCAAGTTAGATAAAGAGATGATGCCAAGACGTCTAGATTACTGTCTCGATGTGTACATAACTGACCAACTTATATAATAAAAGAAAGATGTCTAAACCGTTATCAAAACTAGTTAGTTCTAATTCGTGATACTTTTGATCAACAGGTTTTGATGAAACACAGGATTGTGTAAGTACAGCTGCTTCCATATTCACCGGGATATCTAGAGTTTATGTTTTGTTCAATAATTTGGCGTTACGATACCATTTTTATTTTATGTATGATTGCTATACAATACAAAAAAAATTTCAAAGTGGGTGTTCTCGTGGTGTAATGGTTAAAGCGATGGTCTACGGGATCGTACTAAGCGAGTTCGCACTCTAGTCGCGCTATTACGTTCACTTTCGAACAAATACTCTTGGGAAAGATATGAACACTCCTAGCTATGGGTTAAATAGTACCACTAGTGTTTTTCTAGAATGATGGATTTGGTATTAAATAAACCACGAAGGTTGATATTCCTTTAAACAAAGAAGCCTAAACAACTTCAAATAACCAAAAACTAGGGAAAAAAATTTTAATATAAAATCTGATCTTCTCGTTTTTGTCAACAGTGAAAATTCCCCAAATAACAACAGAAGTTTAACAGGCTCTTTGTACCCGTTTCACTCAATAAGTTTTAGTAAACTTTTAATAATCTATGCCGTACGTATTGGCCCATTAGACAGTTTCATTTCTACAGCAAATTTGTCCTGGGTCAACTGCATTTTATTCATAGATTGCCTAGATTACAAGTCTGTTTCTTTTCTTTATCTAAACTTTATTTCAGAAATTTAAACCAGTTTCAACCATTTAAATCATGTGAAAACATAGGCGAATTTTATATATTTTACATTGTGTACTTGAAGAGAATAATTTCATTATGAGATAATTAAAAATAATAATACATTAGTCTCTTCAACTTTCCTTCGACAATACTGAGTCCCACGCAATGTTAAATTATTTTCATGCATAAATTTACAATTATTATACATTTATAAAGCATATATACTTCTATGACTAATTAGTATTATTAGTTTGTTTTTTGGTTGATCAGATCATAGCGAATTAACGGGAAATGGTTAGTAAGAATGCTTCATCTCTTCTGCGATTCTTTGTATATAAGAATGCTCAAATTTTCCTGGAAAAACGAATGGACTGTCCTTCTGTACAGTTTTTACAGGTTAAATATAATTCCGGTTTTTCGACCTCTGATAAACTAGAAAAAAATAATAATCAAAGTTCAACTACTATTTTGAGATGCTGTCGACCTGAATGTCTGGCAAGTGAATCTTGGATTTCTAGCGCATACCAGTTATAAATTTTTTGTACGAGTGCACGAACTGGAAAATATTTTTCTTGTTAAGTCTTAAACCTGTTTTCTCAAAATTTACGTGGTGCGATAAAAAGTATCTTGAGTGAATCTTTATTTTCTAGTTACAAATTTTAAATTCAAAGGAAGACGCGTGCAGATCTGTGTTACCTCTACAATAAAGTGATGATGTCTTGACTTCATCGGTGGACTACCTCTAGTTTGAGTGTACCGGAGAGAAGAGATATACTTGAGACCCATCTATGGGTCAAATAGATCAGTTTAAAAGTTATTCGTATTAGATAGGAATATGCGATACCCTATAACTGTGAGCAAATTATTTCTATTAAGAATAGGGACTTGAAGGGGATTCCCAGTTGCGTAATGGTTAACGAGCCGGACTATAACATCTTAGTAAGTGAGTTCAAATTCCTGTTGCACCCCGAAGTTTACTTTACGAGGTAATCATAATAATAATAATAATAATAATAAAGAATTCTTATCTTTCTCCCCGTTATGGATTACATAGTACCACAACTGTCCTTCTATAAGGATAGCTTTAGCATGAGATTATCCACGAAGTTTGATATGCCATTAAACAAAGAAACCAAACCAACTGTTACTGAAACAATAATTTTGTTCTAAAGATTTTTATTGTTGAAACCA
>OY757918.1:63954866-64057366 GCA_963585895.1 Sepioteuthis lessoniana | reverse complement strand
TGTGACTTTAGATCAATCAAATAATTCTTATAAACCTTTCATAAAGACCAATCAGAACCCATCGTACATTAATGTTAATTCAAATCACCCTAAAAACATAATTAAGCAAATCCCAAAAGCGGTAAATTTAAGAATAAGTAAGCTATCTGCAAATGAAAAGATTTTCAAAGAGAGTAGTAAAAAATATATAGATGCCCTTAAAAATAGTGGTTTTAAGGAGGATTATAGGTATTTAAAAGAAGTTATAACAAATGAAATTACAAAAGAAAATAATACTTACGATCAAAAAAATAAAAGTAGAAAAAGGAAAATTATATGGTTTAACCCCCCTTTTTGTAAATTAGCAAATATAGATGTAGGTAAATATTTTTTGAGACTAATAGATAAACATTTTAAACAAGATAATATATTACATAAAATATTTAATAGGAAAACCTTGAAAATAAGTTATTCTTGCACAAAAAATATGTCTCAAATTATGAATAGTCATGATAACGAATTAATTAATAAATTTCATTGCCCAGTCGGCTGGGGCTGTAGAATACACCGACTGCATCTCTGCAGAGGGGTAAGACCCCCCCCCAACGAGTGTCCTGGATATGACAGTAAACCATCTGATGGTGAGGTTCCAGCAATGCAGGAGCTTTGGGGAGTGCGGAGTACCCCTTCATTGCCATCGCTCCCAGGTCCACTCTGGCCCGGAGTGGTAGCACCTGATAAGGGTCCTATCTATGGGTTAAATAGAACAAGACCGTGCTTCTTTCACTATACTGATTTTTGCATTTAAACTGCGTATTTATGCTAAGCTGAATTGTTTAAAATAGAACTGTTTTGACATTGGAACTGCGTACTAGTGCTGAACTGAATTGCTCGAAATAGAACTGTTTTGACGTCTAAACTGTGTACTTATGCTGAACTGAATTATCTGAAATAAAACTATTTGACATTTAACTCTGTGTATTGCCCAGTCAGCTGGGGCTGTAGAATACACTGACTGCTTCTCTGCAGAGGGGTAAGACCCCCCCTTACGAGTGTCCTGGATATGACACTAAACAATCTGATGATGAGGTTCCAGCAATGCTGGAGCTTTGGGGAATGTGGAGTACCCCTTCATTGCCATTGCTCCCAGGTCCACTCTGGCCCGGAGTGGTAGCACCTGATAAGGGTCCTATCTATGGGTTAAATAGAATTAACAGCATACTTATGCTAAAATGAATTGTTTGAGTAAAACTGAATAGTTTGAAATAGAAATTACTTTTACAATTAAACTGTACTTACATTTAAACTGCGTGCTTATGCTTAATTGAATTATTTCAAATAGAACTGTTTTTCAACATGAAAACTATATTTACACTTAACCGATTTGTTACATACAACTGCTTGAATTGTTAGAAATGGAAATGTTTTGACCATTAAACTGTGTACTTATGCTAAACTGAATTGTTTTAAATAGAACAGATTATTTACATAAAAATGGATTTGGCGTTAAATAACCTACAAAGGTTGATATGCCATAAAACACAACAAACCAAACCAAACCTAATAAATTTCATAACCGGGTAAATAATAATAATATTAATTGTAAAAAAACAGAATGTAATTGTAAATCCCGAACTGATTGTCTAATGAATGGTTTGTGCAACTTAGGTAATGTAGTATATCAAGCTATTATTAATCCAAAAGAGGACATAAGTGATAAGAAATTTTATATTGGCGTTTCGTCTACTAGTTGGAAAATTAGACATGGAAATCATAAATTTTCCTTCTCCCATGAGCATCAAAAAAATCAAACTGCTCTATCAAAACATTATTGGGGATTAAAAGATAAAGACATAAAATGGTCCATATTGAAAAGATCTAGTACCCCAAAATCTTTCGATAGTAGGTACAACCTGTGTCTTGAAGAAAAAATCCATATTTTGCTTTTTCCCGAGCCAAAAAAATTATTAAATAAGAGAAATGAACTAATAGCTAGGTGTAGACATAGGGCTAAATTTAAACTATAAATATTTAACCAAATTTTTATAAAAACATAGAGTTAATTTTGAGAATAAATAAAATAAATTGTTAGATAGAAAATAGTGAAAAAGCATATAATACATACGTACTACGCATAAAAAAAAGGGGAACTGATTAATGCTTTCTAAATATTTTTGAAATGTTAAAATATAGTAAATAAATTAAATATTTGTTTTTGTTTTTAGTTTTAATATATCTATTACTGTATCTTTACGTGAAGTTATTATTTAAAGTTTAAATCTAATTCAATAAAAAATCTGTAATTTAGGTCTAAATATAATTAAAAAATTATCAATTAAAGAAAAAATTTTGTAAAAAACAATTTTACTACATTGCTAACCGAAATTTAGATTTAAAACGGAAGTGGGCTTAATGAAGAGGTAACTCTTCACCCCTCTTCTATCCCCTCCCACTATCCCCTCCAACTCTCATGTGTCTATTCTAGTTTTTTTATCAAAAAGATCTGAAGAAGTCCTGTTAATTTTTTCGTGTTTTTGGAAATTTCAAAAATGCGTAACAGGATTGAAAAAAATTATAATCCTATGTGACTGGTATCGTTGTTTTTTCTTAAAGTATATATATATATATATATCAGTTAATCACTATACATATTCACCCACACATTTATAAGTACATATACCTATATCAATCAATAATCATATCTCTCGATTCCCACACACTCACTGATATTATTTTACTCCTTGCAGGTTTTTTGCACCAGTTTTAAATGGTGGTTTTTACTGAAGTGTGAATGACAAAAAAGTCTCCTCAGATCTTTAAGGCTCTTCTATGTATTCTGGCCTATTTGAATAGTGCTGGATAGTCTCGATTCTTCCTCTGCTCTCCAATTAACCCAGTCTCTTTTTCATGTTCTTGAAACTGTTCATATAGCTCCAACTACTATTAATATCACTGCCATCTTCATCTTCCACAATTTTTTCAGCAATTTCGAGCAAAGTCCAGGTATTTTTCTACCTTTTTGCTTTCTTTTATTCTTATTAAGTGATCTGCCGAAACGGCAAAATCCTCAAGATAACAAGCTCTTTTCCTTTTGTTAATCAACACTAGGTCTGGTCTTCAGGTTTGAATTGGGTAATCGTTTGTATCTCTAAGTCCCAGAGAATTTTATGCATTTAATTTTCTCGAATAGATTCTAGTTTGTAAATATACCATTTGTTAGTATTGCCAAATTTTAAACTTTTGCACAATTCCCCGTGGAATATCTTTCTTACCCAGTCATGAATGCTTCTGTAATTATTCTGTGCCGGTGTGCTACATTTGTTTATAATGTGATTAACTCTTTTATATCTGTCACGGCGTACCCTACTCTTTCTATCCTGCGTATTATCAATTTTTGTTTTGATATCATTATTAATATTAGAATCAACAGAAATTTCTTTTTTTATAAGTTTTTCTTTTCTTATTTTGAAATGTATTTTGACAAAATAAATGCACAAAGAAAACTTTTTAATAAAGAATGTATCCTTTAAATTGTATCATAATGTTTTTATAGATTATTTCATTAATTATCCTAACTCACTTCCTTTCAAATAAATAAATAAATAAATAAGCGTAATTGGAGCAGTTAGGATTTAATGTTTAGTTTATTGTCATCTGTTAAGAAATAAATCCCAAAAATCTTATTAAAATTGAATAATTTGTTGACTTTCAAAAGAAATTATTATTATTTATGAAATATCACTTTTTGTATTTGTAATCTGTTCCTGATACATTTTAATCTGTAACCTTGAAATTTTTAATCAGAAGTTCCTAGTGTTATAAGGTCCGAAAATTCTTTAGACAAAGGGAAAATAAACATCTTTTTAGGACACACATACAAGCCCTTCGACGTCTAATATATTCTCAAAAGATCCAGTCGCATAAGAAAGAAAGAAAGAAAGAAAGAAAGAAAGCAGATATCCCGTCTACGAAAGCCTTGTCTTCGAGGAATAAAGGAGACGAACACAACCTAAGGTTATAATAAGGACCGAACATTTATTACAAAAAGAAAACAACAGTATTAAGGACGATATACCCAGTCGAAGAGAAGGTTTTTGTTTGGAAGAGTGCATGCAACAATTTATTGACAAGTGTATCAAACAGTGGAATGGTGTGTATAAGTCATAGGTCTGTATATGAAAATTCATGATAAAGAGGGAGATTCAACATGTAAAACTTATCTGTTCGCAGCAAGACAGTGCTGATGTCTTTAGTCGAATCTTGCTCGGTGGACGCTCATATCAATCGTTTCTTTTCCTCCCATTTTCACAAGCAAACAACTGAGGTTCGTTCATTCTTTCTGCACTAAGGTTTCTCCATGACAGACCTATTTAGTGTGTACTGGTGTTGGCTGGTTAACTCACGGAACCAATCTGAACTAATGTCGACACGTCTTTGTGGGGTTTATAGCTGAAGGTCACGGGCAAAGGGTAAGGCTGTCTTACCGTTTGAATATCTGACTCCATATTTTGGTTATATTATTTTACCCCCACGTTGACTGGCCGGCGTAATGCCTTGCCCAAGAAAGTCCCAAAAGAATTATACAAAAGAAAAGACAGCAACAGATAAGAGACAAAGACGTTCCTTTTATACTTTCCTTTATTTACTGGGTTCAACAACCATTCCATGGATGAGGGAGTTTTTCCTGAATACATTGAAAGGGTTGAATCCCCCAGTTAAGGTGTCAAAAATACGTTAATCGTTTCATGCAAGTATTTGTCCTCATTCGGTATTTCGGGCTTCCATAAGGGTTAGTTTTCTTTTGGAAGTTTGTCAAAATCCGGTAAGGGGTTAGCTTGTCGTTCATTCGGGGTCTTTTATATTTCAGAATAATGCTGACCGAGAGAGAGCTGCCACTGGGTGAAAGGGACTAACCAATGCTACGTCCAAAAACGTATGCGTGGTGCCCAGACACGCCAGCAACGATGTTGTCAAATCGCTAGTCACTGCTTTGAAAGAGAAAGAAAGTCTGTTCCCCTGTCAAGAGGATGCCTTTTTTCTTTACGCATGCGTTAAACCTTTTTCCTGTCAGGGACCTTGGGAGTTTCGGCAAATTTAAGTTTTCCTTTTTTTTTTTAATTCAATTAAATTTTTTTCATTTATTTATTCGTTCCCTACATCTTCATGCCACCACAGTCGGTCTGGAACTGACCTTCTTCCAGTGTTTTCTGTTTTCCACCACCTTAACCACTTCCTGTTTGTTTCAATCAAACACTACCCGGTTGGCTGTGTTGCAACTGTTAGGACTCTATATCTAATTGGGGTGCCTGCCTATTGTGTTCTACTGCTATGGCCTGGATCTCGGGATCACTCTCCTTTCTCACTCACCATTCGTTTTTCCCTTATTGTTCAATTAGCTTTTATCTCCGTCCCTCTCTCCCTCTTCCTCTTTCTGTAACACTTATCACGATGCCTCTCTCTCTCTCTCTCTCTCTCTCTCTCTCTCTCTCTCTCTCTCTGCTTTTCCTTAACACTTGTGAAACGTAGGATCCTGCAAGCGCTGTACCCCATTACTCCCAAGAGTATTGAGGATGCGGCGCTGGTTATATGAGGCTTTTTCTTGATTCCTAAATTAAAAATTTGTAAAATCTAATGACATGGCGTACAGTATAAGATATAAGACGGTGGGGGCTTCATGCCATAGGTGCTTTAGAAGTGCTTCAACCAGATGAAAACTCACTGGACTAAGTGTGTTGAGTGCCAAGGGGACTGTTTTGGAGAAAATTCGTATATAATTCGTCAAACATTTCTGTGTTTTCTGTACGAGTGAAAAAGTGATAGTGTTGCCATAGACACGAAGCATATATTAATACTTCTTCATAGAAATATATATATATATATATATATATATATATATATATATATATAGTCATCCACAGACAGATCTGTTTCGTTCTATCAGAACTCATCAGTGTGGCTAGACAGTATCTCCCCGTAGCTGGGATCGAAACCCGGTTGACTGAAACACCAAGCCAAAGCTTCTAACCATTTACTCACATACTCTAGTATATACACTCACACACACACTCATATATATATATACACACACACACACACATA
The DNA here is from genome assembly GCA_963585895.1 of Sepioteuthis lessoniana. Lineage (NCBI taxonomy): Eukaryota > Metazoa > Mollusca > Cephalopoda > Myopsida > Loliginidae > Sepioteuthis > Sepioteuthis lessoniana. The sequence goes on along the minus strand of OY757918.1, from coordinate 64,051,288 downwards.
TATATACACACGTATATAAACACACGCATACACACACGAATATACACACACGAATATAATAAAATGGAATAACTATAGATCTTTAACTTCTAGCCCTTAGAATTTACGCCCCCAAATTTTTAAATGATGAACTTGACAATATAAAAAATTCCTCCGAACATCTTTGATATTCTAATTTTTTTTACAACGTGCTGAAATAAAAGGTTTAAAAATCACAGACGAAAAAGTTTTCCAAAAATTTTTAACAAATTTTTCAATTATAATCTATTAAACCGAGGTGTAATAGATTATTTTACCCAATAAATCAACCACAATCATTAAAAAAAAAAAAAATGAATCAAAACAGGGACAAAAATTCTTCATAAAAAACAATTAAGAATATCATCAATAATAACAACCACAATAATTATATGAAATCTGGTGCGGGTGTTTATTCTATTCGATGCTTAGGATGTAATAAAAATTGTGTTGTTGAAACTCCACAATCAGTCAACAAGCATATGTATAAAGACAGAAGAGGTATGAGAATTAACATCAACAGAAATGCATGAGGACAAACACAGTTTAGAAACTAATCAAACTTTTATCTTAAAGATGCAAAAATGTTACATCATAAACAAAATAGCAAGATTGTTGAATCTAGTATTATTCCTAATAATAATACAATCAAAAATCCATTTTTTCAACTTATCTCCTTATCTAAATAAGTAGGTAAGTTGAAAAACCGTGTGCTAAGAAATCACAAGATTCCCTCTTTAAATTAAAGTTGGCGACCTTAATCGAGAGTGACCCGAAGGATCCCTTTTCAATAGCTACTACACCGAGGTTTAGGGGAGGGTGCTACGCCATTCTCTGGATTGCTCCACTTTACCCTTGATTCTTACAATGCTTAGTGTTAAGCAAGGCGGCATCAAGTACTATTTTTCGAGTCTTTGGTATGACTCGACCTGGGATTGAACTCCGGTCTCCCTGACCATTCACAAAAATTCTACTCATTAGGCCAATAGTTTTTATTAATTGGTTATATCTATATTTACTTTATAAAGTTTTTTCATAGCACTTCTTATCATAATTTTTCTTAAACCCGATCTTTATTGCAAATGACAAGCAACCAAAAATATCTTACGTTATTTAGAACAAAACTAAAAATATTAATAAATTTTTAAAATGAAAAAATTGTATTTTTTCAATGTTACGCGCAAAGACGTTAATTCTAAGAAAAAAATTATTTTAAAAATTTTTAAGTTAAAACCATAGGAAATATATCACCTTTTAAAATAAAAAGATTCGAACGCTAATTACGTCTCATGCATTTGAAATGGAACGCTACTAACTGTAATAGAATGCTAAGAATTTTCTATTTTTTTCGTTTCATTTTAAAATTCGAATATAATTCAGAAGATACAACATCACATATTAACATTGCCGTAATGATGGTTAAACAACTGAAACATTTTATAGTTGCTTAATATTTAAGTATAGATAAACTCATCCTCTGAATACTTTGTTTGGTTATCTAATGGCATATCAACCTTCTTGGGTTATTTAATGCCAAAGCCATCCTAGAAGAGCAGTATAGGTACTATTTAACAGATAGCTGGGAGGATAACAAGGTCCATACTTTTCCCATAGGGTATTTGTCCGAAAGTGAACGTAATAGCGCGACTGGAGTTCGAACTCGCTTGCTACGATTCCGCAGTATATATATATATATATATATATATATATATATATATATATATATATAAAAGTATTTGTGAATGTGTATATCTGCGTGTGAGAGCGATTCCATGTCTTACAAATATCTTTCAATGAAAACTTCACAGAAAAAATTCTTTACAAGAGAAAAAAATGTGAAAAAATACGCTAGCCCCCACAAATGTGTTAGCCGAATTTTATGAGCGTTTGGAAACTAAATTTTATGCCGAGATCGCCAAACTCTTATAAGTGTGTAAATATGCTTTCTTTTTATAGCCTTGTTAACTAGTAAGACTTACCTAAGTGTTTTCAGTGATAACAATCTTTTATATCAGACGCTGTATATATCGCCTACCGTTGGGTCGTAGCATGCATTAAAACGACCTCTGTTCAACAGGCATGAACTTAGTTTCAAATTGTTCTTTCACTTTTGCACTTGAGATAACCACAATGAATGGGACGTCATAAGCACTGCATCCAACAGGCGACGAATTTCGGGTTGTACTGAAAAATCTGTGTAAAACGAGTAAATTTAGTGCGATCAAAAAACTTTGCATTCGTAGTTTATCATAGAACAATTCAACTTTTATGACAATTCAATAAAAATGCATTTAACAAGTTTCTAAAACTCAATAGGATATAAATCTAGAACGAAATCAGGAAAATTTTGTTACTTTTTTTCTTTTTCTACAAATGCTTAAAAAGTAAAGTAAACCGGGCCACTGGCCTAATGAGTAGAGTGTTCGCCAATGGAGACCGGTTTTCAATCCCAGGTCAAGTCATACCAAAGACTCAAAAAATGTTATCTGATGTCCCATTGCTTAACACTTAGCATTATAAGGTAAGGGTAAAGTGGAGCAATCCAGGGAATGGAGTAACGTGCTCCCCTACGCCTCGATGTAGTAGTTATTGAAAAAAGAGCCTTCGGGTCACCAACTTTACTTAACTGAATAAATAAATAACTTATAGAATTAAATCAGTGCTTTGCCTTTAAAAACAAGATTGTTCTTTTTCAATTTTATGTTTCCGTCAAATTAGAAATTAATTCTTTTAGAAAAAGTATGCTGAAAAAGAACTAGAATACGGAGAGGAGCCTTAAAGAGTTGAGAGGATTTGTTGTCAATCAGACTTTGCTGAAAACCTCACTTATGACTACTGGGTAAAACCAAAAAATTTATAATAAGTTTTCTTTTCCTAATTCTGATGCATGAATTTACAGATATAATTTTATGATGTATAAATAAAAAACTGATTAAAACTGTCTAAGATTTGAATAGCTTGAGATTTATGTAAAAAAAGAGCCTAAGTTAAGAAAAGATATGTTTAAGTAAAATTATAAATTGAATTACCATTAAGAAACATTAAAACTTTATTTAAAAAAATAATATTTATGCTAAACAAGCGCTTAATTTCTTTTTAATCTTGATGTTTCAAAGAAGGGTTTTATTTTGGAATGGTTTATGTGTATTTGAAGCAAAGTGCTTGATTTTCAAATAATCTTAATGTTTAAAAATATTAATATTTAAGTCAAACAAGAGCCTAATTAAAGATATTTGGTGTTTATATCAGAAAAAATGTTTAATTAAAAGTAAAATGACTTTCAAGTCAAGTCAAACAATATTCAAAAGCTAGCGTTACCTCGGTAGCAAAATCTCTCCAACTAAAAACGCTATCAACATAAGAAAAGTTAACCATGGACTGCTATTGACAGGTAATTAACCATATGGAAATCTAATACCTCTGATGAAATTAAACGGCAACTCTTTCAAGCTGTAGCTATGTCAGTACTATTGTATGGTTGCACTACTTGGACTCTAACAAAAAACGAGGAGACAAAGTTAAATGGGAACTGCAAAAGAATGTTACGTGCTTTTGTGAATAAACCCTGGAAGAAGCACCTTACAAAAAAGCAGTTGTATGGCCAATTATCTCCAATCTCACAAACAATCCAAGACGAACAAGATATGCTGGGCAATGCTGAAGAAGTAAAGACGATAAGCAACGTTCTCTAGTGTTGGCCGACCAGCCAAAACTTATATTCACCAGTTCTGTGTGGAAACTTGATACTGTCCAGGGGATAGGAACGGATGGTGAAAGAGATTACCAAAGGAATCTGTGCTGTCACCACGGCTTGATGATGATGATGATGATGATGATGTATTTGATGACATAAAAACATGTTATTTAAAATTAATAATACAATATTATTTGTATTAGATTAAGACTAGGTCGTGTTTGTCTACGGCGTCTCGTTAAACCGAAAATCCAATCAGATACCTCATTTTTACACATAAGAGTTTGGCAGATTACTTTGAGCTTTAAGGTTTTCTCTACCTTCTTGACAAGATTATTATCACCTGCCGACCCAATACCGAATCGGCCCAGTCGTCAAGGGCTATAGAATACACCTATTGCATCTCTGGGGAGGGGTAAGACTTCCCCTAACAGGTGTCCTGGATATAATACTAAACTATCTGGAGAATGTGGAGTGACCCTTCACTGCCATTACTCCCAGATCCGCTCTGACCCGGAGTGGTAGTACCTGATAGGGTCCAATCTATGGTTTGAATAGAACTGTTTGTAAACAAATGACTAACGTTGATTTGAATTGTTAATGATTCATAGCAATACTTGGAACCGTTTAAGTGTATGGAAAAATTGAAGTATTTGTTTCACATTGCAATATTTGAAACCATTTAACTGTTCAAACCGCTACTTCATTTAAAAATAATTAGTTCTACCTCATTTAAAAACAAATTTACCTAAAAACTATTCACTTCCAAATAATGTATGTATAACCATTAAACTGTATGCAAAGAAATGAGCTTTGGCTAGTTTTAAAATGTTGCCTACAAACTTTTTTTTTACAAATTAGATAACCTACAATAGTTGATGAGCCATAAAACCAAACTAACCTACCATAAGCGAACCCGAAAGATGTTTTTAAAAAGGTTAACAGAGTAAATTTTTTTCAAAATTAGATCTTTCTGAAGCGTATCTACAGATTGAAGTAGAAAAAGAATTCCGACAATTTTTAAAGCGTAAAAACCCACAAGGGAGTGGATATTTTTAATAGACTATCCTGTTGGGTATAAATAGCGCCAAAACTTATGAAAATTCACGAGGATGACATAATCTGTTAGTATCTGCTCGTGTTGGTATTTCAAGATAATAGCAGTGTAGGATCTAATTTGACCTGAAATACGACAAGTGTCGTTTATTTATAACTTATAAGTCTCATCTAAAATTTTGTGTCTATCAATATTTATATAATAGATACGAAATAATTTTGATATTTCCATAAATCATTCTCCTGGGGACAAAAGAAGACAAAAAATGCTGCAAACCAGATTCAACAAGAAGATGTCACTTACTAAGCTTAGTTTGGTACAAGGAGAGAAATATGGGGCACCCAGTGAGAATCAAATTCACCAAAAGAGGTATGCTAGACTCGCTTACTAACCCATACACCATGTGAAGTGCTTCAGATTTAACTGAAAGTTGATGTATCATCCCGAACCATCATATGTACTCGGGTATAGGTCGAATTTTAAAATCCTAATTTTAAGATAAATAAATGGTTTGGTTTGGTTTGGTTTGGTTTTATGACACATCAACTATTGTAGGTTATTAATGCCAAATCTATTTTTATACATATGAACAGTTCTATTTCAAACAATTCAGTTTAGCATAAGTACACAGTTTAGTTCTATTTGACCCATAGATATGACCCTATAAGTGCTACTTATATGTGGACCTGGGAGCGATGGCAATAAAGGGGTACTCCACATTCCTTAAAGATCCAGCATTACTGAAGCCTCACCATCAGATTGTTTAGTGTCATATCTAGGACACTCATTGGGGAAGTCTTACCCCTCTGCAGAGATGCAGTCAGTGTATTCTACAGCCCCAGCCGACTGGGCAAGACAAATTAATAATGTCGACCCATAATAACTTTTCTAAGGTTGAAATTCAGACATAATGGTAGGGACTAGGATTAACCATAGGCTTTAAGAAACAATTTATTTCACGTATTTATGATTTTATGACTGTAAATTAGGGGTCAAATTATAAACGAAATCGAGTTATAAACGAGAACACACAGTAAGCATAAAAATAGAAAAACCTGTCAAATATTCCCGAAGCTATACACGATTAATATTTTTTCATATTAAAATTCAAGCCTTATAAGAAAGACTAGTAGAAAATACTGATCTCAAAATGTTTATTCCTTAAATCATTTCGAGACCAGAAAACAAGTGTCGACCAATACACCAGAACGACTTACACACGAATTTATACAGTAACTATTTTTTCTTTTTGTTTTTACTTATTTTGTTTTTTCTTCTTTTCTTTATTTTTTTCGTCAAATTATTGAGATCACTTTTGGTTTGGCTTTAAGATACTATTTACCAACCCCTCCGCTCGGGCAGGATATGACACAAGGTCAATGGTTTGGCTTTAAGATACACGCAAAACGAACACCACTTGTTCTTTAAAACATAACTAGTTAGGTGTATTTAAAATCAATGATGCATATGTAGTGCACAAGTGACCGAGTGTGGTCCATATTCAACATGGATCATCCATCTTTTTACCAAGAAGTGACTGTTTCCAATAGAACTATTTAAATCTCGAATGATAAAAAAATAGTCATTTTTTTTTTCTTTTTGACCAACTCCACGGAATCTTTTTTTCTCCTTACTTTCAAAGAAACTTTTTTACTTCTAGATTCTTTTCCTAAATTATCGCTTTTATTTTTAAAAAGAAAAAAAATTATCGCTTTTATTTTCAAAAAGAAAACTTTCCTTACAATTTTTTAAAATACTTTTAAAAAAATTAATAGATATTTTTTTAATTAATCAATTCGATTCAATAAAATAATACGTACGTTGGAATGATCGAATAGATAAATAAATAAATAGATAAATAAATAAATAAATAAATACATTTTTATTAATTGATTTTTAGGCATTTAATAGTAACAGCAGGATGTCAGATATTTATTTAATTATTAAAAATTTCATTCTAAAAATTTAGAATTTAGATTATATCAATAAATGCAAAAAAGAAATAAATAACTGGATTGATGCAACGTTTGTTTATTATTGGTAATTTAAGTTGTTTATCGACCAGATAAATTTAGTTAGTAAACTAAACAAAATACCACCTTCCAACCTAAAAGAAAAATAAAACAAACTTCTGTATAAGAAGTGAAATATGTCTCGTTGATATTTTTGATTAATATATTCATTCATTCATACCTTTATAAGTTTATTTTAATAGATTTTTTTGGTAAGCATTTAAATAAACAAATGTATAAATCAATAGATATCGCAATTAATTTAATTTCTTTAATTAACATTCATTTTACAACAAATTTGACATATGTTCTATTTCCAGAATGATCACAAAACGTAATTTAACTAAAAGAAAAAGATGTTTTTTTTCTTTTTTGTATGTCGTGTGTGTGTAGGTGCATGTGAATCAGTCTATTTTCTTATTATTTATTTAAGTCACTGAGTCGAAATATTTTTTTTTATACTAATATTGGGCAAAGCAAAAAAATTATAAAATGAAAGATACCATTGAATAAATAATATCTAAAATTAAATTATTATGTTAAACTTATTTGAAACAGTGATTGCAATAAAATCCTTTGACCCATTCATTCCCGCTTTTTCATTGCTAAATTTCCTTAATTTAACTATTCAAAATTACAGTCATTTCCACTTTTTTAATGCATTTCTTTATAAGATTTATCGACAGGACTTTTGCTCATATTTATTCAAATAAAATAAACAATTAAAAATCAATAACACCAACGGAATATTGATTAAAATCATTTTTTTCATCAATATACAAATAACCTTCTCGTTTACACTGTAAATCGCTATTTTATCGTGTATATGAATTCAATTGTGAGTTAAATGCTACTACATAGTCAACTCGGGACATACAGCCAAGTCATACTGCACGCTCCGGTTCACTCTCGATCACCGAAGTTAAGCAGCGTTGAAAGATTTCAATATTTAAATGTGTGACCGCTAAAACGAGTAGCTGGTACTGTAAGCAGTTTGAGGTCTGTGCGCCATATCCAAGCAAAGCTTAGTAAGTCGGTTAAAACTGTATGATATGGCTGACGAGGAGGCCTAGCATTCGCGACCGGGACTGATATACACCTCGAGACTCAGGGGGCAGTTCTCCCAGGTTCTAACCCTCCTCGAAGAGGCAAGGTTTATTGCCTGAGGCACTTCTTTTTAGATGAATGCCGACGGGGCCCAAAGCATTTTGGGGAATGCCAGGCGTGTCTAGGCTACAGCTCTGCTCACAGACCCACCTTAAAAAGACCTTGTGCCACATTCGCCCGTTTGATGGGGCGCGACAAATAACCTTGGCATTCGATCCGGGTAGTTTAGTTAATGATTATGCGCCTATTCCCAGAGTTCTTCTGTTCCAGGCAGTATTTTTCTTCACAAGGCTGAATTTATTGCTCGGTGTCTGAGTCATCCTAAAATGGGGACCAAACAATATTTTGTGACGGTCATGAATGAGTCTCAATTCGTACGTGACCCCACCTGCAATAAAATGACTTCATGTTAAATTTGACTTAATGGGAAGTCGGATAAATATCCGACGTTGTTAAAGTTAACAGTATTAATACATAAAACTAAACTCATGGAGAATGTGTGGTAAATAACTAATTGTCATATAGTTTCGGTTACAGTCAGATATATAATCTCCATTATGATAGCATAGATACTAATTGCTGACAATACTCCAAGTAAAAATACGAGCAAAACAACAGCGGTTCCCTATAGATCCCCTTAATTGAGTAGTAATGTACCTGTTCATTAATCATATGGGTGAGACCATTTAGCAACAATAAACATATCACTAAGAGAGATTGAAAAAAATATATAATTTTCCTTTGAGATTATGTGAACAATAGCTCTTCGTAGCTCAGCTGATAGAGCAATTATTGCGTTTAACCAGGCAAAGGGAAACTGAAGAAAGAAACAGAATATTTTTATAGCTGCACAAAATAATACCATAAGAACCAGTTAGATCAACGCAAAATTTGATCATGCAGAAGTGAGTTTCAATTTAAAATAAACAAATAAAAGCAGTTTTAAAAAATCAAAGAATAAAAATAAGCTGTACAAATTGATAATAATGAATATCATCGTAAGTAGTCCTGGACAAGGATTTTTGCATTTTACTTCACGTCAAAAGCGTTAGAAAAAACATGACTCTATCACTACTTTTCACCATAGCTATAGATAGATAGCTGGGGGGGGGGTTTCAGACTCGTAGATAGACAAACCAGTCTAGGAGAAGCAACAACTCTAAATTCAAAGTCGGAAGTGTGGGGCTAACAACTGTACCCGTGAAAATCCTACTTGCGACTGAAACTGTACCACCTTCACAGAGCTGGCTTGAATGCAACCCTTTGTTCTACAAGAAGTTTACAGGAACTAAAAACAGATGATGTTTCACATTTCATATCTCTCAAGAAATTAAAAGAAAACTTTTTCATGATTCCGAGCCTCACTGAGAGTTTATTTTTTATCATTGTCTCCTATACGTACTGTTCCTTACAGGTGTAGAATATCGATCCGATTGTAAAAGAAAAAAAATTAGGGCGAAATAACATGGCCGTGAAAATTAATAGAATACAAGATAATTTGTGTTCGAATGGTAAGTCCTGTCATCATCCCAGTTAGATAATGAACCATTCCATTTTAAATGTAAGGAAAGAAAATAAAGAAAAAGAATATGCTACTCGTCAAAGAGAAAAGGAAACCAAATAAGAAAGAAAGAAAGAAAGAAAGAAAGAAAGAAAGCTATAACGCGATACATCAGATGGTTAACATCTGCTTCCATTAAATGGAATGGAAGGAAAAAAAGAGGAAAAAGGAAAGAAGGAAAGATAGGAAGGAAAAAAATCGAAAGAGACGGATAGAAAGATGAAGTGCGAGAGAAATGTAAAAGAAAGAAATGAAAAATGCTTATTTTGAAAACCTATTTTAAAAGTTTACCGTTAATAGAAAAATACGTAATATTTCATAAATAATAATATCTTCCAAAAATCAACAAATTATACAATCCAAATAGAATATTCGGTAATTATTCATTAACAGATGAATTGAATATTAAATCCGAATTGGTCTAATTACTCTTATTCATTTATTTGTTTATTTGCAAAGAAATGAGTTGTGACAAATAATAAATAAATAATGATAATCTATAAAAGGATTCACAGAATTGTTTTTTTATATAAGACATAAAGACACGTTCTTTTTAATTGAATAAAATGTTCTCTTGTTTGTGCTTAAACGCAAAAAAATGCAGGAATAAAAAAGCAATAAAAAATAATTTTTGATTTTTACAAACTATACATTTTTGTACCTAATCTAATTAAATTAGATAAATGACATAGGAACAAAAAATAACGAAAATCTTTTTTTTTAATTTATCCATGAAAATAAAAAAATTCAAGATTTTAAAAAGTGAAATTTCCACAGATAATAATGAATATTATTGTTTCACTTTTACATATCTACTTCAGTTTTACATTTTAGTTCTAAAAGAAGTTGACAAAAGAAAATTTGAACTCTTTCAGCACAAAACATGTCAAAGAAAGAAAGAATGAAAGAAAGAAAACGAACAAAATAAAGATTAGAAAAGAAAAAGAGAAAAAATAAACAGAAGAAAGAAAGAAAGAAAGAAAGAAAGAGCAATGAGAGATTAGAAAAGAAAAAGAGAAAAAATAAACAGAAGAAAGAGCAATGTGAAAGAAAGAAAGAAAGAAAGAAAGAAAGAAAGAAAGAAAAGTAATGAAAGTAAGAAAGAGTTATGTAAAAGAAAGAAACAAACAAACACTGCTTCAGATGCTTAATGTCTGCTTCAATCAAATAAAATGGAAGGAAGAAAAAACATAATCGGAACCTTTTTGAAAATTAAGCCCAAACTTACCATATAGTCTAGTCGTAATGTTCACGTTTCCTTTCTGTAATATTATGCAATCCATGAGAATCTTCCTTTTTTAAAAAGTTGAAATCCAGTTTACAAGAATACTGGGCACATCCGAAACCAGCAGAAAAAATATTCAATAAAACGTGTGTTAAAGCCATTAAAGAACAACGAAATAAAGTCATCAGAAAAAAAAAAGAAAAACAAAATTAACGAAGTTGCTGGTTGTACCTTATAGATTAGCTCCGAGATCGTACCTTATTACTGGTACCATGTAACCCAATAAAACCTGTTGCATATCACGTGAAGGATAGATGGGCACTGCCAAGGAACCACTATTGCCCGGGGAGATGCTGCGAACGGAAATACCTACTATGGTACCTTCATTTTTATCAATCTTTGGTGACACAGTATTTGTTTTTTAGTGTCGTGGATTTTTAAAATACATATTCTAATTTATTTAATTATTTGGACTTTTAGTTGCAATTTTTACTCATTTTAAGCAAGTATGCCATTCATCTTATTTCTGTCATCAAAAACGCGTCAGCGTGCGTAAAAATTTGATTTTAAAACTGGAAGAAGCTTAAAGTCACATAACTAATCTGTTTTTATTATCTTTTGTTGAATTTTTGATGATACGGTAACAGGGAAAAGAAAACTTTAATCCCATTAGGTACATCCGTAGATTATTATTGGTGCACATGTGCACACCTGCAAAACGATTACTGCAGATCTCACTTTTATCACTTATAAATAAACAGGTAAACATTCCTGGGAGTATAGATACATACGAATGTGCATGTGAACTTATAAATTGAATCCAATGTATTTTATTTTAGTTCACTGCTGAGCAGTCCTTTTTAGACTGATGTGTAGAGTTAAAATTATGACGAATCACGTATCGAATATTCTGACTTCTTAAACAGAAACTGTTACTCACATACATAAACAGAGGTATATATATATATATATATATATATATATATATATATATATATATGTGTGTGTGTGTGTGTGTGTGTGTGTGTGTGTGTGTGTGTGTGTGTAAAGAAAGAAAATGTGAGAAAAAGACACAAAGAAAGAAAGAAAAAAGAAAGAAAGAAAGAAAGAAATTTATAGAGACAAGCACTGAGAGAGAGAGAGAGAGAGAGAGAGAGAGAGAGAGAGAGAGAGAAATAGCGGGTTTGTTCTTTCGGGGGAGTATGTGTGAGAGAAAAAGAAGAGTTTTGTCTGTCTTCAATGTTTTTCTTCGGATTCAATGTCTAAAATTCTTCTCTCGTTCAGTTCATAAAACAATCTCTTCTGTATGACATTGGCCGACGATAAACCCTGCCATCTAATCGCTACTTTAGCGTCTCCGGCTTCACCTTGAGTGTTCTCGGCTTTTCTTTCTTAAGCAATCATCAAATCCACTTCAAGACGGTCGCACCATTTGTCAAGAGCGATTAGGTTGTCGCAAAGAGAAATTTTACGCAGAAGATACTCTGTCGACAATACACCGGGCAGGGTGGTCGCTGGCAGACAAAACTTCCGGTCATGTCGTCGTGCTAGGACTTGCAGCGCGTGTGAAATGACCCTTTGAGTGGATTTCATGGAAATGTTGTTTCAAGAGGACAGAAATAGAAGAAATAGTAAGTTAAAAGGAAGTAATCTAAAAGAAAGAAAGAAAGAAAGAAAGAAAGAAAGAAAGAAAGAAAGAAAGAAAGAAAGAAAGAAAAATTAACGAAATGAAAGAAAGAAAAATTAACGAAAAGAAAGAAAGAAAAATTAACGAAAAGAAAGAAAGAAAGAAAGAAAGAGCAGTGTAAGAGAAGAAAAGTAAGAAAAAGACATTTTAAAAAACAAAAAAGAAATAGAAAAAAACAAAAAAACAAAAATGAAAAGCTAAGAAAAAGAGAAAGAAATGTGATAAACTACAGGCTACTTGACAAATTACCTCGTCACTGACATGCCATGGTGGTCGAAAAAAAAAAAGAGTAGGTAAGATAGCACTCATGCTTTATCTCCAGTAACTATGTTACATGACCAGGCAGTCGGTGTAAAAAGCTATCAGCCATATTATCAAACTTAAGATCTTTTTACTTGCCACACAGAAGACCATTTTATTTATTCACGCAAATATTCTTTATGGTATATCAACCCTTGTGGGTTACTTAATGCCAAATCCTGTTTATATACATCATCATCATCATCATCATGTCGTGCCGCTAGCACAGATTTTCCTAACATTCTCTCGCCACTCGTCTCTATCGTCCGGCAGGTCTTCCAGGCCAAAGCTGTTGTAGATAGGTTCTAGCTAGTCGTCCAACCCTTGCTTGTCCGTGTGAAGGGTTCCACAGGAGTACGTCACTTATGAATTCGTCCTTACATCTCCAGTTGTGTCCCGCATGTCTGGTTCGTCTAATTTGGATGGTTTTTGAGGTGGATGGTAGGTGGCCGTACAGTTGCTGTATTGTGGGATGTTGCCTCCAGAATTGTTCAATACAGCTCGCAGCATTCTTGCGTAATTGCCGTCAAGCTTTTTCTCTATTCTCTTCGTCAGCGTTCACGTGGTGCATCCATATAGCAGTATTGACACGACTGCTGCTTGGAGAAAATTGCTTTTTATTTTATCGGACAGGTCTGGCTTCGATATAACCGATACTCTATCGACAGCTGTCCATGCCATCTCTAGTTGCATGTTGATGTCATTTTTGGTAGATGAGACGCTGCTTCCGGGGTAGGTGAACTTGTCCACTTGTTTCAGAGAACCATTATGTCGCCTCTTTGATTAAAGCACAGGTTCTTTGTTCATATATATATATATATATACATATATACATGTTCTTTATATATATATATATATATATATATATACATGTATATATATATATATATATATATATATATATATATATACATGTTCTTTGTTCATATATATATATATATATATATATATATATATATGATTTGTGAGTGAATTGTTTGTAGGTAACGTCTTTTAAACAATTTGTTCGTACACATTTAAATGGTTTAAAGTATTGCTATTTAACATTACTAATTCTATCGATCAAATATTCCTGTGCAGTATAAATGATTTGCTCACAGTGGTATAGTTCCAAATAATCAATAATAATGATCATTAATAAATGATTGAACAGTTTTTTTACCGATAGATGGGACTGTAATAAGTACAACCAATCGGATCAGAGTGGACCAGTGAGTAAAGGCAATGAAGGGATACTCTATATTCCCCAAAGATCCAGGACAGGACACTTACCATCACATGCAGTTTAACGTCATACCCGTACACTTGTTGGCGGGAAATTTCCTTTTCATTCTGTGCAAAGACATAATCATCTAGATGACAAGTTCTTTTTTCTTGTACATTAACACTAAGCCGGTCGTCTGGACTGTATTAGGTGATCCGTTTGTATCTCAAAATTCTAGAGAATTTAATGCATCTCATTTTCTAGGGCGGATTCTAGTTAGTGCAAATATTATTTGGTTGTATGGTCAAGTTTAAATCTCTTGCACTATTCCCAGTGAATCACCTTTCCCAACCATTCGGATCTAGTCTTGTATTCCTTTTTGGTCATTTTGCTGCATTTGCTTATTATGTAATAAACCGTTTTGTCTCAGTCTCCATATAACCTACGCTTACTATTCTGCTGGGTTTTAGTAATTTTCGCTTTGATTTAATTTGTCCTTGTGGCATTATTTTGTGTTGCCATTAAAAGAGATTCAGTTTCTCAAGGTTTCACTGTCTTATCCATGTCCAAATCTTCTTGAGTTCAATCTCTCCAGTTTTTTGCTTGAAGTATCCGTACAGTTGTTTTGTTTTGTTTTTTATATTTTGTCTTTTGTTGTTTTGTTTTTTTCGTTTCCATTTTCTCATTTTACTAACTGCTGTAAGTAGCATTTCCTTGCTCTTTTAAGTATATTTTCCAAGTTCTCGAATTGTTGAATTTACACAATCTTCAATCCTAGCGCGTTCTTTTCTTTTTTCTTTTCTTGAAAAATATAATCTCTGTCATCTCTTAGGTGCAAGGCCTAGTGCATCGTTATTAATTTCTTTGTCCTTTGATCGAGTTGTGTGAGTTCCTCCTTTGTTCATTTTAAGAATGGTCCCGAGTATCTAACAAGGGGAACTGCCCAGATATTCATTCCTTTCGTTATTATTATTAATACTATTTTATGCCTGCAGAATTTTTCGCTCAAGCATTAGCTGATGGTCTTTCACTGGACTCTGAGTGACAGTAAGTCTCCTTAGGTCTCCAGGACTCTTCTCAGCTCTTAATAATGTTGTAGTCCGAATGGTCTCGACTCGTCCTCCGATTGCTAACACTTCCAAATACCTTTTCAAGCATTTACAGATCGTTTCAAGTGCACCAATCAAAATTGGTATCACAGTCACCTTCATGTTCCGCACCATTCTTAGTTCTCTGGGAAGTACTTGTCTCTCTTTTCGCTTTCTTTGATTTTCATTCTGGTCTGCCGGGATGACAAAATCCACTATACGGCAAATTCATTTTTTTAATTATCACCATGTCTAATCTCCTGTCCGAGATCAGGGGATCCGTTTGTATTTCAAAATTATTATTTCACACCTAGCGAGTTTTTTCTCCTCAGCTCTCCCGAACTCTTTTAAATATTCATGCCGATCTCAGCAGGTTTTGGCAGTGTCAATTCATCCACTGATCATCAGTTTCACCAGTTTCTTTTCTCGAGGGACTGATCCAAGTGCACCAGCAAAGACTGGTATTACTATCATTACTATGTTCCACAACATTTTTTGTTCAATGGCCCAAGTTCAGATATTTGTCCTTTTTTTCTTTCTTTTTTTTTTTGCTTTCGTAATTTTTTTTTTTAATTTTTTTTTTTTTTGTTTTCTTAATTTTTTTTGTGGGGGGGGGCTGCTTGAACAGATGACAAGTTTTTTTTCTCAATTATCAAAAAATAGGTTTTGTTTCAGGCTCGGATTGGGTGATTTGTTTGTATATCAAAACCCCGGGGAATTTTTTTTGCGTTTCACTTTTACGAGCTAGTCTCTTCAGCTATCCAGGGCCGTTCCAAGATATCAGCGATGCTCTCGTCTCTTTTCCATGTTCTTAGGGATTATTTAAAGGGCTTCTACCGTGGTTAGTCTTACTGTCACTTTCATGTTCCTTAACATTTTCAACTCTTTAGCAAAGACCCGATATATATCTAGTTTTTTAATTTCCTTTAATTTCACTTTGCGAAGTCCATTAAGTGACGAGTTCTTTTATGCTTGTTGACTTTTTCTCGTCAACAAGAAGAAAAGTACTTGTCAACTCATGTTTCTGATTGGGATTAGGAGATTCGCTTCGACTGTTATTACCTACCGAAAAGTGATTGTCAGCAGATCAGAGCTTTTATTCTCATCTCTCTCTCTCACTCTCTCTCTCTCTACCTACCAGCCTACCTACCAAACTACCTATCTTCCTCCACACACATTCTCTCTCTCTCTCTCTCTCTCTCTCTCTCTCTCTCTCTCTCTCTGTTCACCTTATTGGCTTAATAAGTAGAGTATTCGCCAATGATCTGGGAGACCGGGGTCATACAAAAGACTAAAAAATGGTACTTGATGCCGCCTTGCTTAACACACCATTATAAGGAAGGAATCAAGGGTAAAGTGGAGCAATCCAGGGAATGGAGTAGCGCCCTATCCTACACCTCAGTGAGGTAGCTATTGAAAAGGGAGCCTTCGGGTCACCCTCAACGATGGCCGCCAACTTTACTTTTACTATATATATATATGTGTGTGTGTGTGTTGTAAACCACCTCTGACAATCATGTATCTCTCTCTCTCTCTCTCTCTCTCTCTCTCTTTCAACCTCTCTCTCTCTCTACCAACCTATCTACCTATCTTCCTCCACACACACCATACACACACATTCTCTCTCTCTTCATATATATATATGTGTGTGTGTGTGTTTATATATATATATATATATTTGTGTGTGTGTGTGTGTTTTGTTAACTCTCCTCTGGCAATCATACATCTCTTTCTCTCTCTCTCTCTCTCTCTCTCTCTCTCTCTGCTTATATATATGTGCGTGCGTATCTTTGTGTGTGTGTGTGTGTTGTTAACCCTCTTCTGATAATCATACATATTTCTCTGACTCCTTCCCTCTCTCTCTCTCTCTCTCTCTCTCTCTCTCTGCATATTTATATGTACAAGTGAGCGTGCGTGTATTTCTGTGTCTGCGTTTGTATATGTGGTGTGTGGGGAATGTTTGCGATTTGATAAGTGTAGCTAAATTTATTTTAGGAAAACCTAAAATTTAAGAATATTATTCGGTCCTCTTCGGTCAGTCATGCATATTTTTTAACTTCCATATATTTACATTTACATATACCAAGATATAATATCTATCCATATATATATATATATATATAATGTTAATTCATATATATATATAATATTTACTTTTATATATATATATATATATATGTGTGTGTGTGTGTGTGTGTGTGTGTGTGTGTGTGTGTGTGTGTGTGTGTGTGTGTGTGTGTGTGTGTGTGTGTGATATTTACTCATTAAAAATTCTGTAAAAATGGTGCAGAGTTATAAAATCGTACACCTGAACGTTTTATTTTTTGTTCCTTGTGGTTTGAATTTCTAAGAGGAAAGAACTCTACTGTTTTATTTTTAAACTAGTTCTGTTTCTTGCTATTACCTCACTCCCAGACCTTCATCCAGCAACCTATCCTCAGTTTTAAACATGATATTTTATCCAAATGATGTATGCCGTTTATTCTTCTTTCTAGTGATTTTTCCGAACATTTTTACTCGTAACTGCTTTTTTTATTGAACTTAGCCCTCAAGTCTGCATACACCTATACTTTCTGTTGAAGAGAGTGAATTAATAGTCGCAGACAACGAACAGAAAAGAAGCTTAGGTGTCAATATTGTCCACAAATCAATCCTTTTTATAATTCTCAAATGGAATTCCTTTTTAGCATTTTTATTTAACAAATATTATTAAATAACAAAAAACAGCGTTACTTTATGTAAGCGCTCTTCTTCCAATAATAATCTTTAATCTCGATGTTTTTTAAATTAGCGTTACTGTTATGGCCATAGGAAATTGAATCCGTGACCAGTGTTCAAGTCTTGGACGAGGATGTTTGCATTTTATTTCGTGCTAATGTCATCTATCGATATGTTCTTTCCCCAGTTATGGGTAAATAGTAAGGTAGGGTTAGGGTTAGACAACCAGTCAAGGTGAGGGAAAATTCTGAATTCAAACCAGCTTTAATCTGCTTTAAAATTAACCTTGTCACATCCTGCTTAAGGTGGAGGGGTTGGGTAAGTACATAGGTAGGAGGCATGTGGCGTAAGGAAGGGTAATCGGTGTCTCTAGTTCAAAACATGGACGATACTGCGTTTCACATCGCGTTAATACCCTTCGAGAAATACATGAATCTATATATTTCCCCCTTCTTGTTGCTATCGGCATATAGTCGGGAAGACTGATACAGCAATCAGTGCTGGAGAAATGTAATATTACGGACGGGCGCTGTCGTCAATCAGTGAAGGTGTCACGAGACTAGCGCGTGCGGGCAGAATGACCTGCAAAGTTTGACGTGATTTTAAAAGAATCACAGATGAATTATCACGTGTTTCACGACAGTTTCACTGGTGACATCGAACATTCGGGGATCTTCGATTTGTCTCCCAAAATCTCTATATAAGAAAACAAGTCACGAGATTTTGGGAGAGTTGAAGGCAGCTTTCAAAACAGGCGCGTCGAAAGGTTCCGAGGCCCCGACCCGTGCTACCCAGTCTGCTACGACCTATCTGTCAGGCGGGTGTCAACAACCAGCTCTTACCCACACCGCCGTCACCACCAAGAGGAAGGGAGAAGAAGAACGTAACTAAAATGAACTTTTCGAGTTGCAACGATCATAGCCCTAAGTGAATGATAAACGACTGCTATATTTTCTTCCGTTACCTTCGAGTTTGAGTATTTCTTTTTCTGCGGACTTCTTTCTTTACAGCACAACACGTTGGTCCTATGTTACAGAAAGAAAATTTTGAATTTACACCGGCTTTACTCCGCTTTAAAAAATCGACCTTGTGTCCGATCATGATGGTGGTGAAGGGGTGGGGTAAATATATTTGCAATATGTCTGCAAAAGAAGGTGAAAACCACGAGTTGAGTTTCAAACAGAATTTGAACTTTTACAGTTTTTTCAAAAATCTGTTAAAGGTATTGACTAGAACGATACTGAATTTTGTCGAAAAACACTCGAGGTTTATTATGAAGGCTTTTGGCGCCACCATATTCACTCAGGATCCCCAAAACTATAGCTATTCAGAAGGAATTTTGTTTGATTGAATTAAGCAAAACCAATTCTGTTATTTTGGAACGTTTCAGGAAATAACCACCGACTAGACAATCCATCTATGGATTGTCTACGGATATGGCTCTAGAAATTTGAAACAACAGGATGTTTGTATTAAGTTAAAATTCCTGATAGATTATATGTATTCGAAAACAATTTTGTTGCTATTATAAACAACAGAAATCTACAAAGACAGATGAAGAATTAAAAATTCCACACCAAAATGTTTGGAAAAATTTTCGGAAACGTTTGAAAATATTCCAAAGTGTAGTTGCTGCAAATGTGAAGTAACCTTCATCCTATCACCCTCCAAAAAGCTAACGCAAAAAAAGCAAAAAGAGGCGTAAAAAAGATAAAAACGATTCCTGTTTTGAATTACAAGCAAGAGCTTATTGTCAAATGGTAAGCATCTAAGCGTGAAATCAGAGGGCGTTTCCCATTAAATAATGATTAGCAAGTTATACAAAAAAAAAACGCAGCTAGTGAGTATGATTTTCATGTACTTTTATGCTACTGTCAAAATAAGCTGGGCTTAGTATATAGAACCACTAACATATACTAGTTGTTGTCACCAGGTGTTCTACCATATAAAGAACCACAGAGGAATAGTGATTTTACCAGGTGTTCTACCATGTATGGACTCACTGACGTATAGTGGTTATTCTCATATGATATTCTTCTGTCTATAGAACCACTGATGTATTATGGTTACTCTCATAGGTTGTTCTACCATGTGTAGAACCTCTGACGTATAATAATTATTCTCATAGGATGTTCTACTATATGTAGAACCACTGACGTATAGTGGTTGTTGTCACTAGGTGTTCTACCATATATAGAATAACTAGCATATTGTAGTTGTTTTCATCATGTGTTCTACCATAAATATAATCACTGACGTATAGTGATTATTCTCATAGGATGTTCTATTATATATAGAACCCCGAACATGTTTGTTGTCACCTGGTGTTCTACTGTGGCAGTACACCCGCTCTCACCAAACACTGGGGTGGTTCCGCCTTCAATCCGCTGACCGTTCTACTTGGCCGGCTATGTCTTCGGATGACATGACTAATCGCTATCTGCCTACGTTGTGCTTTTGATCCAGACAACAGATCAATCGCCAATCGGAGTCGCTAGTCGATGAGACTGCACAATTGAGAAAGCCAAAAAGTCAACGCCAACAAACAGAGAACAAAACAAGACTTGTAACTATTATAACATTTACTAAAAGAAGTATCTAAAAATGGTACATATAGTCACCCATCCCAGAGGTTGGGAATTTATAGTCAGAGACCCAGTTCACAAATGAACAGTCAGTCACTTTAACAGCAGTTAAAGTCAGGCCCAATGCCTCTCAATTTATCATATACGTTTTAGGCTTTTCTGTTCTCTCTTTCTATAGTCTGGCATAAAACAATCTCAATCGTGTTTGTTTTCCTTTCTCAATCTTTAGCTCTTGGTTTCTCTCGGTTCTCTTATAGTCTGATACAAGGTGATTTCAAGTAGTATATTATTTCACAAGTGTCGTATTATGTTAGGCTTCGCTTCTTTCAAAATATATTGTTAGGCTTTCTTCGCTTTCATAACCAGGGCAGTCTTGTACAAGGTAAAAAATTTCAGATTATCGTGGAAACTGCTGGTTTGTGTTCTATCAGGCGAGGGACAAAACCCTTTGCTTTTCCGTATATTTCTCATCTGAGATTGGCGGGTCGGTGAAGTTATTGACAATACCAATTTTCTACTTATTTAGATTTCGATAAGTATTTTCACCCTTTCGACTCAGCCGCCTTCTAATTCCCTCTCACCACCACCCAAAAGGGACTGTCTTCTCCAATTTGTAATTACTACAAATTTATGCTGGCATAAATAGTATCGGAAATGTTTTTTAAAAAGAAATGTTCTCATTTGAAATTCAAAAAAGAAAATTATTCCGAATTTTCGTTCCCAGACAGCCACCTAGGTGATGGACGGCCTTAGCCTTGAGCTGAACTCCCTTTTCTGATTTTCGCTTCACACTGTTTCGTAAACATTATGATTCGCCTACATTAAAACAATATATTTTTTCTTTCTTATCAAATAATACGTTTTGAAGATATATACTTCTCCTCAAAATCAATCTCCACCAACCTACATATTCTTATGAAGTGTCTTATTCTTCTATAATCCAAATCTGTCGAAACTTCTATTTTGGTAAATAGTTTTATCCGACCAGGTCCCTGACTTCTTTGGTTTACACTACCATTTATAAAAGCACTGATGCATTGTGGTTATTTTCACTTGGTTTGCTACCATTCTGAACATAAACTCTGAAATACGTATTAATGGATAAATTTTCTCCGGGTATCTATCTTAATAAAAACAAATAAACTGATATTTTACCATCCAAATATCTAAAAGAAATTTCTTGAAATTACAGAGATTGACTTCCTTAAAAAATCATTTCCACATTTTTTCATTAATAAGTCTACGTACACACCAAATCCATTCGCTCATCTTTCGACACTTGTTTTTATCTCTCTCTCTTATTATTCCACCATGTGCCCACAGCCATATCTTGAAATATTCGCAAGTTGTTCGGGGATGATACCACACATACAGATATGGGCCGTATTATCACCTAACAACTAACGACTATTTCATAAGAGAAAATAGAAAAAATATTAGTTTTAATAAACTTAACATCTGAGAGTGAATTATTCACCTAGCACACCAGAATATGCACCTCTAATAACAACACATCCGCTTATAAACTAGTAAATATAACTTGAAAGAATGTCTTAATACAGATATTTGTACATGTACATGCATGACTGCACATGTTTGGGGTTTTATATGTATAACAGAGTATATAAATATCAGATAACTTAAATCTGTTTTTATGCGTTTCTCTTTTTTTGAATTAAGTTTCATGTTTGAAATTCATCTAAAAACACGTCCCTGCACTAAAAGTATCAACATCATCATTATCAATTGCAGTTGCATCTGTGGTAACTATGATGACCCCAACACTGGACAAAAACCTTTTTCTCAATTGCTTCTCTAATGGCCTTGATTGTGTTAGCTTCTGACATTACCATTTCCATTGGTCTTTCTGTGATTCTGAATTTGGTTTCTAGGGATTTCAGTGGTTTTCACTGATCACAACCTTATGTTAAAGCTGCTGTCGTATCCTTGATATGACATTAAACCATCTGATGGTGAGGCTTGATGATTTAGGGAATGTGGAGTACCCTTTCATTGCCATTGCCTCCTGATACACTCTGACCCTGAGTGGTAGCACCTGATAGGGTCCTATTTCTGAGTCAAATAGTACTGTTTGACATTTAAACTGCTTACAAACAAATGAAATTCTAAATTGAACTGTTAGAAATAGAATTCTTTGATCATTTAATTGTGTGTAAACAAATGACTGATGTTAAATTGAATTGTTAGTGATACATAGCAATACTTGGAACCATTTAATTCTATGCAAACGAATAAATAATGTTGAACAAAAAAATTAGTGTTCAATAGCAATACTTGAAACTCTCTGCATCTGAATATAATTATTGATATAACACAGCAATACTTGGAACCATTAAATGTATGCAAATGAATGAATAGTGTTGAAATAGAATAATTAGTGCTAAATAACAAAACCTGTAACCACTTTACGGTCTGCAAACAAGACTAGAATTGAATAGAATTATAAGTGATTGATAGCAATAATTGAAACCATTTAACTGTGTAGAAATAATAGCAATATTAGATTGCAAACAAATTAGTTCTTACTCATTTAAAAATCAAATTACCTACAAACTACTCACTTACAAATCATATATATATGTTTATTTAAATGTGTGCAAACAAATGACTGATGTTAAATTGTTAAAACATTTAACTGCGTGCAAACAAATGATTATTAGTAAATGAAATAATTTGTGTTAGATATACTTGAAACCATTTACCTGTGTACCAAAAAAATGAGCTGAGGCTCGTTTTAAAATGTTATCAAGAAAATATTTACAAATTATGTATTTAATGAAGATGTATAAAGAGGATTTGGCATTAAATAACCCACAACGGTTGATATGCCATAAACCCCAACTAAACCAATCAAACTGAAGTTGCTATCATATTATGATTGTATATTTTATGCATATTGATAAGATGCCTATCTCTGTGTCTCTATTTTTATTAAATGACGTAAAGCGCATTTGTGTTTCATTTTGTCTCTCTAATTCTATCAGTTTTAAGTAGTTGCATTCTAAAAATATAAATATCCGTTAATATGTCTCGTAACTTGTTTTATACGCAAGATAGTTTATTTTTCATCATGAAATACAGAGAAAAATTCACTGCTTCATGATTTTCTGAACTTAACGTAATACTCAATACAACGTAATACTTAATACAACATAGTCATGAAAAAAATACGAACTAGTTTAGACACCAAAAGCGGACCGATTTTTCAAAAGTTCCCAAATAATTAGCCATTATCTGATTTTAATAAATTTTTTCGATCGTTTAGTAAAAAAGGTTGAAATTCATTTTGAAAGAATTTTCTATTTAGAATTTTAGAATCAACCTTTTTTATTTTTCGGTTTCTTTTTTTTTTTTTTTTTTTTTTTTATGTGTCAAAATCTCATGATTAATTTAAATATTTTTGTAAAATTAACAATATGTAAGAGAATATTTTAACAAGATAATTCATTGGATAAATACATTTAATTTTACCTTTTTAAAAAAATAAGATGATAGATCTTCGGAAACGGTAGTCTTACTTTGAGAACTTTACAAACAGAGAAATTAAAACAAATATTGCTCTTCATTAAACAATTTTTCACGTACGTACGAACGTACGTATTTATTTTTGTTGTTGGTAGTGATAGTTCCGAGGGGCAATAGTTATCGTCGTAGGAAATGGACAGGGTGACCCGAATTCAAATCCTGGATCAGGCCATTTGCATCCGTTGGAAAGGTGTGACTCCAACTATGGGCTAATAGCAGAGTGTAAACAAGGCTCTTTAACCTTTGTATAGCAACAGGTCTAATTGAAGAAAATCTATGAAACTCCACTTAAAAATCTTTTAAACTCCACTTAAAAATTGACATTATGTCACATCCTGCTTGTGGGGTGGGGATGGTAAATACAAATTTACTTTTTGTTTTTTTTATTTTTGGTCGTTTTTTTCTTGTTTCTTTGTCGGGTATTTTACTCTGAATGTGGTCAGCAAAAAAAAGAAAAAAGAAAAAGAAATGTTATTCACATTTATCTTTTGAGATATTTTCCAAATTGATAATTCTTTAAAAATTCTTTTATTGATTTAAAAAGACTGAGATTTTGTAGCAATAAGTACATTTGACTAAATGGTGAAATAATATTTCGTCCAACTATTCTTATAAATCTTTATTTTTCCGTATATCATTTTTCATTTGTCGATATTTTTGGTATGGAAGTCTGACTTCTAAATCCTTTAAAGAACAATAAACCTCTTCAACCAATGTGTTTTTCGTTTACTGTGAAAAAGTTGTCTGTGTAAAGTTTTTGTATATTACTTCAAGTTTTTATTTATTTTTGCAATTAATGCTTTCCTTTTTCTTAATTTAATTCAAAATATAGGAGTTTAGGAGTATCATCTCATCATTAAATGGCAAGACTCGGTAGCAATATCTCATCTACTGAAAACGATGACAACATAAACATAGGAAATGCATGGACAGCTATTGACAGGTTAACGAAAAAATAGGAACCGGATCTCTGATAAAATAAAACGGGGACTCTTTCATGCTGTAGCCGTGTAAGCCCTACTGTATGGCTGCACCACTTGTACTCTTATAATGCTTGGAGAAAAAGCTATTCGCGACAAATCCTGGAAGCAGTAACACACACTCAAACTGTACGGCTACTTAAGTCTCATTTCACCAATTATTTGGTTCGGTTTCTTTGTTTAATGGCATGCCAACCTTTGTATGTTGTTTAATGAAAAAGCTGTCCTAACTCATGATACTAACTCATACCGAGGGTAATAAGGAAGTAATACCCTTTCCTAAGCGTATTACTCTGAAAGTGAACGTAATTGCGCAACTGGAGTTTGAACTCGTTTACTTCAGAACCGCAGTCTAGCATTTTAACCATTATCCCTTGGAGGCTAACCCACAAATCATACACATGAGATGAACAAGATATGCTGGGAAACTGCTGGAGAAGTAAAGACGAATTAATTTTGATTTTAGTAAACAAAACAGTTGCACAGAGCTAGGTCTGGTGAGAATGAAACATGTTCACTTATGTGATCCTGTGTTTCGCGAAAACATTTTCTTCCAAAAATATCGATATTTCGTCCTTTTTTAAAAAATTTGCTTTGACTTATCTAGAAAGCAATCTGGGCATTTTGAAAACATCGCTTAATCATATGACTTCCTCAGTAGTACATATTTCTTCATTTAAAATTCAAGCTTCAATCTTGATACCTTTTGATCAGAATCTTGAATATCGTTTAACTATTTTTTCTTTCATGCTCGTATGTTATTGATTGTCGTCAAATAACGTTTGACAAGCAAGTCTCGAAAAACATTATCACTTTAGAGATTCCGATTCTCGCAGGGTCCACCATAACAAAGGCTTTGTTTCAGATTAAGATAGATAGATAGATAGATAGATAGATAGATAGATAGATAGGTTGGTTTGTTGGTTGCTTGGCATTTTATGGTATATCAACCTTTACAGGTTATTTATTGGGAAATCCTGTTTATACGTATATCTTAAATATGTATATGATTTGTAAACAAATTGTTTGTTGGTAACATTTCAAAGCCAGAGCCTATTCATTTTAGGTCATTTAATGTCAAATCCTGTTCATACATATGTATAAGATATATATGATTTGTGAACACATTTTGTAAATAACATTCTCATATGAACCTGAGATCTTTTTTACTCACAGTTAAATGGTTTCAAATATTCTTATATTAGTTGACGACCGTAGTCGAGGGCGATCCGAAGGCTCCCTTTTCAATAGCTACTACACAAAGGTGTTGGGGAGGACACTACTTCTTTCCCTGGATTGCTCCTCTTTACCTTTGATAATGCTTTACCTTATAATGCTGAGTGTTAAGCAAGGAAACACCAAGTACCATTTTTTGAGTCTTTGGTATGAATCGACCTGGGATTGAACCCCAGATCTCCCAGGCGTCACAATTTAATATCAGTGATTTGTTTGCACACAGTTTATTCTATTCAACCCATAAATAGGACCTTATCAGGTGCTACCACTCCGGTTCAGAGTGGACCTGAAAGCAATGGTAATGAAATGGTACTCCACATTCCCCAAATCTCCAAGACTGGAACCTCATCCTCAGATGGTTTAATGTCGTATCAGGACACTCGTTAGGGAGTCTTACCTATCTGAAGAGATGCAATAGGTACTATTTACCAACCCCTCCGCTCGGGCAGGATATGACACAAGGTCAATTTTTAAGCGGAGTTTAACAGGTTTGAATTCAGAGTTTTCCTTCTCCTAGACTAGTTGCCTCACCAAGGCTGAAGAACCTAGTCCGTCCTACTATTTACCCATAGCTGGAAGGAGAATAAGGGGGTTCATACCTTTCCCAAGGGTATTTGCCCGAAAGTGAACGTAATAGCGCGACTGGAGTACGAACTCGCGTACTACGATTCCGCAGTTCATCGCTTTGACCATTACACCACGAGGACACCCCAAATGAAGAGATGCAATAGGTGAATTCTACATCCCCAGCCTATTTGTTTGCACACATTTAAACGGTATTACTATGTGATACAGTTCAACATCAACCGTTTGCTTGTACAATGGTTAAATAGTTCTATTTGACCCAGAAATTAGACCCTAACAGATACTACTACTCTCCTACCCACCTCTCTCCCTATCTCTCTCTCTCTCTATATATATATATATATATATGTGTGTGTGTGTGTGTGTGTATAGATATAAGGTAGGAAAAAACAAATTCAGCGGTTGTATTTATCTATATATGAATATATCCCCAGAATATCTTCTTTTTCATGTTTTATTTTTATATACTGTCGGATTTATTTTCATTTTCCTTATATATATAAGTATATGTGTGTGTGTGTGTGTGTGTGTGTGTGTGTGTGTGTGTGTGTGTGTGTGTGTGTGTGTGTGTGTGTGTGTGTGTGTGCAACAGCCAAAAATGGCCAATCATAGTAATATTTTTATTAGAGTAATACACTTAAAATGCACGAATAAATAGAATAATTTCCAGCCCACTTAGCAAACGAATGATGATTTTGCGTTTTTGCAATTCAGCTAAAGCAGTTAATGCGTTTAGCTATGCGCCTCCAAGGCAGAGGGAATATGAGTTGGAATCCCACCGAGATCTTATCCTTTATTTTTTCTGATCCCAGCTTTTTCCTCGTTGCTGTAGACTGGCGGCTTGAGTGAATTGTGAAAAAAGAGAGAGCACGAAGAAAAGAAGAAAACGAATTAAAAACAAGTAAATAAAGAAAATAAAAAGGATAGGGAGTGGAGGGAGGTTGTAAGTGAATAATGAAAGAGAGGGCGAGTGTGAGGTCAGTGAAGGAGATAAAAGGTTACCGCTAAACTTTATAATCTCTGGGTGGAAAGGCCGATTACAGACCTCACCCATACCCTAACCCTCAACTAGAGATAAGAAGTGTCCTGGAGCAAACCAATAGTGGGGTTGTGTGGTACTTAACCCGCACAGTTGACGACTTGGCGACGTAAGTATCGAATTCTAAAATCAGTCACTTAAGTGATAAATTAGTTTCTGTCTATTTTGTAAAAGACAGTGAAGTAATCCGCCTCTTCTCGACAAATGATAAACGTTAGTTCATTTGTCAGTCTATTGAAAAGGCTCTTTTATAATCTGACACTGAGTTCATTTGTCATATTTGTGAAAAGCTGACAAAACCATTAGAACCACCCACGACGTTTATCCAGGTTTTTTGTTGTTGCTATTTTTTTTTTTTTACTGTGTATAGGTTGATTTTAAATAGCATCGCGAAAGCCCTTTTTCATTGTTATTTCAGATTGCGTACATAAAAAAGAGAACTAAACGATAATATTTATTTTAGTACATGACATTTTAAGCAGGTTCTTATGGTATCTGTACCTTTGTTTGTTTGTTTGTTTGTTCAATATATTTCTTAGAAACATGACCACTTCATATAAATATCTCTCTTATTTACAGCAAATTCGCAGTTTCCGAGCAAGTTCTTCGAAATTTCATTTCAATCACGCTTTTTATTCTCTTATTTGAGAAATGTCTTTCCTTCCTTTATAACAACTCTGCTTAAAACTAATCGTTGTATCAAAACCCATGTATACTATGATTTTCATATACGTATGAAAATGGTTAGATTTCTTGGTTAGGCACATGTAATTAAAAATAATAACTAAAGATAAAATAGAACAATTATAACAGCAGATTGTAATAAGATTTGGAACGAAAAGAATATTTGTTCTGACCGTAGATCAAAGCAATGTAGCAATCTTTCATCGCGATTTGAACAGTCTCGCCGAATTAGCGATATCTCCACCTCTCCAGCGTATTGATTTTTTTTCCAAAAGCAGATCTATTGGCCACAACGAAGAAGGAAAAGAAACAAAAACGAATTCTGAGGAAATAATTCTTGTTTCTTTATTTGCTACTCGTATCTTTCCCAATCGGAGGGTAAGTGTTTCACCTCCCAACATGGAACTGTGTGATGTTCCCTCGCTATCATGATAATTCGATTCTGTCAAGTTCGAACTCTAATGATTTGTTTAACCACAGTCCGGTAGCATAACCTATCACTGCCTTGGACTGGAGATTGTCAGTTTCCTGATTGCTTCTTTACATACATAAGTCCTTGCCGGAAAATAACCCCCATATCTCGCGTACGAACCTTCCAACAATTAAGTACTTAAAAATTGTTCCATTATCTACTGACCACTAACCAGACAAGATTTTAGCTTATCATCATCATCATCGCACGGACCCCCTCTCTCTCTCTCTCTTTTTATCTCCCTCTCTCTCTCTCTCTCTCCATCTGTCCCTAAGGTTCATTGCCTCTTGCTGCCTATCTTGACTGCATCCGTACTAAGCTGATAAATGTAAGTATTTGCTTGTACGCCAACACTGGTGTGTCATTAGGACAGGAAACCTAAGGGACAACTAAGCGGTTTCAGTACTACTGTAGGGTTGCACCACCCTGGCTCTGGGAGAAAAAGCTTGATGGGAACTACACGAATGCTATGTGCTGTTTTGAACAAATACAGGAAGCAACAACCCACAAAACAGTAAATGTACGGCCACTTGCCCCCAATCTCACAAATCATTCGAATCAGACGAACATAACAATAAAGAAAAACTCATAAGCGACGTTTCTCTTACAGACTCGTACATATGGACACACCAATGCTGGCTGACCAGCAAGGACTTGCTTACAACAGATCTGTACTGAAGCTGTATGCTGTCTAGAAGACCTGCCTAGAGTGATGGATGAATGGTTAGAGAGAATCAGTGAACTCCTTGCTTATCAGCACGATGATGAGGAGAAACAAAATTATTTTTAAAAAAAGACACACGCATCTTCCAATGGATATTTCTCTGTAATGGCGTAAAACACATTAGTTTTGACTATGCTGAGGCATGTAAAAAATTAATTACGAGGATCATTAAATAAGTTTCCTGACTTTTTTCGTATGAGCACTTTTATTGATAGTACACACATGGAAACTCTTGTCCCCTTCGAAGTAATCTCCTCCGGCTGCAATGCACTTGTTGTACCGTTCCAACATCTTCTGGAAGGCCTCATGGAAGTCCTCTTGTGTGAGTGTGTCAATGACCTTCGTCACAGCCTCTTTCATTTTCTCAATTGTCTCATAACGACAGCCTCTGAGCTTAGAAAATAACCAAAAGTCACAGGGAGCAAGGTCTGGACTATTGAATGCACCACGTACATTGTACTTGTGTACAATATGCACCCTTACTTTTTGAGAAAAATCTGGAAAAATAGTTCGTCTTATATACAAATAATAATTCTAAATCTCGTCAAAAAAATAAAACAAAGACAAACATTTTCGTCAGATGAAGGAGAATTTTGTATAGTGAAACTAAAAAAGTAAAAATCTGAAAAATAGTTTGTACCCATCATAAAGAGTATACTTGAAACAGTGCTGAAAAGACTATTCGAACACAGGAAGAACAGGAAACCTAATGGACAACTGAAAAAAGTGCTGGAGTACTGGAGGTTATTAGACCATCGTTAGAGTCTTGAAATGGTACAAAAATAACGCCATAAAGATCAATTATATTAAAGCGAAAATAGATAAGACGCAATAGAACAGCAAATGTAGGTCATGTAGTGATAGAGACGAAACGATTGACCACATAAGAATCGAATGCAGCAAATTAGCCCAAAAAGAGTATAAGACGAGACACGACTGGGAATTGCCCGAGAAGTTGAAATTTGACCATACTACCAAATGGTATATACACAAACCAGAATCCGTCCTGGAGAATGAGACACACAAAATTCTCAGGGAATTTGAGATACAAACAGATCACCAAATCCCGGCCAGAAGAGTAGACCTAGAGAAAGTTTACAAGAAAAACCCTGCTGAACCGTGGACTTCACCGTCAAAGAAAACGAAAAGAGAGATGAGTACTTAGATCTTGCCAAGAAATAAACAAGCTATGGAACATGAAGGTGAGGGTGATACCAATTGTAATTGGTGCACTTGAAAGGATCCCCAAAGGTTCAATAAGGGAGCTGGAAGAGTTGAAAATCAGAGGATGAGCCAAGACCATCCAAACTACAGCATTGTTAAGATCGGCCATAATACTGAAAAGAGTCTTGGAGACTTGAAGTGACTTGCTGTCACTCAGACTCCAATGAAAGACCATTAGCAAACACCGGTGTGAAAAACTCACAAGAAGATAATAATAATAATAATAATAATAATAATCGTAAACTGGTTAATAAGGTTTGTTCCATAACTTTTATTGCTCTCGAGCTAGGTCAAGGGATTTATCTAGTTTTCCTATTTCTTCTGTGGTCAGCTAAAACATCAAAATCTACAAATTGGCAAGCTTTTTCCTTTTATTAAGCAGAGCTAGATCTGGGCTTCTGGCCTGAATAAAGTGATCCCTTTGTTTTTCAAAGTTCCGGAGAATTGTATGCATCTTATTTTCCAAGAAGATTCTATTTGTGCTTGTACTATTGTAAGTATTGTCAAATTTCAACCTTTTGCACAATTCCAAATGAATCACATTTCCCAATCAGTCATCCTTTCATTTGTACTCCTTCTTTGTCAGCTGCCTTTGTTTACCATTATAATTTTTACTTGATGCGAGTTTTTCACGCCCTTTTTAATTGACAGTTTTTCACTGAAGTCTAAATGACAACAAAGCTCTCCGGGGCTCTTCAAAGTATTCTTTGCCCAGTCAGCTGACTGTATCTCTGCAGAGTATGACCCCACCCGAGTTTGCTGGATATGACATTAAACAATCTGATGGTGAAACTCCTGTAATGCTGGAGCTTTGGGGAATGCGGATCACCCATTCACTATCATCGCTCCCAGGTCAACTCTAGCCAGGTGTAGTAGCACCTGATAGGGTCATACCTATGGGTCAAATAAAACTGTTTGACATTTAAACTGGGTGCCAACAAATGTCATGCTAAACTGAATTGCTTGAAACAGAACTGTTATCATTTAACTGTGGGTAAACAAATGACTGAGGTTTAATTGAATCGTAAGTGATACATTGCAATACTTGGAACTATTTAACGTTGTTGACTTGTGTTCACAAATCGTATATATCTAAGATACATAGATAGAAAGCGGATTTGGCATCAAATAACCTACAATGGTTGATATGCCATAAAACCAAACCAAATCAAACCAAATCTAAGTATTCTAGTTGACTCCAGCAGGGTTGTAGTGTAGATTATCTCGATTATTCCTCTAATTTCCGCTTACTCCAGCCTCTTTTCCAGTTTTGGTTTGGTTTCTTCGTTTAATGGCATAACAAACTTCGTGGGTTATTTAATGCCAAATCTATCTTTGTAGAAGAATAGCAGTGATAACTCATAGCTGGTCGGTGGATAAAAAAGTTCATACTTTTCTAAAGAGTATTAGTCAGAAAGTGAACGTAATAGCGTGACTTGAGTTCGAACTCTCCTCTGGGACTCCTCTCTCTTCCATGTCTTCGAAGGATACTAAATACAATAGATATCACTCTCACCTTCACGTTACACGGCTTTTTCAGCTCTCAAGCAAAATCCAGGTATCTGTCAACCTTTTTGTTTTGTTTTTCTGTTGTTTTATTTCTTTTAGATTCATTGTTACTGCTCTCTGTTAATGTCGAAGTATTTGTCTATATTTTCACTCCATGGTCCTCTGGAGTGGCAAAGTTCACTCGATAACAAGATCCTTTCTTCTTATTAATCAACACTCGGTCTGGTCTTCTGGCCGGCATTAGGTGGTCCATTTTTATCTCAAAGTCTCAGAGAAGTTGATCCGTTAGATCGTATAGAGCAGATGTCTAACTGAAAACCAAAGAAATCAATATTATTACTCTGCCATAGTATCATAACGATTTTTTCTGGCAATCGGAAAATCATTATTAAAACTGTGTTGTGTTTACATTTGAAGTACAAACAGTAGTCACCAATGGTTATCAACGCTGACTACTCGACGATGTTTAATTGATAAGTGATGAGGCTACAGTTCTGAAGTTTTGGGAAGTGTTATCCATTCGTTCCCATTACAATTAGTTACAATCTTTCACTGAGTGATAGAACCTGTCAGGTTCCTACTTATGAATCAAATAGAAAAGTGTTTAAAATTGTTTGTATTGAATGGCAATAACTGAAACTGTATGAAGACAAATTATTATAATTATTATTATTATTATTATTATTCACTCATTAGAGATTTTCACATCAGCGTTAGCCGATAGTTTTTCACTGGAGTCTGAGGGACAGCAAGTCTCCTCAATTCTCCAGGACTTTTCTTAGTATTCTGGCCGTTCTCAACACTGCTGTCATTTGGATGGTCTCCACTCGTCCGCCAACTTCCGAGTGTGTACAAACTATTACGATTAGAAAGAAATACTTGAAACCAAAGTGTCTAAATTATTAGTGTTAAGAATAGTTACTTGAAATTACAATTATTTACCAAATTACTATACGTTATTTTCAACCATATCAATTGCTTCCAAAAATTATTGGCTTTGGTATTAAATATCCTAGTAAGAGTTGACAAACCGTAATACCAACTAACCAACAACAGGCCGGGTGTTTATTACCGCAATAGAAAATGGAACAGATAAGTTTATATTCTGTTTAAATAACTTAAAATATCGTTCGTAGGGTAGGTTTTCAACTAGAAGAAGAAGTAGAAGAACAACAACAACAGCTTATAATAATAGCTCCTGTTGCTTATAGATAATCCCAAAGTTTAGCAAGAAAACTTTTCGGAATACTAATTTCTTCCTTTTTCTCGCAGAACAAAAAATTAAAATTAAGTCTGATTAATCTCTAGCAGAAGTGGGATTAAAGTTTAAAAATAAAGTTGGCCACATAACAGATCGATACACTCGCAGACTGATTTGCTTCTCGTTTAATCTATGGAAAATAAATCACTGGGGACATCGATTTTTGATTCTCTTTCCCTATTTATTTTATTTTATTTTTTTACTTGGACGACGTTAGTATTTTTCTCTCACTGAGGCTTTTAAACTAAATGCTGGAATCTTTAATTCGTTTTCTATTCTTCTTTCGGTTATAGAATATCAATATTCTAAGGAAACTGAAGGCATTTCCCGTCCAAGTAAGTATGTGCTCATACATTCTAGCCTGTCTACGCATGCGTAAGTGTAAGAGTTTAAACCGGAAAAAATAACACTGTTGATTATGTCTTTTATTGACCGCACATTAAAAGAATATAGAAAAGCAGTTGCTTGCTGACAATGTTTCAACATAATAACTGATTTCAAATCTGATCCTGGTATCCAAATAATATCCAGCTCCTAACGAAAGTTACCAGGATTGAAAAATCAGCTGATCAATGTCGACCTTGAACATTCATGTTTCCCTTTCTGTGGTTACTAATGGCATCCAAGAGAACGTAATTTACATGCCACTAAACTGCATCTGATGGTGAGGCTCTGGTTCTGGGTACCTAGAGATAGTAAAGTGGCGCTTCATTGCCATTGTTCCCAAGTCCATTCTAATTCTAAAGTGGTAGTATATGTTAGTATCCTATCTACGGGTGTAATAGATTTGTTTAAAAAAATATTCGTATTTGATAGCACCGTGAGCAAAAAAAAAAAAACTCTTAAATAACAAAGACACAAAAAAATATTAATATGAAGGTACTATGAATGCAATTCCTTAACTTCTAGGCATAAAATAACCCAAGATGGCTTGACATGCCATTTAAATCAACCAAAGTATGTTTGTGAGATATTAGATTTCTGAGAAATTATAATTCTTTTTTGTTTTTGTTGTTTTTAAAAAGGGGTTTAATTTACAGATTTTCTTTCTGTGTTTAATAGTATACCAACCTTTGTGGGTTATTTAATACCAAATCTAACCATATAAAAACAATATAAGCCATAGCTAGAGAATTAAGAGGGTTCTTAACTTTCCAAAGGGTATTAGACCAAAAGTGAACGTAAAAGGGTGACTAAAATTCGAACTCGCTTACTTCGATGTGACAATCCAGCATGTTAGCCACTTCCCCATCCCTAATTTACAGTTTAAAGCTCCTACAACCAGCTAAACTTAATACTTATTTGTGACTTTTCCCGTTAGCTGAAAAATCTTGGATTAT
Source organism: Sepioteuthis lessoniana (assembly GCA_963585895.1). Classification (NCBI taxonomy): domain Eukaryota; kingdom Metazoa; phylum Mollusca; class Cephalopoda; order Myopsida; family Loliginidae; genus Sepioteuthis; species Sepioteuthis lessoniana. Next base: position 64,016,432 of record OY757918.1, on the reverse strand, counting down.
TAAGAACAGGTTTGCTCAAATGTGTCACCAAAATGTAACACAAGTTAAAATTTTGTATCAAATTTCTGGAAAATTTAGCAGAAACATCTAACATGTAAACACAGACTTATAGAAATCAATTACTGCATTGGGAACATGTTTATAGGTTACACCGGGCATTTTTAGGCGGTGGAGAGATTGTACAACTGACCAAATCAGAAACTAAGGAAAATATAACAATAGTAAAGAGCCTCGTCGAATCTGATCGCCGTTTGACGGTGAGACTATCTGGCAATAAATTAAAATTGATCCACTGATTTTCAATCAGGGTTGCCAATCTGAATAAAGAACTATGTCTTATTAGTACTTTTAAGACATTAAAGTATCATTATTTTCTAAGCATACTCATATTCCTGTAATGTCATCGACTCCTTACTCTCCTGATATAAGTTTTGTGACTATTTCCTATTTTCCAAATTCAAAACTCAGCTTCTTACTCACTTTATAGAACATATGACAGATCGTAACAAAACAAAACGAAGCAATGTCGGTTGAAAACTTCCAGTACTGTTTCTAAGAGAGGGAGCAACATTTTCGTTGGTATTTGCGACAGAGGGGTACTATTTTGAAGGAGATCGAGTTGATTTGTAATGCAATATTGAAATCGAGAAAAGGGAAGTTGTACCATAGCGGTACTAAAAAGACTTTAGACCCCCGTTGTGAACTCGCCGTGGTAACCAAGTTGACATATGTAAGAACTCTGTCAAGCTACGCAAAGGTTTATCGACTACACACTTGTAGGTAGCCGCCGGGAGAAAAAGGGAATAGAAGCATGAGACGGCCGTCAACTAGACAAAAAAAAAAAAAAAACATATCCTAGTGGTAAAGTAAGAGTTGACACTGACCTTGAATTTTTTTTCTTTGTTTTTAACATGTTTGTCTACAGGCTCTAACACCCCTTCTGGGACTCAAAACCTTTCTTCTCCTTATATTGTCGTGGCTCGTTTGCTACTGACGTCTTGACCTTATCGCGTCCTGCCATCGACTCTCCAAAGTTGTCAACTCACTTTCGCCAGTCGTGTCGGTAGCAGAAACCATATCCGTTTCCTCTCACACACGCACAAAACGATTATCAGGCCTCTAAGTCCTCCCTAGTCATTTTTAATTACAACGAGCATCTCTACTTTGTCATTCGGCGACTAATGTCTCCATTATTTATTTTTGATTTATTTATTAATCTATCGATCTAATCATTTAATTTCCAATGAGCAGTTCAATTACGTAACAAAGTGATCGCTGCGTAGGAATAGATAAATTAGTTTTTTAAAGTCAGCTGCCGGAAGTGAGACGAATTGAAAATGTTAAATGTCTTGACACAGTTGGTTAAATACAATAAGATATGCTATGTGAAAACAGTGATTAACAAGAGTTGTCGAAATCGTCGCCTTTCATAATTTCTAATCAGGTAATCGTAATGCTGCTATATTCGTCGCCAGTGACGCAGTAATTTTCAAATTTGCGTGAGCAGACAAGGATATGTTTTAAAATATAAATAGCGTACCGTGATCTTACTTCCCAGCCTAACAGGTTCCTCTGAATCACAAGTACATTGTACGGAAACTGGTTGTTAATGTCCAACGCTTAACCACTGAGATGTACCAGCAACTATATTCCTTTTTATTTCTAAGTAGAAAAATCAAATCACTCGATATCGTTAAAATATCTGCTTACGAGGGACGGAAATGTTAACTAGACAGATCATTTTCCAGCTTGATGCATATCTGACGTCACTTCCGTTTACAGGAAACAAATATGAAATAACGCTTCAGTGTGTTTTGATTTCGGCATTTTCATGCCGAGGAAAGAAACACCAATAATTTTTTAAAGCAATAAAAAGTAAATAAATAATAAAAATGTAGAAATTCATAAAAAAATTTAATAAATAAAGAATAATCAGTCATGATTCTTTCTCATTCTAATATTTGAATAAAGCTAATCCAATAATAAGTCCGATCGCGAAAACTCTCTCTCTCTCTCTCTCTCTCTCTCTCTCTCTCTCTCTCTTTCTTTCTTTCTCTCTCTCTCTCTCTCTCTCTCTCTCTCTCTATATATATATATATATATATATATATATATATATATATAAAAAAGGCGCATTTAGTGTAATTGCTATCGTCATAGGAAATAAAAACAAAGACTCGAGTTCAAATCCTGAACGAAGCTGTTTTTGTTTTATCTTCGAGCTAATGCTTTGAGAAAGAAATGAATCCACCAGTTCTGTCTCCAGCTATGAATAAATTAGACAAACTGAGTTCTTTAGTTTTTGTAATGCAACCTGTCTAGAAGGAATTCAAACCAACTTTCAAGAAAAAAAACAAAATTCAGTCAAATTAGAATTATAAATTTATTTCCACCCTGCTAAGAGCATTGATATGAATCAACAACTCCAAAGAAATTTAATATGACTTCTTTCAATGCTCTTGACAGGATGGAAATAAATTCATAATCCTAATGTGACCGAATTTTTTTTTTCTTTTTCTTGAAAGAATATTTGCTCTGTGATATTATTTAAATTGAGCTTTTTTTTTAATAATTTAATTGTTCCGGCGGAATTGTTCTTTACTCCGGATTTACTGCATTGAAGAATGCCTTATATATATATATATATATATATATATATATATATATATATATATATATATATTCTCGGTCTTTCATTATGCGTCAAGTTCTAACAAACCAATAATCCTGTGTAATCATTTCATAACTGCAGCTTTAAGATCTATCAATAATCTAATTAGTAATGTTTTAGTAATTACTCCAAATCCGTACAGGAAGAGTCTCTGTGGCATAATGGTTAAAGTGCTGGACTGTAGCCTCAAAACAAGCGAGTTCAAACTTCAGGCTATAACGCTCACTTTCACACTAATACTCTTGGGAAAAATAGGAGCCTACTTCTCCTCCCTGCTATGGGTTAAATAGTATCACTGCTGTTCTTATACAAGTATAGTTTTGGCATTAAATAACCCAAAAACGTTTACACACCATTAAAAGAAGGAAACAAACCTGCTAAACTCCATTAAAAAATCAACCCTGCTCGTGGCGAAGGAGTTGATTATATATGTATATATATATATATATATATATATATATATATATATATCAAATCTTCCAAACTCATCCTTTATATATAAAGGATGAGTTTAGAAGATTTGATTCGAGGTTCTTTATAAGCAATGGATCTTTGTAGGTTAGCTCAAAGGCCTTCTCAACTTGATTTCTGAGCAAATTTGATTTTTTATGTAAAATTAATTAATTGAATATCAAATTACAAAACATAACTAATTTCCTCGTGTTTGATACAATTTACATGGGAAAAGAATCCATAAGTTATGAATTCAAACTCACCTTTAATTGTTGAATTATTTTTGTAACAGGATACGTTTAGGGGAATCGATTTTTTAAAAATTGTTTTTGGTTTCAGATATAAATTTTTACAAAATACAGATGCGTCATTATAAATGGAATATGGATTCATACAACCCACACCAACAAGTGAAGATCCGAATCTCTTTGGTTAGAGAGGAATTTTTCATTAATTTTATTTTTATCGTATTCATTTAAAATTTGTTACCATTGATAATATTTAAAATTTCAGTTAATGTATTTAATTTTATCTTTTCGTTTTTTTCTCTCTTTTTAAATCTGTATTTATTATTCTTATTATTAAATAATCTTTTTCTAAAAACATATCATAATCTATTATCAAAAGGGATATTTTAGCATTGAATATTTTTATGAAATAATTTGTTTAAAATATGATTCTTTTTTAATGTTTTCTTCTGGAAAATATTATGATATGCATCGATATTGACGCCGAAAAGATTCAGAATTTTCAGTCAGAGCCAAATCGTTTGTTCATATAAGAACCGTATATTTTGACCGAGTGGCGATCACACCCAATTAGGTATTCTGGCAGGCGTACGATATCTGGCTTCTAGACTCCATGATCCAGCGAATTTTGCTCTTCTGTTATAAAAGAATTTATAAATGCAAACTCGTAAATTAATCCTCATTACGTTTATTCACCCTGTGAAAATCTTATTCATATTTAAGAGTCTATATGAACAGCTTTGAGAAGACCTGGTTTAGAGCAATTAGTACTTTAACGCCAAGGCAGAGAGAACGTAAATACTATTATCATCAAGACATTGTTTTTTATCATAGATAATTTTGATAAGCAATATCCTTCATCTAATTCTAGTTAATTTTTATCGCTACTCACTCAAGTCGTCCTTTTTACGACAGCGATGACCAAAACGCATCAAAAACATGGATAAAGAAATAACTCCCCGCGAGAGTGGAACTTATCTCCACTTCTGTCTGGTTCTATGTACCAGCTGATTCACAAAACCAGCTATGAGAGCATAGAAGTTATTCGAATGACACTTATAAAGGCACTTATACTCATATTAGTCGACGAACACGCACACACACACACACACACACATATATATATATATATATAAAGAATCAGTAAACTACACATTCAGTGTTATATTTATAGATAAAGAGGGATCAATATCGGTAACAGAGTATATATATATATATATATATATATATATATATATATATATATATATATATATATATATAATGATTGCATAGACACAAAGTCAACGGCGCTTGGTGACTATCAGTTTCTCGCCTAAATTATATATGTATATATATATATATATAGAGAAGAACAGATGGATTCATGCCTTTCCTCAGGGTAGTAGCATGAAGTAAAACCCAGTCAACCTCGTCTAGGATTTGAACTTGGGTTACCAATTCCATTTTCTAAGACGATAATCGCTACGCTAAGCGCGCCTCCAGATCTGTGGTGGACCCCATGACTATCGAATTTACGAGTAATGGCCTGTTACTCAAGCTTAATAACCATTCCACCACATAAAGCGCCTTAAAAAATCAACACAAAGCCGCAAATATGGGGCACCTAGAGAGACTGGAATTCATTATACAGTAGTAATTAATCTGCTCGCTAACTATTACATGAAGATATGACGCCTACACTTTTCTCGAGTTAGCATTTACGAATTTTTTGTTAGTTTATTTACCTGCTTTTAAAAAGCTATAACCAATTCAACTCATGAGGAAACTCATCGCTTCGGTTATGTTGCGTGAACCGCTGTTGTGATTTCTTAAGCTTTCTTCAGTCTGGTACACAGACCCTTAGTTGCTTACGGGGTTTATTTTCCTGGTCTCTTCCTTCCCTTAATAGGCGCTCTGTTAGCAGAGCGTAGAATACGCTGACTATATCCCTTACAGTGATAAGCCCTCCTCACCAAAAGTGCATCTGATGGTGAGACTCTAATTATAGAGATCGGATGAGTGTGGAGTACATCTTTATTGCTATTACTCCCAGGTGCACTCTGACCAAGTCTAGTAGTATCTGTTTAGGTTCCATTTATGTGTCAAATAGATCGGTTTGCAAATTATTCGTATTAGGAATATTTGATATATAAGTATGCAAAGAACTCTGAAGGAACTAAACATAAAATGTAAATATAAATCTACAATGGATGTGGTTCCCTAATCTCTAAGCGTAAAATAATTCTAGACAATTTGACTAGCCGTTAAAATCAATCAGCCCACCAATGAAAGCTGATTATTGACTAAAGTTTTCTTGCTCTGACACAGAAACCTCAGATTGCTTACCCACCTTGTCAATTGGGCTGACTGTATTCCCTGCAGAAAGGTAAGAGACCCTCTCCCTACAAAAAGGAACATCCCGAGTATGACGCTAAACTTCTGGAGCTCTAAGGAAGCTGGAGTCAACTCTTCATTGTCATTACTCCCAGGTTAACTATGACCCGGAGTGATCGAACCAGTTAGGGTCCCAATTATAGGTCAAATAGGTCTGTTTAAAAATTATTCGTATTCGATAGGACCGAGTCAAAAAAAATCCTCTTAAGAAACAAGTAAATAAAAAATGAAAATATGAAAGCGATGCTTGCAATAACTGATCTTACTAAATAGTTACCCATTTAAGTACTAGAATAACCTCATGGTTACTTAACTTTGGTGACTGAGTAGGAACCGCTGTCGTCAAAAGGATTTTCTAATTCGCTTTGCATATTTTTTCTTTCTTTTTCCATATTCGATCATCCGTTTGTTCTCTACTCATTTTCTCTTCTTCCCTTCTTATTTTTCTTTTCTTCTTTCTTCATTTACTTTTTCGTTTACGTTTTCCTTCTTAGTTCCTGTTAACCAGCAGCAAGGAAGTGTTTTCTTCATTAGCTAAATAAGCTATTTCAAAACAGCGGAAGTAACACACGGCTGGGATGGTGGTGTTCCCAATACTCGATACACCGGTTTCACTCAAAAATAATCGAAGCCATTTTCCCACTGGACTGAAATTTATTGACAGATTTGATTGCGAGAATATAAAGCAGCATGTTTTCATTTATGGATTGAGTTTTATCACCATTATTCACTTAGCAAATGACTTATTAACATTTTTTAATGTACAATACACTTGTTACAGTTGTGCTCAGGAAACTGCTATGTAACAAAGAAATTAGATAGATAGATAGATAGATAGATACTTGTGGTAGTCAAAAGTTTTGTAATATTTTGACATATAGATTGAGAGGTGGACAGAGAAGACATTAACAAAATGAGAGTAGAGAAAGGGAAAAGAAATTAATAAAAAGAGATAGATAGATAGATTACCTGAACCGATGAAGTATAACAGATTGATTTCAACTGAGTAAAGAGTCCACCCTCACTTGAGGCTCCATTCTCTCGGCTTTATGCTATTTGACAAAATTCCGTACATATGAGGAGTGCTCGAAATGTAATCCCTCCTATTTATTTTAACTAAAGTGACAAAAAATGCACTATAACACTGTTGGATGGTACAGGTTTTCAACTTCTAAGCACTATTTTTCCACATAATCACCATCATTGGTCTTGCATTTTCCCCAGCAATGAACAACCTACATGCCGAACTCGTAAGAGGTTCAATCTGAGAGTAATACCACCGATTTAATTATGTTGTACCTCGATATAACGATATTTTTACCTGGTTAGCGATCACAACTGAACTGCAGTCTGGTAAAATGACATCTTATATAAAAGCAAATGTTTGCTATCGAACTCCTTCAAGCGGAAGAAATGCACACTTTGATGTTTATTAGCGCTTACTCAACGCGTACGGAGACCAAACAGGGGATGGGAACACAATTAGGCGCTGGGTAGTATAGCAGCGATGTGAGAGTGAAACAAGACTACCAAGTAACCCTGACTTGATATTCATCATCATCATCATATCGTGCTGGCAGCACGGATATCCCTGACCCTCTCTCGCCACTCCTCCCTATCGTTCATCGCCCTAGGTAGGTCTTCAGGACAACATCCTGTATCCTCACATAGCTGCTGAATGTACGTTCGAGCTGGTCGTCCTGCTTTTGCGCGGCCATGTGTGGGGATCCATAAGAGTACATCTCTTATGAGTTCATCTCTGCTTCTCCAGCAGTGTCCTGCATGTCTGGTTCGTCTAACTTGAATAGTTTTCGTGATAGGGGGCAGGTGGCCGTACAGTTGGTGTCTTGTGGGGTGTTGCTGCCAGGACTTGTTCAGGATTGCACGCAGCATTCTTGTGTAATTGCCATCTAGTTTCTTCTCCAGCCGTTTTGTTAGCGTCCATGTAGTGCATCCATATAGCAGTATCGATGTGACCGCTGCCTGGAAGAAACTGCGTTTCATTTTATCGGTTAAACACTTATAATCAACAAGATCAGCAATCTCCAAACCTTTCAGTGAGAAAGCCACAAAGTATATTTTCGTAAACAATGAAATATACAATCAGTAAAAGTGTAACAGATATTTATTTTTATCTTTTTTTTAATAAGCATCGACTGATTTGGATTAAAAAGGGTAAAGGAATAATTTTTAAAAATTCATATTTAAAGAAACAACATGCCAATTAGCTAAATCCATTAGTAAAAATTCTTTCCATTTGTCAACTCATAGAGATTGCTACTCAGAAAATTATTTGAGGCGGGAAGAAACGCTTGTTTTGGCAACGCATTTTTATGCATAACCCGAGTCCAAACAAAAGAAAAGTGATGCAGCAGCCTTACACACACACACACACACACACACACACACACACACACATATATATATAGTGTTTGTGAGGTGGGCGTATTGGATTAAGTCATGAATAATTCCCGTTTAATTGAAATATAATTTATTCATGAATAATTTAACAATGAATTAATTTCAATCAATACCATAATTTTGAATCACCTCATGCCATTTATCAAGTATCTTGTTAATTCCTCTCAAGTAAAATTCAGTTGATTTCAAGATCAAGATGTTTTTCACAAATGTTTTCACCTAATCTTATTGAGAAATTTCCTATTACGCTGAGTATTTTGTTGAGAACGAAAAAGATGTAAATCACTTGGTGCAAGGTCTGCTGATTATGGTGGATGGGGTAGAACAGACCAGTCCAAATCTAATATTTCTTACTGAATGTGGACTTTGATCATCGTTTCTTCTTTTGAGGAGATTTTCATGCACACCTTTCAGCTGCTAAGTGTATAATCCTGTACTGAATATCTGATTGCACTTTAAAAACTCAAAATGAATAAAACCGCAATGATCCCACAATACATTCTGCAAATTTTTTTCTTCCATGAAGCTCTACCTTTTGGGTTACACTATGAGAATTTATCCTAAGCAGTAGCTTTTTGTGTTAAATATTGTCATAAAAATCAGTTTTCGTTACCTGTAATGATATTCATGAGAAACAGGTCTAGCTTGAAAGAAGACCTATCACTATGAATAAGTGATTTTCCTGATCCTTCTCTCGAAAAATATGAGGAAACCAAATGCCCAGTTTACTTATCTTTCCTAATTTTTCCAAGTGGTGTCAAACTGTCGATTGGGATGTGCTAATTCTTGAGTACTTTTGCGCTGATTGCATTTCACCAATAATATTAAAGCATATTGGTCGAGGTCTGGATTCATGTTTCAATGATGTATCGCCAGAACGAAACTTCGAAAACTAGTTTCAGACTTGGTGGTCCATAATAATACCGTGGCCATAAACACTAGAAAATTCCTTAGTTAATTCTATAGCGTTTTTGTCATTCTTAAACTCCCACATTAAAAGTCAAATATACACTTTCAGTTCTTCCATTTTAGGGACGTGAGATTAAAGATAAAATTATGATGCATACCTTTTCACTATTGAATGACCGATGAAGGCATTCTTTAATCAGGTAATTTCAAATGGCATTTAAAACAGTGGAAGTTTGAAATGCATTATTACAATTTGCTTTTAAAAAACAGAAATTATTTATAACTCAACCCAAAATATTAAGGCAGCAAACATTCTCGTTGGCATATTTCATTAGAAATGACAGACAAGGATTAATATGTTTATACGTCGTTCTCGAACATGAACATCAAAAATGAAATCTTTCCCTGTCATCTTTAATTATATATATATATATATATATACCAACCCCTCCGCTCGGGCAGGATATGACAGAAGGTCATTTTTAAGCGGAGTTTAACAGGTTTGAATTCAGAGTTTCCCTTCTCCTAGACTACTTGCCTCACCCAGGCAGAAGAACATAGTCTGCCCTACTATTTACCCATAGCTGGAGGGAGAATAATTGGATTCACACCTTTCCCAATGGTATTAGTGCAATGTGAAATGCAATCAATCTCGTCCAGGATTTGAACTTGTGTTGCCGTATCCATTTCCTACGACGATAACCATTACGCCATGGACATATACATATGTACGAGGATTCAACTATAAAATTTGATGAAACAGTAAAATGACTCACAACTCTGAAAACAGACATTAGACTTGTGTATGGATACAAACTCTCGTGGAAGTCAAAGTCACGTGTGAGTTTATTTTGCTTTACAGTCAAAATATCATTTATCTTATTTTACTGCATGTATGTGTAGGGAGCTACATTTTACTGATATAGACCATTTTAGCAGTGAATTTTAATTATTCATATATATGTGTGTGTGCGTATGGGTGTGCGTATAAGTGTGTATGCGTGTATTTGTGTGGTTGGGTGTATTTGTGTATGTGTATGAGTGTATCTTACTCCCTGAAGTTTAATTGCCATTATTTCTTATTTCTAAGAGAATATCTTACGGATATTATTAGGTATTATATAAGACCACACTTGACAGCGTCGAAACTCGGCAAACAAAAAAAATGCATAATATACATAAAATGTGTACTAATGTTTGGACTACAGCTCATTCATATTTTTAGATATAGGATGCATACGTACACACGTGTATATATGTACATATATCTTTTAAATTAATGTGTGAATAGAATGTGAATTGGAAAGGAATTAGATATATATGTGTGTGTATATTAAAGAAAAATGGAAACACATACGTATATAAATGCACATACACACATAAAAATGCACACACACACACACACACACACACTCATATATATTATTATAATCATCAAGCGGTGATAATAACTTCGATTTTCCTGACACTCTTTCACAATCCGTTCCCATCTTGCATCCTTCCTGGTATGTTTTCTACACTGCAATCAGTGTCCAAACAAAGCTGATGTGTGTAAGCCATGAATTCGTCCTTATTTCTTTAGTGGTGCCCAGCATGTCTGGTTTGTCTAACTTGAATGGCTTGTGAGATAGTTTTGAGATAGATGGCGTACAACAATTTTTTTCTGCGTGCCGCTTCCAGGTTTCTTTCAAAATAGCGTGCAATATTATTGTGTTGTTCTCATCGAGCTTTTTCCCTATACGTTTCCTTTGAGTAAACAGGCTCATTGGTCTAGTAGGTAGAGTGTTCTCCAATGGTCCGGGAGACCTGGGTTCAATCCCAGATCGCGTCATACCAAAGACTTTAAAAATGGTACTTGATGCATCCTTGCAATATAAGGTACGTATCAAGGGTCAAGTGGAGCAATCCAAGGAAAGGAACAGCACCCTTCCCAACACCTCAATGTAGTAGTTATTGAAAATAATGCATTCTGGTCGCCCTCGACTACGGTCGCCAACAACTTACAGGTGGCTCATCCATTCAGTAGTACTGACATACCCACGGCTGAAAAGAAGTCCTGTTTTATTTTATCAAATAGATCAGATTTCCATATGATCAATAGCCCTTCTATAGCAGTCAAAGCCTTCTCTATGCGTATGTTGACATTGCTTTCAGTAGACGAAATATCGCTACCTATGTGAACTAATCAACTGATTTCGCAGATTTTCCACTAAGATTGATAATGGCTCCTTCTCTTTTATATATATATATATATATATATATATACATATATTGTTATCCACAGATAGACTATTTCGTTGTATCACAAAGTGGTTAGACACACGAACTGCTTCAAGCTGGGACCGAAACCTGGCTAACTTCAAGTCAGCCTGATAACATCCCTAACACCATCAGTAGTCTCAGCGTAAGGGAAGGAACTTTAACGCATATATATTAATTTTCCTTTGTTTACATTTACCCTAACGGAAACGGAAATGCTCAATTCGTTTAAAGGACATTGCATTACGCGAGTGGCAACTGTTAATTCCTTTGCGAGAGTGCTCGACCCCCCCCCGGGAGGAGCATTTATATTGTCATCTACTGACTGGCTGTTTCGTTGTATCACAACTCATCAGTGTGGCTAGACATATATATATATAACATGTAATATATATACATATATATATAATCTTGAGTTGGCGTATGAGTCAGCGGGGTTTCGATCCCAGCTTCGAGAATCTCGCGTGTCAAGCTACACTGAAGAGTTGTGATACAACAAAACATTCTATCTATGAATGACAATATGTGCTCCCTCCCCACGTGGGATTGAGCTCTCTGGTGAAGAAAGTAATGGTTGCCACTTGCGTAAGGCAAGGCTCTTCGAATGAATTGAGCTCTCGGTAGCCGTAAAGCGGATGTATGTGAAACAAAACAAATGTGATACATAAGCGTTTGAAATTCCTTCGCTTACGCTAGTTTCCTCGTGGCTGTACGGTAGAAACTTGGGTTGGCGTATGAGTCAGCTGGGTTTCTATCCCAGCTTTGAGAATCTCGCGTGTCTAGCCACAGTGAAGAGTTATGATACAATGAAACAGTCGGTCTGTGGATGATAGTACATATATATATTTATGCCTTTGTTATGCTTCAGTTTTCTCAAATGCATTGTCCTAAACCAATGTTTACATTGAAGCCATTTGTCATTTGTTTTTCTCTCTTAGTCTTCGTATTGTTAAAATTAAAAATGCTTTTTTTCTTGAAAAAATAATATAAATAAAAAATCGCTCACTGTTTTGAATTCATTAACGCCTTAAAAGTATTTTTTTATCAACTTGGTGAGTATAAATCTGTATGGCCTAATGTAGTGGAATATAACAGGGATCTATCATTACAATAAGTGTGACATCTGTACGTCCGTAAGCCCATCCGTTTATTACATGAAACAAAAAGTTGAATATTCAAATGTACTGAGAGAAATTTTTGAGGCTGTTCAAGGTTGATTATCGGAAGAGAATCAGGTATCAGTCAGAGTAGAGATTGAGACGAAGACACAAATAGAGAATGAAATCAGAACAACAAAGTAGGAGAAGAGGAAACAGGTTGAAAAATAGAAGGAGTAAAACTATTAATGAGAACAAAAAAACGTGAAAAAGAGGACAAATGAGAGATTTTTTATCTATTTTTGTTTACTCCTTACGATTTTTTAAGGTCAGCTGATAGTTTTTCCCTGGAGTCTTAGTGATAGAAAGTCCCCACAGATCTCCAGGACTCTCTTAAGCGTCCTAGCTATTTCAATTGTGCTTGTCGTCTGGATGGACTCATCCTTCCTCTAATCTCCAGTGCACCTAGTACTTTTTCCCAGTTTCTTGGGTATTGTTCCAAGAGCTCCGACGTTTTGCTCTCTTGCAAAGTTCAGGTAATTGTCCACATTTTCGCCTCCTTTCGCTTTCACTCTGTGATCCGCAGCAACGGCCAAATCCACAAGACGACAATTTCTTTTATTCATGTTAATCAACACAAGATTTTATCTTATCGCCAGGATTGGACGATCAGTTTATATCTCAAAGTTCCAATGAAACGTATGCTTTTCCTTTTCTAGAAAAGATTCTGGATTGTGCGTATACCATTTTTCAGTGTGAGGAATTTTTTAGTCTTTTGCACATTTCCTAGTAAATCACCTTTCCTTCCCAGTCATAGAATTCATTTTATGCTAGTTTGCTGCATTCACATATTATATGATTTTTTTTTTCATCTCTATGCCCACATGTGATATTCTCCTGCGTATTGTCCAACTTTGATTTAACATAATTAGTTCTTACAGCATTCTTTCTACATGGTAGATATCAAGCGAGCACCTACCAATGATGACACTCAGATCTCTCATCTGAGTCCCTCATTGATTTGGATTTGTAATGTTTCATGGGTTGTATATTGTGGTATTACCAGACCCTGGGGTTGACTATTTTCGGTGCTCCTATCACAGATGTGACCTGGCACTCTTACAAGAAAGAGAACTGTTGAACGGGCAACATAAAAAAAAACTATGGTTTTAAACTTGAAAAGTTTTTTAACTTTTTAAAAGTTCAACAGTCACCTTTTTAAAGCTGATTGGGCTTAAATCTTAAGTTTTTAAGTTGCTATTTTGTGTGTGGATTGATACTAATGTTCAGTTTATACAAGATCCATTTTGGGGTATTCCACAATGCCCGATCTTTTCTCACTAATTGACTGTAATATTCCAAACTCCTTTCTTAAGAATACCAATCACCCGCTTTTTGGTTAACAGCTTTTTGCAGAAAAAGAGTTCTAGTCACGTGACTTGGAGGAGAGTGCTATCACTAAAAAAGTTTTCCTCGTCAATTTTCTTTTACTAATCATCAAATTTTTCAGATTCTATTATTATTATCATTATTATTCCTTATGAGTTTTTCACACCTGGGTTAGCTGATTGATTTTTCACTAGACTCTGAGTAACATCAAGTCTCATTAAGTCTTCAGGACTCTTCTATGTAATCTGCCCGATCTGAACAATGCTGATGTCTGGATAGTCTCGGCTCGTCTGCCGATCTGATCTTCTTGAATAATTTTTAGCTAAAACGTTTCTAGTACTTCAGGAAGCTAGAAGAGTGGCGACAATACACTTCAAACAATAAATACCAATGCAGAACTCTTTGAGCCAAAATGGTTTTATATGCTAAATTCCATTATAATTGACCAATTAGTTTAGAGATCCATACGTAACAAACAAACAAGTAAACAAAGAAATGATAGATAGATAGATAGATAGATAGATAGATAGATAGATACGGCACAGCATTGAAATAGATTTGACAAAATATTAATTGAAACTTTTCTTTCTGTTTTTTAACTATCGGAAATTACTTATCAATCAGATCTATTTGATTCATAGATTGGATTCTAACTGGTACTACCTCTTCGGGTCAGAGTGGACCTAGAAGTAATGGCAACGATCTTTACCACACAATGCAGTTTCATGTCATACCACCTTTCTTCTTTTTGATTTTACTTTTTTTATGAAATTCACCCAAGTCGTTATGGCGACAATATTAAAGGATAAGCTTCCCAACGTCAAGGTGTTTATCTCCCATCTTTGATTGCATAGTTTTCATTTTAATCTCTTGAGGTTGCAACTCGATAAATAACAACAATCTTGCCAACTTATTTTAATATTGCCCAGGATTAAGGAAATAAAGGAAGATAGTTTGTTTCTGGATTAAGTTTACTTAGCTTACGCTCCGTCTTAAATCTGAAATTTAAGAAGAAAATGCGGATTACGACCAGATTTATAGTTTCTGATTTCATTTAATTTGATGTGAAAGGAATAAACTGGGAAAATATCACGTAGTTTCCACAAGAATGAAATACTAAATAATTTTTTAAAGATACTGCACATCTGAACAACTTGGGTCCAGCCTAGAAAAATGAAATAAAAACTTGTTTCGCAAATACTTTTTGCTTAGTATACGAAAACCTATCTCTACTCAGTCAACTTGTTAGTTTTGAAAAATATTGATTTTAGAAGTGAGGGTCCTACTTACCATATAAATACTTTGTTGAAAAAATCTCTGATTTTTAAGAATGTATATATACCATTATCTTTCTCAACAGTTTTATTTACTTTTACAACCAGTAAGTGAAGCACAAATAAATAAGAAACGTCCGCACATAAAGCGGATCAAAATCTCTAAAACAAAACCTTTGTACAAATCAATTATAAATTAGAATCCAAAATTAACTAAGTGGTTTCTGGAATTTGATTGGACAGGATAGTCACGTGCTATTCTTTCGTTTACGTCTGCTCAGTCGAACTCTAAATGAACCTGCTGCATGGTGTTTTCCTGAGCATACCTAAAAAGCTTTCATTTGGAGTCGGTCACGTGATCAGATCCGTTCATTCAACTTTTCAGCGGCAACGTACACGCAAGGCCAGCGACCGAAAATGCCAGCACTCGACAAAAGTTCTGTAGTAACCAAGACACACAAACTGCCAGCTACATGGACACGCAAAGATCTAACAAAATTTCCATTTCGTTACCATGACAACTCCCTAGTCGCACACCCCAAAATATTCATTGATGTGGCAAAAGTAAGTCAGTCGACTTGATATGTGAAATCTGTTTAAGGTGTTTTAACAGATTTCACATATATCCACCCTCACACAGCCAAACATGCACTCAATCCGCAGCCAAACATACACTCAGCTAATATGTGCTTCCCACACAGACACACATATACACACACATTATATTGCCTGATACTAACTCTTAGCGTGGCGTAATGGATAAAGTGCAGGGCGGCAGCTTCGAAATAAGCGAGTTCGAACTCATCACCTGTTATATCCACTTTCGAACTAATGATCTTGGAAAAGGTTTGAACCCCCTTATCCCCAAGCTATGGTTTAAATAGCATCATTACAGTTCTTCTACAAGGATGATTTTGGCATTAAATAACCCACGAAGGTTAATAAACCAAACTTAATTCTTAACAGCAAGAATATTAACGAACTTTAGGTCTCTTACGACTACAACACAAAGCAAAAAACTCGTAAATTACAAATCTTCATGAGTCATTAAATGTTTAATTATTTCAATCTGATTTTCTTTTTGTCTACAAAAAAAACATTTCTTTGCTTTGTTTTCATGAATTTGTGGACAGGATTCTTGGATTTTAATTTTTTTTTTCTCTTTCTAATCCGATCAGACTGACACCAGAAAAATGTCACTTTTGAAATGCTGCTCTTGTCATTGAATGTTGTGTCTTAATAGTTATCTTCCTCTCCGACTATTCCGAATTTTCCGTTTAGGAAACAAGATTTGGTTGGGATTGGTTGGTTTGATGACACACCAACCTTCTTTTGTTATTTAATGCCAAGCCATCCTCGTAGAAGAACAATAGTGATGCTATCTAACTCTTATAACTCTTATACCGGGATATATAAGAGGGTTCATACCCTTCCCAAGGGTATTAATCCGAAAGTGAACATTACAGGGCAACGGGAGTTCGAACTCGCTTACTTCGAGCCTGCAGTCCAGCACTTTAGCCGTTACGCCACGAAGACTCCATCTAAGGAAACAAGAAATCGCCCAAAAATGGGTAATCATGAACGATACTACACTTGCACAATCTCACCAAAACAAAAACTTTTGTTTCAAACTAGACTTGATATCATTACTTCATTATTTAAATTGATCAGCCGTATACATATTTGATTTGAATTTTGAATTGTAGAATATTAAAATTAAAGCTACTTGCATATGAAATGCAATATAATATAGAAGCCATTGCTTATGTTAGAGAGGTTGCATACAAAGCTCGCGCACCACCATAGGCACTTCACTATCGAATGTCATATCCACAGCACGTTGTTTACAGAGTTTCAATGTAATAAAGTTTGCTAATACATAATAACTAATAATATCCGTTTTTACTGTATAAGTAAAAATATGTATTAACTTTTTATAAAATTGATAGGGGTGTATTTATTTATGGGTGATACTGAAAATGAGAGGTTTTTCATTTGGGAGTGTTTCTCTTATATTAAGGGATCTTTATTGATTTCCAAAAGCGAATTAAAGAACTCTTTGGTTTCTTTATTTAATGGCATATCAACTTTCGTGAGTTATTTCATGCTAAAACAATATTGATTCTATTAAAACACATCACTTTGGTTGAAGAACTCTGTTATTTCAATTGCACATCAGAATCACATCATTTTTTCAGATGTTTATTTTCTAATAGCCCTCTAGAAAAGTATCATGGATATAACATCTTGTGATGAGGCATCTATTGTGTAGTCACTCCTACGTTGCCTCTGAGGTCCACTTTCACCGAGAGTTAGTTTCCCATCTAAATAGATCTGTTTAAAAATTGGATAGAAATGCGTGAAATTATATGTAAGCAAACAAATCAACATTATTATAACATAGAAGAATAATTGGTTGGTTAGTTGTTTTGATTTATGACGTATCAACCTTTTTCGGTTTATCCAATGTTGAATTAAATTTCAAACAATTCAGTTTAGTATAAATATAGTTTTTGCTGACAAACAGTTAAATGTCAAAACAGTTCTATTTCAAACAATTCAGTTTAGCTTAAGTACACACTTTAGTTCTATTTGACCTATAGATAGGATCCTACCAGGTGCTTCCACGCCGGGTCAGAGTAGACCTGGTAGCGATGGCATTGAAGGGGTATTACGCATTCCCCAAAGCTCCAGCATTAATAGAACTTCACCATCAGATTGTTTAGTGTCATAACCAGGACACTCATTGGCGTAGTTTTACTCCTCTGCAGAGGTACAGTCGGCGTATTCTACAGTCCCAGCCGACTAGATGGGAATACTTAAAATACTTGAACTATATACAAATTATCTGTAATAAGGACTATTATTTGAAGCTATAATTGTTTACAAACGGTTGTTATAAGTTACCTAAAATCATATAATTGCAAACAAATTATTCAAAGATGAGTAGAGTGTTTGTTAATGGTCCGGGAGACCAGTGTTTAATCCCAGGTCGAGTCATACCAAAGACTTAAAAAATGGTACTTGGTGCGGCATTGCTTAACACTCAGCATTATAAGGTACAGATAAAGGGTAAAGTGAGGCAATCCAGGGAATAGAGTAGCGCCCTCCCCTATACCTCGATGTAGTAGCTATTGAAAAGGGAGCCTTCGGGTCACCCTCGACTAAGGTCGCCAACTTTATTTTTATTGCAGAAATGCTTGAAACTATATATCATTGTGCAAATAGATTATTTGAAATAATGTAAGGAAATAGATAATTATTATTAGGAATGATAAAAAGAATAAATGCTTTACCATATAACTGAGCAGAATTAGATTGAAAATTATTAGTATTGAATAGGAATTCGGGAAACCATATAACTGTATGTGCTCTCTGAAACAATATACCTGCTCAAAATTTCATATCATGAAGCATCCTGATGTGTATCAGTTAACAGAATTCTTTCTGTCTTGGTTAGATTCGTCATCGGTCTCTAATTTTGTGAGGAGGCATATGCGTAAGACAGGAAGAAGGTTAAAACAAGGGAATCCTTTTTTCCAGGTGTAAAAAAAATGCAAATAAGTTTTACTATTGCAACCGAGGTGACTCGCCCAGTTCAATGGTCCTTTCTCTTCTTCCTTGTTCTATTTTTTCTTCACTTTTCTCCTTTTTTTTAAATTTTTTAGTAACAATATAAAATGTTTAAAGAGCTACTGAGTAAGTGTTGTTCAAAATCATTAAAAATATAATCTCAAACAAACCTATTAGACGCATAGATGAGACCCCAACATAAACAACCACTCGGAGTCAGAGTGGAGCTGAGGATAATGGAAACGAAAGGGTGACACCATATTTCCAAGAACTGGAGCCTCACAACCAAATATTATTTAGATTCATACCAAGGACACAACATGGAACTCGTCTGTTTTCGTATTCTTTCTCTCCTGCCTTTCGTTCATTTTTGCCTTATATTCCTCGTATACAACCACCATCTTTTTATGCGTAAAACACATTGTAACTATATATATATATATCTTCGTGCTGTCGGATTTATTTCCATTATTTACTTCCATATATATATATATATATATATATATATATATATATATATACTAGCAGTAGCCGTGGAAATTCAACGGAATACGTGCATAATTGAATAAATTAAAACTATAAATAAGATTTGGGGTTGAATCATTGTTGATTTCAATGTCTTTCTTCAAATTTTGCCAAGTATACATTTGCCCAACCCCTCTACATGAGCAGGATGCGACAGAAGGTCATTTTTTCAGAGCAGTTCAACAGGTTTGAATTCAGAGATTTCCTTCTCCTAGAGTGGTTGCCATGCAAAGATTAAAGAGCCAAGTTTGCCCAAATATTTACCCATAGAAAGAGGGAGAACAACTGGATTCATATCTTTCCCAAAAGTATTAGCGCTATGGGGAATGCAAACAGCCTCGACCAGGATTTGAACAAGGTTTACCGTGTCTATTTCTTACAGCACAAACCATTTCAACTACAAGCACCAATTTTGCCATGTATATAACATTTATCTCGCAAAAATAAATGAATTATAACACTGTATTAACAAAAAAGTAAGAAAAAGGTAAAAAAGCAAAATGAATTAAAAAATTGAAGATTCAGTTTTGGGAAGTAGTAGCTTATGTTTGTTGGGCAATACATTAATCTTATTTTTAGGAGAAAACACACACACACACACACACACACACATAAAAAATATAAGAGCACTCTCGAAAAGTACACTTTGCCCATATTTGCATCTTTGATCATAAATTTTACAGTAGCTACCAGGACTATCTACTCGCATGATGAGAGAGAGTCGCCGGAATATAGTGTGGGGATCATTTTCTGGTTGTTCCTCTTAGCTTAGAGGAGGGATTTATTTGCAGTTATATATATATACAGCAAAATCAAGAATATTCAAGTATAATAATAAACGACTCTATTATAAAACAAGATACATTTTGATTTGAAAAATAAACAAAAAAAAAAAAAAAAAAGAATATTGACACAAAGCACTAAATTTACTCAATATGGCCACTATTTTTTTCAATTATTGTTGATACGATAATTCGCCTTCGAAACATGCCTTCAAAATAAATTCTCCAGACATTTTATTCCATTCCTCCTCAATAGCAGTCTTAAGCAAACCAATATTTGGATGGGAAGTTGCATTTGTTTTATTTTTTTAAAACTCCCCATATATATATTTACCAACCCCTCCGCTCAGGAATGATATGACACAAGGTCAATTTTTAAGCGGAGTTTAACAGGTTTGAATTCAGAGTTTTCCTTCTCCTAGACTAGTTACCTCACCAAGTTTGATACCCCCCCCCCATATAGCGTAATCAAGGAGGTTAAGTTCTAGGCTAAAATCTTGCTTAATTAACAGTTTTCTTGTGGACTTCCAATTCATGTGCGTTGTGGGATCCTTCTTAATGGCCGTAGTGAGAGCAGAGAGTTGAAAAACCTTTTCATTTCTCGTTCAATCTTCCACTCCTCTTTTTCCTTAAAAAGCTTTTTTCAATTAAAAGAAAATTCTTTGCTTGGTTTCGACGTTTAGCAAATCATAGATTCTTTGTCGTTTCTTTTTATCCTTGGGCTGAATTTTAATTTTTTTAAAGTGCTCGAATAATAGAGCTAATCATTGCAATTTCCCCTAAAATTTGTATAATCAGACTAAAAAACGTTTTAAAAATTATTTCATATTCCTGTTTATTTACATATATATATATATATGTGTGTGTGTGTGTGCGTGTGTGTGTGTGTGTGTGTGTTAATTTTGCATCTATATTTAAGACTATTTCAAAATAATATTAAACATTTAGCAAAATCACAGAATTTAGTTGGTAAAATGAGATCTATCCATCTATGTGTTTATATATATATATATATACGAGTGTATGTGTGTGTGTGTGTGTGTGTGTGTGTGTGTGTGTGTGTGTGTGTGTGTGTGTGTGTGTGTGATGCAAACAAATCTAATTACCTTGCAATGTGAATTTTCATTTTAATGATAAACATTTACGAACATTGACACGAATACACAGGTGCACGCACATACGTATGCAATACTTTTTACAATATATTGGCAATGTTTTGCAATATTACTGAGTAATTGAAAAATCCGTTATTTTGGTAGCATGTTTTTGTATTTGCTGTATCACAAGTAGTCGTTGGTTCAAATTTTGTCAGTTTACTTATCCCCGTCATCAAATACCGATATGCTACCTTAAGTACAATTATTTTCACAAATGAACCGAATTAGGCGGAGTAAATCAGAAAACCAATCAAATTTTTCAATCTTAAATTAAAGAATTCTTCAAATTCAGATTTGACGAAGACAAATATTAACTGATTTCACTTTCCATCGCTTTCTCCGCCTCTCTCTTTCTCTCTCTCTCTCTCTCTCTCTCTCTCTCTCTCTCTCTCTCTCTCTCTCTCTCTCTGTGTGTGTGTGTATGTGCTCTTTACATATTATATCTGCCTCTCCGATTCTCTTTCTCGTACAATCTTCTTTACTCTTTTTCAATTTCCCCTTCCCCCTCTCTCTCTCTCTCTCACTCATTTTTTTTTCTCACTTTCTTAATAATTTTCTCGTTATCTCTATTTCCAGTTCCCACTTCTTATTCTCTTTTTCCTATTCTATTTCCGTCTTTTTTTCCTTCTTCTCTTCTTAATTTCTCCGTCTTTAGTAAATCTCTCTCTCTCTCACACACACACACGCACACACAAGCACACACACACACACACACACACATGCACACACATTCTCTCTCTCTATCTCTATCCCTCTCTCACACACACACATACACTCCCTATCTCTCTAACACTCACACACTCTCTCTCACACAACATATACTCTCTCTCATTCTCACACTCACACAAACACTCTCTCTCTCTCCCTCTCTCTCAGATATCCACCCACACTTTCTGTCTTTCTATAACACTAACACGCCCTTTCTTTCTCACTCTCTCTCTCTCTCTCTCTCTCTCTCTCTCTCTCTCTCTCTCTCTCTCTCTCTCTGTGTGTGTGTGTGTTAACCTTGCCTTTCTTTCTTTTTCTTTTGCTCTTGAAAAAAAGAATCTTTTTTCATAAAAAGACATAAATGATTGACGATCGTTTTTATTGGTAAATACTTTACCAAGTTTAACGAGCAAATTAGTTGTTTAAACTGAAACGAAATATGTAAAAAATGGGGGAATTTGAAAATAGAAAAATACATTCTTTTCCAGAAAAATAAAGCAGTTATACGTTTCTATGCCAAACAATCTGTTTGTTAAGGGTTAATGAATAAAACTGAATTACTTGTAAGGAGTAACAGAAAATCGAGCACACACACACATGCACACACATGCACACACACACACACATACACACACACACACACACACATACATATATATATATATATATATATATATACGAGGATCATTAAATAAGTTTCCAGACATTTTTCGTATGGGCACTTTTATTGAGAGTACACTCATGAAACTCTAGTCCCCTTCGAAGTAATCTCCTCCGGCTGCAATGCACTTGTACCGTTCCATCAACTTCAGGAAGGCCCCATGGAAGTCCTTTTGTGTGAGCGTGTCAATGACCTTCGTCACAGCCTCTTTCATCTCCTCAATTGTCTCATAACGATAGCCTCTGAGCTTAGGGAAAAACAAAAAGTCACAGGGAGCAAGGTCTGGACTATAGGGAGGGTGAGGAACTGTCTTGATGTCTATCTTGGTCAAATAGTCTGTGACAAGCATGAAATTGTGGACTGGTGCATTGTCCTGGTGGAAATGCCACTGAGCTGATTTGAAGAGTGCTAGCCTCTTCCGACCGAATCTCTTCCTGAACTCCCTTAAAGCCACAACATAATAACCCTAACCCTAACCCTTTGGCAAATCAACTCTGGTGTATTGATTCCCTTACTCCTCCCACACCTCTCATCATCCCTCACAGACTCCCAGCTTTCTTTGAATCTCTTATGCCACTCAAAAACGGATGCTCGATTCATGCAAGATCGTCCAAAAGCAGTCTGAAGCATTCCATACGTTTCTGTGACATTTTTCCAAGTTTAAAACAGAATTTTATTGCATATCGTTCTTCTAAAGTGTCCTCATGTCCAAACTGCATTTTTGAAATTGACCAGCTGTGACAATCAGGCTTTAGTAGGGTGTATTCGAATTGCTGCTGTAGGTGTTCATTTGAACCTGAAATCATAAAAATTGGTCAGTCATCTCATAAGATCTATAGCAATAACATAGTGAATTTTCAAGAGTCTACAACAATTTTAAATGCCTGTACAAAAAAAGTCCGGAAACTTATTGAATACACCATATATATATATATATTATTCGGTCCAGTTAAATCGGGGTCGGGAAATATTCCGTCAGGACAAAAAATCATTCAAATATGAACATTTAAATTTTCCTGGTCAAGAGCTCAATGTAACTGACATCACAGAGCAATAATTTCTTTAAGAAAAACAAAAACCGGTCACATTAGGGTTATAAATTTATTTCAATCCTGTTATGGGTATTGATATGAATCAATTACACCAAAAATAACAGGACTTCTTCAGATCTAATGGATGAAATAATTCAAAATAGACACAGGAAGGAAGGGTGGGAGGGAGTAAAAGAGGGGTGAAGAGTTTCCTCACCATTTCGCCCACTTCTTGGGTATTACTTTAAAATGCATCCGGTGGTGAGAATCTAATTCTGGTGGGGTAACGGCTAAAGTGATGAACTGCGGCCTCGACGGAAGCAAGTTCGAACTCCAGTTGCCCTATTTGGTTCACTTTCGGACTAAGAACTTTAGGATAAGTATGAACCCTCTTATCCCGATAGTGATGGGTTAAATTGTATCAGTGCTGTTCTTCTTGGCATTGAATGACCCCTGAAGGTTTATGTGCCATTAAAACAAGAAAGTCACACCAGTTTTGCTGCTCTGCAGAATACGGAGTATACCCTTAGTTTACTTTACTCCATACTGACCTAGATTGGTGATACCTCTAAGGGTTTCATCTACAACTCAAATGGGATGTGTTTAAAAATTATTAATATTTGATTGGAATCCTTGAAACTTAAATTCAGAATAGTTATTTGAACCTATAATTGTTTCCAAATGATTATAATTAATTACTTGAAACCATATACAAGTTTTGGCATGCCATCAAACCAACCAACCAAATATTTTAAAGCTTTAAGATCATATTAAAATTTATTGACTACTTTATTAGAACTCAGTGAATTTCAATATTGCCATAAAAATTATTTCTCTTAAATTTACAAATGATTATTATCATTACTAACTAAAAAATATAGTTGTATAATTGCTTGAAAAAAAACACTGACTTTTAAAGCTTTCAAAAATCAAGTTAATAATTCTATTTTTATTATTATTACTGAAATATCTGGATACTCATTGAATATAAGAATAAATATTTTAATCCAAACAGGTATCAGGTTGATTAAAGGTTAAATTTTAAAATTAATATTTTGTAAGCCTCTTGCCTGATATTCGCGTAAGCGCTGTCAATAGCAGTACCTCCTTTTGTTTAAATTCGTTTTAATTTATACATTGTCTTAAGGAAGTGACGGTCGAAAGACGCCTAAGTTTTATATCTATTTTAATCGATATTAAAACTATGTTCCCTATTTACAACTTATATATATATATATATATATATATATATATATAAAGTAGGCGACCGTTATCAAGGGCGACCGGAAGTCTCCCTTTGCAATAACTACTACACCGTGGTGTAGGAGAGGGCTCTACTCCTTTCTCTAGATTACTTCACTTTATCTTTACCCTTGATACATACCTTATAATGCTGAGTGTTAAGCAAGGTGGTATCAAGTACCATTTTTTAAGCCTTTGATATGACTCAACCGGGGATTGAACCCCGGTCTCCAAGACCATTGGTGAACATTCTCCCCACGAGGATAATTATGAGTTTGTCATGAGACAGCAATAAAGAGAAAAAAATTCAATAAATTTTGAGTTATTCTCTTCTTTGGACTGAGAACGTTTCAGCAACCCCCTAGATAGATAGATAGATAGATAGATAGAAGTAGTAGCAAATTAGAGAATATGGTTTTAATATCGATTGATATCAATTAAAGTAAATATAAAGCTTAGACACATTTCGACCGAGACTTTTTCAAAGTCAAACGTCGGTCAAATAAAGAGAATGAGGCTTTATAAGAAAAGGATCTAAAAATTAGGTGAAGTTCAAAATTCATTGTATAATATATTTGCTTTAATCAATTTTAATCATTATTAAAACCATGTTCCCTATTTTACAATTTCTTGTGCAATGGTGCGGTAAAAGAACTGAGGTTAGATATCAGACTGACTTAAAGTCAACCGAGTTTCAATCACAGTTTGAAGAGGTGCGATACAACGATACAGCCTATCTGTGAATGACAATTATATATGCTCCCCGCCCCCGGGGGTTGAGCTCTCTGGTGGGTAAATTTGTCGGCTGCCTCATACGCTGGAATCCAATATCTCTTCTCTAGAATTGAGCATTCTAGGTAACCGATAACGTATATGTAAAAAGATTTAAAGAAAAAATTCCTTCACTTTTACGGAGAATGACAATGGTTCTGTGGTAAAATATCTGACATAAAATCAGCTGGGTTTCAATCCCAGCTTGGACCATCTTGTAGGTCTAGCCATACTGAAGAATTGTGATACAACGAAACAGTCTGTTTGTGGATGATTTTATATATATATATATATATATATATATATATATATATACACTGGTGTACCGCCTTGAGCTACCGAAACTGTGTTATCACCCTGGTTGGCGGCTGATGAGGCTAGTGTATCGCACGTGCTTTCACACGTTGTAAGATGAAAAAAAAAATATATATATATATACACTGGTGTAAAATGGTTCATCGAAATGTACGAAAGAAATATGTAAGTGCTTGATACACAAAATTAAACTGAGTAGATTTTTTTTTAATTTTCACAATATTAAATGACTTTCACTCGTATGAGGCTGCTCGTTTGTCGAATGAATATCAGTATGAAGAGTGGTTGTTAGTCTTTTTATTCAATCTAACTTAGTGTAAGTTTGGGCGTGTGTATTATTTGTGAAGCTATAGGAATATTACCTATCACCAAATCGCAAATGATAAAAAGTGTACTAGCATTGGAAGGAGATAAATAAAAGTTGTGCCTTGGGGAGAAATTATGCATTTTAGAATACCGAGATGCCATTAAATTGTTACAGACGGAGTTTGAGGTGAAATGACGTCATTTGAAGAAATTCCTTCTAGCTCAATTTATATTGTACAATAAATTCCTTCTCTGTCTAATTTGCATAATCCTTTACAAAGTTGAAAACAATTATACAATATTAAAGGGAAAATGAATAGATAAACAAATAACTGAAGGCAATTATCATACACCGACATTTTGGCTTTGCCGTTTTGTCACGGAGCTTTTTTGGCACCGATTCAGAATCTTAGGATTTTAGCTTAAAATATTCATAAGCAACTCAATCGCCTCGTGCTTCAATATTTATATAATAATCCTGACATCGCTTTAAAAGATAAAATGATCATAGAATTATGTTTTTTTTATCAGTTTCCCACATGTTTTTCCATCAATGCTTTGTCGAAAGATTTACCAGATAAACTTCAGTTATTATTAAATTGATTTAAAGATAATTATGTTGGAAGGACAATGGGCCAAGAAAATGGGAAACGTTTACCACTTTTTCCCAAAGAAATCTGGAATGTCTACAATCGAACAATAACTGGTGAAAACTGAAAAAACACGATCTTTCAAAATTTGCTCATGTCGTTATATAGAAATTCACCGATGTTATGAAGAGAATTCAAAAAAAGGATGCGAACCCGCCAACTGGGGCTGTAGAATACACTGACAGCACCTCTGCAGAGGAGTAAGAACCCTTCCTCTAACGAGTATCCTAGATATGACACTAAACTATATGATGGTGAAACTCCAGTCGCATAGCTTTGAAGAATGTGGAGTACTCCTTCATTGTCATTACTCCCAGGTTCACTCTGAGCCAGAGAAGTAGTACCTGTTAGGGTCTCATCTATGCGTCAAATAGAACTGCTTCACCATTAAATCTATGTGCAAACAAATAACTGATGTTAAATTGAATTGTTAGTGTTACATAGCGATGCTTGAAGACATTTAATTATGTGCAAACAAATGAATGATATTAAATTAGATTGTTGGTGTCATATAGCAGTGCTTGAAACCATTTAAATGTGTGCAAAAATTTAATTATTGGTATTATATGGCAATACTTAGAACCATTCAACTTTGTGCAAATGAACGAATAATGTTGAATAGAATTATTAATGCTAAATTGCAATAATTGAAACCATTTCACTGAGTGCAAATAAATCAGTAATTCAAAATAGAATTATTCGTGATAGATAGGAATACTTAAAATCATTTAACGCTGTGCAGAGATTACTTTAGTGTGAGCAAACAAATTAGCTCTAACTCATTTAAAAATAAGATTACCGATAACCTATTTACCAACAAATGATATTTGTATAACCATTAAACGGTGTGCAAACAAGTGTGCCCTGCTTCGTTTGAAAATGTTAACAAATTATTCATTTACAAATCATATATATTATATATATATATATATATATATATATATATATATATATATATATATATATACAGGATTTGATATTAAATAACCTGCATTGGTCGATATGCCATAAAACCCAACTAACCATCTATCAAAAAGGGTTGGATGCATATTGTAAAGAATTGCTTGGCGGAAATTCTCCATATCAAAAACAACTAAAATATATTTAAGCCGATGAGCGAATTCTGAATATCGTAAAACAGTCTGATTCACGTGCTACGCTGGTACCATTCTTTTTACTTCTTATTGTAAGAAGCAAATACAATTCTTTTCTAATCCTCAATATTTGGCCATTTCTTTCAATCTTTTATTCAATTCAAGACATGACAAAGGCATCAAAACAACTGAATACCAAAACAGCGGCACCAAAACGTATCGGACCCGAAGAGATACAGGGAATATATCTTAATTTTTATTTTGTTTCACTTTCTTTTATTTCTTTTCTTTCTCAACTTTCCATTCTTGTTTATACCGCCTCACATAGGTACCTACCCAGTTGGTTAAATTTGAAAAACGTCCAACAACACTACATAATAGTTATCAATTCTGACGATCATGCTGTTAACTTTGCTTGAAACTCAGATTTATGGACATTATATAACTGTAAACTATATATATATATATATATATGTGTGTGTGTGTGTGTGTGTGTGTGTGTGTGTGTGTGTGTGTGTGTGTGTGTGTGTGTGTGCGTGTGTGTTATGAAATCAGATAAAACAGCTAAAAACTTATGACTTTAAGTTTCAAGTGGCCGATCCTCACGCGACAGGCTCACTGGAAGATCGGCTGCGTGAAAAGTCGTAAGTTTTTACCCCGTTTTATTTTATTTTATAGTTGAATATACCTGCAGATAGTTGATATATATATATATATATATATATATATATATATATATATATATATATATATATATATGCACGACTATACTACTGCACAAGTCATTTCTCATTTATAAAAATAAGTAACTTTTTTTATTTATAAATTATTCTATTTTTTTAGAGACATACAGGGTGTCTCAAAATAGATTCAACCTATTAACATGATAATGATTTATTACTGAGACAAGCACAATGGTGGTCATTTGGAACACATACTGTAAAATATGCATCCTCTGAGTTAGAGACATCAAATCATTTTTTTAATTGTTATTAATTCAGCTTCCAGAACATGCAATCTTTTTTTGAGTTGCTTCTCTCTGTAATAAATCATTATCATATTAATGGGTTGCATTTATTTCAAGACAGTTTTGAATGATTTTATCTCCAAATAAGTAGTGACGCAAAATATTTTCCTCTCTTGTCAAGGCATTGGGATCAAGGATTAATAGTTGTTATAGTATACTAGTCTTTTATCTGAAACAAAAAAAAAGACAATATGGGTTCCCTGTATATTACGACATGGTATAATGAAGATAGGGTAACTACTTATACTGCAAAAGAAATAATTGAGATTCTTCGTCGAATATTCCATGACAGACAAAATTCCCGGGGAACGGAAATAAACTGGCCACCATGTTCACCTGATTTAACTATTCCCGATTTTTTCTTTTTCCTTTGGCGTTAAGGAAAGATTTTACGTAAACAAACCTAGACCACACCAGGAACTAAAGAATACTATTCGACAAGAAATTTGAACGTTGTAGTCCGAAAGATAACGAGCTGTTATGAGAAAGTATCCACTTCTTTTTTAATTCAAAAGTTGATCAATTTTTTAAATGTCTTTTTCACTAACCAGTATTTTATCAGCAAATAATTCCCTTTTGATATTTTTATTTTATCCATTTTTCATTCAGATAAAAAATACAAGAAAAAAGGACCTATATTATAATGATCATGTTTTTTTGAATGTGTGTTACTATATCACAGCAAAAAATGGCACATCATTGTGAGATTTTTGAAAGGGCAATAGCATTAAAATATTTCCTGCGTCTAATGGTTTGGGTTGGTAGGGTTTTATGGCATATCAATCTTTGTAGGTTATTTAATGCCAAATCCTGTTTATGCATATAGTTTTCAAACACATTTTGTTGATATTTTGAAAAAAGCCTGTCCTCGTGTTTGTTTGTTTTTTGGGAGGTTTTTTGTGCACATAGTTAAATGGTTTCAAGTATTCCTATTTAACATCAGTAACAATTTAACATCAGCCATTTGTTTGCACACAGCTTTTAAGTAATTCTATTTTAAATGAGAACAAATTTGTTTGCCCACAAACATTCCTATTGTTTCTACACACGTAAATGGTTTTAATTATTGCTATCTAATACTAATAATTCCGTTCAATATTAATCATTTGTTTGCAGACAGAGAAGCAGTTACAAGTATTGGTTTTTAACTCTAATAATTCTATTCAACCTTACTCGTACGTTTGCCCACAGTTAAATAGTTCCAAGTATTGCTATGTATCACTAACAATTTGTTGCATAGCCATGACCATGATTAACTATACAAACACATAATACATACACATCTACATATGCATGCAGAACACAACGACACAATGATAGACGAGAGCGGCACAGTCTTAGAAAAATATACCTCTCACTTTATTTGAAAGGGTTGTGTGTGAGAGGGAGTTGAAGACCTAACAGAACTGCAACATATTGACCCTCACTCTATTGGCCATAACCGCGTTTCTTTCCCGTTCTCCTGAGCTGCTCAACCGGGGGCATGGGGCCCACTCCGCTGGGTGCTGGCTTTCTCTACCGCATCTTGTCACCAACGGGTCTGGTCTCCAAACTGAACTGACTTCCTGTCTTCACCGAGTTATATAATAGTTCAACGCCCTCTTCTTCTTGTGGGCGTCACAATTGCACTCATTCAACCCATCCACGGTCAAGGTTATAATTCTGATATTCCACGACCGGATGCACCTGTTCTTTACATTGGTGCATTTTCTATTTTGACAGCCCGGCAGGGTCGTAGGTCAATATACAACAAATTCAATTAAACATCAGTCATTCGTTTACACACAGTTAAATGATCCAACTGTTCTATTTCTAACAATTCATATCTGGGCCACACATTGAAGGGTTATAACCCCTCTGCAGAGATGCAGCCGGTGTATTTTGTAGCCCCAGATGACTGGGCTGGCATCTGATGTACCTTTTAATTGCCATTACTACCTGGTTTACTCTAACCCTGATTGGTACGACGTGTAGGGTCTCATTTGTGGTTCAAATAAAAGTGTTCGATCATTTGCTAAGCATTATTATTATTAGGTATTTAAAACCATAGAGCTGTGTGCAAATTATTTGTATTAGATAGGAATACTTGATGAATTTTAAATTCTTAAATACTTGCTAATTTTAAATAGCGATACTTGAAACCATTTAACAAATGGTTAATTTTGTATATATATATATATATATATATATATATATATATATATATATATATATATATATATATATTAGTGTTAGATAGGAATACTTGAAACCATTTAACTGTGTGCAAACAAATGATCTCTAATATCTCTTTTATAAATAAAGTTACCTACAAACTGTTGCTTACATATAATATATACATGAATACGGCTATGGCTGTAGAATACACCGACTGCCTCTCTGCGGAAGGATAAGACTCCCCCAACGAGTGTCCTGGAGATGACACTAAACAATCTGATGGTTAGACTCCAGTAATACTGGAGCTTTGGGGAATGTTAAGGACCATTTTATTGCCATCGCTCCTCGGTCCACTTTGGCCTGGAGTGTTCGCACCTGATTGGGTCCTATCAATGGGTCATATAGATCTAAACTGTGTGCTTATGCTAAACTGAATTGTTTTAAATAGAACTGTTTATATGTATAAAATGTATTTGGCTTTAAATAACCTACAATGGTTGATATCCCATAAAACCAAACCAAACATAAATACACGGACACACACACGAACACACAAACACACACAGACACTCATACAGACACACACACACACACGATCGAAAACACACACACACACACACACACACATATATATATATATATATATATATATATAGTGGATTTGGCATTAAATAACCAACAAGGGTTGATACACCATAAATCCTGACCAATCAATCAATCCACCATAAAAATCTCCAATAAAATAAAGCTATTAGCCCACTTTGTCACTTGATAATTGTGGGTCTTCATTGCCGCTCACTCTACTCGTGAGACTTTTACAAACGTGATAACTATTTAATACTAATTATAGAATACTTACTTCTTGTGATTAATTATAAATTCTATAAAAAGGATGAGGCTCAACATTGAGTTCAAGTGCGATTGAAGGTGGTCTTTAATCATGAGAAACCTGACCCCTCCCTCTATCCTTGTGGGTCTCTCTCGTTGCTGAAAATAGCTGAAAATGTAAAATCTGTAAACAGCTGAGATAGTGGATATTAGATGTTAGAGTATGTATTTGTTACGCTTCAATTCCCAAAACCTTTAGATAGCACCTTGCACATTTTATCTGATAAAACAAAGCCATTAGAAATTTACTTTTCAGTTTTATAAATGGAATTCAGGCCACCTGCGTATATTCACGTCTAAGTAACGACGCAAATACCGGCCGTTTGGGTTCTAATGATTAAATGAAATAAGAATAAGTAATCCTCATCATTTTCAAGTACGTTTTTAATATAATTGGCTGACTGAAATAATTTATGTATAAAAGGGTAATCCTTAAAGAATTGTATTATTAATTTTGACTTCTGTACGGAAATTTTTAACAGAAAATAATTCCTTACAACCAACAATTTTGAAATATAATCAACGTAATTCTTAAGATTGATAAAATAATGTTGATATCTATCAAACGCCAAGAATATTTATATAAAAGACAAAAATCGGTATAATAATTCAGCTATGAAGTGCAATTTAAACAAGATAATACTCATTACATTTACACCTCAAAATAGATCTCAAGAATAATGCAATTGTATTTGGTTATCATGAATATAGTGTAAACAAAAGAAAGACATTTTCAAACACTTACTATAAAAAAAAATAATTCAAGACATTATACAGTTTTGTAGAAAAGTACTCGATGTCTATTATTAAGGCTTTCAGCAGCATCAGGTGCTTCATTGTCAACAGAGATGACAAAAACTATAACTGTTTTGTGTGTTTGGGAAATCACAGACTAGACAATCCATCTCCAGTTAGTAGAGTATATTTGAAATAGGATGTTTGTGTCAAGATAAAAGTTTTTAGAGACTATCAGTACTTGATAATGTTCATGTTATTTACTTCTGCAGCCAAAGATGTAGGTAAGTAAGTAAGGAGTTACAAATTCCACACCAGATTGTTTAGAACATTTTGCAGAAATCGCTGAACATAATTCCTAACAAATTGCAAAGCCTAAGAGATCAAAACAAAACCACATGTGATTTGTGTACAGAAATGCTGGAGCATTGTAAAGATGAAGATGGATTTATGAAGTATGTATTTTTCAATGAGGAGTTGATTACTTCTTTAAAAATTCGTAGACGAGCTGTGAGTCCATTAGTTTCCCGTTTTAACAGCAGTCTATAATGATATTCTCAAAACTTCTATTTCGGCAGCATTGTATGATTCTGATATTGAGAATTCGATTGTTAAAAAGTGAGGTTTGGACCGAACAAACACTCACAAAATTAGCATTCAGAAGCAAATTGAACAGGAAATTGTTTTATTCTCTAAATTATGGAATTTTGAATGTATTACTTTAATTAAAAAATCCCGCTATAATGAGTAGTTTTTGTCGGGTTGCGATTACATATATATAAAACATGATGAAAATTAGAAATTTTTTGTAATACGATACACCAATTTTGATAATCTTATTATAATTCGCCGACTTACTAACCGTCCGTACAGTGAAGACATCGTCATTTTTAACAGACTTCAACCAAATTAAAAAATGTTAGAGTCATGTCTGGAAAGGTTTAAAGCTACACCAGCTAGAAGATCTACCTAAAACTGGAAATTTCAAATAGTTTCCAGGAGCGGAAGTCGCATTTTCGTTTGTATTTGGCGTAAAATGGAAATATTCTGAAGGAGATAAATTTCATTTGTAATGTAATACTGAAAATGGGTAAAGTGAAGTGGTCGCAGGATGCGAATAGATAAGTTATTTTTTAAAAGCCTACAACTGGAAGAAAGACAAGTTGACAACCGCTAAACGTCTTGACACGGTATACGAAATTCAATAAGTTATGCTTTATCTGGTGAAAACACCAATTAACGAAAAGTTGCCAAAATCATCATACTTAATTAGTCATCTAAATGGTTGTGGGAGCAGATCAGATGAGAGTGGGAGTTCACTGTCCTGAGAATCCCAATAAAAGAAGCGGAGTTTTTCGATTTGTCATCGTTTTGTGGCTGGAAAGAAGCTGAAACGTGGACAAGGAAAATATCCCGAAAATTTTACAAGATTCAAGAGGAGATTGTTCCAACTAAAACAAAGAAACACCCACAAATGTATTCAGGATTATATTTCACGTATTTACGCGGCCTAAGTAAGATAAACGAAGGGAATGACCAAAAATTTGAGACGAGTTGTGGTTTTGTGGTTTTGTGTTTTACTTCGTCCACGAGACGATCAGCATCACCGAAATAGCAGTTGTCGACGATAATGCCACACAACACTATTGATGTTTTGTTTGTTTATTTGTTTTTGTTTTTTTGTTTGTTTTATTTTTTGCTAGGAGGAGGCGGCTTCTAGCAGGAAGACTCACAAAACCTCTTCTTGTCATATAGGCTATGTAAAGCTGAAATTGGGACACACAAGTGTGTAAAAAATGAGACATATAAGGTACATAAGTTAGCAATGGACATACGACTCCGAGGTTAAACACCGACGGAAACTTAAGTGAAAGACGAGTGGCCATGGGTGTAGAAATCTGGGAACCAAGATAAAAGCAGGTTTTGTATCAAGATACACTTTGATTGGGTGAGAGATATCACGGATTAAAAAAGATGGGATATGGAATTTAGTTAGATCCTAAAAGTCAGTGGTCTAAGCTCTCAAGAAAATAACATTGTAAAAGAATTTCTGCTCTCTCTCTGAACTGACAATGAAAAAGAAAACACAAACAAAAGAAGTCGGCGTTTTTAATCTAAACATTAATAAACGTGGTAATCTAAAACAAAAAACTTATTTGTCAACACCTTTCTTTCACCTGAACGTACAATGACATATTAACGGATTTTAAGTTCTATCTGGAATCCTGTAACAACTTTCTGTTTAACCTGAACATATTACAAGAAAACAAACTATAAAATTCTGCAGCTCTTAAAAATGGCAACAAATCATTTTTATATCAGAATATATACTAGAAGGAAATACTTTTTAATTTTGTATAAATAATATAAAGTTTCATTACCAGTGGAAGTACCATTATATTTGAAATAATCTCTTTTTGTTGTTTTTGTTTTATATTGATTGGTGGGTTTTTCTAATGAATCTGCTTAAGCAGGAATAATATACATAAAAACTTAACTTCCTTTATAATTTCTCGGTTTAGTAGTACTAACAAAAGTGTCCTTCTTTTCTTTCTTTTACTCATGTCTCTTTGTCCCTGCCTCTATCAATCAATCTCCAATGTTTCCTTCTCTCTCTCTCTCTCTCTCTCTCTCTCTCTCTCTCTCTCTCTCTTCTTTCCATTTCATTTCATTGGGTCAAATGATAAGTGTCTGATATGTAGCGTTATTGCTTTTCTTATCTATCTATCTATCTATCACTTTTTTTCTTCCTTTTTCTTCTTTCTCTTCTTCGACTACATTTAATTGGATCAAATGTATCTAATATGTAGCGTTATCTCTCTCTATATATATATATATATACATATATAATCAAAAACGAATTGGTCCATTATTCATCTGAGATGATGACAAGGCGTAGCATTTGAACATATGCGTTCATCCCTTATTCTATTAATAATAAATAATAATATGATAATATTTCTTAATTTTTCTTTCTTTTTTTAGTGGGGGTCTAGATCTGCGTTGTCATATTTGAATTTGGAAGGAGTTCCCATGGTGTTATAAGCGAGCTCAAATTCCAGTTGCGCTATTACGTTCACTTCCTCAGAAAAGGCGTGAACTCCCTCATCCCATCGGCTATCTGTTAAATAGTACAACTACTGTGCTTTAGCATTAAATAACCCATGCATGTTGATATTCCATTGAATAAAGAAATAAAACGATATTTAAATTTACGCCGGGTGTCCCTACTGGTCTTTTCATAGGGATGCACATGCTTGTCTTTATATTTGGATGTGTTTGCCTTAATATCCATGTGTTTAATGGCGTCTCTGTGCTTGTAACACGATGGGTAAACAAATGTCCGCATGTATGAACACGTAAGAGTCAGAGAATGTTTTATCAATTTCTGCTTTTCTGCTTTTAAGATATTCAAACGCAGTTGAATTAAATTAACTGAGACACAAAAGTTAAACAAGAAACTCTCTTAATATGATTCACACAAATTTCATAAACACACACACTGATGCGTATATATATATATGTGTGTATGTGTGTGTGTGTGCGTGTGTGTGTGTGTGTGTGTGTGTGTGTGTTGCGCACGCAGGCGTGTGCATGTGTGGGTATGATTTTAAAAAAGTTTTACTTGCTTACGAATTAAGAAATGAAATTCCGTATTGAATGAATACTCTTGTCTAAATCCTATGAAAATAAAATGTACCATTCTGGAAAATTCTTGCGAGTTAAAATCATCATTATGTTTGTATGTAACTGTTGGCGTGTAAAAACAGTACATCGTATTGAGATATTTGATTGAGCAATACAGTTAAAATGATCTTAAAGGAATAATAATACCTTCTTCCTTGTCTTATTTCTTTAGAAATTCACAAACGTAAATCCAAATCGAATGAATGTAAAAATTGTCCGAAAAATTGAGGATTTCAGGTGATTTTGACAGTCAACAACCATGCTACAATTTGTTTTGGAGGGATTGAAACAATGTTGTTTAAATTCAAATTAATCTTATTTAAATCCTATACAAACAAAGTTCACCGTTCTTGAAAATTTTTGAAAACACAGCCAAATTGAATCAAACCCTGATTTTTTTCGTATTATTAAATAATCATTCTATTTGGCATTACGGTTTTTTTGTCGTGTAATGGCTAAAGTGCTGGACTACAATATCGTTGTTATCGAGTTCGAACTCGAGTCACATTATTACGGTCACTTTCTCACTAATAATTTCGGGAAATTTATAAAGCCCCATTTTCCTCCCAGCTGTGGGTTAAATAGTACAACTACTCTCCTTCTAGAAGGATGGCTTTGGCAGCAAAATAACCCAAAAAGTTTGGTATTTAAAAATAAAATAAAGAAACCAAGCGTTCCTTATTTCGTGAACGGGATTTTTTTTTTAATTCATTAATCTTCTTGGTCCGTTCTTTTTAACCAAACATGCATTGACCAAAACTGTTGCATATATATATATATATATATATATATATATATATATATATATATATATATATATATATGCAACAGTTTTTGTCAATGCATGTTTGGTTAACCAAACATGCATTGACCAATATATGTATATATATATGATACAGTTTTTGTCAATGCATGTTTGGTTAAAAATTTCATTCCTAATTATATATATATATATATATATGGTTAGGAATGAAATCTGACGCTATGAAAAAAAAAAAACAACGCTGAAAAATCACACTGACACATTTCGCTAAAATGATAGTTTCCTCAGAATTAATTTATTTCGCAAACACACACACACACACACATATATATATATATATATATATATATATATATTAGAAAGAAAGGAAGAAAAAGACAGTTTAGATGATGAGGACATGTGTATATATATATATATATTTGTGTGTGTGTGTGTGTGTGTGTGTGTGTGTGTGTGTGTGTGTGTGTGTGTGTGTGTGTGTGTGTGTGTGTGTGTCAACTTCTTTGTAGTATTATGAAATTTCCTAGTCTCCGGTGTGTATATCACGGGACTGAAGCAATTCAAACCGTGGAAGATAACCACTCTTGTTGTTAATACCTTGATATTTAACACGTTGATACATTGTCCATTGCTTCCCTCCTTGTGTTTACCTGAAAGCCACTCAAAGAAATGAGCAATATTTTCGGGAACTTATCCATTACAGGTTTGAACTGGGCCATAACGCCAACGAAGCAACCAAAGCCTGTTGCGCGCTAAAGTTGAAGGCACAGATGACCCCAGACAGTAACCAAATAGTTCAAGAAATTTCACTCGGCATAGACAGATCGATCACGAAGCCGTGCTCGAAGTTATCGATGTAAATCCCGTGAGTAGCTCTCAGGAGTATCTGGGGAGCTCTGCATTTCACAGGTCTGTGCAGTTTGTCACTTTCACAGCCTCTGTAAAAGCATCTGGTGCTGTCGAACTGTGCCTTACATTACCAATATATCGCAAAACTTTTGACTCACCCTTATATATATATATATATATATATATATATATATATATATATATATATATAAGAAAGAAAAGGACAGCCTAGAGGATCAGATTGACATGTTTCTAAATCTCTTGTGAAACATATCAATCTGATTTCCCGAATCGTTTTTTTTTTTTTTTTTCTCTCTTTCGTTCCGTCAGATTTCAATCCAAACATTACTCAACATACACCCATAAATACACACACCCGATACACTCGTATGCGCATACACACATATTGTTTCAATGCATTTTCTTTCCTTTCTTACACCTAACTCATCGCTATTCGCGAACATTCTGATGTTTTCATCGCTGACGTCCATTTTTCGTTGTTTTTTTTTTTTTGTTTTTTGTTTTTTTGCTTCTGTTTCTCGTCTTAATTAGATTGAGGCGCAAAAGAGCGGGAAAATTGAATAAATATTGATATGCGCTGAATGGGAAGGCATATAGACTTACACAAAATGCACATAAAATAAAAACCTTTACGGTGCAGATATTTAATTAAGTATATACATTTTGTGTGCGTAAGCAAATATATGTGCACATACAACGTGTGTTATCAACTGCCAAATACACTCAAATTCTTATTGGCTTTGGTGTATCGTGATTCGTCTAGGAAAGACATTAGCTTTTTAGCACACGTGGTCCTTAAAAGCAACGGCGGAGAGAAATTAAGTTGGATTTTATTTCGTTACTATTGTATTACTATAAAGGATTTTTATAAATCATTGTTGGATTGTGTTTTATCACAAAAAGACTCCTGAGAATAGAAGTGAAAACAAAATTAAGTATCGCAAAGTTAGATTTGGATTTTAACTCAATGAATCTCTTTAAAATATCTCTGCCTGCCTGTCTGTCTATCTATCTAGATAGATAGATAGATAGATAGATAGATAGATAGATAGATAGATAGCGATCTTGCAATTACTAAAATTCTCATTATGCTTGTGCGCAACTGCACCCGAGGAAAACAACCATCCATATCAAGATGTTTATTTGAGCAATGCACTTACAATTCTCTTAAAGAATAAAGCTATTTCCGGACCAATTTCAAAATGAATCATAATTTCACGGAATCTGTGTGTGTGTGTGTGTGTGTGTGTGTGTGTGTGTGTGTCTGTGATTTTCTCAAGTATTGCTTTCAGAAACGTTAATCCATACTAAATGAATACCCTTGTCTAAACACAATGAAAAAATTTTTTCTCGCTAATTAAGAAACGTAAATCCGAACTGATTGAATGTAGAAATTATCCGAAAGATTCGGATTTTTGACCAGTTTCGGCTGTCTCCAGCCATTTTCAAGAATTGTACAGTTTGTTTTTATTGGGTTTAAACAATATTGTTTTAATCAAAATTAACCTTGTCCAAATTCTATTCAAGGTCTACCATTCTTGAAAATGTTTAGTAACACAGCCAAAAATACACGGACCACCGAATCTCTCACACGATTCCAAAATTCATTCTATCCAGGATTTCGTTGTTTTTTTTGTTTTTTTTTGGAGGTGGGGTCCTAAATAAGGACAATATCTTTTTTATACATACATTTTCCATGTCTATTCTTTTGAACCAAGCTTTAAAAATGATGTATATATATATATATATATATATATATATATATATATATATATATATATATATATATATATATATATATATATATATAGATAGATAGATAGATAGATAGATAGATTGAGAGAGAGAGAGGTAACTATATAGATAGATAACCTAAAAGAAATTAAAATCTCACCTCTTTTTATAATAGTTTCATAGCTTAAAGTTTCATGAATTAGTTTGGATACAATCATCACATGAAACTTAAGACGATGAAATACATATAAACACACACACACACACACACATATACATATTATTTTCATGGCATTTCGTGACTATTAGTCATGAAGCCAATGTGATTATCGGATGAAGTGACTTCCACGTGGTGGCTATTCTTTTACTGCTGTGTCGTGCATGATAGGAAGGATAATCTAATTTGTGAGGCATTCTGGGAAGGATGTTTTTTGTTTTTTGTTTGGTTGTTTTGTTTTTTCGTTTTGTGTTTTGTTTTGTTTTGTTGGGTTTTTTGAGGTTTTTTCTGGTGCGTGGTTATTTTCGAGACTGCATTATATTAATTTTGTGATTTGCTTATTTATTTACAGTAGAATAATCTATTATTTTCTAGAGTTTTTATTTATCTATTTATTCATTTGTCTATTTGTTTATTTGTCATTATTTTATTCATTTATTTTTTATTTATTTTATTTTATTTATTTATTCACTTATTTTATTTTTCTTTATTTTATCTTTTATTTCATTTTTTATCCTTATTTTATTTTATTTTATTTCATTTTATTTTTATTTATTCATTCTATTTTATTTTATTTCATTTTATGATTTGTTAATTTATTAACAATAGAATAATCTATTATTTTCTAAAGTTTTATATATTTATTTATCTATTTATTTATTTGTCATCATTTTATTCATTAATTTTTCATTTCTTATTTATTCCTTTTCCGTTTTTGCAAAAAAAAAAATGAGTAAAATTATAAAATTCGAAGTTTAGAATCGTTAATTTTCTAGTGGGTTATATACAAAATGACCGATGAACCCGTTTTTTTTTTATGATATTGATGCTTATATTTGTGGAAAAGTGAAGGATTTAAATGCGCGTTTAATAGTTATCTCCCTTATATCGCGAATTTA
Source organism: Sepioteuthis lessoniana (assembly GCA_963585895.1). Classification (NCBI taxonomy): domain Eukaryota; kingdom Metazoa; phylum Mollusca; class Cephalopoda; order Myopsida; family Loliginidae; genus Sepioteuthis; species Sepioteuthis lessoniana. Next base: position 63,975,543 of record OY757918.1, on the reverse strand, counting down.
GTCTGAGTACATCAATCTGTCAATCTGTTTTCTAATATTTATGAAGATTTTTTTATAGATGAATTATAAATCTTGATGTTAGAAAAGAAAAAAAATTAAATGTTTTCTATAGCTGAAATTCAAACACAAGTTGAAAGTACTGAACACGCAATAAAAACAGGCAAAAATAACAGGAGTCTCCGTAGCAATACTGGGCTCCCACATCGTCGTAAGCGAGTTCGAACTTCAGTCACACTATTATGTTCACTTTCGGACTAATACTATAAGTTAGATAGTATCACTACTGTTCTTCTGCAACGATTGCTTTGGCTTTAAATAATCCATGAAATATGTAATTAAACAAAGAAACCAAGCCAAGTTAAAAAAATAAAAATAAAAAAAACGCCACTTTCAACAACAGATATATTGAGTATAATAACACCGTTTGATAGAACTAGTTTTCAGCTACAAAACCATTTTTCCATATAGTAACCACTGTTGCCTATATATTTTCATCAGTAATGAATAACAGCTTAAATGCTATACTCGTAAGACCACAGCTAAAAAATGCTGCAAATTTATTGTCACACAACAGAAGCAGATGTTGGTGATATGTTAGTAGATGTTGCATCTTCCAACTTATAAGCTATCATTTTTTTCTTGTCTTATAGCAACTTCAGTCTAGCGAAATGGTATATCATTGTATTCCGCCATGCGCTAAAAACTACACCCACTGCTATTAGCATTAGCTGCACGTTTATGGGGACCAAAGAGAGGATGATGTATGTTGTGGAAACATTTAAGTGGGCAACAATCAATGTTCAACACAGCAGTAAACACGAACAATTCAAACGACGTGAATCATGTCGATGAGACATGGACTACGCAAACGACATTTTCTTAACAGCCACACAGATAACTCAAGAATACACCGACTGTAATCTTTACAGGAAGGTAAAAACCATATAATTGTGTGCAAATTATTTATATTAGATTGGAATACTTGAAACCATATTATTGTGTGCAAATAAATTACTGCTGATATTATACAGGAATAGATATTTGAAACGATAAAATTGTTTATAAATCATTGATATCAGACTGAAAAATTTGACATTATTAACTTTGTGCAAATTGTTTCTATTAACAATAATTACTTGACGCAATAATTGTTTACAAATGATTATTATTAGTTATTTGAATCTATATAATTGTCACACTCGAAGTAAATGAGTTCGAATTCCATTCGTGCTTGCCTTCAAATCTTGGAAAAGGTATGAAGCCCCCTAAACCTTTCAACAATGGGTTAAATAGTACAATTTGTGTTCTTCTACAAGGATGGCTTTCGGCATTAAATAACCCACGAAGGTTGATATGCAATTAAACAAAGAAACCAAACCAAACTATATAATAGCATTAAATAGCAAGTAGCTGTGACAATAGGGAAAATATTATTTCATGCTCAAAACCAACTCTGTTTTATTTAATAGTGTTTTTGTGTGCTTTATATCTATTTGGAGTTTCAATGGAAGTAAATAGGAGGCATTTCTTTCGGAGCACTCCTCGTAGATCAGCAGTTAGAAACATTAAAAAATTTTCTACTGAAATTCTTCAAGACCAGATGTTTTGTCACTGTCATTAAATACTCCCTGGTTGTGCAGATATTACACAATTACCAGGAGTGGCATGAAGTGAGTTAAGGAACATAATTCACATGAGGAAGATTTTATTGACGTAAAACAAATCTTGACACATCGAAATAACTCAGAAGGATATTTTTGGTGGTTGGAGGAAATCTCCAACAGGTGATTTTCGAAAAGTTGAAAATAAAAAAAGAGAAAGACAAAAGGGCAAAGTTAAACAATGAAAGAAAGGAGAGAAAAAAAAGAAATAGAGAAAGACTCTACTTGAGGAAATATTAGTCAACCCTATCACGATCCCAATTGGAACTAATTATTCAAATTTGAGAGATGAATTGCCATGTGGAAATTCTTCTGTGTAATTGATATATACAAATAATATATTTAATTATACAGTTATTTAAAAAATGTTAACACTCTTATGAGAGCACTTTTATGATATAATTTCAGACTGTCTCCACATGTTTACCATCCCTTCCAACACATTCTTGGAACCTACCACGGGTAGCTATGGGTAAATCTTTATTCGAAAAGCAGAACTGATATTACAGAGATCACCTGGAGAAGATTCCAATGTGTTGATAGGTATGGTGAACAGGTAGAAACTTGAAAATCTTAATATGATAAAGGAACTCCAATATACATGTTAACATTTTTAAACAACCGGTATATACGAGGTGTAATCAAAAAGTATCGAGACTGAATGTTTAATTTCTTTTTTTAATTTTGAAATTTAGCATTTAAATGAAGAAGTGTACACAACTTATATAATCCAATGTTTATGTGTAGACATCTAGACGAAGCCAATATCAACTCACGGTACTTCTTGATCAGCAGTTTTGGTCAAGTGCAACACCTTCCATATTCACCTCAACTGGCTTGGCACGACTTGTTCCCTAACAGAAAATTCGTCTGTTTTTTATTATAGTGATCACAGAGTTTTTTTGGTTATTTGGAGGGGATCGTTAAGATAGCTTTCCTCCATCAACCATAGAGCGAATTTTGGAAAAAAAAAACACTCCAGCTATTTCTTGTGGAACTCAGATAGTTATTTGAGACTGGTTTTCCTAACTTCTCACTCATTCTTTCTTCACGTTTTGATATACTATGAAGCTGAATTGACTTATTTCTTTTAATGCCCTACACGTCCTCAAGTTTTACTCTAGAGTTGAATTCTCTGTTTAGAAAACAAGAAAAAGTTACACGGGGTGAGTATGGAAGGTGCCGCACTTACAAAATCCTGTTTGTCGGCTAAAACATGTAATTCAAAAACTGTGAAGACTGGTTTCATTATGCGTTTTTATTTGTTTATTTGTTTGTGGCTGAGCAGCACTGTTTGACATAATACCTAGAACATAGTACCTGACTGATGTTAGACTGCAGTGAGTTAAGGAGCCATTCACAAGTCAGTGTAAATAGAAAAAAAATAGATTATGAAGCCACTTGGTGGTGAGATTCCAGTCCTGAAGTTCTAAGGAGTGTGAAGTCATCTCCTAATTGACATTACTCCCAGGTTTAAATCCAGGACAAGGCTGTTTGTGTTTCACTTCGTATTAATCCCCTCGAGAAATGTATGAATCTGTCTCTTCTCCCACTAGCTATGAGTAAATAATAGGGTAGATTGGATTCTCTAACCTCGGTAAGGTAACCAGTCTAGAAGGAAAACTGATTTCAAACTAGCTTTACACTGCTTAAAAATTTGACATTGTGTCACATCTTTGCTCGTGGTGGAAAGTTTGGGTAAATGCATACTTCTTGGTTCACTGTGGCCCGGAGTATTAGTACCTGGTCTCATATGTGGGTCATAACTGTCTTTGAAAATTTTAGCATTAGGAATCTAGACTTCATTTTCTTATAAATGCATTTATCAACGCCTCCAAACGAGCAGGATGTGACACGAGGTCAATTTTTGAACAAAGCTTAACAGGTTTGAATTCAGAGTTTTCCTTTTCTTAGAAGGGTTGCTACACCAAGGTTAAAGAGCCAAGTCTACCCAACTATCTACCCATGGCTGGAGCGTAATGAAATGATGGAATCACCCGTGGTTATCGTCGCTGGAGATGAATACGGTGAAAAGAGTTCAAATCCCGGACGAAGCTGTTTGTTTTTCATAGTGCTAATACGTTTGGGAAAGGTATGCGTCCAGCCATGGATAAATAGTAGGGTAGACTTGGCTCTTTAACCTTGGTGTAGCAACCCTTCTAAGAAAAGGAAAACTCTGAATTCAAACCTGTTAAGCTTTGTTCAAAAATTGACCTCGTGTCACATCCTGCTCGTTTGGAGGGGTTGATAAATGCTTTTATAAGAAAATGAAGTCTAGATTCCTAATACTAAAATTTTCAAAGACAGTTATGACCCACATATGAGACCAGGTACTAATACTCCGGGCTACAGTGAACCAAGAAGTATGCATTTACCCAAACTTTCCACCACGAGCAAAGATGTGACACAATGTCAAATTTTTAAGCAGTGTAAAGCTAGTTTGAAATCAGTTTTCCTTCTAGACTGGTTACCTTACCGAGGTTAGAGAATCCAATCTACCCTATTATTTACTCATAGCTAGTGGGAGAAGAGACAGATTCATACATTTCTCGAGGGGATTAACACGAAGTGAAACACGAACATACCTTTCCCAAACGTGTTAGCGCTGTGTGAAATACAAGCAACTTCGTCCGGGATTTGAAGTCTCTTCACCATATTCATCTCCAGCAACAATAACCACGAGTGATTCCATCATTTCATTATATGTAGCTCGGCTGTGCACATGCCTCCATTTGAATTTGAATTTTTAAATTCTAAAAACTAAAGCTTCCGTCTTGATACTTCTTGATCACACCACGTTCGTTTTTATTACCAAGGTCCAAGCTTCAGTCTGTTTGAATTTGTTCATGTGTTTTGATTTTTAGCGGGTGGGGGGATTTTTTTCTTCTAAACTGTAGATAGTTCATGACATTTGTTCAAAAAAAGAATTTCCAGTGCCATCAAACAACGCTCGATTTTTTTTTTCTTTTTAATTTCTCCTTCTTTACATTTTTCTTTGATTGGCAAATTGAAAGGGTCTCTATTGGCAACCTCATATTATTTTTTGTATCTTCCATTATAAAAAGCGTCTTGAGAGTGAAAAGAAGCAACAAAAACTAGAGCTAGAGAAGTAAAAAAAAACTGGGGGGAGAGTGGGAATTGTCTATTAAAGGTGGTTGTATTTTAACTTGTACGACCGGTTAGTGAATAGTAAACACTAATTGAATTGGTGATGTCACACACCAGACGTTTATAGAAAAAATCAGTCAGCAACTGATAGGTATATTACAATTTCAATGGGTAGGCATTAGTGTGTAATATACCTATCAGTCAGCAACTGATAGGTATATTACACTTTCAATGGGTAGGCATTAGTGTGTAATATACCTATCAGTCAGCAACTGATAGGTATATTACACTTTCAATGGGTAGGCATTAGTGTTTATATACGTAGTTAACCTTTTTGAGGCAGCATTTTCCAATTTTAAGTAATTCACTATCATATTTTCCAGCAAAATATGTTTTAAGAAAACGTTACTTGAAAACCTTTAAATCACCACTGATTGTTATGATAATCAATGTAAATATCGTGAAGTGATATTGAGACAATAAAAAGAATATTTTCTGATTAAAATCAGCCAATCACAACCTGAGTGAAGGACGTTGAACCGTGAAAAAAAAAGAAAAAAATAAATGAAATAAGATGAAATAAATTTTAAAAGTAGCAGTTCCCAGAAGCCCTCTGGCAGGATGAAGATCGGCACATTCCCAAAGAAAGAGCCTTCTGGGCACAAAAAAGAAATTCTACAACTTCAGCCGATAATGGACGGACTTTCTCCTCTTAGCTGCTGACAAGTAGCGCATATGTTTGCCAAGTATCGGACTTGGTAGAAAGTCGTGTCTCCTGTTAGCAGCAGCCTCTGTTCAAAACATCTACTAGACATACCATAAACTTCAAACTCATAAAACCACCGAAAATGACTCATATATTTTGACATCTTGTCTAGGATGCGCGACTATTTCTTCTGGTTTCAAGAAAAAATTCCACAGAATAGTCGTTATACCCAAAAATAAAGGTTGAGTTGAAAGGTATCTTTGTCTCTTTTCTTCTTTCCTTCCTTATTTTCTTGCAGCCTTCAACAGACAAAGAAGACAAGTTAATGGGGTAAGAAGAACATAGGAGTCAGATACTAAAAACCTCAAAATCATTCCCATAGAACCCAGCAATTAACCAAAAACCGATACCTACAACTTACGAAACGAATAAATAACCAACAAACTTTCTTATGCCACAGAAAAACAAGCAACTTAAACTAAGACTAAAGAAAATACAACATTTAAGTGTCTCTCAATGGACACAGCAGACCATACTGCTTTACTTATTCCATTTTTGTAATGGATTTTTCTTAATTAAATAACTTATATAATTTCTCATTATTGCAAATAAAAGTAATAATTTAAGATTCTGTTGATGAAAGGAATACTTCGAAGTATATATATATATATATATATATATATATATATATATGTAAAGATTGACGTTGGTCCAGCAAGAGAAAAATTGATATTTTAAAATGAATAGAACCGGAAATGATTTTGAATTTGCTATTTAGGTGTTTTTGTTCTGTTTTTTTTTGGGGGGGGGGGTCATATACTGCTGCTCTACAGCTTTCAAACATTACGTCTTCTTCAAGAGATTTATAATGGTTAAGATAATTTTCAGTTCTTGTATTTTTATAGTGAAATTGTTTTGATAGGAGATGATCCTTTTTAATTTCAGGATTTGTGTCTGTAATAGTCATAGTAGAATTAATTGTCTGTGAAAACCACTGCTCTCTGCAGATGCTTTTTTGAATATATATATATATATATATATATATATATATATATATATATATATATCAGTATGTATTCTATCTGAGTATGTGCATATGTACACTCGCATACATAGACGTACACTCATGAGAGATAGAAGTGGGGAAACATGAGTGTACTTGCATGTATGCAAATGTGCACAAACAATTACAAAATATATATTTATATAAAATCTTTCTTAAACATTCATATTTCTATTTATACAGAAAACATCTGCAGGGACCAGAGGTCTTCACTGACAATAAACTTCAATTCACAGACATAAATGCTGGAATAAAAAAGAATCCCAATCCTATCAAAACTATCTCCACTATAAAAGTAACAACCAAAATTAGCTTAACCATTCTAAATTTCCCTGAAGAAAACGTAAAGTCTGAAACACGAGTAGAGCACAAATATATGAAATAATAAAAACCTAAATGCCACATTCAAAATCATTTGCGAACCTATTCATTTTTATAGATATATATATATTAAAATGAATAGGTCCGCATTTTAATATATATATATATATAGATAGATAGATAGATAGATAGATATAAAGACTCCTATATATGGACGTGCTAGTGTTGGCCGACTAGCAACCCTTATATACACCAGCTCTGTTCGGACACAAGATGCTGTCTGGATTACCTTTTGGAAGCGATGGAGTTGGTCTGCGAAATCAGTACTCTCAGCGTGACTTGATTATATATATATATATATATATATATATATATATATATATATATATATATATATAAATATATATATGGTGGAGGGTCACGCAGAAGTCACGTTTTTTTATGCCTTATTCTTAAAGTAGCCTCAAATCAATCAATGAGTCATTGCTAAAATATTTTGATACAATGAATCCTTGCTGTTCTTTTTATGTAGTTAATTAGATATTTTCTAGGTACTGGAAATAAGCACCTAAATTGTAATTTCAATGTCAGTATTAGGGGCAGACTGAACATTGAAGCAATTAGGTCGTGCCCGAGAGTCCAAAGTACCAAAATTATCATTTTTGAATTAGCCTCAAATCAATCAACAAAATAAATTTCCATTGTCCTATTGATATAGGAAAAACAAAATTGTATATATCTTTATAGGATGAATGGTCGTGTGAAAAGGGTCTTAGGTATCAATAACCTTTTTTTTTTTAGCAGAGACTGATAACACAGTCAGTTTTTCTCTGTTGGTATATATATATATATATATATATATATATATATATATATATATATATATATATATATACTAATACTGCTTCTCAGATAAAGTAGTAGATATGTTGGTTGGTTGGTTCGTTCGTTCGTTCGTTTATTATTTGAAGGCATGCCAATCCTTGTTGGGTTATTTTATACCCAAGTAAGTCTATCTTTTAAACCAATTAGATCGTTTCAATTGTGAATGAATTATTTGTATTTGAGAGGATTACTTGATATCTAATAACTATGTAAAAATAAACCTCTAAAGAAACAACTAGACGAAAATGTAAATATGAACAAACAATGAACGCTACTATCTCACCTCTAATCATAAAATAATTTTAGACAGGTTGACATGCCGTTAAAATCAATCATATCGAATTTCCAACAAAATTGACCATTGTTAGTTATAAGAGGTTTCGGTTTCTTTGATTTTAATGCCATATCAACGTTCCTGTGTTATCTAATGCCAAAGCTATCAATGGAGAATGACAGTAGTAGTGCCTTTTAACCCATAACAAGAAGAATACGGGGGTTCATACATTTCCCACAAATATCTGTCCGAAAATGAACGTAATAGCGCGACTGGAGTTTGAACTAGAAGACTAAGATATTGTAGCCCAGCACTTTAGTCATTACGCCACGGGTACTTCCCGCTCCTCGAAACACAGGAGTTCGTGGGAAGAAGCAATGGGAAAATGAATTAATTAATTAGTGCAAATATTTCAATGAGCAATGTAATAGCAATGTAACAGCAATCTGAAGAATCTGGAATTAGATTCTTAGTTTTTGAAAAAGGAAAATCATTATAATTTTGTACGCAAATCTGTCTCTCAGAGGTCTCGTCCCGTAGGCGTTTTTTTCTTTTCTATCTAACGGACCGTTATCTTCCATACATTTTCTTTCTTCCTTTTTTTTTCATTCCTTCTTTCTTTCTTTCTTTCTTTCCTTCTTTCTTTCTGTCTTGCTCACGTCATATCTTCCATACCTGTTCTTTCTTTCTTTCTTTCTTTCTTTCTTTTCTATCTAACGGATCATAATCTTCCATACCGTTTCTTTCTTTTTTCCTCCCTTCTTTCATTCACACTTTTTTTCCTTGCATGTCTATTTTCTTATTTTCTGTCTAACTTTTTTTCTTTTTTTACCTCGTTTGCTTCATATCTTACACACCCGTTCTTTCTTTATTCCTTTCTTTTTTTTCTATCTATCTTTAGTTTTTTCGCCCGGACCATTCTTTGATACGTTAGATCTTTTTGGACACAACACAGTTCCTACTCGTTTCAGCCTCACTGCAGACTGCCCAACAAATCTTGCATATCAAATGCTACGAAGTGAGTTCGATCCTTACTATGTGCCTCATGTTAAGCTATGCCTTTTTTCTTCTTTAGATGGTGTTTTAGAAGCGTTAAGGTCCCAATAACCCTTTTTTATTCAGGGTCCCAGATCATTGTCATTCTACCGCTGTGTAGGCGCTTTGCCTAAGTGTACAGGTTAGTAAGCTTGCTAAATCGACTAGAATATCAGATCTTTCCTTGATGACCCATATTTGTGTCTTTGTGCCCAAGTTATCTAAATTTAGTGAATACTCACTCTTCAGTGCCTTACTGTTGACCAATGGTTAACTAAGGTTTGATTTGGTTTTATGGCATATCAACCATTGTAGGTTATTTAAACAATTCAGTTTAGCATACGTACACAGTTTAGTTCTATTTCACCCATAGATAGGACCCAATCAGGTGCTACCACTTCGGACCAGAAGGGACCTGGGAGCAATGGCAATAAAGGGTTACTTCGCATCTCACCATCAGAACGTTTAGTGTTATATCCATTTACTAAGTTAATATCACAGACAATTACAACTATGGTGAATTCAACGACTCAGTGTTTTAGCCTTGAGATAGATAGATAGATAGATAGATGTTAAAATGATCTCAAGCAGACATTTCCAATTATGACATGTTGTGCTTATTTTGATCTCCTACAAATAGTGAAAATAAAATTAGATTCTAGGTGTGTAACAATAATAAGTACTATTACCACCTTTCTACTCCTTCCACACAACCGGCAACTCACAAATGACAATATCTCTCACATCCGGTAACACCTACATAAACGTCACCGCGAAACAACTGTTGAAGTTCTATAAACAATACTGGAATGAATACCCGAAGTACTAAATGTATATAGATTAATCATTTTTTTTTCTTTTTTATTATTATTTTTCTTTCGTTATTCTTTTTTTTTTTTAGAGTCCCGTATTAATGAAAACATCTTCGGTCTATAACTTCACATACTTGGACAAATCTCTAACGAACAGAACATACGATACAATATACGAGTTTGAACTGACAATTTATATGTATCATCCAATGTTTTATTTATACACGCGTTTGATTAAATACCAATCGACGAAAAAATCTTGTTTTAAAAAGATTGGAAGCTTTTACAATCAGACTACGTTTGGTAAGTTGCATTCCATAATCTCTCTATCTCTCCATATATATATATATATATAAAAACTATTTTAAAAAATATAATTTGAGATATACAGGGTGTTTGTGAAACATTATATCATTTGAAAATCTAATAGATGCTCTAATTCTTATTCAAATAATCTAAGAATTTAATTGCATGAGTAGAAACAATAGACAATTTTATGTGTAATATTTGAATATTTGAACACGTTTTCTTTCCTAGTAAATAACCTTTCTATACCAAGAAAAGAAAAATATCAAATTAAACATAGAATCATGAGTTATTTCTAAACATGCTGCTATGATTTGAGATCATTTGAAAAGGAATTGGTCAAGCTATTAGATTACAAAATAAATCAACTTTTCTGAAACATCCTATATATATATATATATATATATATATATATATATATATATATATATATGTATATCCCTCTCTTTACGTAGGTGTAGATGTCAAAGTAATTGAAGTATAGTTTTATGGTATATTTTATTGGACTTTATTGCATTAAGTAAAGTTCTATGAGATTAGCTTCTTCGCATTACTTCGTGACAAGTTCTGTTCTTATTTTCTAATCTTTGCTTAACCTGTTTCTTATAGTACCTGGTGTTCCCAAGTGGTCACCCCTCTAAATATTGACCCATCTCATCGTTGCTTAATAACAGCGATCTAGCGGGAACCTGTGCTTTCAGCATAACTAGACCTTAAGTCCAATGACATATTTTTATGATTTTGAGATTTTAATAAAAAGATAAAAGTACATAAAAAAAACTGGCATTACATGTGTGTGTATATATGTATATATATATATATATATGCAAATACATACAGAGTCAGAAAATTTTTTCTAACTCTGTAAGTATTCGCTTTTCGCTCTACTTAGTGTATTTAGCTTACGTTTTAGCTTAAGGATTTCTACTGTTGATCTTTCTTTTAGCTAGGGACACGTTATTGGTTGGTTATTTTCAAACAGTAATCTTTTCTTTTTTTTATCGAATTTTTTTACAAAAGAATCAGTTTGTGTAATATCTTTCAATTTGCAGATTGTATCATCTGGGTTTTTTCGCGCTATCAGAATTATTGAATAGGTATAGATTATAAATAATATGTATTTATAGAACTGCATTGGAGTTCTACTTGTCGAGCTTGAATAAGCGAAATAAAGTTAATATGGAAATGGAGTACTATTTCTAAATTTCTTGTTTTTTTTTAAGAAAATTACATATATATATTGTCACCCACAGACAGAATGCTTCGTTGTATTACAACTCTTCAGTGTGGCTAGACACATCGGACGCTTCAAGTTGGGATTGAAACCCGCCCAACTTTACGTTAGACTTAGCATCATACCGCTCAGCCATCATTCGATATACGTCAGCAAGAGGATTATAAGTACAAAGAATAATGTAATAGCTTTCATTTGTTTACATTTTGCCTTACCGAATATCAGAGTGCTCAATCCATTAGAAGAGCTTTGTATTACGCGAGTGGCAGCCATTAATTCCTTCGCCAGAGTTCTCAACCCCCGGTAGGGAGCGTATATAGTATCATCCACGGACAGATTGTTTAGTTGTATCACAACTCTTCAATGTGGCTAGACATGTAGGACGCCTCAAACTGGGATTGAAACCCGCCTAACTTTACGTTAGACTTAGTATCATACTGCTGAGTCCCCCCCTCTCTCTCTCTCTCTCTCTCTCCTTCTCTCGATATATATATATATATATATATATATATAATGATATTTTTAACAGTGACATAAAGTATAATATATATACCGTAATTTACGAAGCTTTGATGTGGCACAAGGTCGAATGAATATATATTCAATACTAAGACAGATTTTAATCAGTAAAATCTTTACAGACCTCTAAGCCCAATAATGCAGAATATTTAAACAATAAAATGAAAAAATCGTGACTGAGTTTTATGCTACCGATTCTCAGTACAATACGTCTGTCAATGTTACACTTTCTTTAATGGTTAGCGAGGTATTGTGGCAGACAACTATTATATAACATGACGAATACTAGCTCTCCTGAGAATCGGCAACGTGAGATTCAGAGTCATGATTTTTAATCCAGTTATCATCATTATTATTGTTGTTGTTGTTGATGGTGGTGGTGTTGTTGTTGTTAAAATTGTGTGTATATATATGTGCGTGTGGATGGGATTTTAGTGTTGATTATAGTTTTAATGCTGAAGATTTTGGTAATAGATAATGCCTAATAATATCTACGCTGATTATATAATATTCCCCAAGAAATAATATATAAACTCTATATATTCTATGAATTACAGGTTTTCGGTGTTTTAGATATTTGAGTTATAATACTAAATTCTATCCACTTTTTAATGTTCCACGATGGACGATACGGTATGTATTTACCTACCTCTTCGCCCGAGCAGGATACGACACAAGGTCATTTTTATGCAGAGTTTAACAGGTTTGAATTCAGAGTTTTCCTTCTCCTAGACCGGTTGCCATACCAAAGTTAAAGTGCACAGTCTGCCCTACTAGTTTACCATTAGCTGGAGGGAGAATAGTTAGATTCATATCTCTCCCCAGGGTATTAGCGCTATGTGAAATGCAAACAGCCTCGTCCAGGTTTACACCGCGAGCGTAGAGGTATGTGTGTCATCGTAACCCAGCAAAATCCCTACGCGATAGTTAACTTTTTATTTAGAATAATTCACTTAAAATCTTTTTTAGAATCCTTTATTCATTTCTAAATAGAAGCATCAATATCATCATGAACCGCTGTTACCATGGGAACAAAATGAGTTTCTTGGTCATCTAGAATATAATGCTTGATCCTGAAATTGATTGAGACATACACGCGGATATTTCTTATAAGCATGTTGAGGCGTGTGTGTGTGTGTGTGTGTGTGAGAGAGAGAGAGAGAGAGATGAATTCTTTCAAATAAGAAAGACACATTCACGTTTTTCTTATACCCTTAGACGCACTAAGTAAAAGTTGGCGACCGTAGTCGAGGGCGACCTGAATGCTCCCTTTTCAATAGCTACTACACCGAGGTGTAGAAGAGAACGCTACTCCTTTCCCTGGATTGCTCCACTTTACCCTTGATACGTACCCTATAATGATGAGCGTTAAGCAAAGAGGTATCAAGTACCATTTTTAAAGTCTTTGATATGACCCGACCTGGGATTGAACCCAGGTCTCCCGGACCTTTGGCGAACACTCTAATGTATTTAAGCATGTTCATATTTTTCTATGAATACATATACATATGAATGCACACATCTATCTATCAATCTATGTTAAGCTGTCCATATATATATCGATCTATCTCACTCTGTTTGTCTATTAATGTATCTCGACTAGTTCATATTTATAATGATTAGTAATCTAGACTGGAAGACAACTGTTAGTAAGTAATTTGTGCTAATGCCTTTAAAGAAGGCATGAATCCATCTCTTCTGCCCAACCTTCATCAGCTATTTGTCGGACAACTGGCCTATTAGAGGGAAACCTATAAAATTGAAACCAACTGTACTCTAGTTAAGATATGTCCTTGTATCACATCCAGTCTATGATGGACATATTACTACAAAATGAGATTCCCAGTCGCCCTATCGACCTTTCGCGGTTTCATAACTCCTTCTCCCCCCTCTCTCCCCCCTCTCTCTCTCTCTATCTCTCTCTCTCTCTCTCTCTCTTCAGAAGTTTCGCTAACACTCAGATCCTCTAAATCTAGTGTGTATACTAATCCAAAGTGAGGAATTTTGTTCCCTAGTGACGTTTAAAATTCTTCAAGGCCAAATTTAATAAATCTTGTAAATTGTGGTCATTCCATTTGGTTCTTCAAAAATCTACGACACCAAAGATTGTCCTTAAAAACAAATGCCACAGCCTGCACACAAGCCAGATGATACTTTTTTTTTCCTCTAACACAATTCTAGCTGAATGATAATTGTCTTATTCCAATAGAAAGAAACTTGCCACATTGCATCTATGTTTTCACTTAAAATAGATTTTTTTTCTTCACTTGTTTATCTGGTTCATTAAGCAATCAAAATCTAGTTTGAAGAAAGCAGACAGTTTATTTTGGGACGCCATTTAATTATAGGTCTGCGTTTCGGAGAAGAAGCTAATATACTTTAAAAACGCCAATTTATACGTGTAACTGGTTTTATACAGTAAAACATGAAAACATGAAAATTACTGGGTCATCTTTTCTGGTTAACTTGACAAACTGTAAAATTGAAATATTCCCGTTATAACACAGTTTCATAATGATACTGATGCTTCTATTCAAATCACCTTCATAATCATCGCTATTATATCGAGAATTTGAACAATTATATTTAGTTATTAATTGGCATGGAAATTGTATTATTCTTTCAGCCATAACATTTTAATAGTAATTTTCATTTTGTAGTTTTACTGTATTATAATCAGACACACATGCATATATATATATATTAGTAAAGTTGACAACCATAATCGAGGACGACCTGAAGGTTCCTTGTACATCAGCTATTTCACCGAGGTGTAGGGAAAGGCGCTACTCTTTTCCCTGGATTGTTCTAGAATCCTTGATTCTTAAGTTATCATGCTGAGTGTTAAGAGGCATCAAATACCATTTTTTGAGTCTTTGGTATGACTGCAATTGAATCCCGGTCTCCTTGGTCATTGGCGAAAACTCTACTCACGAAGCCAATGGAGAGTCGTTCAAAATTTCGAAGACTCACCCAGAAAGAAGAATCATAGCTGAACATTTTTGCTGTGGTAACATGTTATCATTTGTTATAAAACTATAAAAACCAGTTTAGATTTCAGTCTTAATTTCTGTGTAGGTGAGGCCCAAACCTAAAATCTGAGTAAAGCTTAAACTTTTTAACTGACCTTCGTATTGGCCTAATGAGTAGAGTATTCGCCAATGGCCCAGAAGACCGGGGTTCAATCCCAGGTCGAGTCATACCAAAGACTCAAAAAATGGTACTTGATACCGCCTTGCTTAACACTCAGCATTATAAGGTAAGGATCAAGGGTAAAGTGGAGCTATCCAGGGAAAGGAGTAGCGCCCTCGCCTATACCTCGGTGTTGTAGCTATTGAAAAGGGAGCCTTCGGGTCACCCTCAACTAAGGTCGCCAACGTTTTATATATGGCTAAGGCCTACAGTAAAGGAATATAATATTAAAAAATTGATTGCTATGTTTCGTAATATGTATTGCTTTATCAGAATAAAATTTCATTTCATAAAAATGTAATCGATACGTGACAAGAGGTGAAGCTTACCACTTTTTATTCTAACTGATTTATATTTTTCTTTAAATCTATTTAATTTCCATAATCCCTTTTCTATTATACGCACTATTTTCCCAGATTTCCAAAAATTAAAGATGCGCATTATACACGAGAACTATATAATTATCTTTTCCGACCATATGCCTTATCATATTCGAGAAAGGATGACCGAAATTAAGTCATATTTATAGCCAAAACTAACCTGTTTTATACCAATACAGAGAAATATACATTGGAATATATTTGCTTATAATTTTGTTTCTCGTAATATGAGTTTCTTTTCGAGACAAGCTTGTATTTTTGTGTGAAAATGATTGACTAATTTACGAAGTAAAACAAATTAAAAGTTGAACTTTCCCGATTGTGAGAGCACAGAATTCGGGTTTGTCTAGTTATGATTAACTGAGCACCATATTCAAGAACATCAAAATGTTCCTGGGACACATAGACATTTCATTTGACATTAGTATTCTTCAAAATACACTAATCCTTGGAAGTGCTCATTTAAAAAAAGGATTCAATGCTTAAGTCTGATACAGAGTTACAAACTACTGCATCGTTATGCGAGATCAGCACTGTACGAAGCAGATATCATAATAATAACAGCCAGTAACGGCAATATCAATAGAAACAACAAGACAAACTGGATAACATTTTAAAAAATCAGGAAAAAATGGGAAGAAAAATAACTGCATGGATACTTCAATCGATGAACTAAGGAAATTACAAATAAGTTGACATATACATGACTGCGAAGGAGAAACCTGAGGAGAGAAACTAAACATCTATTGATAGCAGCTTAAAATAATGGCATAAGAACTAATTATGTTCGAAGCAAAAACTGATTATATGCAGAAGGATATCAACCGTGTTATGCAATGACAGAGATGAAACGGGTAATCACATGATAAGCGAATGCAGTAAATTGGCGCTCAATAAAGACAAGAGTTGACATGACTTGGTGGAAAAGGTGATCCACTCGAAATTGTGTAAGATGCTAAACTTTTAACATGCTTACAAATGGTATATGTATTTACTCTGAAAGTGAGTTCTTTTATATTTTTATACGTATTTATATATTCTTATATAATAATAGACATGCATTGAACACTCAAGTTGAATATATTAATACTATATATTCTTTATAGATTATTCTTTTTAAGGCTATTCATAGACTTGATATATATATATATATATATATATATATAGAGAGAGAGAGAGAGAGAGAGAGATAGATAGATAGATTTAGGATGTGCTCATGGTGTAATGCTAATTGTCGTAGAAAATGGACACAGTGAACAGAATTCAAATACTGGACAAGGCTGCTTGTATTTCCCATGGCGCTACTACCCCTGGGAAAGGTATGAATCCAACTATTCTCCCTTAAGCTATGGGTAAATAGTAAGGAAGACCGGATTTTCGAACATTAGCAATCGGTCGAGGAGAAGTAAGACACTGAATTTGAACCTGTTACATTCCGCTTAAAAAATTTACCTTGTGTTGCAGCCTGCTCATGCGAGGCTTGGATATATATATATATATATATATATATATATATATGGAATTTCCTTTGCTTTTTTTCATTTGAAAATTATATATGGATATATATATAATCTTCAAACGAAAAACACAAAAGAAATTCCATTGTTTCATTTGAAAGTCATCATTTCAGATGAAAGATTTTACAACATTTATGAAGATGGTTGCAAAGACCCAAATGTTGCCAATGTCATAAAAAGATTACATCATTTGATTATTTTGTTTCTCTTATTTCGTATGTTGCCTATCATCATCATCATCATGTCGTGCCTCTAGCACGGATTTCCCTGGCTCTCCCTCACCACATCGCTTCCGGTAGGTTTTCTATGCTACTTGTTGTGTTCGCACTGAACTGCTGTAGATAAAATCTTGCTCGTCCATGTGAAGGGGTCCATAGGAGAACATCACTGATGTGTTACTCCTTACTTCTCCAACAGTGTCCAGCATGTCTTGTTCGTTGGGCTTGGATGGTTTTAGAGATAGGAGGCAGGTGGGCGTATAGCTGCTGCTTTGTGGGATGTTGCTTCCAGGATTTGTTCAATGCAGCTCGCAGCATTCTTGTGCAATCGTCAGCAACCTTTTTTTCTATGTGCTTTGTCAGCGTCCATGTAGTGCATCCATATTGTAGTATGGACACGACTGCTGCCTGGAAAAAATTGCGTTTTATTTTATCGGATAGGTCTGACCTCCATATGACCGATAGCCTATGATTTGATTCTTCCCGAGAATTATCTCAATTCTTTTGATTCTTCCCGAGAATTTTCTCAATTTTGGGTTCGATGCTGTTGTAAATCTTAGTCGTTATGGAAGTAAGGGTATTTCTTGGCAATTCCGAGGTCACCTTTCTTGGGAAACGGGAGGATGCAGCCCTTTGTTCATCTGTCTATTGTGTTTCTGGTTATACACGGCATTACTGTATTGGAGCATTAGGTCATCGAATGTCCTTGTCTTCCATACCCCTAGTGGTATTTCATCAGGACCGGAAGCTTTCCTGTTTTTAATTTTCGTTAGTATTACGTCGAGTTTTGTGTTAACTGTCCAAGTTTGATATCTAGTTGATTATCAATAATTTTTATGATAGGTTTATCAGTTACTTTAGGGGATTTTCCAAATAAAAGACACAGCATAGATTTTTATTAGAGCAATATACTTAAATACTTTCTTACAATAAAGCAATTTCCAGTTCAATTTGCAAACGAATCGTAATTCTGTGCGGAGCTAGCTATAAAATGCTTATGAGAATCTTTCACACCTTCCTAAGTAGGAACATCAATATCATCATAGACCGATGTTAACTATGAGATGCTGATTTGAATCCTTCACTTGATGCTTCCATATAGAAGATAGAAGCATCAATATCATCATGGACCCTGTTAACTATTAAAATCACTCATGCCTTCCTAAATAGAAACATTAATATTTACAGTTAAAATGGTTGCAACAGAAACCCAATAAGTTCACAGGTTGTCTAGTTAATACTCATATTACCCTTGGCAATAAAAAGAAAAAAATAACAATATTAAAAGAGGGTTTTCATTACAGTTTTAGAAATAAATTAATGATCTTTTATTCTCTGAAATGTATGGGAAATTTTCAGTATTCATCAATGCGAATGAGAATTATTCACCTGAACGAGTTATGGGGAGTGTAAGAAACAAAACATGCTTAGAGTACATGGTTACATTCGTTGGAATGCAAACTATTTAGAAGTAGGTATTATTCATTGGTGATTCTCAATGACATCTGTGGCTGCGATAGTCTATAGTGACACTTTTATTTTCTTCCGCCTAGAAACAGATGCACACAACACAATTTAACCGTTTCCCAGACTTCAAAAGAAAGTACAATTATCCAAAGCCACACCTGAGAAATCCAGTAATTAAACTATTATAAACACACACACACACACACTCACACACACTGAAGAAGAAGAAGAAGAAGAAGAAGAAGAAGAAGAAGAAGAAGAAGAAGAAGAAGAAGAAGAAGAAGAAGAAGAAGAAGAAGAAGAAGAAGAAGAAGAAGAAGAAGAAGAAGAAGAAGAAGATATAACAAAAAATTACGAAAGTGTACATAAAGTGTTCAATGTAGAACTGGTTTGAACCCTAAAAAAGTATAATTATGTCCCCGTCTAACTCACACAGTGACTTGGAGTTTCCTGTGTTACCACAATCATCAGATGAAATATAAATCAGGAGAGAGTTGAATTTTTTAAAAAATCTAACTCTGTTCTCCAGTGAGTATCCAGTTTTCTAATTTTTATGAAATATACCGCTGGAAACTTTTGCACAAAGCCAGGAATCTAAATTACATACCAACAAAATCCAGTTTTTAAACTATTAAAAATCAAAAGATAAACACACACATACGCACATACGCATTCAACTAGAATTAGAATCTACCACTAAAAAGGAAAAAAATCAATAAAATACAGTGCCCTATACACAAAAACGCAGAGCAATATAATTATATTTCAGTTATAAAATAAAACAAGGTAAATTAAAATCTCTTTCTCAGTTTGATGCATACGATCTTCGGGCGAGGCAGATATCAGAAATACTTCATTATTTAATTATATATATATATATATATATATATAAGGAGTGCAGTAAATTATATATATATATATATATATATATATATATATATATATATATATATATATATATATATATATCAGGAGTGCAGAAAATTTTTCAAACAAACCAAGAGAATAATACTTTTGTTCAAGCCGAAAACTTGGTACCTTCCTTATATATATATATATATATATATATATATATATATATATATATATATATATATATATATATATATATGCGTGTGTGTGAGTGTGCAAATATTTCAAGTGTTTTAACAACTTGTTTTGTGTATTCACCGCTGAATTCGAAAAAATCAAAGGCCCTGGGAAATTTTGCTCACACTTTATATATATATATATATATATATATATATATATATATATATATATATATATATATATATATTTGTACGTATGTATGTATGTATGCATCAGTAAATAAGTATACGTCGAAAAAAACAAGTGGTTCAATCCTAAGAGAATGTAACTTGCTCCCATTCCAAGATATCTTATCTTACTTCCTCATTAAGCTTTATAATGTTGGAGTCAGCAAACATTCATTGTGTGACTTACCTAGCTTGATGGGTGCATATAGAGAACATCTACAAGTTAAACAGTTTCTAAAATGTTATTCTTTTTTAAAATCTATTTAAGATATTCATGCACTTGGCACATGACGTTTTACAGAAAAACACTTGACGTTTAATACTGCAACTTGCAGTTGTTTGATGTCGACTCTCCTGGTCACACCACGTATTTTTATTTTTACAATAGTAACAGGTGTTGTGATATGTTGTTTCAGATCGTCTAAATTTAGCAGAAAGGGGAAGGACTACTATGGAAAGCCTAAATGATAAACAAAACTTGATCATAAAATGTATTTCAACAAAACACTGTGCTGCAAGAGAAATAGATTGAATAGTTTGTTTTCTTCTCTTTTTAATAAATTGTTGAAATACTCAACTTCTATAGGGGGTGTCACCGTAGAGTAATAGCTAATGTGCTCGACTGTGAAATCGTAGTTAGCAAGTTCGAGCTCTAGTCATTCATTTTCGAACTTAGAAAGGTAATATATCACTGTCCCCAGCTATGACTTAAATCGTACC